>OY755214.1:20147677-20747677 GCA_963576765.1 Draba incana | reverse complement strand
AATAAATACTTAGTGCGACGGTCCTCCCGTCAACAGGCTAAGTACGGATAAATCAAAACCGAATAATAAACAATTAAAACGCACACATGATTCAACTGGGTGTCGATCGACACTACCTTTAGGTGTCGATCGACACCTCAAAAAATTCTGATATCGTTTTCAACGTGTGTCGATCGACACTACCTCTAGGTGTCGATCGACACCCTGTTCTACCACCAAGAACAGAATACAACATTCGATCCAAAACACGAAAATCACACAAGTTCATCATAGAAATCACGCAAAAATCATACTCACATGCAATCAACAACCAGCTCAACCACTATGAATAATCCTAATCATTTATCAACCGAATTCTAACCTATCCGAGCCTACGGTCGCGCACTCACCTCGATTTCGCGACGGAAAAGAGAATGAACACGAATGCTTCGGAAAACAGGAACGAACAGCGATGAATCAGCGATGAACACGCAAGAAAATCACAGAGACAGCACGATCACTCTCCCGAACAACCACACAAGCCTTAACAACAACGGTGAAGAACGGATCACGAATCCTCTCGATTCACCCTTGAATTCTCAAAACACACTTTTTCCTTTGGTTTTTCTCTGCCCAAAGTCGTGTTTATGCGGCTGAGACTTTATAAAACCCGACCTAGGGCTGCGTCCCTAAACCGCGCAACTAACCGAATGATTTAAATCAAACCGGATTCGATCAAAAACAATGGTCCTCTCTTGGATAGACACCCTGCCCTGGTGTCGATCGACACCCCTGATCAAAATCCATAATTTGGTTTGGGATGTTACAATTCTCCCCCACTAATCTGGATTCGACCTCGAATCCCGCAAACTGTCTATCCAAGACCGACACTTGACCCCACTTGGTCAACCACATCAGAGATCCTCACCCGACCCCTGAACTCTTACCTAATCCTATGTTAGTACGCACGCCTTCCCAGACATTATCTACTCCTAACTCATTACCATCCACATCAATAAATATACCAACCACCCATGGTATACCGGGAACCCTTTCCCGCTAGATTTATAATGAGATCCACCCGTCTCAAATAAATCTCTGGAGCCCACCAACTCCCAGAAGCATGCAGGGAAACTCACTTCCTTCAAGAGACCCACCCGTCCCCTGATACTTATCCTGAGACCCACCCGTCACAGATAAGTAAGCATCCCACGATACTACACCGAGACCCACCCGTCATCGGTAAGTAACACTCGGTACTACATGGTGATCCACCCGTCACCTGTAGAACCACCGAAGACCCACCCGTCTTCTCAAATTGTAATGAGTTATTCGGGAAACCACTGTCCTTAGAGTAATAATTTCTGAAAACATCTACTAACATTTATGATTAGCTCTGCCTCACATGGCCTCTCTTCGATATTTCCCACCCGAAATATCACCTAAAACACGACCCATACTGGTCAACCAAATCACGCTTATAAGGAACACATATCTTATAATAACTCTGGAAATAAATAAGAAAACTCCATCTTATAAATTCCGAAAAATGTATATCGTTACAACAAAACGAAAAATAAATAAACCAAAAACAACAATAGCTCCCGAGCTAAACAAAACACTGGAACCACAAAGATACAAGTAAGCTCAAGCTGCGACCTGCTTGTCGAACCTCTTCCTGAACTTCAACTTCATCTTTGCCTCTGGTTCCCAAGTCTCATCCTGGCAACCGCCACAATCCCATAAAATCCTCAACAATGGAATCTTCTTCCGTAGGAATACTCCTCTCGAGAATACTCCTCTCGAGAATCCTCACAGGAACCGCCGGAACCGTCAAATCAGGCTTCAGATCCTCAGGGATCTTAGCCACCAGCTTCACCGATTCATGGAGACACTTCCTCAACATCGAAACATGGAACACCTTATGAAATGCTTCCATAATCGGAGGTAACTCAAGCCGATACGCCACTGGTCCCACTCGCTCCACTACTGGAAACGGACCCATAAAACGCAGACTCAGCTTGTTCTCAGAAATGGATCTGTTAGGACCCCTCAACATCGCCATCTTGAGATACACACGATCTCCCACGGCAAACTCAAGCTCTTTTCTTCTTCGATCTGCATAACTCTTATGCCGATCCTGAGCTTCTTTCATGTTCAGCCGCAAAACACGGATCTTCTCCGTCGCTTCCTGAACAAAAGTAGCACCATAAATGCTTCTCTCCCCCACTTGGGTCCAGCATAAAGGTGTCCTACACGGCCTCCCATACAAAGCCTCGTAAGGAGCCATACCGATACTCGCCTGGAAGCTGTTGTTATACGCAAACTCAGCCAAGTTCAAGTGATCAACCTAGTGACCACCCCAATCTAACACACACATCCTCAGCAAAACCTCCAAGGTCTGAATGGTCCTCTCTGACTGACCATCAGTTTGCGGATGATAAGCCGTACTCAAATGCACCTTAGTGCCCATCTCTGCCTGAAAGGCTCTCCAAAACTCTGAACTGAACTTGGGATCCCGGCCTGACACAATACTAGCTGGCACTCCATGCAGCCTCACTATGTCTTTCACGAACTTCTTAGCCAAAACCTCAGCTCCATCGGTCTTTTTAACGGCCAGAAATCGTGCTGTCTTAGTCAACCGATCCACAATCACCCAAATAGCATCAAAAGTCATCGAGTTAGGTAAACCGACCACGAAATCCATAGTGATCATGTCCCACTTCCACTCAGGAATAGGTAAACTCTGTAACAAGCCGCTCGGAACTCGATGCTCTGCCTTCACTAACGAACATGTGTCACACTTTGCGATCCAATCTGCCACATCTCTCTTCATCCCGACCCAGTGATAATACCGTTTCAGATCTTGGTACATCTTAGTCGCACCCGGATGAATCGAGAACTTGCTCGCATGAGCCTCACTCAGAATCTCCTGCCTCAACAACTCATCTCGAGGAACACAAACTCGACCACGAACCAGAATCGTCCCATTCGGAGAGACCAGATACTCAGAACCAACTGCGCGCGATGCATTAATCAAACCCTGATCAATCTACTGAGCCACTCTGATCCTACTGAGAAGATCTGCGTGGTCGACTGACTCTAAGCCCAAAGGCTCCTGCGAAACCGCACAAATGCAACATGCTAATCTCGCCCACCAAAGCCTCAATATCCTACTCCCGAGCTAAATCGAACCTCCGCCGACTCAAAGCATCCGCAACTTGATTAGCCTTACCCGGGTGATAAACAATCTCTAGATCATAATCCGCCAGCAACTCGACTCAACGCCTTTGTCTCATATTCAGCAACGACTGAGTGAAGATATGCTGCAGATTCTTATGGTATGTATAAATCTGCACCTTCCCACCATAAAGGTAAGATATCCAAATCTTCAGAGCAAAAACCACCGCCCCCAACTCAAGATCATGCATAGGGCGGTTACGCTCACTACCCTGCCACTGCCTCGAAGCATACGCAATGACCATGCCCTCCTGCATCAGAACACAACCCAGACCAACTCCTGAAGCATCAGTGTACACGGTATAAGGCTTTCCCGGCTTGGGTAATGCCAATACCGGCGTACTAGTCAACATCTCCTTGAGCCTCGCAAAGCTCTCCTCGCACTCCGGCGACCAAATAAACGGGACATCTTTACCAGTCAGCTTCGTCATCGGCTAGGCCATACTCGCAAAACCCTTGACGAACCTCCGGTAATAACCTGCCAAGCCCAAGAAACTCCTGATCTTGGTAGCACTACTCGGTCTAGGCCAATCCCTGATAGCCTCTATCTTCGCCGGGTCCATAGAAACACCCTCTGAAGACACGATATGATCAAGGAATCCCATCTGTCTCAGCCAAAAACTGCACTTACTCAACTTAGCATACAGCTTCTGCTCCCAAAGCTTCTCCAAAACCAATCTCAAATGAGCCTCGTGCTCCTTGGGACTCTTCGAATAAACCAAGATATCGTCAATAAAGATGATAACGAACACGTCCAGATACTCATTGAACACGTCGTTCATCAATCTCATGAAAGCCGCCGGCACATTCGCCAACCCAAAAGGCATGACCACAAACTCGAAATGCCCGTATCTCGTCTTGAATGCTGTCTTACAAACATCTGCCTCATCTATCGGGATCTGATGATAACCCGACGCCAAGTCTATCTTGGAGAACCAAGTAGCACCCCTCAGCTGATCCAAAAGCTCATCAATCCTCGGGAGAGGGTACTTGTTCTTCACAGTAACACGGTTCAATCCCTGATAATAGATACACAAACGGAAACTGCCATCCTTCTTCTTCACAAAAAGAACTGGTGCTCCCCACGGTGAAACACTTGGTCGAACAAAACCCTTGCTCAATAAATCCTCCAGCTGCTTCTTTGGCTCTGCCAACTCTGCTAGAGCCATCCTATAAGGAGCCTTAGAAATCGGAGCTGTCCCGGGCTCTAACTCAATCGTGAAAGGATCAGACCGAGACGGTGGTAATCCCTGCAATGACTGAAAAACATCCACAAACTCCCGAACAACTCAGATCTCCCCGATAGCAACCTCACCATATGACTCTGGCATCGAAATAGTAGCCAAATAAGCCTCGCAACCCCGCGCTATCATCTGCTCTGCCTAAATAGCCGAGATTACCAGACTCCCGGAAGTAGGTCTCACACCCTGAAACACTAGCTTCCCTGCATCTCGCTCAAAAACGACTCTTCCTGGAAAGCAGTCCAGATGAACCTTATAAAACGATAGCCAATCCATTCCGAGAATTACGTCGTAAAGTTCTATCGGACTAATCACCAGGTCTGCCGGCATCGACTGCCCGGCAATCTGAACATCCACTGTTCTAGCTCGGCCGGAAGTAACCAGGAATCCGCCTCCAGCCACCTTAACCCAGCTTGACAGCTCACCAGCACTGCTCTGGATGCCACTGCTCTCGGCATGCCCCGGAGTAATGAAGCAGTTCGATGCTCTAGAATCAAAAAGAACATGGGACTCAAAACCTCCCACTAATAAGGTCCCTACACAATTACATGCGTTGAGAACCCTAACACACTATCACAGGCAAAAATAAAAAAAAACAATAACTACAATTCAACCACTAAGAATTTACGAAGTTCGAGTCTAGAATTTTACCTGTGATCTGTGCGCCACCAGGCTGCCCCGCATATGCCGGCCCATAAACAAGCGTGCAGGCCCAAGCTGACCCAAAGGCTAAACTGCAGCCAACTGAGTTAACTGCTGCCCTACTACTGGCTGAACCGCTGCCACATCCATCTGCTGCAACTTAGGACACATCGGCCGGATATGCCCCAGCTCTCGACAATGAAAACACACCTTGGCATCCCGAGATACCGCCCTCTTGGGACAACTAGCCACTCGATGTTCAGTGCTCCCGCATCCATAACAAGCACGACCGCCCTGGCTGCCTCCAGAAACCTCATCGAACCTCCTCTTCTGGACCTGCGCAGGCTTGCCACCTTTGCCCGAACCAGAACTCCGAGAATGCTGCTGTTGCTGCTGTCTCCTCGGCTGAACAGCAGGAGCCGCCACAGATGGAACAACCACCGAACCAGTCTGCTCACGCTGATCCTCCTCTATAGAAGCAGCAAGCTCCACCAACTCCGCCCTCGAGGCGTACACTGAACCACGACACTGGGTCCTGATACTCATACGAAGTCCCTGCAAGAACCTCTGCATAAGAGTCCGCTCCTCAGCCATACCATGGCTAGCATAAACCTGAAGCCTGCTGAACTCGGTATCATACTCCCGCACTGAACTCGCTCCCTGAGTAAGCTCCATAAATCTCATCTGCAGGTGATCCAAAGCCTCCCGAGGGAAGAACTTGGCGTTGAACTCGCCCACAAACTCATCCCAAGTCCACACAGTCCTCCGGGTCTCAGTCGATCTCCACCAGCTATGCGCATCCTCGCTCAGATAGTGCACAACCAACTCTCCTCGATACTCTGCAGGAAATCGAATCGATCGAAAATTATGCTCCACTCTCAAGCGCCACTCATCGGTCCCCTCTGGCCCAACTCTGCCGGTGAAGAAAGGTGTACCAATCTTCTACATTTGTCCCATCATCACGAGATAGGGAGGATGCTCAACCATAGCCCCCGGCTCCTCAACCTCTGCAGCCCACTACTGCACCTCCACCACCGGAGGTACTGCAGGAGCCGGTACCAGGGCCGTCGCCGGAAACCGCTCCAACAGCTGCGTCGAAAGCCCCACGATGACATCATCCCGACCTTGAGCTGGAGCAGCATCCCCACCCGGGCCCACTCCAACACCAGCACCTCTCCCAGCGCCCCTCTCGGCACCTACTGGCACACTGACACTGGCACTGGTCTCGCTCGCGGTCTCCACCTGATGAGTCTGGGATGCAGCCACACTGCTAGACGACTCTGGCACTTGGCCACGACCACGACCACGGCCTCTACCACGGCCTCTGCCACGACCTCTCACTCCAGTATCCATCTACCACACAAGACAAGAAAAACATGAGCAAACGAGAAGTCACAAACAAATAAAACACAACTTACCGCGAAATCTCTTTAAAAGCCGAAGAGGATCTAAGACTACTAATTGTCTAACCACCAATAAACAATTAAACACATAGTCTCAATTCATCCAATTTCCAAGTCCTAAAAACGTCTAGGCTCTGATACCAAATTGAAACAACCAACACATTTTTTTTTTAAACAGTTGCGAAATTCTCATAAAATAAATCCATAAATTATTAAAACAATAATTCAACAATTCAATTCCAAAATTCAAGTTCCAGAAATAATCATAAAAATCTAGCAACTTAAACACCATGTTTCACTAGACTAAACAGGAACAAATAAAACATCCTATCATCCTCTTCACCGGCCTTGATTCCGCGATCACGCATTTCTGTTACCTGCAACTCAAAGGGAAAAACAGAGTTGCGTAAGTATTTAATAAATATTTAGTGAGACGGTCCTCCCATCAACAGGCTAAGTACGGATAAATCAAAACCGAATAATAAACAATTAAAACGCACACATGATTCAACTGGGTGTCGATCGATACTACCTCTAGGTGTCAATCGACACCTCAAAATATTCTGATATAGTTTTCAACGTGGTGTCGATCAACACTACCTCTAGGTGTCGATCGACACCCTGTTCTACTACCAAGAACAAAATAAAACATTCGATCCAAAACACGAAAATCACACAAGTTCATCACAGAAATCACGCAAAAATCATACTCACACGCAATCAACAACCAGCTCAACCACTATGAACAATCCTAATCATTTATCAACCGAATTCTAACCTATCCGAGCCTACGGTCGCGCATTCACCTCAAATTCGCGACGGAAAAGGGAATGAACACGAACGCTTCGGAAAACAGGAACGAACAACGATGAACACACAGGAAAATCACCCAGACAGCACGATTACTCTCCCGAACAACCACACAAGCCTTAACAACGAAGAACGGTGAAGAACGGATCACGAATCCTCTCGATTCACCCTTGAATTCTCAAAACACACTTTTTCCTTTGGTTTTTCTCTGCCCAAAGTCGTGTTTCTGCGGCTGAGACTTTATAAAACCCGACCTAGGGCTGCGTCCCTAAACCGCGCAACTAACCGAATGATTTAAATCAAACTGGATTCGACCAAAAACATTGGTGCCGATTGACACCCTGCCCTGTGTCGATCGACACCCCCGACCAAAATCCATAATTTGGTTTGGGATGTTACACAAGTAGGGTTGGCCAAGTAAGGTTTATTATCGGTTCTAAGTGAGATTTTTGTGGGATTATGTTTAAGATGATTAGAAGAATCATCATCTCGAAGGGACGTATTAAGATATCCCACATCGGTTATGCGATGGGATTTATAATAATATATAAAAAATTCTCATTGAGTTGGAAGCCCATAATCTTACATGGTAAGATTATAATCATTACTCTTAGTTCTTGTATACTCGTAAAAACATTGACCTATGAGTTTTAATCTATGTCGATGATCTTTTTATCACAGGAAATGATGGTTATATGGTACAAAAATTCAAAGATTATTTGATTAAATGTTTTTCGATGAAGGATTTGGGACGAGCTTCTTGGGTATCAAAGTTGGAAGAGGTTCTGAAGGCATTTTTTTTTTATCTCAAATGAACTATGCTTTAGACATTATCATTGAAACTGATAATCTTGGTTGTAAAGCGGCAGTGACACCGCTTGTACAACACCATCAACTTACGACCGTTGATAGTCCTATGATCCAAAGCAGTATCGTTGACTTCTTAGACAGTTAATCTATCTACTAAATATCCGACCCGAGCTCTGCTATGATGTGCATATTTTGTCTTAGTTCATGAAGTCTCCGAAAGAAGCATATTGGGATGATGCTCTTCGTGTTGTTCGTTACTTGAAAGGCTTTCATGGTCAAAGTATCTTGCTTTCTTTTGACTTGTCACTTATTGTGTATTGATTGGTTAGAGTATTTGTTGACTAGTCATTCTCTTACCGCATTTGTGGTCATGCTTGGTGGTTCAATATCACGGATAACAAAAAAAACAAGATACGGTTTTTCATTCATCTGCTGAAGCTAGATAAAGTAATTGATACCAAATTCATGTTTGTGTTCGAGACTGTGCTTTAGTATTCCCTGAAGAATTGTTTGGTTCATGGTTTCTGATTCCCTACGAATATCCCTAAAGCCTTATACTTTTAAATGTATAAGTTTCATCGTTTAACTAATTCTCATTTACATTATTGCAATCACAATCCATACTCCTCTCTTAGCTTAATTTCACTCTTAAGAGTTCGTAGTGTGATACTTTCCTTGTGATTCAATCCCTACATTACCACAATCATTTGATGTGCACTTGCAATAGTTTACCTATGGTTAAAACTTTGTGTATCATTTTTTGCAAGTCTTCCAAATTTAGAATACGAGATTGTGTACTCAAGTTTTCATATTTATTGTAAAAATTAATGGGAAATTAGCATAGATAATACTTATTGCACTAATAATTAAGATTCTAACATGACCTAAATTATAGTTAGGTAAATAACATGGAGCATATCTAGAATGACCATTTTAACCTTATTCAGTTACATGATAAATGGTCCACTATATTTTGATCTCATAGCTGACTATTCGCAAATAGTCCACTATTCGCAGATAAATATTAAAGAAAAAGATGAATAACTTACTATGCATTTATAAGTAGTCGAGTATAATCATAGTGAATTAATCACAAAATGAACTATATAACTAGAATACCAACCACTCTTTTACATAGACAATGTTCGCACATAAATATTTTTAAAAAAAACTGAATAGCTTACTATGCATGAATAAATAGTGAACTATAATCATAATAAATTAGTCATAGGGTGAACTATATTACAACTAAGAATAGCAAATACTCATTTACATAACCAATGTGTTACATAGTCAACTATTATAATGTGAACCGATATCCAACTATCTATAATTAATTAGATCATTAAAGGTATTTTGGTCAATTTGGTTTGAGTGGATGTTACTTACTTAAATTCTATTTACAGCATGTGATATACCTAATTAAAGCCTCCCAAACTATTATACACCTAATTAACGCAAAATTAATATGAAATTTTGTTGAAAACTTGTTTTTGAAAAACTAATAATTGAAAAAGGAAAGATCTTAACTGAAATCTAAATAAAAAATGAAAACTGTATCGAGCTAATAAATAAAATTTTGAATTATTCTTTAGTTGCCATTTGTTCAAGGGACTCAATAATTGTTGACAATATTAAAATGTGTTGAGTATTCCAATTATTATATTTATCTTATATAAAATCAATAATATTGATTATAAAAATATTATATTTCAACATTCTATGTAATGTTAGATTGCATTATTTTAAATGATAAGTTTGACTCTTTTTATTTTTGTTGTATGCATAATAAATTCAAGTTGATAAATCACATTTATGCCAGACGTGATAAGTCACATTTATTCAGATTTGTGAACACAACAACAGCTTTCGTTATTAACAATGCTGAATAATTGATATAAATACAAAGTCAAACCCAAATCTATTACACAATCTCTGAGTTCCGCATTTCAAAAAAAAAAAATATAATCCACTCTCTTTCCCTTTTTGATCATTTTCAAAATATCTCTTGACTCTCAACGGATCCGGCATGATTGACCCTCAGATCAACTCGACAGCAGGCTCGGATTCATTCAGCAAAGTCAAAGAGATGCTAGCAGAGCTGCTTAGAAAGTCTAACAAGCAGGAAGCAATTAATAGCAC
Organism: Draba incana; assembly: GCA_963576765.1. Classification (NCBI taxonomy): domain Eukaryota; kingdom Viridiplantae; phylum Streptophyta; class Magnoliopsida; order Brassicales; family Brassicaceae; genus Draba; species Draba incana. The sequence goes on along the minus strand of OY755214.1, from coordinate 20,737,410 downwards.
CTTAACGGCGGAGCTGAAGACGCTGTCGGCCACCAGCCCAGCGCGTTGGAGGAATCTTTCGTCGGCCTACGGCTCGTCTCGCCCCAACCAATCTTTTCTCAACACCAGTCGGCACAACGACAATTCGCAGATCCCGCGACGACCCAACTGGGTTACGAACCAGGGACATCAATGTGCCACCCGCAAATAAGACCACTGGAGTCGTCGAGATCGTTGACGATACCGAAGAAGAGCGTCGTTCGGATTATGTGGCTGCACGAGCCGCTCACAGGGGGAGACAGCCCAACTACGACCAAGAACAGTACTAGGCTAAAGTGGAGGAAAACCTCTGATGGGTCGACCAGGCGGAAGCCGCGACCTTACAAAGAACCTCTGCCGCAAATTAGCAGAGGGAGATGGACGAGTTCAAAGCTTCCTTAAGACAAACCGCGCATGATCTAAAGGCTCCAGAGATAGATCGAGTATTGGAAGAAGCGTGGACTACTCCGTTTACAGAACGGATCACCCGAATTCGACTGTCCAATCAGGAAAGATAAAGGTCCCTATCTTTCATAGAAAGGGCGATCCCACCGAGCATATGACAGCGTTCTCCATCGCTATGGGACGAGCTAACTTCTGACCCGAAGAAAAGGACATAGGCTACTGCCTCCAGTTTGTGGAGCATCTCAAGGGGACATCCCTCCACTGGTTCGGAGGGATGGAACGAAACTCGATCGACAACTTTGCACAACTATTCGAAGCATTCTTGAAGCAGTATGCCATTCTAATCGAGCGGAGGTCTTCAGAGGAAGACCTCTACACAATGTCCCAAGGGCCGACAGAGCCTCTACGAAAATTCATCGAGCGTTTTAAGTTGATGCTAACTCATGTCAAAGGCATAAACAACAGATCAGCACTCGGCACATTGCAAAAGGCTCTCTGGTATAACTCGGATTTTCAAAGGGAATTAACTGTGAACGAGCCAGCGTCCATTCAAGACACGCTTCATCGCGCTAACAGCTTCGCCAAAAGCGAAGAGGAGACGAAGACTTTAGCCTTAAAGTATGGAAAGACTAAGAGTTCCACCTCCCAAGAAATGCCAATGACTGGAAAGAAGCAGCAAGGCAACTATGTCCAGCACAAAGGTGGCTTTAAAGGTGTCCATAATTACCAAGTCGATTCACCCGGTTTTGGATGAGGTAGAGGGCGAGGCCGTGGAAGAGGAACTCCAGATCGCAGTTTCGGCAATACATGGACTAGGACTTCGTCATATGACGAGTCATCTTACTGCGAGCTACATCAAACAAGCGGGCATTCAACCGCCAACTGCAGAGTGCTCGCTTCGCGTCTGGGGGTCAAGTTAGCAACTGGCAAACTCAAAGGCAACATAAGTGTTGATGATTTTCAAATCGAGCAGTTCGAAGACCAAACCGACGAATTGGCCCACAATGAGCCTAAAAAGCGAGATAGGAACGACCACAGTGAGGGCCAAGGCAGTCAGCGGAGGAAAGTTTGCAACATGATTATTCGGTGGCTCGCAATACTGCTATGATACAGTCTCGTTAATCAAGGCATTTCAGCGGCGAGCAGAAGTGGGAGCCAACATGCCGACTTCGTCTAAATTCCCAAATGACATTATCAAATTCGAAGAGCGAGAAGTTGACGACATAGATAAATCGCATGATGACCCGCTTGTAATTCGACTACTCATAGACGACTGGGATACAGCTCGTGTCTTAATCAATACTAGCAGTACGGTAGATATCATCTTCAAGGATACTTTAAATAGGATGGAGATCGATCTATCGCGGGTGAAGCCACACCCGAAACCTTTGACAGGTTTCAGCGGCAAGACAACAATGACGCTTGGAACTATCAGACTACTCGTGTGCGCCAAAGGGGTAACCAAGGAGGTTGATTTTGCAGTATCCAAGAATCCGGCCATCTACAACGTTATTATGGGTACCTCTTGGCTCAATTCGATGCGGGCAGTCGCTTCAACCTACCATCTTTGCCTTAAGTTTCCTACTTCAAATGGAATCAAAACCATTACTGGCAGCCAGTCAGCATCTCAATCGTGTTTCATGGCTGCACATAAATTACGGAGTCAGGCGACAATTCCGATTCCAAAGGATAAGCGCAAAAAGCAAAAAAAACAGACAGAGAGCCCGTCAAGGAGCTCTCTGACCTCTTATACCAATTATAGATCGCTGAGGCCCAGGAAGAAGTTACGGGACTAGTCTGCGAGCCGGTGATATCAGTAAGTATTGACGATAATAATCCGGAGATATGCGTAGAAATCGGCGCGACTTTAGACGAGGTTATCAAGCTCGACCTCATCGCTTTTCTTAAGGAAAACTAAGGCATTTTCGCGTGGACAGCCGAAGATATGCCCGGCATAGATATCACTATAGCTTGTCATGAGTTGAACGTTAACCCGACTTTCCAACCTGTCAAACAAAAAAGAAGAAGACTCGGACAAGACAGAGCTCAAGCGGTTAATGACGAGGTAGAAAGACTCTTGTGAGTTGGTTCAATTTCAGAAGTCAAGTAGCCGGATTGGTTAGCCAATCCAGTTGTCGTCAAGAAGAAGAACAACAAGTGGCGCGTGTGTGTGGATTTCACCGATTTAAACAAGGCTTGTCCCAAAGATAGCTTCCCTCTTCCACACATAGACCGCTTAGTCGAGGCAACGGTGGGGAACAAGTTACTCTCGTTCATGGATACATTTTCGGGCTACAACCAAATTTTCATGAACCCAGACGATCGCGAGAAAACATCTTTCATCACAGACCGCGGGATTTATTGCTATAAGGTCATGCCGGGGCTACTTACCAGCGTTTGGTGAACAAGATATTTGCAAAGCAGCTCGGCAAGACGATGGAAGTATACATAGACGACATGTTGGTGAAGTCGCTTGAAGATAAAGATCATATCACGCACCTGGCGGAATGCTTTACGAGACTAAATCTGCATAACATGAAGCTAAATCCGACTAAGTGTAGGTTTGGTGTCACCTCGGGGGAATTCCTTGGATACCTGGTAACTCATCGCGGCATCGAGTCCAACCCAAAGCAAATCAACGCACTTTTCCAGATGACCTCGCCCAAAACTAAAAGAGAAGTTCAACGACTAACTGGCCGTGTAGCGGTACTTAACAGATTCATCTCGCATTCCACCAATAAATGCTTACCTTTTTATGAAACGCTGCGAGGAAAGAAAATCTTCGAGTGGACGGAGAAATACGAAAACGCCTTTCAAGAACTGAAGAAGTATCTCGCAACTCCACCGGTGTTGGGATTACGAGGCTTTATTTGCTGGATTAAGATTGGCTAAAGCGCTGAACATGCCAAGAGTTCATGCTTTTTGCGACTCTCAACTCGTCGTTAATCAGTTGAACGGAGAATATGCTACTAAAGACGAAAGAATGGAGGCTTAACTCGCACTCATCAAGGAATTTGCCGCAGAGTTGGAAGAATTTACACTTACAAGAATTCCGAGGGAAGAGAATGTGCAAGGCTGATGCACTTGGTACGCTCGGGTTGTTGGGACAGCCGGACAAGGACCTTCAACGAATAATACCGGTCGAATTCATCGAAAAACCGAGCATCACTATTCCAGATCGCGGTGCGGGCAATGCGTAGTCCAATGTGTTAACACGATCTCAGGCCGGGAAAAAGAAAGCGCGACCAAACAGGAGGCAGCCACCCGGCTCGTTGAAGGTTCGGATTTCAGCCAGGGTTGTCTAATGGAGGTTGGTCAGACGGAAAATACCAATTCTCAAATCAACACTGAAGTTGATCAAGAACCCGTCCAAATCGACAAAGTTATAGACGTTATGGAAGAGGACGGCGAGCTAGACCTGGATAGCACAATGGTTGATCACGGTCTGCTCCCAGAACAAATTCAAGACGATTTTCCGGAGAATGTTTATCCGTGTAGTGAAGAACCACCCCCAGCACATGAGGTAGACGGCGTTGATGACAAAGATACCACTAAGTATGGATGTGACCCTAAATGGTTGGACGACATTCGCGGATATCTCGCAGACGGCGGGACGCCACCCGATAAATGGGCAGCCCGTAAACTTAAGGCGCAAGCGTCGCGTTTTATTCTCTTTCACGGCGAAGTTTTCAAAAGGTGATTGTCAGGGCCTCTCTTTGTTTGCGTCGAGGGCCACACAGCTCGAAAAATAATGTACGAAGTCCACAGCGGATTATGCGGCAATCATTCAGGAGGAAGGTCACTTGCCATCAAAATAAAAAAACATGGTCACTTTTGGCCAACAATGATCCAGGATTACGAGAAATTTGCTGCTAAGTACGAGAAGTGTCAACGACACAGACCTATGATTCATCCGCCAACATAATTACTTCCATTTGTGACTTCGCCATATCCGTTCATGAGATGGGCAATAAATATAGTCGGCCCGCTGCATCCTTCACGGCAAAGGCGTTACTTACTCGTTTTAACAGATTATTTTTCTAAGTGGATTGAAGCAGAAGTGTTCGGCAGCATTAAGGACATATAGGTCGAATACTCCCATTTTTGTAAAACGATTTCTTCGCTCAATCGAAAGTTTTGATTTATAAAAGATCGCATTCTATACTTAACATTTCTACGCAAATCATTATCTGACTCAAACGACTAAGTCTAAACAAAGATGACTATATCATCAGTCTTACACAAACGACTAAGTATAAAACCAATTCGCATGTTCACCTCGTTGTTGGCCACAGTGACGGTCTTTAGACACCTCTACATGAGGTCATCTCGTGTACATCCAACAGGGTATTAAAACGCGCTATATAAATTTTAAGTGTTCATATTTGGAGCAAGAGGGTTCGCGGGGACGCTCTTGTAGCCCGAAACCCAATAAACAAAACATTGGTCACACTTAGCCAAGACAGTCAGAACAATAAAATTCACGGGAATATTATTGGAAACCGCAGCTTGACTAAGTACACGAAAACAAGCCAGGTGCCCTCTACTTACTACAGAAGAATGTAGCTCGCAATAAAACGAAACAAAAACAAAAAGGCACCAAACTCGATATCTAAATCCGACCAATAATTAAAACTTTATTTGAAAGTAAATTTAAAGGCTAAAGTGTTGGAGATGGATACTGAAACAACCAAGGTTTTTTTTTTAATTAAATTCCACAATTATTAATTCTCAACGGCTAACAGCAACTACCAACAAAACATCGGAAAATACAATTCAATTAAATCCATTAAAACTCACAACCATTTAGATCCAAAGTAAACTAGCAACCTAACAACCAGTTCCAAAATTCAACCTACAACATACAATCTAGGATTCCTAATCATCCTCTCGTCCCAGCCATGATTCCACGATCTCAAACTTTTACCTGCAACACATGGAAACAAAAGTTGCGTAAGTATTTCATAAATACTTAGTGAGTTGCTCATCCCGCCTACTAGCGTAACAAGCAGGCCCAGATAACATCGCAACAATCCAATAAACCATCACAGCACATAACAATATTTAACAACACCCTCCTGGTGTCGATCGACACGCCTCTGTAATTGCACCAGAATCAAGTCGATTCCGGTGATTACGAGTCGCAAATCTGCACAGAAAACACAACAAATACACAATTGCAATCCACATAATCCATATTCATCAACATCACATGAATTCACACAAAAATCAACACGACAACGCAACGTTATCATCATAACCTAGAAACCAACGGTCACAACTTACCTTTGTCTAAAAAGGAACAAAAAGGAAACGAATGATGAACGAGAACATACTCTCTAGACTCGAGAATCCACTGATCGGATTGAACAAAACGATCCACGCGACGAATGGATGATTCGACGCCTCTAAACCCATGAAACTACGATGTCTCGAGGATTTCTTTGCAATAATCCTCAAGAACGATCGAAATCTCTCTTCTCTCTCACTAATTCTCTGCTTAAAACGTATCTCTCGACGGCCACGGGAAACACGTAACCCTAGGCATGTTTATATACGTTTAACCGAGCCAAAACCGCGATTAAAAATCAATTCGGTTCGGTTCTGCAAACTAAGTGTCGAGCGACACCAAGCAGATGTCGATCGACACCCTCAAAAACCTTCATGTCGATCGACCCAGTCCTTGTGTCGCTCAACACGACCACCAGAAAATGCATTTCTGGTTCACGGATGTTACAATTTTCCCCCACTAAACTGGATTCGTCCTCAAATCCCACAAAACCATCTATCAAAGACCCAAATCTGACCCAAAACAGGTCAACACCATTTGAGATCCTAACACCCGATCTCCGAGGCCCTCGTCTAATCTCATGTTTATACGCTCGTTTCCAGACATTTATCACTCTTAACTCATTCGACACCCCTCCCACTCGCAGGACGCATCCCTTGAGGTATCGATGTCACGTGCCCCATCCACTCTCAGGACGCATCCCTTGATCTCCGGGTACACAGGGGAACTAATCATCCCCTCGAGAGAACTAATCATCCCTCGATACTCATAATGGAAACTAATCATCCCAAAGAGTATACAGGAGAACTAATCATCTCCTCTGAGAAACTACTCATCCTCACTGAAGAACTAATCATCTCCAGACAAAATGAATGAGTTATTCGGAGCGGCAGCCCCTAGAGTAATAAATTCTAAAACGTCAATAAACATCTATCGATTAGAACTACCTCCTGTGGTCAAACTCGATACTCCCTAACCCGGAATATATCCCAAAAACAGGACCAAACACCGGTCCACACAATACACCATAAATATATAAGAACTACTCATCTTCTATACACAGATAAATAAGAAACTCCATCCCATAAATCTCCAAAAAGTATAATCGTTACAACGAAACGAAAATACAACAACAAGGCAAACAGCTAAACAACGGAGACTAGAACCACAAAGATACAAGTAAAGCTCAAACTGCGACCTACTTGTCGAACCACTTTCTGAACTTTAACTTCATCTTTGCCTCAAGCTCCCAAGTCTCCTCCTCACAACTCGGGCAATCCCACAAAACTCACAACAGTGGAATCTTCTTCCGTCGCAACTCCTTGACTCTCCTCTCGAGAATCTTCGCAGGAACTGCCGGAACCGACAAATCAGGTTGTAGATCCTCAGGAATCTTAGCCACTAACTCCTCCAATTCATGTAGGCACTTTCCCAACATCGAAGCATGGAACACCTTATGAAATGCCTTCATAATTGGAGGTAACTCCAGCCGATAAGCAACCGGCCCAACCCGCTCCACTACCGGGAACAGACCCATAAACCTCGGACTCAGCTTGTTCTTTGTTGTGGATCTATTAGGACCCCTCACCATAGCTATCTTTAGATACACACTATCTCCAACTGAAAACTCAAGCTCTCGCCTCCGCATAACCGCAAAAATCTTTTGCCTATCCTGAGCTTCCTTCATGTTCAGTCTCACAACACGAATCTTCTCCGTCGTTTCCTGAACTTAAGTAACCCCATGAATACTCCGCTCCCCCACTTGGGTCCAGCATAGGGGTGTCCTACATGGCCTCCCATACCAAGCCTCAAAAGGAGCCATCCCAATACTCACCTGGAAGCTATTATTATAAGCAACTCTGCCAAGCTCAACTGATCCACCCAGTGACCACCCAAATCCGGTACACACATCCATAGTAAATCCTCTAAAGTCTGAATCGTCCCCTCTAATTGTCTATCAATCTGCGGATGATAGAAACCAACAAACACGTGCTGCACTTCGAAACCCAATTAGCCACATCTTTCTGCATCCCGACCCAGTGATAGTACCGCTTGAGATCACAATGCATCTTAGTCGCTCCAGGATGAATTGAGAACTTGCTCGCATGAGCCTCTCGCAGAACCTCCTACCTCAACTCCTCTACCTTGGGTACAAAAACCCGACCGCAAACAAGAATCGTCCCATTTGAAGAGACCTGATACTCAAAACCCTCTACGCTCGATGAAGTAGCCAAACTCTGATCACTTGCCTGAGCTACTCGAATCCTACTCTGAAGATCTGCCTGATCAGCCGCCTCCAAACCCAACGGCTCCTGCAAATTAGCACACAACCGCAAAGTGTCAATCGCTCACAAGCGACTCATTATCCTGCTTCTAAGCCGAATCTACACGTCGACGACTCAAAGCATCTGCCACGTGGTTCGCCTCACCAGGATAGTAAACAATATCCAATTGAGAACTACTGGTACCATATACCCAAGTCCGAAATGTCTTCCCTAAACTCCAACAACTTCCCACAGAAACCGTCACCATACATAATCCACCGGCTGACACTTATCACACCCCGCGATCCTCTGTCCAGTCTTACACGGCCTTATACACTCGAACCCTGAGATCTATATCATGTCTCGCACCTATGCCACGATCAGACATTGATTACTCATATATGTACCGTCATCATCACACTCTCAGGACGTCTCCTTCGAGGTAACGATGCCGATGCCACACTTCTCTCAGGATGTCTCCCTCAAGCTCTGGATCTATATAGGAAAAAAAATGTTTCCTTTAGAGTAATCAACACATACGCGTACAAGCACCTGAAACTAGGATTACTTCCTGGGATATTAACCGCCATTACTTACTACAACATAACGACTCTACTCCAACAAACCGTTGGCTAACACAACCGATCTTCCTCAAGATCCATACTGAACCTTCGAATCATAATGTTAATCCTAAGATTATTCGCACGATACAGACACATATTGCTCCTAACTCATTTCATTACCTGATACCATAGGACGCATCGTATGACCAATTAGGATACATACCGCTCGCACTCTTGGGACGCATCTTTCGAGTCAACGGTAACTGAGGAGCTCACATCCCCGCAAAAGAACTCACATCAATCGCAATATCTGGAGAATTCACATCTCCGAAATAAACGAGTTATCTGGGACCGTAGTCCGTAGAGCAATAAATACCATACGCCTATACCCTCGGGACAAACACGCCTTGGGGGGGTTTAAAACCAACCCCTGACATCACAGTGTACACCACATAAGGCTTACCCAGCTCGGCAACGCCAACATAGGTGTACTTACAATATGATCTTTAGTTCACAAACTCATCCCAAATAAGAACGCAGGAAAACCTTCTCCCTCGGCGAAGTACTAAGTAACTACTCAGACCCAAATACAATGCCATACCGAACACTACCCATCCAGATTCGTCCGGAACTTCCTTAATGTAATGTTTCCTAATCCAAACTAGGTCCGCCGGATTGGTCGCGCCACAATTAAATAAGAACAGGCACAACCAACCGTAAACCAAGAATTAGATTAATCGATCGCGCAAGTACCCACACAACACGCACGACCAACATACGCTATATGCGTTACCAGGGTCATCTGAACCGAGTTCCCTACACAATAACCACGCTAGGCTTGGCACCTACGAAATAGCCTGCCATAAAACAGTACACCAGATCATTTCCTGATCTTAGAGGCTCACCTCCAAACTCACAAGTCTCCTCCAACAACTCTAAAACGCTGGTTGTCCACTGAGAGTTCCTTGACTCTCTCTGATTTTGCTATCGAAGCCAAACCCCCGACCTAACCTGGCCAGCGCTACCTCGGCTCAATACTAGAGCCTCTCGAACCGTCTAACACAAACCATACTCTTGACCTATCTAGTCAACCTTACTCGAGATCTCCACTCGATTCTTATAATCTGTCCAACATGGACCAAAATCCTAACACCTCCCGGTCGGCATCACCCGAGATTACCACTCAAGTCCATATAACCGTCTTACAAAAGACCAACCTCCTGGCCCCACTTGGCCATTACCACAAGAGATCCTCACCTGATCCCAGAGGCTCTTGTCTAATCCTCTCAAGAAAACATACCGCTCGCACTCTCGGGACGCATCCCAAGAGCCAACAGTATCTTGGGAACTCACATCCCCACGAGAGAACTCACATCCCTCGCTACTTACTCTGGGAACTCACATCCCAAATAAGTATACAGGAGAACTCACATCTCCTCTAATTAGACAGCCTCACGCGGTATAATCTCGATATTCCCAGCCTAGAATATCCTCACAAGACGACCAACATTGGTCAACACAAAAATAAACACATATAAGTACTACACGTCTTATAAATCATGGGAAAAAAAATAAGGAACACCATCTTATAAATTTCCAAAAATGTATATCGTTCCAACACCAACGAAAATACAAAAATCCAAAAACAACAAAACCAAAGCGAAAGCTCTGAAACTGGAAACAAAACCAAAAAGGAAAGAATAACCGCTCAATCCTTGACCTGCTCTCCCAGATCCTCGATTGATGCAAGTGCCTCCACCAACTCCGCCCTCGAGGCGTACTTGGAAGCTCTGTCGGGCTTCTTTAGCCCCATCCAAAGTCCTGCCACAAACTTGTCAATCTGGGCTCGCTCCTCATCCATGCCCCTACTCGCATAGACCACAAGTCTGCTGAACTCAGCATCATACTCACGTGCAAACCGGTTGCCCTGAACAAGTCTCCTGAACTGCAACTCTAACTGCTCCACCACCTCTTGAGTGAAAAACCTGGCATTAAACTCGCCCAAGAATTCACCCCAAGTCCACACTGTCCGCGTCCTCTTGGCCTGAACTCCCGACCACCAGAGATAGGCATCACCATCCAAGAACCCTACCGCCAGATCCACACGGTACTCATCAGGACATCTGATAGAACGAAGCATACGCTCTACCCCCAACCTCCACTCATTGGCTGCCTCTGGCCCTCCTCTACTTGAGAAGGACAAGGGGCCCATGCCCTGCATCTCGTTATACATCACTAGATACTGCTCTCTTGGGGTCATTACTGGATCATGCGCTGGTACCGCAACTGGTAACCGCTCCAGAATCAAAGCTAGCATCTTCGCCACATGATCCTTTGGTCCCTGAGCTATGCCTGTAGCAATACCTGCACATGGGCCTCTTACCACACCAGCAGCTCCGGTACCACCTCCGGTACAGGCAGTCTTAACCGACACCCTAACACTGCCCACTGAGTCCTCCTGATACGTTGGCGAAACAGCCACCTGCTCTGACGACTCACTATGAGTCACTTACTCGAACAAAGTAGACACACGACTCCGACCACGACCCCGGCCTCTACGGCCTCTCGGAACTCTAGCCATCGCACACTGCATTTACTAAAAGCACATTTTAAGATACTATAATTCACAGAATAAAGGTCAAACAATCACATACCGTGGAATCTCTTTGAAGGCTCAGAGAGGATGATCTAAGACTCTACAACTCACAGAATTAACTAACTACTCATAGTCAATTCAAACAACAGTCTCAAATCAACCAATTACTAACAGCCCTAGAACCGTAAGGGCTCTGATACGAAAATGAAACAACCAAGCTTTTTTTTTAATTAATTAACCCGAATTAATAATTCCATAATTATTAATTCTCAACGGCTAACAGCAACTACCAACAAAACAGCGGAAAATACAATTTAATTAAATCCATTAAAACTCACAACCATCTAGATCCAAAGTAAACTAGCAACCTAACAACCGGTTTCATAATTCAACCTACAAAATACAATCTTGAGTTCCTAATCATCCTCTCGTCCCAGCCATGATTCCACGATCTCAAACTTTTACCTGTAATACATGGAAATAAGAGTTGCGTAAGTATTTCATAAATACTTAGTGAGTTGCTCATCCCGCCTACTGGCGTAACAAGCAGGCTCAGATAACATCGCAACAATCCAATAAACAATCACAGCACATAACAATATTTAACAACACGAAAACAACACATTACGGGAAAATCAGACTACGTGTCGAGCGACACCACAAAGGCGTCGATCGACACGACCAAAGTCTGGTGTCGAGCGACACCACCAAGGTATCGATCGACACACAATAAAATTTCGTGTCGAGCGACACCTTCCTGGTGTCGATCGACACGTCTCTGTAATTGCACCAGAATCGAGTTCATCCTCTCTCGACTCGATTCTGATGATTACGAGTCGCAAATCTGCACAGAAAACACAACAAATACACAATTGCAATCCACATAATCCATATCCATCAACATCACATGAATTCACACAAAAATCAACACGACAACGCAACATTATCATCATAACCTAGAAACCAACGGTCACAACTCACCTTAGTCTAAAAAGGAACGAAAAGGAAACGAATGATGAACGAGAACAAACTCTCAAGACTCGAGAATCCACTGATTGGATTGAACCAAACGATCCACGCGACGAACGGATGATTTGACGTCTCTAAACCCACGAAATAACGATGTCTCGAGGATTTCTTTGCAACAATCCTCAAGAACGATCAAAATCTTTCTTCTCTCTCACTAATTCTCTGCTCAAAACGTATCTCTCGACAGCCACAGGAAACACGCAACCCTAGACACATTTATATACGTTTAACAGAGCCAAAACCGCGAGTAAAAATCAATTCGGTTCGGTTCTGCAGACTAAGTGTCGAGCGACATCAAGCTAGTGTCGATCGACACCCTCAAAAACCTTCGTGTCGATCGACACACTCCTTGTGTCGCTCGACACGACCACCAGAAAACGCATTTTCTGGTTCGGAGATGTTACATATACAGCAATTCAGGCACTAAGGGTCGATACATCACAAGAACCTCTGACATCCAGAGGCAAAAACACTAAAGATAAATATTTAAAATATACTAAGGGGGAGGCTAGGCAGGCAGCTCGCCGTCTTCTTTCTCTTATGTCTTGTTATTCACGTAGCCTTTAGCATCTTCAACCGGATTGATGACATTAAGCCCTTGAGCTCCAGGCACCTCGTCACTTATAGGCTCCACAACTTCTTTCTCGATGATGTGGCTCGCAGGAAGCTCAGCTAAATCGGTAGAAGGGATAACAATGTTCTCTAGAGCAAGCAGAACGATGCTCTCAACAGTTTCTGTGGCCAGAGCAGCCAGCTCGCAATCGAGCAATTCTTCACCTACATCGCGTAGGCGCATGCCGAGAAGGCCTTCATTGGATCCAGAAGCTGCATCATTACCAATAGACTTAGCAACCATCTCAATCCGTGGCGGGAAACGAATTTTTTTCACTACAGTAGGGTCGATAGTGTTAATACCTAACACGCCTTTCAGTTCGGCGGCGAGGTTATCAAAAACATCATAAGCAACAGCTACCTTGACTATTGTATCTGCGAGTCCCTTACGCTCTTCATCGATATCAGGCGGTGCGTCGCCCTTCATGTCATCAATGAGTTTGGCATTCCCTTCCGCTTGGGCTAAGAAGATCTTATTTTATTTAGGCGACCATGTCAGCTGCTTAAGGAGCTCACTCGCACGATCGAGTTTTGCTTGGAATTCAGCAGCTGTTTCTCTTCTAGCTTTCGCAGCGGCCACCTCGATCTCATGCTATTGCGTCTCGACTAAAAGAGCTTTCTCCTTTTCGAGCTCTGCAATCCTCAGGGCATCTTTTTTCTTCTTCACGCCCAAGTTATGGAGATGCCTACCCAAGTCGTTGGAGCTTTTCTTCCACGACGCCAGCTCCATTCTGATCTCTTTCATGCGTTTCGCAACACGTTGCGTCTCGGCCTCTTCCCTTCTCCTGGCTTCATCAATAAAATTCCGCTTGGATCGTGAGTCCGCGTCGTAAGCAAGAATCATTTAGTGCAGTGCACAACCATCTAGAACCAAAAAATAACTCAGGAATCAAAGTATGAAAGACAAATTTTAACAAGTCACAATTAGCTGGGAATGGAAGTTACCTTGACGTGGCGAGACGAAAATTCCTTGTACATCTTGCTCTTCAATAGTCGCTCCGGGATAGGAAAGCTGTCACCTGGGTATGTAATTTTGGACATCAATGTAGTGGCGGCTAAAGGATCATCATACACCTCGACAGCAGCAAGTGATGAGTCAGGTCGCGCCCCACGTGGGATTTGCTCGCGAGCAGACAAAGTCAGATCATTTTGGCGAGGCTTCTTTGACTGAGAGTCAGAAGCAGGACCCTTGCCTTTCTCCACAGCGGAGTATGTCCTCTTACGGTTCGCATCTTTTTCTTTGCTGTGATCGTCTTTGGACGTATGTCGTCCAAGGCATGAGTCCACTGGGTGCGTAGTTTCAGCAGCTTCAGTTTGCATTTCAGTGCGAGGTGGCACATTGCTTGAGGAATTTTTGTTTCGTTACACTTCATTCAGACGTCTCGACCGCGGTAGCCTGAATGGACTCTTCAGCAGTTTTATCTCCTGTTGAAGCAGTCGGAGGAGCCGTTATCACCGTTACTTTCTTCTTCTTCATCTTATCGCAAATTGTCGGTCTGCTAATCATGGTTGGGATCATTGGGAAATCGTTGGAGTCGTTGGGGAGGTAGTCGGGATCGTTGACCAAGTTCTTGATCCTTTCTTCAGCTCTAGCTATTCTTTGGCCGTAGAAGTGGCGATTCCAGTAGCACTTTCTCGCAGCTAGTTCCTTGGATAGCTCGCTAATTTTAGGGAATGTATCAGCGACCTGCAAAATAAACAACACCCAAAAGACATAAGACAGAAACCAAGAATAATCATAGTCGCAACATAGGGGAAAAACTGCGGATAAGCTACCAATCGTTCCCCACTTCGCATTCACCGCATTATCGTTTCCTTCGCCGACCGAGGCCGCATAAATTGGTACGAAAAAGAAGAACTTTCTCCAATCATGGTCTTTGTTGGGGAAGTCGTCTAAGATTTTGTATTCGGTTTGGTTTGCCAGATTATAAGTTGGCGCCTCGCCATCTGGACCTTTGTTTTTACGGAATTCAAGGAAACTCACTAAATGGCAAACCCCGTTGTACTTTGCATTCGGCGGCTCTTGTTAGCAACACAACCATATGACGAATTCCTCTAGTGTTGACTTGAGCAATCGCCAACTTATGGATGAAGATATAGCGGAGAATTTTCATTGGAATCGGGAGGAGAAGGTATCAGTCTCTGAGGTAGCATTCATAAAGGGTGAATGTACCCGTAGGAGGATTATCGGCTCGCTGGTCTGGAGAAGGAAGAATCAGTTCGACGACTCTTTATCTAAGTCCATTCAACGACTCTTTATCACACCATGTCATGCCTGGAGGAGTTTGTGGTTTACGTTTCACCCTCGTCTTCTTAACTTTTGACACTCCGACACCAACCAAAGTTTCTAGCCTTTCTTGTTCAATAAGAGGGTTATACTCCCAAGCACATTCTTTAATTTTAATGGGAGTAGTCGGCTCGATATGATCTTCAATTGGTTCATCGCGAAGGGATGGCACCTCGATAGTAAATATTTCCTCGATTGCGACTTCATCGTTCTCGACAGTTGGTGAAAGGACGACGCGATTTTCGTACCTCGACGATTTGCCCTCTGTATCAATTTTGTCTTCTAAGTCCACACAGATCGGCGAGTTTAATACTTTTACCTTGCGCTTAAAGCGGCGAGGTGGGGGTTTTGTTGGTGCTTGATAGGAGAATAACTCGTCAAACAAAGAGTCATCGTCAAGATGATCCCCATGATTGTCTCGACCCAAGGGGCCGGTTTCTTCCTCAATGGCACAAGGTTCCTTGACTGAACAAGGGATTGGCTCGCCGCTATCACTGGATGAAATAATCGGCTCGCCTTCACTTGAATACTTCCAAATCGCTAAAATATTTTCTTCCTCAGGCAGCCCGGCAGATTTAACAAATCTACTCGAACTTGCCGATGACATTGATTCGGATCAAATCTATCTCAAACACAAATATGATACAGACTTTCTTATCTGTTGGATCACTTGATTTTTCTTCGAAGAACGAAACGATAAACTGGAAAGATCGTTAAAGACATATCGAAATCTTTAAGGAATTCTGCCGGAAAATTCAAGTCACGGCGGCGGCGAAGTGATGCGATAAAACTAAACCTAAAAATAACTTAAGGAAAACTAGAGAGAAAAGTTGAGAGGAGAAGCTACCGTTTCGGAGAATGAGAGTTATGAGCGAAACCTAAGGAGTAACGCGTCTTATATAGGAGCTTAATGGGCCGATTTCGGAATTGAGCTTTATTTCAAGATTTGGGCCTCTATGATACATCCAAAAAATGGATAAAATTTCTAAGTATGAGCAATTTTGATTCTATTTTGGCATGAAGAGTGGCGAGCTGTGTGACGCAATGGCTCAACAACGGGCTCGCAACTTTCCCAAATCAACAGATCGGTTCGCTATCGTCTTCTCAATGCCTGTCAACTCGCCAATTATCCTTGATCAGAGCATTGTCAATTAGCTCGCCAACTTCAACCCGTCATGAATATTTACATAAACATGTTGAGCAAATGCGAGATGGTTTGCAACTGAGTAACAAGTTGTAGTATATTGTCCTTGGAGCAGCTCGCTGTTTCAAGCCTCCAGATCAATTCGCGGCAGCACAATGGCAAAACGGTTCGCTGCGAAACTACTCCAAGGCAGTTCGCCGTTGGAAGCACCCGATCGGTTCGCCAAAGTACGTCTTCGAATCACCTCGCTGCTACACATCGTCGAACCGGTTTGCTGCCACATATCTTTAGAATGACTTGCCTCGCAATGTCGATGGGGCAGTTCGCTGTTAAAACCCTTTGAAGCAGCTCGCCGCGACGTGGTGATAAACCAGCTTGCTATGAAATCACTTTATCCCAACTCGCTGCAACGAGATAACAGGACAGTTCGTAGCAAAAATCTTCGAGCAGCTCGCTGTTGTCTTCAAACAGCTCGCCGCAAAATTACCTTAAGTCGGCTCGCCGTTTGGTGCATTCGGTCAGCTCACTGAATCGGACAATTCCTTGTCATTTAGGCTCGACGCTACTATTAGGAAGGTTATCGGGATGGTCGGGTCATCGTCAACACATATACGGTCTAAACGGAAATTGATTCTTCGTCTGGACACCTCTACTTCAACACTTTTATCAATAACATTGTTGAACAGAGGGGGCTAACTGTAGGGGTCATATCTCCCCTAGAAGAATCGATAAGCCTAAAAACAACTAAATATGTATTGAACCGGTTATCCCAAGGCATACATAAACCGGGGATCAAACCAGAGGCCTAATTCAAATTAGCCCAGTGATCAAGCCCTGAAGATAAAGGTCCATTTAAGGCCCAACCGACCTAGTGGTTGTGGTTAGAATGGAAAGCCTAGAAAACTTAGGAAAACTTCCTATTCTGTAATGGGTCTGACCCAGCCGACCTAGAAACACTATAAATATGCTTGTACATCCTCATAATAGGGGGATCACGAAAATCATACAGAAACTCTTTTACAGCTTTCCAACTACCAATAAAAACCCTAATTCGAATCTTTGCTTTGTCTTTGTGTTTTCAAACCCTAGAAGCTTTCTCATCTCTTAAGAACCTTACAAATTCAATTGTGAGACTCCAGCTCCCACAACGTACACAACCACTTTCGCACAAGACACTTCATTCAATTACAAGACATACAAATATATAATACAAGTATAAGTATGGATGAATCTATTGCATTGTGCTGGCTCGAGGTTCAAGAGGGTGAGGCTCATGGACAGTAATCTTACTCCGTCGTCGCCCAGATTCCGCCGTCGTTACTCCATGACGTTGGGCTAAGTCAGGAGTGGATCCAAAAAAAATTTTAGTATAAGGCACAATTTAATTTAATTTTTAAAATTATATACATATTTAATTTAGTCATGTACTATATTTTAAATTTGGAGGCTCATAAAAAGAATTTATATCAGAAAAAAAATTCTAATGGTTTTAAGATGATTTAGATGTGTAAGAAATTTATAAAAAAAGTTCTCATGGGTTTAAGATGCTTTATATCTAAGAAAATTATAATTTTTATTGAAATTATAATTTAGTAATTTTTATTTATAATAATCAAATTCTAAAATATATATACAAACTAAAAGGTGAAACAAAACATCTGCTTTACTTACTACATTTTGAAAAAGTATAACCGGAAAATACAAGAAGAAATGAATACATGTTTTAATAAAAACGTAATTAAAAAGGAACTAATAAGATAAAGAAGGACTTAAACATAGTCAAATAAACTAGAGAGACTCTAAACAACACAAGAAAAGAGAGATTGTTGTGGAGAATTAGAGTTAATAGTCATACAATAAAGTAGAGTTAATATCCGGTTAATAATGGTTAACTAGAACTTTTGTAAAATTACTATAGGGCACGTGCCCTCTTACGTTGGTCGTAGATCCGCCACTGGGCTAAGTTAAATCGTGTTCTTGGCTTGTTTCTTGCTATGAAATCATTGAAATCGAATCAAATTTAGTACTAGTCGTCTTGTTATTTATTTTGAATCAATCAAAGCACATGGCCGGCTCATGGAGGGGACATGTGGTGCGACCACCCGGGCCCCACCACATGTGTCAAGAATTAAGAGTTCCAAAAAATTTAAAATTTTATTTTTTAAAATAGGTTAAATAAAATTTAACTATAAATAAAATAAATAAAAACTCACAATTTTTTTATAATGTATTTATTTATTTATATTTAACCAAATTTCTAAAAAATATTAAAAAAATTTCTAGTTTACCAAAAAATTTTTGCCCTAGGGCCCACAATAGTTTTGAGCCAGCACTGTCAAAGAAGATGGCTTTTTCGAGTAAAAGAAGTGAATTCCAGAAGGAATAATGGTTGTGGGGGAGAAGAAGTCGACGAATCGGAGGTGAATTGGATTATTTTTCCGATGAACTCGAGGCGTGGACAATGAAAAATTGAAGAGGAAACCAATAGTATAATGGGTAATTTGGAATCCAATTTTCGAGATAATCATTGATCTCGATACATTTTGTGTAATTGTCAATAATCTGAGGTTTATGCTTCATGGTTTTAAAGGGGGAGTGTACTTAGGGATTGGCTTATAAGTCATGAGTTCGAATCAGCCTGACCTATTTTTTTTAAGTTTAGAAAAAAAATTAACTGAGTTACAGTTCTGTTAACAGCTTTAACTATTTCGTCTAAAATTTTGACGGTATATTCAAAAGTACCACATTGGTGGTTTATATTGTAAATATTGTCAAGTTCGAGATTTAAAGTGATAGTGATAAACTTAGGAGGTTTAAAATGTCAGTGCTAGCTATCTCGAAGGTTTTTTATGCGATTTACTTTTTTTTTGTCTTTTTCATATTTTTGTTTTTGTATACTTTGCCCCCTTGTAAAAAATAATTTTGGATCTGCCACTGATATACACCAGAACCATCTTGATTGAGATCGATGTCAGCTAACAAAACTCCACACACCGACTTAAATGCCAATTTTGTGATCAAATGCCAATTTTGTGATCATTCTCTTGTGCCTCTTTATTTTCGCCAAGAACCTCTAGTTACTGTTGCGTTTATTCTGATTGTGGCTTAACCTTGCCCTGTATTTACCCCTCTGGCTTCTGAAAATTTGTTAGAATAGACAGGCAGGTGAAAGTTTCAGTTATGTGGCTTTGGTTGCAATGCCTAGTTATCATTGACTACCATTATAAACTTGTAGCTTTAGAAAGATGGTTAGGAATACTGTATTCCTATTTGGTTCCCGTTTCGTGCCCATGTTGATAAGCTAGTAAATGTGGGGATCTGGTTAGATTTCCAGTCCTAGTTCTTCATTCTTCTTGAAATAGAGAACCATGCATATTTGTTGGGTTTTTATGTCAAAACACCAATTTAGCAGTTTTCTAAAAGTAGAACATTTCTCCACTAATTATAACTTACTCCAGCAGAACCAAACATAATAAGAAAACTAAACTAGGCACACATATAACAACCAAACCTTTCTCTCTTTCATGGCCCTTTTTTTTCCAACCACACGCACCCCCAAGAATCTCGTTTCGTTTCTTCTAAGCCTTTTCTTCCTCATTCTTCTCTCTTCTCTCTCTCCCCCCACGAAGGAGGGATGGAGATAAGAAATAAGCCAAACATACCTCTCTTTCTTTCTTCATCCAGACCCTTGATGCCTCGTCTCTTAACTGTCTTCCTCTTCCTAGCCGGCCTAGCTTCGGCCGCCGTCATCGGTGGTGGTTATAAACCGGCAGATGACATTCTCATTGATTGTGGAGCCAGGTCATCAGCCAAAACCCCTGAAGGTAGAGTCTTCAAGAGCGACTCAGAGACAGTTCAGTTCATAGAAGCCAAAGACGATATCCAGGTCTCTGCCCCGCCTTCAGATAAACTACCTTCTCCTATTTACCTAACCGCTAGGATCTTCCGCGACGAAGCCATTTACAAGTTCCATTTGACCCAACCTGGTTGGCATTGGGTTCGTCTCCATTTCTTTGCCTTCCCCAATGACAAGTTTGATCTCCATCAAGCATCTTTCTCTGTTCTAACCGAGAAGTACGTTTTGCTTCATAACTTTAAACTGAGTAACAACAACAATGATAGCCAAGCTGTTGTTCAGAAGGAGTACCTCGTCAACATAACGGACGCTCAGTTTGCCCTGAGGTTCAAACCGATGAAAGATTCTGCTGCTTTCATCAACGCAATCGAAGTTGTGTCAGCTCCAGACGAACTTATCTCCGATGCAGGCACTTCCCTTTTCCCTGTCAAGGGTTTCGGGTCTCTCTGATTACGCATACCAGCCGGTTTACAGGGTTAATGTCGGTGGACCCCTGATCACGCCTCAGAACGACACACTTGGAAGAACCTGGACACCTGACAAAGAGTACTTGAAAGATGAGAATATGGCCAAGGACGTTAAAACAACAACTTCAGCGATCAAGTATCCTCCTGGAGTAACTCCGCTGATTGCGCCACAGACGGTTTACGCAACAGCCGCAGAGATGGCTGATTCTCACACAATGGATCCTAATTTCAACGTGACATGGAACTTCCCATCAAACCCATCGTTTCATTACCTCGTTCGTCTTCATTTCTGTGACATCATCAGTAAGTCACTCAATGACCTCTACTTCAACGTTTACATCAACGGCAAGACAGCCATTTCCGGGCTGGATTTATCCACGGTAGCAGGCGATCTCGCTGCTCCTTACTACAAAGACATTGTGGTGAACTCGACCCTTGTGAAATCCGAGCTTCAAGTCCAGATTGGTCCCATGGGAGAAGACACTGGGACCAAAAACGCCATCTTGAACGGAGTGGAGGTTCTGAAGATGAGCAACTCCGTCAACAGTCTTGACGGAGAGTTTGGAGTTGATGGTAGAAGAGCCGGGATGGGGAAGCACGGGATGGTCGCAACCGCGGGATTCGTCATGATGTTTGGAGCTTTCGTAGGACTTGGAGCAATGGTTTACAAATGGAAGAAGAGGCCACAAGATTGGCAGAAGAGGAACAGTTTCTCTTCTTGGTTGCTACCGATACACGCCGGTGACACTAGTTTCATGACAAGCAAAGCTGGTGGTTCTCACAGATCCGCGCTTGGCCTTGGACGCAATTTCTCCCTCTCGGAGCTTCAACAAGTCACAAAGAACTTCGATGCATCAGAGATCATCGGTGTCGGTGGGTTCGGAAACGTTTACATGGGAACCATCGATGACGGAACTCAAGTCGCCATCAAACGAGGGAATCCACAGTCAGAGCAAGGGATCACAGAGTTTCACACAGAGATTCAAATGCTGTCTAAACTCAGACACAGACACTTGGTTTCTTTGATTGGATACTGCGACGAGGATTCAGAGATGATCCTCGTCTACGAATACATGTCCAATGGTCCTTTCAGAGACCATCTCTACGGGAAAACCCTTTCTCCTTTGACGTGGAAACAACGGCTAGAGATATGCATAGGAGCTGCTCGTGGCCTTCACTACTTACACACAGGAACAGCTCAAGGCATTATCCACCGTGACGTCAAATCCACAAATATCCTCCTTGACGAAGCTCTAGTTGCCAAAGTCGCTGACTTTGGTCTCTCCAAAGACGTTGAACTTGGACAAAACCATGTCAGCACGGCTGTGAAGGGCAGTTTTGGGTATTTGGATCCGGAATACTTCAGGAGACAACAACTTACGGACAAATCCGATGTTTATTCGTTTGGTGTAGTACTTCTAGAAGCGTTATGCGCAAGACCGGCCATTAATCCGCAGCTGCCGAGGGAACAAGTTAACTTAGCGGAATGGGCAATGCAATGGAAAGAAAAAGGGTTGCTGGAAAAGATCATT
Source organism: Draba incana (assembly GCA_963576765.1). Classification (NCBI taxonomy): domain Eukaryota; kingdom Viridiplantae; phylum Streptophyta; class Magnoliopsida; order Brassicales; family Brassicaceae; genus Draba; species Draba incana. The sequence continues at coordinate 20,715,347 of OY755214.1, read as the reverse complement.
GACCCTCATCTCGTTGGCGCTGTGAATCCTGAATCTATGAAGAAGTTTGCAGAAGCTGCAGAGAAGTGTTTAGCGGATTACGGTGTAGATAGACCAACAATGGGAGATGTATTGTGGAACTTGGAGTATGCTCTTCAGCTTCAAGAAGCCTTTTCTCAGGGAAAAACCGAGGCTGAGGAGGTTGAAACCGTGGCTGCTGCACCTGCCACCATTCCCACCACCGCAAGTGAGCGTCCGGTTCCTCAGGCTGAAGAGAAGGATGACTCGACGGTGGACCAACACTCAACCGCCATGTTTACTCAGTTTGCTGACCTCAACGGAAGGTAAAACTGACGGAAGAATGTGCACCAAACGAATTTGTCATAAACGGTGTGGTCAGTTAGAGAAAAAAAGAAGCAATTGATCTTCTTAAGGTAATCGGATTTGTTGTAAAACTTGTATGGTATATTTTTTTTTTTGGTATTTGAAATGTAAATTTTACGGTGGTAGATAATGCAGCTATAACAAAAACAAAACACTCCGATGCATTGATCTACACATCCTCCCATGTTATAGGTTGTTGATATACTTTACTTTAGGTAACAAAATCCAATTTTTCAAAATTTTATAAGTTTGTCATTCATAAACGACCGAATTCGTTAATCTTTTATTTTTGTATGAATTGAAAGCAAAAAGTAGATGTTTTGGTAAAAAGAGAGAATCAAAATACAAGGGAGCTCTTACAAGATTACATAATCTCTGAAAGCAAGGATTGCTTTCTTTTTTGAGTTCTTGAGCAGCTCCTCCCAAGGATCCTGTCCTAATAAGTATTTAACAATCTGAGTAATTTTCTTCCCCATCAAAGAATCCCTAATTCAAACTTGTAATTCTCGTGACACAAACTCAGAAAGTAGAGAAAGTTAGACCAAGTCAATAAAAAGAAAAGAAGCAAAGATTTGTAGAGATCAGAGCTTAATATCCTATTCAACTCTTTTCTTCTTCTTGCTCACAACCATGGGATTTTCAATCTCCATGAGATCATCATCTTCACTCTCGACGTTCTCTGTTTCTTTCTTATGATTCTCGGGCTGGATCTCGGAGAGTCTTCTCTTCTTAGTAGGAATCTCAGCTACTGAGGAACTCTCTGTCACATCAGTGGCGTTTTCATTGTTTGATGTTGACGCGTTGTCCCCATTGGTAGCTGGAGATTGTATCCATCCAGATAGTACCATTGCTTCAGGTTCTTTTTCCTCGTCAAATTCGTCCCTGTGACAGAAAAGAATAAGCAGAAAGTGCATAAATCATCTGCCATTTTCGGATCTCGAAGAATTTTCTAAAGCTTTCTTGAGAATCCTAGGGTGATGTCTGATGATATAGCTGATCTCAAAAGACAGAAGCTTTTGTGATTTGATGAAATGGAAAAGTTCAGGATATGTAGATGGTAAGATCCTCAAAAAATCCAACCGACTTTGAAACAAGATCCAAAAGGTCAAAGAAACAAACCTGTGCTTGACATTTATCTTGCAAGATAACTCTTGTTGAAGATCTTCTACTGTGAGAATGCTTCCGTTAACAACGGGAGATGGAAGTTCTGATAAAGACTGAAAAAGAAACACGAGCATGTGAGAATTTGCAAACTCCAAGCCTGTGTTTTAAGGGCAAATAGTAGGACAATCCGAGACAAACCTTCTCAAGATTTGCGTTGTAGTTTGCAACCATGATATCATCAAGATCATCACCAACTTCATAAAGAAGCGATGCCCCATGCATAATCAACGGTAGGTTCATTCCAAGCTTCGCTTTGACAATCCTATCAACTAGATCACGTAGTTTTGACTTCCGAGTATTGATCTCAAGTACTAAAGGGGTCTGTCAATATAAAAGAAGAAAACCCAATGATTGGTAATGCAACAAAAATTAAGAAAGAAAGCTATACAACAGTAATGTTTATACCTTGGAACAGACATAGCAAGAAGGATTAGGCTCAAATGGTTCGACTGGCATAAGAAGCATCTTTCTGCTTGGGTGTTCTAAGCAATATGTCATTCTACAGAGAGACAGTGAGAATAAACATAATATAGAAAAATATGAAGGACTCTGAATATTTGGAATTACCATGATGTAAGAGTTCAAAACAACAAACCTGTACTTGTTAGCATCCTTTTTCAACACTTTGATTGCTTCAATAACAATCAAACCAGCAATAATGGCGTTGGTTGTAGCAACGGCATGGACAATGTTTCCAGCAATACCTTTGGCTTCAAAAAGACTGTGCAAAGGAATTCCAAAAGACTCAGCACGGATATTTGCAGCAGCAGTGACAAACTCTACAGCTACCTGATCATCTTTGTCAAAAGTAAGGTGTCCTATTTCCTGTAGCACATTACAGACAAAAACCATTAATTAATCAGTGCATCAAAACTTAAATATAGACGGAGAGAGTTCACAGGAAGAACCACACAGACCTTCTTTCTTTTGGCGAAGAACAACTTCAATGCTTCTATGAACAGTAGAGAATTCTGCGTCAGACCCCACAATTCCTGTGGATTCTTGAGGCCAAGCGACGGCATGGCAGACACCATCGAATCACCATCAGTAACAGAACAATTCTGAGTGATTCCATTTTGTTGAGTCAGACTTTCAGGCAAGACGTCCTTACTGTATATAGGCCTCGGTCGTCTACGGTTTTTCCATGTCTCTTCATTGGCCAAAGCCGCTTCAATGTTAGAACCAAATACATGATCATATATCTTTCTACCATACTGCTCAATATCTTCATCTTCTGAGCGTTCGAATACATCTTCTTTTTCTTTGGATGAGCTTGCAGCTATGTTGGATCGCACATTAAGATCATTATCTTGATTCTTGTCGCCAAACAACTTCGCAAAGAGAAGTTCTTTTGCCCACACAATACAGTGCACAAACTGTAGAATCAATCCATCATTTATTGGCACATGAAAAACAGGCACTATGACTTAGGATTAAGACAATGCCATAAATAAAATAATTTCTCCAAGACAGTGTTAATACCTTAGTAGGAGTGCTGGTTATTGTACATACAGGATAGGTCTTTGGAGCAGGTTTGGTTTGGCACTCATAGCATTCTGTCTTTCCCTTTACATGCACAGTTACCTGATCCAAACACGAAAAAAAAGTATCATAAAGTCACAAGGAGAGTCTAAGGAGCTCAAGCCTAGCATATAGTACATCTGGGTCATAGATTTTGCTTAGAGAGCAAATGGCACACGGAATAACCTGTCCTAGGAAGCCAGTTGTACCGCTTTCTACAAGAGGAATATCAGCGGCAAGACAGAGGCGGTTCACATGACGCCTGGCATCCAAATTGTCCAGTCCATTCAGAACAACATTAAATTGCTTGAAAAAATCAGCATCGAACTCGGGATTCTTCACATTTGCATGGTATGAACTTATATTAATGTGAGGCCTAAATCTCAAGACTGCATCTCTGGCAACCTGGTGATATGGTAAAGAAATATATCAAGTCTTATGAACTGGAATTCCTTGGACTTAGCTCAAGTAAAATTACCTTAGCCTTGGACTGCCCAACATGAGAACGGCGGAATAGAAATTGCCTATTTAGGTTACTGACTTCAATAGTGTCCATATCAATCTGTAACACGAGCAGGTTCATTAACTTAAACAGAATAGGATAAAAACTAATCATATGCTCCTCTTTATTTTCGTAGCTAGATAGAACACAAGTAGAACCACAAGTAAAACCCGAATCCTTTTCTCATGAATAAAAAAATCCCCAAATATAAACAGTAGTAGTTAAGGCAAACAAAACACTGCCTATCCAGAGTCTTTGAGTACACTGAGCCATATGTTAAACAATATTCCTAGTGTTCAATAGAATCCAATGTACTTATACAAACTAAAAACGTCAGAGATGTAGAATTTTTGAAAACCATAAACCCTAAATCAAATCTTGTAGCAGCATGGGAGATTCTAACTTTCATCTGAAAACCCCAGAATCCCAAAAAAGAAGAAGAAGAGATCTCAACTTATGAATTCTAAAATCTTCACGAAAATAGAAAAGGAAGAACAAATTGGCGAACTCACAATATGAATGTCTTCGAATCCAGAGAGAGCAAGAGTCTTCAGTAACTCGCAGCCAATCCCACCAGCTCCGACCATAAGCACTTTCGCGCCCTAAAACCCAAGACGAGAAAATTCAAAAAGCTTCGATTAATTAAAGAAAAACTGGGCAATAGGGCATCTCCAGAGCTTACTTTAATGGCAGATTGTTGTTCTTGCGTAGCCATGGAGGAGAAAGTGATACGACGGAGCAATATAACGACGATTCGGAGCAGAAGACAGAGGAATGTTGGGATTGGAAAAATGAAAGCCTTTTCTAGGGCTAATCAATTAGAATCGAAAAGGGTCAGAGTAACAGAGAGAGAGTAGCGAATTTTGATTTCTAGGGTTTATGTGGAGGGATTTGGGAAAATTTGGAACAAGGAGACTGCCTTTGTAAAGGACTCACGTGGCCTCGTGTGTTTTTTCCCCTTCAGAATATTTATACATAGTTGACTTTAATTTATTGAATCAATTACGTAATTAACCAAATGATTCTGATGCAAAAGTTTTTAATAAAATTAGTTGCTATAAGATTTTTCATATAAATGTCGGTACATCTTCTTTGTCGAATTAAGTTTTCATATAAATAACCATACATCTTCTACGTCGATTTTCTCGTTTCATCGGACTCTATTCAATGAATCATAATAATCCAACATATAAACGGTAAAAATAAAGAAAACTGGTAACAAAATTTCTCAATAATTCAAAAATAGAGAAAGTGTATTCTATCAAGCATTTGAAGTGATTTCTTTTAAAGAAAAATTGAAGTGGTACTTGTCGCACTACACTTTTCCATTCATGGTTTTCTCTAATTAGGATTTTATTTAATTGAAATCCGTTTGTATTCTCAGTTTTGGTTTAAAAATATGTTTAGTTAATAATTAAAATCAATTAAATAATGAATGAAAAAGATTTTTGACATAAAAACATATAAAATTGAAATATGTTCATAGAATCTTGTATATATTAATTGAGGAGACATTAAAAGTTTAAAATCCTAGGTGTCACTCAAAGAGGCTTTTAGGAGATATTAAAACTTAAAAATCCTAGGTGTCATCCAAGGAAAGTTTTAGGGGATAATTATCATCCTATTAAATTTTTTTTTAAAAAACCACATTTTTAAGCTTATAAATTTCCCTAAAATTTCGTCTAGATTTTCCTACAACATTCTAAAATATATAGTTTTTAAACTATAAACATTTACAACAAAAATGTGTATACAAGGTAATGAATATTGTGTTTAATTAATTAAACAAAATATTTAACTTTCCTATTAATTCTAAAAACATGAAAATTATTATTTTTATTTGTCGATCAAAGAGAAATAGATAATAATAGGATTTAAAGTTATTTCATTAAATTATTTTCTCAATTTATATGTTGGTCGTATGTATTTTATGCTAATCAAAATATATAAATTAATAAACTAAAATTTATAATCCCGCGTTTGACGCGGGTCCAAATCTAGTAAAATACTAATTGGGAAAAAAATTAGGTCTTCTTCGTCTTCTCCGTCGGTCTTCGTCGTCTTCAATGTCTCGGACCATTGAGTCTTCTTGGACTTCTCCGTCTAAATCTCTCAATCTCTCAATCTCTTCTTCGTTTTTAATTAATCGGGATTGCTTCGAATAAGATGGATCTATATGGGTTTGGAGTTGTGGTTCTTGAGTTGGTTTCTGGTAAAGAAGCGGTTTCCGCTGAGAGAGGCGAGATGCTGGTCCACAGAGCGGCTCCGCTTCTCCATGATATTCTTGATTCAAGTGTGGACATTGTGAAAGATAATGTGAGACGGTTTTTGGATCCGAGGCTGTTAAGAGATGGTATTGATATTGTATGGCTGCTCTCTGTATCCGTAGCCCACCATCTCTAAGACCCTCAGCTTCTCAGGTGTCGGAAACACTTGTACAGAAAATCTCATCTTTGAGCTTCCTCGGTTGTGGTAAAGGAGTGTGAGGTTGTATAGGCTTTAAAAGATTTGGTGAGTGAAGAACATTGTATAGTTAGTGTGCCTTTTTGGATTTTTTGGATAAATTAAACCATGTAAATAGACATGAATAGCAGAAGCAATCATCATTTTCATGTAATTATGGTTGATCTATATTTTCTAGGAAATATGGTTTTGGTTTGTTGTTTGATTGTCCTTGTTTGCAATTCTTCAGAGAGAAAGACAACTTGTCTCCATGTCAATGTAATGTAAAAAGTCAAGTTTAAAACATAAGCATGACACTGAGGAAATAAAGCAAAGATTATGTGGCTTGTATTGTTTTCAAAGACTTTGTTTCTCAATTTCTTCACTACATAGCAACACAGACTTCAAAAGGCCTTTGTAGGAGAAATGTGCTAAACACTTGCACATTTAAATTATAGTTTAAGGAAAAAAAAGCTCAAAATCCCTAATTATGGGTTCTCCTTGAAACTGAGATGAATATTGCAAATTAACCCTTCCTATAATTTAGACATTGATAGTCATGTTTAGTTGGACTGCTTTTAGAGTTTAACCAACGCTTTTGAAGAAGAACAAATACAATCTACTTCATTACATTCTAATTTGAGATCAGCCTTTTAAGTTGGACAGTTATTCGTATAAACTTAGGTTAAATAGCCTTTAACTCGTCAAGAGTAGTTGTAGATTCCATAGCAAGCAATCTTCCTCTTTTTGCTTCATCTACGACAAAGCTCCATCCCTTATTTGTACAAGATATCCATTGACCACATGTTACATAGATACGTAAATGGATGATCATGTAAATTTTGTTTTGGAGTGGAGGAAGTATGTACGATAAAACACAAAGAGGCGCGAAACTCAATTGGACCAGGGATTCCGGCGTGGTATTTGGGAAGTATCATGTTGGTGTTGATAGAAATAAACTTTTCCTCACAAAAAATTTGGTCAGTGTTGAGAGATAAAGAAATCTCATTTATGGTCAAGGGAATCTGCAAATATATAAGAGTTTTATGGGAAGTAGAACTCATCTGATTGAAACGATATCTAGGAAAGAGTGTATAGGGAGAGGACAAGGACATGAGTTGGAAAACTCATATATAATCCTAAAGGTTAGGTGTCCTCAAGCAAACAAATGGCTAAGTAGGAAAGAAGATTTGAAAACACGGTAACTCACATATTCATCGGATCTTGTTTCTTTCTTTAAACCTGTAATCCACATAAAGAAAAAGTGAGTTCATGGACGCTTTTCATCGTCTCCCATCATGAATTCGAAAGTATGTCCTAAGCTGATGTCCCTGCAAAATCTCAACTTCAAATCAATCGACTCTTTTACTCTCTTATTTCGCAAAAAACTCCAATCGAGGATATTTACAAGGAATACGGCTAGGTGTTAGGAAAGGCTGATTTTAGTGGTGAGGCTAAAAATGTTTAGGGTTACCAAAAACTCCAGGTGCGAGACTTTATGCAAAATCGCAAGAGAGAATGAATCTATTGAAGTCAACAATTTTCCAACCACTTTGTTGTTCGCCTTTCACTCCCAGACTTGGACTTTTCTCCGTGAATCACTTGTAAAACTCTCTAACTTATCTTTCCTTTGTATCATGGCATTCCTTTGATATTCTTTGGCCATTGACTCTTTGAAACCATTTTCCTTTCCCTTATATCATTTTTTTTTTGTAAAGGGGAAATGGTCTCATAAAGATATGAGTCAAGTAAGGCACAAAATTGTTACCACGATTTAAACATCCAAAGAACAACCAAGCTTTTCTGAAATTTGTTGTTGTACTCCTCCTTCTAATGTTGATCGTCGCATCTTCTAGTGATTAGAAAATTGCGTCGACCCTTTTCTCTCTGACGTTTTTACACATATCTGCATAGAGGACATAGCAAAAGAAGTGTATAGGTCTAAAAGAAAGGTTAATGGTTTAGGTAGGGTACCAACTAAAAGTGAGCTGGCCATTCATAACAATAGAGAGTGGTAAAAAGAGGATAAGATGTCATGAATGTGATTTGTTCTTTGATCTAATATCCTTAACAAGAGATAGTCAAAAATCATGTTAGTAAACCAAATTGAGAATCGAAATCATATCCATCAAAATAATGCAAGTAGCGATCTCCTTGGACTCCATTCGGTCACTAGGTGTCTGAATCAATTGTCTGGAACAAACCCTGCAATAATGGTCAGTTGGTTTTGAAATCAAAACGTTGTTGATTAAAGAAAGGTAACATCATTCCGAACTTATTTTGACTCAATAAAACAAATTTTTGAAAAATCTTTTTGAAAACATAAGTATCCAACACGAACAAATGTGTTAGTAGCAACAATTCCCCCAGACTTAACTTACACCGTCCCGGTGTAAACCAAATCAAATTAAGGGTGAAGTGGCAGAAAATAAATAAATAGATAAAAAGATGGAGAATAGAACGAAGTTACCGGATAAAGAAACTCAAATCGTTCCAAAGTTGGATCAGTGTGGATGGTGTTCAAAGAAGGGTGAAGAAACTCCCTAAAAAATTTTCTAGGCATAGAAATAGTACTTCTCAATTTTCATCACCTATGCATTCCGCCATAACCGATTAGGACATTACAACAATGATCATAATAGATCACCACAAACCGTAGTTTGCATCGTGGAAGTCTTCCTCAAATCATATTGGAAATTCTTGAATATTGATAGTTGAACAGCTGCTGGAAGAAGTGACAAAACTCTTGCTTAAAACGGTGAAGTATAGGATCCATAAGTTGGTTGAAAAGGCTTCTTGTTTTCCTCTTTCTTTGTGCACATCTTCTATGGATAAGGTGGATCATTCTTTAAGAAATAGGAATTTCTAAAGTCAAACCTGTGTAAGTACCAAATATCCTTGCAAAAACACTTGAAATTACTTGTTAAATAAACTTGGCCCTAGGTTCCAGAATACCGAAGCCACAAGCAAAATTATTCAAGCTCATTCTAAAGTAGAAAACAAGTAGTGAAAAGATAATTTAAGATGTGTAAATCATTTAAAAATCAAACTTTATCAAACCAAATATTAAAAGGTGCAATGTGAATTTCAAAAACTAAATAAATTTATTTAAAGAAAATCACAATTTAAAAATATTTTTGGTGTGAAAATAGTTAATTTAAATTAAAAACCATTTTTAAAGAATTTTAAAAGAAAAATAAGAAAAATTTACCACGCCGGTTAGATGGTTCGAACCGGTGTGAACCGTGGCTCGAGTCGTGGTTATGTCGTGGTTCGGACCGGAAGGTGGAATGCGGGTCGGATGGTAGATGTGCAGGACTGGGACGCGGGAAGGTGGAGGACGCGGGATGATGGAGGCGCATGTCAGGTTGAGATGCGGGTCAGGGACGCGGGATGGTGGAGGCTGGTCAGGGACGCTAGGGACGCAAGACTGTCCAAGCACCGGTCACTGACGTGACCTAGTGTGGGTGTCTGGGGCGTGGCGCTTTTGAACCGCGGGATGAAGGCTGGACGAGGCGAATGCTCGAAATGCGGGACGAGGATTCTCCGGGGTGGGTGGATCCGCGGGATGAGGAGCTGGGACGGTCGGATGCTTGAGACGCAGGACGAGGATGGTCCTGGCACCGGACAGATTATCATGTCCGGGATCTCTGTCCGAGGTCAGGACCTGGGACGTTCCCTATCCGCGGGTCGAGAATCCCTCGGACACCGGACGGATCCGCGTGTTCGGTGCCACCGTTCGGGATCTGGGGCTCCGGTACACTATTTTTTTTTTTTTTTTAACTTCGGTTTCTTCTCCAAAAATATTTTTATAAAAACTGAAAATTGCATAAATAGATAGATTAATGAATAACAAAGTTTAGAAAATTAAAAACCAAAATAAAAACATAGATTAAAAACCAAAATAAAATTAAGACTTGAAATATGGGTTGCCTCCCATAAAGCGCTTGTTTAAAGTCAATTAGCTCGACTCCTTGGGGTTTTTAGATGGAGGAATGGTCTTCTAAAGGCTTGAGGTTGCCCATAGGATGTGAATAAGTGCTTTTATGGTCGTGGTCTTGATCGTGTAAATGGAACGGGTACTTGATTGCAACTTCTCTCTTTTCCGAGGGAATGTAACTTGTAACTTTGGCTTGAAAACCGGGTGGTGTTGCGTAGTAGAAGATGTTTCAATCTATCTTAGGAAAGGACAACCTTCGCAAGGTGTAATCTATGATAGCTCCAGCAGTAGCCAAGAATTTTCTTCCAAGGATGAATGAGCAATCTTGCATATCGGGCACTTCAAAGTCTGTCTGAAAAATGCAATCACTAATTCTCACGGGGCAATTGAATATTTCACCCAATGAGAGTGTTGATGCACCATTAGCAAGTGAAATTCTCATGGTTGAAGGACAAATATTTGTGATCCTCATCTTTTTCACAAGAGATTCCGACAAAACGTTGACTCTGGCTCCCGAATCACATAAAGCGGCTTTGAAGGTATACTCTCGGATGGAGCAAGGGATAGTGAAAGAACCTGGATCAAGAGTCTTAGGAAGTATCCTTAAGTACCTATAAGGATTCCTAGCTTGGTTGAACAACTCCTCAATCATAAAGTCTTCTTCCGTGCTTTGATTAAAGCATTGTCGTAATGATGGCTTTGTTTTCCAAGCTTCTTCAAAGGTAAGGGGGAGAGGGAGTTCTCTAACTAGAGAATTGAATACCTCCAGCATCTCATCACTTATCCAACGTGTTCTCTTGATAGTTTGTTTGGCTATACGAATTTCTTCGCACGGTCTTGTTGACATCCTTGCCGTGAATCTTTGATTTTTTGGTTTTGCTATTCGGAAAGGTCTTGGAGTGTCTTTCTCCTCTTGATCAGATATGTAGAGTTCTTCTTCAAGTGGTGTTAAGGTGCAGCAATGGACCAAAGGGGTCGACTCTTTCTCATTCGTTTCTGAATGGTGCGTTTCTTCCATACGTCTCAAACGTTCATCAATCTTTTCAAGCTTCTTGAACATATCAATCTCTTTCTTCTTTAGGGCAGCTGACTTCCCCATAAGGTGGTTGAACTTCTTATCTAGAGAGGCTTGAACGTCCATGATGTCTTAAGTATGTTGCTTTTTGTCCTTCCGACAAAACAAGAGTTGTAGAGTACGTCTCTTGGTGATTGACTTTGGCTTCGTCCAAGGCTTTCTTGGCTTTGTGAGCCTTGATTGCGATGATGCCTAGGCCAGTAGTAAGCTCCTCAACATGGTCATTAGTGCTCTTGATCTCTCCTTCAAATTTCTCCCAAAGACCATTAAAACTACGCTCGAAACTATGGATTTTCCTAGCGTCGTTTTGAAGATCTAAGGCGTGTTGTTTTAGAACTTCTTCAAGGTGGATCAAGCGTGTCTCCAAGTTTTGAAACTTAGTGGTAAGGACAGCAAGCTTCTCTCCAAGGGATGAATTGATGGTTTCGATCTTTGTTTCAATTCACGATATTTTGAGTATCTTCCATGAATCTACGCATCGCAGCTTTAATTGGGGTTGAATTGGAACGATCAAGGGGCTGTGGAGGCTGATTCGGTTGCACACGATGATGGTGGTCACGTTCTTGTGTCTCCCAAGATGGTTGTTGATACAAGTTGTGGTTGTACCAATCGTTGTAAGGAAACGACGGTTGATGGAATTCATGAGGCATATGGATGTAATCCCCACTAGACTCCCTTCGTGAATTCGCCATTTTCCTAGGGTTTTGGTTGCGATGTTCCATTGATAAATCCATGAAACACACTTAAATAAAGAGAAATAAAAAATGAAATTAGCAAAAACAAAAAAAGGGAAAAAGAAAAATAAAAACTTAGACTTATTCTTTCTCAAAATTTTGTAAGAAAGCGAACTAGTCCCCGGCAACGGTGCCAAAAACTTGATGCGGTCTAAATTAGATGCTAAAGAGTTTTAAAATTTATAAACCCTAATCTGCAAGTGAACAGTTGACAATTGTAGTACTTAGGGGTCGATCCACAGGAGACTGTGTTGTTACGCTACAAATCTATATGATAGAGAATAAGTTAAGAGAAAATAAATTTGGTTTTGGGGTTTTATGATAAACGAAATAGCAAAAAAAATAAATGGATAGATAAATCAAAACACGCAAGATAAAAGAAATCAAAAGGACTTATGCGACATAAACTACACTGGTTTTTAAAGAGATGAAACTAGTGTTTTAGAACTCGAATCACTAAGGTAGATTATTTCCACTGTCGTGGCTCCGAAACCTACAACTTATACCCTAATATATTCGACTTTTGATGGTTATTACAAGGTAAAATCGTGCTGTAAGATTGAGATTCGATTGTTCATTAAACTCCTTAACTAACTTTTCGAATTGTTAAGACATCTAACCTATCAAATATTAGATCCGGTGATATAAAAGCTTTTGGAATCTATATTGTGGGAGCTAGATTCTCACAATTGAATTTGTAAGGTTCTTGGAAGGGAAGAAAGCTTCTAGGGTTAGAAAACTCAAAGACAAAGCAAAGATTCGAATTAGGGTTTTTATTGATAGCTGGAAAGCTATAAAAGTGTTACTGTCAGATTTTTTGTGATCCCTCTATTCTAAGGATGTACAGGAATATATATAGTACTTTAAGTCGGTTGGGCCAGGCCCAATACAAAATATGATGTTTTCCTAAGTTTTCTAGGTTTTTCATTTAAGCCACACACACTAGGTCGGCTGGGCCTTGAATGGGCCTTAATCTTCTAGGCTTGATCATTGGGCTGAATTGAACTAGGCTTCTGGTTTAGTCTCCGGTTGGAATGCGTCTTGGGATGGCCGGTTCAATGCATACTTAGTCGTTTTAGGCCTATCAATTCTTCTATGGGAGATATGACCCCTATAGTTAGCCCTCCAGTTCAACAGTGTTATCGATAAAAGTGTTGAAGTAAAGGTGTCCAGAAGAAGAATCGATTTCCGTTTAGACTATAGATGTGTTATTGATGATCTGACCATCCCGATGACTTTTATAATGGTAGTGTCAAGCCCAAATGATGAGGATTTGTCCAATTTGGCGAGCTGACCGAGTGTGTTTATCGGCGAGCCGGTACGGAGTAGTTTCATGACAAGCTGCTCCAAGGCGAACTCGAGGCGAGTTACTGGACGATATTGTACCGCAAACTGATTTGTCATCGCGTTGCAGCGAGCTGATTGGGTATCGTTTGCGGCGAGCCGATTCGAAGACATTTTTGAGCGAGCCCGTTTGAACGTGCGTAGCAGCGAGGTGATTCGAACAGAAGCTGGGCAAACTGACTTGAATTCATTTTGCCGCGAGATGATCCTGGAATAGCTTGTTGCGAGCTGCTTGATGATCTTCGCCCACGAACTGGTTTGTCATCTTGTTGCGGCTAGCCGTTGTGGTGATCCAGGCCTGAAGATCTATTGTGGTGAGCCGTTGTGGCGATCCGGGCCTGAAGATCTGTTGTGGGGAGATGATTTAAAAAGATGTTTCGTCAAACCGCTTGCCGCGAACCGACTGATGATACAACTGCGGGCTGGTTTTTATCTTTTTGCGATCTGATCGACTTAGCATCCAATTTAAACGCGGAGTGAACGAAGATGTTTCTAGAGATTTAAACGCGAACCACTCGGATAAGTCTGTGTGGAGATCAATGAAATCAGCGAGCTGCCTCAGGAAGATGTCGAGATCGTAACTAGTGAGCTAAGTGATGGAGATCATGAGAGAGATCGCAAGATAACATGCGATGTGGTTGTTGAACTTCTCTTAGAATCGTAGCCAGCCGAATCGAAGATTCAGGTAAGGTCGTGAACCCATTGTTGAGCCATCTTTCTTCGCATAGCTCGCTGGCGACCACATCAAAGCATATCATAAGAATTATCCATACTTAGAAATTGTTTCCCCCATCGGATTCGTCATGAAGGCCCAAATCCTGACACAAAGCCCAATTTTAATTTTGGCCCATCCAATTCCTATATAAGACGTGTTACTCAACATGTTTTGCTCATAATTCTCATTCTCACGAAAACAGGTAGCCTCTTCTCTCAACTTTTCTCTCTATTTTTGTTTAAGTCTTTTGCTAGGGTTTGCTCATCACGTCGCTTCGCCGCCGCCGCATTCTCTTTCACCGCCGTCATTCTTTGAATTTTCCGGCCAATCTTTAAAAACCTTGCATCATCTTCGATTGTTCTAGGATAGTTCTTTATCAGTTCTTCAAAGAAAAAACCCGATAGATCCAATCAGCCAAACTCTGTGTTATACTTGGTGTTTTTTGAGAAATTCGATCCAAATTGATGTCGTCTGCAAGTTCGAGTAAATCTGTGAAGTCTGCCGTGCTACTCGAAGAAGAGAATGCTTCAATGATTTGGAAGTATTCAAGTGAGGGCGAGCCGATTATTTCAACCAGTGATAGCGGCGAACCGATCCCTCGTTTGATCAAAAGATCTGGCAATGTTGAAGAAGAAACCGGTCCCTCTGGCCAAGACGATCATATTGATGATAACTCTCTGCTCGATGAGTTATTTTCCTATCGAGCACCGATTACCATCCCGTCTCACCGTCTTAAGCGCAAGACAACGACAAGGAATTCGCCGATCTGTGTGGATTTAGAAGTCGAAATCAATGTAGACGACAAATCATCAGGATATGAATATCGAGTCGTTCTTTTGCTGACTGTGGAGAGCGTCGAGGGCATAAGAGAGGAAATGTTTACTGTCAAAGTGCCATCTCTTCGCGATGAATCGATTGGAGATCTTGTCGAGCCGACTGCTCCTTTAAAAATTGAAGAATGTACTTGGGCGTACAACCCTCTTATCGAACAGGAAAGGTTAGAAACGTGGGTCGGCTCCGGAGTATCAAAAGTTAAGAAAACAAGGGCAAAGAAAAAGAAACGTCCTTCTCCGGGCTCGACGTGGTGCGATGAAGAATCATTGAACAGTCTTAGGGAGCAGTACGCCATTCTCAATGACGTCGACTTGATTCTCCCTTCCCCGGTTCAGCGAGCTGATGATCCTCCTACATGTACATTTATCTTGTATAAATGCTACCTCAGAGGCTGCTACCTTCTCCTTCTAATTCTCACAAAAATCCTCCGCTATATCTTTATCCATAAGTTAGCAATCGCTCAAGTCAACACTAGAGGAATTCGCCATATGGTTAGACTGCTAACAAGAGCTGCCGAATGCAGAGTGCAAATTGGGGTTCGCCATTTAGTGAGTTTCTTTGAATTCCGAAAAAACAAAGGTCGAGACGGCGAGGCGCCAACTTACAATCTTGCGAACCGAACCAAATACAAGATCCAGGACGACTTCCCTAACAAAGATCATGAAAGGAGGAAATTCTTCTTTTTGTGCCGATTTCCACGGCTTCGGTTGGCGAAGGGAATGAGAATGCGGTGAATGCGAAGTGGGGAACAATTCGTAGCCTATTCGCAACTTTTCTTTATGTCGCGACTTTTATTGTACTTAGTTTCTGTCTAAGTCATTCCTGTTTTGTCTATTTTGCAGATCACCGATACATAGGTACTCCTGTCCCTAGAATTAGCGAGTTGTACAAAGAATTTGCTGCGAGAAAGTGCTACAGCATTCGTCACTTTTACCGTCAAAGAGTTGTCAGGGCAGAAGAACAAATAAAAAACTTAGTCAACAAAGCCGACAATCTCCCCAACGACTCCGAAGATTTCTCGAAAATCCCAGCTATGACGAGCAGGCTGACTATTCGTGATAGAATGAAGAAGAAGAAGGTAACAGAGACAGCAATTGCTCCAATAGCATCAACAGTAGAGAAAAACTGTTGAGGAAAACATTCCAGCTGCCGCTGTTGAGACGTCCGAGCGAAGTGTGACGAAGCAAAACACTCCAGCAATGTGCCACCTCGCGACAAAGCGCGAATTCATGTTGTTGATACTGCGCGCCCGGTGGACTCGTCACTCAAACGACACAAATCCCATGATGACCGCGACAAGGAAAAAGATGCAAATCATAAAAGGTCATACTTTGCTGTTGAGAAGGGTAAAGGTCTAGCTTCTGATTGTCACCCGAAGAAATCTTGCCAAAACGTTCCAACTCTGTCTCCCCGCGAGCCGATCCCTCGTGGTGCGCAACCCGATTCATCACCTACTACTGTCGAGCTGTACGATGATCCTTTAGCCGCTGCTACATTGATGTCAAAAATCACGTATCTTGGCGATAGCTTTCCTATCCCATAGAGGTTGTTGAAGAGCGAGCTATACAAGAAGTTTTCGTGTCGCCACGTCAAGGTAAATTCCATACTTAGCTTATTTTGACTTGTTAACATTCGTCTTCCATACCTGGCTTATTTCATTGTTTTCATTTCTTGATGGTAGCGCACTGCAAGCGAATGATTCTTGCTTATGACGCGGACTCGCAATCCAAGCAGAATTTTATTGACGAAGCCTGGTAAAAGGAAGAAGCCGAAATGCAACGCGTCGCGAAGCGCATGAAAGAGATCGGCAACGAGTTGGAATCCTTTAAGAAAAGCTTGAACGATATGCATAAGCACCTTCACAACCTTAGTGTTGAAAAGAAATAAGGTGATCTGGGGATTATAGAGCTCGGGAGGGAGAAGAATTGTTTAATCGAGGCAAAGCAAAATGAGATCGAGGTGGCCGCTGCTAAGGCTAGAAGAGAGACGGCCGCTGAGTTCCAGGCCAAACTTGACCGTGCGAGAGAGCTTCTTAGGCAGTTGATTGGGTCGCCTAAGCAAAAGCCGAGGCGAATGCCCAGCTTATTGATGACATGAAGAGCGACGAGCCGCCTAATGTGGAGGAAGAACGTAAGGGACTCGCAAACACAGTAGTCGAGCAGGCAAATGCTTATGAGGACTTTGACAACCTTGCCGCCGAGTTGAAGGGCGTGTTAGGTATTAATCCTGTTGACCCTACTGTAGTGAAAGATATCCGTTTCTCACCATGAATCGAGACAGTTGCTAAGTCCATTGGTATTGATGCAGCTTATGGATCCAACGATGGTGCTCTTGGCATGCGTCTGCAAGGCGCGAGCGAGGAACTGCTTGATGGCGAGCCGGTCACCCTAGCTGCAAAACTGTTGAGAGCATCGTTCCGTCTGTTCCTGAGAACGATTTTATCCCATCTACTAAGATAACCGAGCTATCCACAAGCCACAACGTCGAGACGGAAGTTTTAGATCCTGCAAGTGGCGAGGTGGCCGGAGCTCAGGGGCTTTATGCCAAAACGGTTAAAGTTTCTCAAAGCGATGTGAATGACGAGATATAAGAGAAGGAGGACGGCGAACTCCCTGCTTAGCCTTGCCTATTATATTTTGAATGTTTTTAAGTCTTATTGCCTCTGGCTGTCGGAGCTTTTCGTTATGTATCGACTTTTAGTGCCTATATGGCTTTATCCATCTTTGACCCTTAGCTTTTAAGTTTAAGTTTAAGTAATGCTATGTTCGGATTCAGATATCAATTTGTTTTTGGTGCCTTTTCATCGCGAACTATATGCTTCTTTAGCAAATAGAAGGCACCAAACGTGTTACGTTTTTGTACATAGTAAAATTGCGGTTTTCAATAGGATTCCCATGAATTCTATTGTTCTGAATGTCTTGGATAGGTTTGACCAATGTTTTGCTTACTGGGTTTCAAGAGTTGATCATCATGGTTTACAATAGTATTCCCGCGAACCCTCTTGCTCCAAAAATGAACACTTAGAATTTGTATAAATTGGCTTAATATCCGTTTGGATGTATACGAGACGACTTCGCGTCGAGGTGTCAAAAGATCATCATTGTGGCCAGCAGCGATGTGAACATGAGAATCGTTTTTAAACTTAGTTGTTTGCGTAAGACTGTTAAAAATTGAGATAGTCGTCTTTGTTTAGACTTAGTCATTTGCATAAGGCTTTGATATTGAATCGTAAAGTGATCTCGTATAAATCTGAAATTTTGACTGAGCGAAATGATCGTTTTACAAAGATGGGAGTATACAAGTATACGGACCCATTCCCCCCTCTTTTGAGGAGGGGGCAATTAAACTCGTCCCAAAACGAGCTGCCTACGTACCCTTTGTTGGGATCAGGTCGCCCCGTAGTTCAAGTCATGAGACTAAGTACTTAGCTATAGTACTTTTTGAGATGTCTTGCATTCCAAGATCGTGGAATCATCTCTCCTTGCATATTTGCGAGTTCGTTGACGCCTGGGCGAACCACCTTCATGATTTGATAAGGTCCTTCCCAATGAGCGCCGAGTTTACCAGCGTTCAATTCGGCTGTGTTCTGAAATATTTTGCGGAGAACGAGGTCCCCTTCGTAGAAACGCCGAACCCGCACTTTGGAATTGTAGTACTTAGGTGCGTCAGTTTGATACTTGGTTATTTTGATGAGGGCTTGGTCTCGCCTTTCGTTAATGAGGTCCAGTTCCTCAAACATTAAAAGATGGTTGAGACATTCTTGCTCAGGAAGAAGTCGCCCACATACACCAGGAAAGTGGACTTCGGGTTGGATAACGCACTTTGTACCATATAGTAGGACAAAAAAGCGTTTCTCCCGTCGTGCGGCAAGGTGTAGTACGATAAGACTATAAGACTCCTTCGAGTTCATCTGCCAAACGTCCCTTCTTGGCATCGAGCCGGGTCTTCAATCCGTGGAAGACTGTTTTGTTGGATGCTTCCGCCTGGCCATTTCCTTGAGGATTACGCGGTGTCGACTTGCTAAGTCGGATCTTCCATTTACCGTAGAAGAGGTCGAACTTCTTGGAAATAAATTGCGAGCCATTATTTATGACGATCTCGTAGTGCACGCCGTGACGACAGATGATATTCTGTTAAAACGCTTCTGCTTCAATCCACTTAGAGAAATAGTCTGTTAAAACCAAAAGATATCGTTTTTGCCATGAGGGATGCAGCGGACCGATTATATCTATCGCCCATCTCATGAACGGGTAAGGCGAAGTCACATACAAAAGTAGTTTGGTAGGCTGATGAATAATTGGGCCGTGTCGCTGGCACTTCTCGCACTTGATGGCAAATTTCTCGCAGTCTTTGACCATTGTCGGTCAAAAGTAACCATGTCTTTTTATTTTGATGGCAAGCGATCTTCCCCCAGAGTGATTGCCGCATGATCCGCTGTGGACTTCGTACATGATTTTGCGAGCTGCTTGACCTTTTACGCAGATAAGGAGAGGCCCAGACAGTCACCACTTAAACACTTCACCGTGAAAAAAGATAAAACGCAATGAATGAGCTTTGAGTTTGCGAGCAACCCACTTGTCACTTGGGACTTCACCTTCTGCGAGATACCCGTGTATGTTGTCGATCCATTTTTTGTCGCAGCCGTATGCAGTAGTATCGTTCTCGTCAATGCTGTCTACCTCATGTACAGGTGGTGGCTCTTCGCTACATGGATAAGCATCCTCCAGAAGATTTTTTGGAAATTGTTCTGGGAATGGACCGCGATCGATTGTCGTGTTATCGGGATCGAGCTCTCCATCATCTTCCATGACATCTATAACCCCGTCTCCCTGGATGAATTCTGGACTGACTTCAACATTGATTGGAGAATCACAATTGTCTGATCGATTAACATCCATTCAGCAAATTGGGCTGGTATCTGAACTTGCGGTGAGGTGAGCGGCCGTCCCTGTACCTGATGCGCTTTCTTTTTCGCGGCCTGAGATCATGTTAATAGATTGACCTCTGCGCTTGCCTCGCCGCGATATGGAATAGTGATAGTAATGCTTGGCTTTTCAATGAATTCAACCGGTATGATTCGTTGAAGATCCTTGTCTGGCTGTGCCGAGGATCCGAGTGTGGCGAGTGCGTCCGCCTGCACATTCTCTTCCCGTGGAATTCTTGTAAGCGTAAATTCCTCCAACTCTATGGCCATTTCCCCGTAATTGGTTTTGCCAACACAGGTGGAGTTGCGAGATACTTCTATAGGTTCTGATATGTTTCTGTCCACTCGAAGATCTTTTTTCCTCGCAAGGTATCGTAAAAGGGTAAGCACTTGTTAGTAGAACGTGATATGAATCTATTGAGTGCCGCCACTCGGCCCGTCAGTCTCTGGACTTTTCTCTTTGTTTTCAGCGAAGTCATTTGGATAAGCGCGTCAATCTGCTTTGGGTTGGCCTCGATGCCGCGATGAGTTACCAGATATCCCAAGAATTCTCCTAAGGTAACACCAAATCTACACTTGGTAGGATTCAACTTCATGTTGTAGAAGTTCAACCTCTCGAAGCAGTCCGCAAGGTGTGCGACATGATCTTTTTCTTCAAGCAACTTCACCAGCATATCGTCTATGTATACCTCCATTATTTTGCCGAGCTGATCGACAAACATCTTGTTCATATAACAATAAATTCCGCGGTGTGTAATGAATGACGTCTTCTCACGATCATCCAGGTTCATGAAAATTTGATTATAACCAGAGAACGCGTCCATGAACGAGAGTAGTTTGTTCCTTGCCGTTGCTTTGACCAAACAGTCTATGTGTGGTAGGGGAAAGCTATCTTTGGGACAAGCTTTATTCAAGTCGGTAAAGTCCACACATACACGCCACTTGCCGTTTTTCTTTTTGATGACAACTGGATTGGCTAACCAATCCGGGTACTTGACCTCCGAGATCAAGCCGACTTGCAGCAGTCTTTCCACCTCGTCGTTTACTTCTTGAGCTCTATCTGGTCCGAGCCGTCTACGGTTTTCTTTACAGGCTTGAAAGTCGGGTCGACGTTCAACTCATGGCAGGCTGTGTTGATGTCTATCTTAGGCATATATTCGGCTGTCCATGCGAAAGTGTTCAGGTTTTTTCTAAGAAATTTGACGAGGTCGAGCTTGATAGCCTCGTCTAACGTCGCACCGATTTCTACGCTTCTCTCGGGATTATTATCGTCTATACAGATTTATATCAGCGGCTCGCAGACTGGGCCCGTCACTTCCTCTTCTCGGGCCTCCACGATATGTAATTGGTATAAAAAATCAGAGAGTTCCTTGACGGGCTCCCTGTCTGTTTTTTGCTTTTTGTGCTTGTCCTTCAGAATAGGAATTGTTGCCTGAATCCTTAGTTTATGCGCAGCCATCAAACACGATCGAGATACTGCCTGGCTTCCTCTAATCATTTTGATACGTCATGAGGTCGGGAACTTGAGGCAAAGATGATAGGTCGAAGCGACTGCTCGCATCGAATTGAGCCACGGAGTGCCCATAATCACATTGTAAATGGCCGGATTCTCAGACACTGCAAAATCAACCACCTTGGTCACTCCCTCGGCGCATACAGGTAGTTTGATGGTGCCGAGCGTCATTGTTGTCTCGCCGCTGAAACCTGTTAGAGGCCTTGGGTGAGGCTTTACTTGAGATAGATCGATCTCCATCAGATTTAAAGTATCTTTGAAGATGATGTCTACAGTGCTGCCAGTGTCTATCAAGACACGAGTCATATCCCAATCGTCTATCATCAATCTGATTACGAGCGGGTCGTCATGGGGTTTATCGATGTCGTCAACTTCTCGTTCTTTGAAAGTAATGATGTCTTTTGGAAACTTGGACGGTGTTGGAATATTAGCTCCCACTTTGGCCCGTCTTTGAAAAGTTTTGATAGATGAGACGGTGTTGGAACAATAATGCGAGCCTCCCATGATCATCTGGCAGACTTTTCTTTTCGAACCGCCCTGACCTTCATTAGCATCTTGTCGAGCCCGTTTCTTGGGTTCGTTGCGGGCTACCTCCTCGGCGTGGTTGTCGAACTGCTTTATTTGGAAATCATCTAAGCTTATGTTGCCTTTAAGTTTGCCGGCTGCTAACATGGTGGCTAATCGCGAACCGAGTACTCTGCAATTAGCGGTCGAATGTTTGCTTGTTCGATGTAACTTGCAATAAGCTAACTCATCGTACCCCGAGTTTCTTGTCCAGGTGTTACTGAAACTGCGGCCCAAAGCTCCTCTTCAGCGGCCTCGCCCTCTACCTCGTCTGTAGCCGGGGGAGTCGACTTGATAGTTATGGGCACCTTTAAAACTTCCTTCGTGCTGGACGAAATTTCCTTGCTGCTTTTTTGCAGTAGCTGGAGCTTCCTGGGAGTTAGGATTTTTGATCTTCCTATACTTCAATGCCAGGGTTTTTGTCTCTTCTTCGCTTTTGGCAAAGCCATTGGCGTGATAAAGCGTGTTTTGGATTGATGCCGACTCGTTCATAGTTAACTCCCTCTAAAAATCTGAGTTGTCCTAGAGAGCCTTTTGTAATGCACCGAGTGTTGATCTTTCGTCAATCCCCTTGACTTGAGTTAGCACTAACTTGAAACGCTCGATGAATTTTTTCAATGGATCTGTCGGCCCTTGAGACATTGTGTAAAGATTTGCCTCTAAAGACCTCCGCTCGATCAGGATGGCGTAATGCTTGAAGAACGCTTCAGAGAGCTGTGCGAAATTGTTGATCGAGTTCCTTCCCATCCTTGTGAACCAATGGAGGGTTGTCCCCTTGAGGTGCTCTACAAAAAGGAGGCAGTAGCCGATATATTTTTCTTCAGGTCGGAAGTTAGCTCGTCCCAGAGCGATGGAGAATGCTGTGACGTGCTCAGTGGGATCGCCCTTTCTGTCGTAGATAGGGCCTTTATCTTTCCAGGATCGGACAGTCGAGCTCGGGTTATCCGTTTTGTAAACGGGGTAGTCCGCGCTTCTTCCAGTACTTTGTCAATCTCCGAAGCTTTTCTCGTTGCGCGATGTACTTGCAAACGCATCTCCTTTAGGTCTAGGGCGGTCAGTCTCAGGGATGCTTTGAGCTCGTCCATCTCCTTCTGATGATTGGTCGCAGAGCTTTTCTGTAAGGCCGCGGTTCAGCCTGGTCGACCCATCAGAGGTTTTCCTCGACTTCGGCATGATCTTGTTATTGGTCGTAGTTGAGCTGTCTACCTCTTCTCGACGACTCACGTAGTCATGTTTACAGGCGGCATGTCGCTATCCCTGGTTTGTAACCCGGTTGACTCATCGTGGGCCCCGCAAATTGCCGTTATACCGACAGGTGTCGAGAAGAGATTTGTTGGGGCGATACTAGCCGTAGGCCAACGGAAGATTCCTCCTTCGCGCACTCGGCTGGCTACTGACATATTTTTTAGCTCCGCCGTCAAGGTGCTGTTGATTGCCTCATGTTCCTTAGATTTTTTGAGGACCTCTACTAGCATCTCCTTAACCTCGTTGAATGAATCTGGGTTTGCAGTCGCATCGATCCGAGGACCCGCCATGCCAGATCTGTTGAGAGGCACCTGCTCTTCATTTTGTTGGTTCTGATCTATCTGGTCATTATATTTGTCCAGTCACTCAGGATCCGTTGGGAGGCGTCCTCTCTGGGGCGGTGCCATCTGTAACGTTCTATTGAGTTGTGTCGCTGCTTTTGGTCATCGTTTCAAGTTCATCTAAGCGGTTTTCTCGTGTATGAAGCTTTAGGATACCCTCCTTCTAGTGCCAAATTGTGGGAGCTGGATTCTCACAATTGAATTTGTAAGGTTCTTGGAAGGGAAGAAAGCTTCTAGGGTTAGAAAACTCAAAGACAAAACAAATATTCGAAGTAGAGTTTTTATTGATAGATGGAAAGTTGTAAAAGTGTTTCAGTCAGATTTTTCGTGATCCCTCTATTCTAAGGATGTACAGGAATATATATAGTACTTTAAGTCGGTTGGGCCAGGCCCAATACAAAATAGGATGTTTTCCTAAGTTTTCTATGTTTTCTATTTAAGCCACAGACACTAGGTCGGCTGGGCCTTAATCTTCTAGGTTTGATCATTAGGCTGAATTGAACTAGGCTTCTGGTTCAGTCTCCGGTTGGAATGCATCTTGGGATGCTCGGTTCAATGCATACTTACTCGTTTTAGGCCTATCGATTCTTCTAGGGGAGATATGACCCCTATATATACAAACCTAAAATCAGTCACTAGGTAGCTAAGGTAGATCACGCATTGAGTATAAATAATGATAGATAAATCTTGAAACAAGCTCAATAAAGATGTAAAATATACAACAAAAGAACTTTTTAGAATAACTTTATATCAAACATACAACTACTCTACATGTTATGAAACATGGAGCAACTAGAGTAGATGATAAAATAGTAGATTCGTGATAAATAAGGGCTCGACATAGATGGATCTCTAAGAACAAAGCTTGAGAAGAACATCATTGTGTTCATCACTCTTTAACAAGACATAAGATGAAAAACTAAAAAGAATAACGAAAATACAAGTTTATTATTGATTTGTGGTGCCTAGGGCTGCTCTCCTTCTCTCAAGAGGCTAAAAGTAAGTATATATATAGGTGCTTTAAGAGGTCTTAGGTCGGTGGAACTCCTAGGGTTTCACTTTGGGCGAAAACGTCTTATTGTCGAAAATTGCCTAAATGAGGCCACGACACCGGACGGAGGCACCGGACACGGGAACGTGTCCGGGGTCTGGGCATTTGCATCTCCTTGGTCTTGGCACCGGTCATGAGCACCGGTCCAAGGGTTTGATTGGTGCCTTGACCCATTTTGCTCTTGATTCATCTTCGAGGCAGATTGACATGTCTTGAGTAAATCTGAATATCTTCCAAACTTCAACTCTATTTGATATAATTCTAACTCCATTGGAAAGTTAACATTAAAGGGCTATCTCCTATATGACCTATATGACTCTTAAAAACCAAATATACGAGAAAACTACATCTTTTGATAGAAATGCTTATTAGCATATAAAATAGATAGAAATCGATAGTAAAAGTGGTAAAACCTCTTTTCAGATTAGATCAAAGGAAATCAAAGTTCGTTCCATAAACTTTGTGTGATCATTCGATCCATCGGTAAATCAAGAGTCTTTTCGCAGCTATTGTGTGATCCTTTATTCCATCATTGATTCGTTGATTCCTTTGCTGAATCTCGAATTTGGATCTGTCCTTAACCTATCAAAGTGTCGATCTAAGTGGGATATTATTAAGTGGTATCGAGCACACTTTGAATCAGGTTTTATCTATCCTTTCATTTTTTTGAAGGTTTTGGGTAATCAATTTAAGGTTGATCGTGTATCCCTTCGCATGATTTTTGATATAATCGTGTAGATCAGATCATGAACTATAAAAATATGTATTAGATCTCGTGTTTTGGATAAAAACTCTTCAACTTCTAGTGTTTTCAAATTCGACTTTGCAACCGCCTGTTAAAAACCAAATTGAATTATTTTCATAAACTGTTTTGTTGTTTGATCTTTGCTTAAAAACATTTTTCTTCTTTCCTAGAACATTTTACTTGTTAGATCTCTGTGGTTTCAGGTACTATGGGAAGTGAAGAAGAAAAAGAAACTGCTTTGGGTCGCAGCAACAAACTGATCATTGAGGCTCTTACTGCCACATTAAGAAACTTTATAAAGCAAGATTTGAGCCAGAATCTGAAGATGCTCCACCAGGTCATGAATAACATCAAACCAGAACTGGTCAAGAACAAACTCAAGCTAGAACCGGTAGAAACACTAACAGAGAACGAGAACTAAACAACCGGACTAGTGATGGTGATACGGATCAGTACTATAGACATCGAAGTGGTTCATCTCGTTGTGGTTCAAGGAGGAATTGACTTGGAGAGAAGGCAGAGAACATGCTCAAGACAATCTTGGTGGTTTTAAGATTAAATTTCCATTTTTCCATGGGAAAAATGATCTTGATGCTTAAGACAATCTTGGTGGTCTTAAGACAATCTTGATGCTTATCTTGAGTGGGAAAAGAAGATTGAATTGGTTTTCAACGTGCAACACTACACCGAGGACAATAGAGTGAAGGTGGCTCCTACTTAATTTTATGATTACGCCCTTAGTTGGTGGGATCTAGTTGTTACTTCTCGAAGACGTAACCATGAGTATTTGATTGATACTTGGAGCAAAATAAAGAGTCTTATGAGGAAACAGTTCGTTCCCAGACATTACCACCGTGAGCTTCACTAAAAGTTAAGGAGACTTGTCCAAGGCAGCCGTTCAGTGGAGGATTACTACAAGGAGATGGAGACACTCATGCTTTCGGCTAATATATAGGAGGATAAGGAAACTACAATGGCTCGATTTCTTGGTGGCTTAAACAGTGACATACAAGATTGTTTAGAGACTCAACATTACATAGAGCTAGCAGAAATGTTACACAAGGCTCAAATGTTTGAGCAACAACTCAAAAGGAAGAGTTCTTCAAGATCTAATCAGACCATGGGATCATCTTTCACTAAACCAAATCAGTACCGTGAAGCAAGAGGCAACTTCTCTAAGGATAACAAGCAGATTATGGCTCCAAAGGCTGACATTACTCCCTTGGTTGATCTTAAAGGAAAGGGTAAGGTGGTTACGGGTAGATCTCGTGATGTTAGCTATTTCAAATGCCATGGGAGAGGTCAATACGCCAGTGAGTAGTCAAACCAAAGAACCATGGTCATTCGTGCTAATGGTGATATTGAATCAGAAGAAGAATAACAAGAAGAAACTGATGATGATCATGAAGCACAGCTAGTTAAAGGAGATCCATTGGTGGCTAGGAGAACTTTGAGTATCCAAACAAAGAACCAAGAACCTACACAAAGAGAGAATGTGTTCCGTACTCGTTGTTATGTTCAAGATAAGGTGTGTAGTCTTATAATCGATGGACGCATTTGCACCAATGTGGCTAGTGAGGTTTTGGTAAAAAAACTTGGGCTTGAAACAACAAAACATCCAGCACCATACAAGCTGCTTTGGCTGAATGATATTGGGGAATTGAGAGTTCATAATGAGGTTATAGTACCAATCTCTATAAGAAAGTATGAAGATGAAATCCTTTGTGATGTGTTACCTCTCTCTATAAGAAAGTATGAAGATGAAATCCTTTGTGATGTGTTACCTCTGGAGACTAGTCATATACTTTTGGGAAGACCATGGCAGTCAGATCGAAGAGTTCTTCATGATGGATTCCCAAACAGGCATTCTTTTGAGTTCAAAGGCAAGAAAATCACTTTGGTTCCCATGACACCTCAAGATGTCTATGAAGATCAGAAATCAATCCTAGAGATTCTAAAGCATCAACTTTCTTTGCCAAAGCCACTGAGGTTAAGCAAGCTCTCTACTCTAAACAATTTTTGCTTTTATTTATGTTTAAAAAGAATT
Organism: Draba incana; assembly: GCA_963576765.1. Lineage (NCBI taxonomy): Eukaryota > Viridiplantae > Streptophyta > Magnoliopsida > Brassicales > Brassicaceae > Draba > Draba incana. Next base: position 20,688,283 of record OY755214.1, on the reverse strand, counting down.
TACTTAATGTTACTAACCTTACACCGGTGCTGCCGAGTGAGATAACTAAGCTTTTGCAAGATTTTAGTGATGTATTTCCTGAGGATGCTCCTAAGGGTTTACCACCTATTCGAAGGATTGAGCACCGGATTGAGCACCAGATTGACTTTGTCCCGAGCTCGTCTCTTCCCAACCGACCAGCCTATCAAACTAACCCCATGGAGACCAAAGAACTACAAAAACAGATTTGAGAACTCATGGAGAAAAGCCATATTCGTGAAAGCATGAGTACTTGTGCTGTTCCAGTTCTCCTTGTGAAGATGGGACTTGGCGTATGTGCGTAGATTGTCGTGCCATCAATAATATCATGGTGAAGTATCGACATCCTATTCTTAGATTAGATGATATGTTAGGTGAATTACATGGCTCTAGCATATTCTCTAAGGTTGATCTTAAAAGTGGTTATCATCAGATTAAGATAAAAGAAGGAGATGAGTGGAAATTTGCATTTGAATCTAAGCATGGTTTATATGTGTGGCTTGTTATGCCATTTGGACTCACTAATGCACCAAGTACATTTATGCGTTTAATGAATCATGTTCTTAGAGCATACATTGGAATTTTTGTGGTTGTCTATTTTGATGACATTCTCTTCTTTAGTCAGAACTTAGAAGAGCATATTAAGCATTTAGGAATGGTTTTGGAGTTGCTTAGACAAGAAAAATTGTATGCTAACCTCAAAAAGTGCACCTTTTGCACCGATAGTCTTGTATTTCTTGGTTTTGTGGTTAGTGCAGATGGTATCAAAGTGGATGAGGAGAAGGTGAAAGCAATTTAAGAATAGCCTAGCCCCAAGTCTGTTGGTGAAATGAGAAATTTCCATGGATTGGTATGCTTCTATAGGCGATTTGTCAAAGATTTTAGCACCTTGGCAGCCCCTCTCACCGAAGTTATCAAAAAGGATATTAGATTTAAATAGGGACACACTCTAGAAGAGGCTTTCCAAAGCTTAAAAGAGAAGCTTATTCATGCTCTGGTTTTGATTTTGCCTAACTTTTTAAAGACTTTTGAGATTAAATGTGATGCTTCTGGTGTAGGTATTGGAGGTGTGCTTATGCTAGATAAACAACCCATTGCCTATTTCAGTGAGAAACTTGGAGGAGCCACTCTCAACTACCCAACGTATGACAAGGAACTCTATGCCTTGGTTCGAGCTTTGAAAACATGGCAGCACTACTTGTGATCTAAAGAGTTTGTGATCCATGCTGATCATGAGTTTCTCAAGCACTTAAAGGGGCAGCAGAAGCTCCACAAAAGGCATGCAAGGTGGGTTGAATTCATAGAGACTTTTCCATATGTCATCAAATACAAACAAGGTAAGGATAATATAGTTGCTGATGCATTATCAAGGAGGTACACTCTTCTCTCTACTCTTGAAGTTAAGCTTATGGGATATGAACACATTAAGGAATTATATGCAATTGATATACCTCATATTTTACCTACTTTACTATCTATTTTAAAACATTTTCTAAGTATTTTAATAAGGTTTTACACCAAGGAGGTAGTTTTTCCTCGTATTTGTGGTTTTAGAGTCTTAACAGGGAGAATCATCAAAAAGGAGAAAAAAGAGCTTAAAGAGGTGTATTCTAAGCTACAGCAAGTTTAAAGAGCCAAAGACTTAGTCCAAGACAAGAATTTCTCAAGATATCACAATTCACCAAGTTGGACAGAAGCGAAGAGTCTGAAGTTTTGCTACAGAAGGAAGATCAAATCACCTTTGATTCTTATGAAACTTGGCTATATTCCAAGTCATTTGAGTCAGCTTTCTAATGAAGTTTGAATTATCTTATTTGGAGATGTGAGTAGGAAAATACACTCGATTTACTGAAGACATGTCAAACTGCCTCAAAGATGAAGAAGGTGCAGAATGAAGTCAAACGTTAATAGACCTTAAGGCCGATGTTAGTGAGCATTCTCAGACCAATTTGGAGCCTTTTTAAAGCCCATCACGTGCATTGAAGAGGAGGTCGGTTAGAGTTATGAAGATATGGCAGTTTCGACCGAAAATACGTTTTTGCCCTAGAAGACCCTAGCGCTATAAATACTTGTTTTAAGCATCTTGTTTAGGGTGTGCCGAAAATAATAAACACTTTTACTTGTAGAAAACAGCAGCCACGCCTGTAATTCGCTATAGAGAAGCTTGTTTTAGGAGCTTTTGGTGGATGATCTCGCTTTGTACTTCGCTATAGAGAAGAATCTTCTTATCCCTACTCTTTTAATAAAGTTTAGTATCATATTTTCATCTATCTCTTGCTGTTTTTTATGCACCATGTCCGAGTAATCTACTTGTTACGTTTTAGGTTTTCAATGAGTTTCATAATTCGATAAATGATTGATGATTGCTTAGGGGTAATAATAGAATCTTCCTCTTTACTTGTACTCTATGCATAATTGTTTTACCGCGCATTTAGCAATTTGATCCTAGGTTAATATAGATTCTAAAACCTTTTATATTGCCTGAACTAGTATTTGATGAGCCAAGCGTCTTAACAATCGAAAGTTTAGTTAAAGAGTTCGGTGAACAATATCATAACTTGAACTTTTATTGCATATTTTCACCTTGTAATAACCATCGAAAGTTGAGTCTATTAGGGTGAATGAATATAGTGGTTGGAGCCACGAAAGTGGAAAGACTATACATTCGTGTTATGAGTTCTGGATGGTGCGAAATATCCTAAAGTCCCTACATTAATCAATCATTATTGTTGCATGATTCTCTGCGATTTTCTAAGTCCTAAAACTTTTCTCTAATTGATTTTCAATTTCTATTTAATATTTGTATCCGTGTCAATTCACAATCACCCAAACGACAAACATATTTTGTTCTAACTTTATTTTGATCATTACAATTTGTAGTATGGTTAACAAGTTCTCGTGGATTTGATCCCTTATCTATACTAATTGTGATTGTTGTGCACTTGCATGAAGTTGATTAGGTGGTAAAACTTACACCACATCAAGTTTTTGGCGCCGTTGTCAGGGACTTGAAGAACATCACCTCCAAATTTTTGATTAAAATCTCGTCTAGAACACTTTTAATTTTCAGTTTTTCTTTTTATTTCTTTTAATTTCGTTTTTGTTTCTTTTCTTTCAATTTTAACTTTGTTTCCTCGTTCTTTCTACGTGTGTTTTAAGAGTTTATGCCTAGTACTAAATTTTCTAACAAGAAAAGTCTAGTGGAACCTAAACAAGAGATAGACAAGCTTGAACGCACACTAAGAAGACTTAGACAACAAAAGATGGCCGATCAACATGCCATGACCGATGAAGAACGAGCACTCGCTGCCGAAGCCGCTCAAGAGAGAGCCAATCTTGATGAAAACAGAATCCAAGGTGGCCAAAATAATCAACCTAATCGAGATGGTAATGATGATGTTCCTCCGAAAGGGAATCAAAACTAACCTCGTGAAGATCAACATCTCGTACCACCTAGAGATTTGAGAAACCAAGAACAACCTCAACATTTTAGTCATCAAAAGAACCTCAAGCATCCTCAACACCAAAGACAAGCTCAAATTGTCCATGTTCGAAACCGTCAAACTATCAGAGATATCGACTCGTCCGATGCCTTTTTCTTGGATAGGAATCCAATTCATCCACCACCTCCTCAAAGGAATGATTTCGAGATCAAGCCTCAAATCATTATCTTGGTAATACAAAACCAATTCCATGGACTTCCATCCGAGCATCCTCTCGACCATATCGACACATTTGAAGAAATTTGTAGTACGACTCGTGCTAATGGAGTTCCTCCGACTACTTAAAATGCAAGCTATTTTTGCTTTCTCTAAACAATAAAGCTCTTAGATGGATTAAGTCTCTACCACCACGATCCATCACTACTTGGGGCAAATACAAAGGTGCCTTCTTGAACCAATTCTACACTAAGCAAAGATCAAATTCTATAAGGAACAAGATCTCAAGTTTCAAGCAAGGAGAAACCGAATCATTCTTTAAAGCTTTGGAATGTTTCAAGGAGTACACTAGAGATTGTCCTAATTATGGAATACTTTCTACAATGGAATTGACTACAAGCATCAAATATCTTTGAATGTCGCGAGTAACGGAGTTTTCATGACTAGACTCGTACTGGAAGCTAAGCTTTTGATCGAGACCTTGCTGCGAGTCATGCTAACTCATCTCAAGACTACAATAGGACCATCCATACCACACGATCTTTGTCCGAATCTACTCAAATCGCCAAGCTAAAGAACATGGTTTCACAACTACTTAAAGTTCAACGATGAGTTCATGCCGTAGAAGATGTCGTGGGGCCTAACTATGATCCTATTTTGGAGTTTATTGGAGATAAATCAGAGGAGAATCAAGAGGAAGTGAACTACATAGGAGGAAATGTTTAGAATCGAGGCTACAACAACAACTACCGGCCGAACCAAAATATGTCCTACAGAAGCAACAACGTTGAGAACCCACAAGATCAAGTCTATCCAAAGCAAAACTACAACCAAGGAGCTCAATACCCTCCTAAGCAACCAATCTACCCTAAAGGAGTGTACCAAACTAAGCAACCATTCGTATTTTCTTCAACCGAAGCTCCGACTAACTCGGATTCGAAGCTTGAAGAGTTCAAGAACCAATTGCTAGAAGCGGTGGGCCAAACCAAGAAGGATTTGTATAAAATGATAGAGGGAATCTATAAAGACCTCAACACCAAGTGTGAGTCTCTCACTACTCACCTTTCCAAGAAGAATGTCCAATTAGCACAACTTTTTGAAGCATATCTCGAAAACAACCCAAGGAAAAAGAAGAACCTTTTTGTAACATGGTGTCTACTAAAGAAGATGAGCTCGTAAACGATTTCATCCCTATTGAAGACAAAGTTATAGTGGCTTTAAAACCATTAGAAAAGTGTTTACCCGATGAATCTAGAAGAGCATATAAGAGAAGAGTTAGAAACACCCCTTTGGAGAAAGTCGATAATCCGAGAAAGTTTTCTATACCATGTTCCATCAATGGAATTGAAGTCTTTGATTGCATATATGACACGGGACCTAGTGTCAATGTCATGTCTTTGGCCGTAGCAAAGGAGCTTGGTTTCTCTACTTTCCAAACGTCGAAGGTATGCATTGAATATGTAGATTTATCATTTTCTATGTCCTTTGGAGTTCTAGAGAATATGATGCTTAAGATTGGAGAGAGAGACGTTTCCACTAATTTTCAAATCTTGGAGATGAAAACCGGAAAGATGAAGCCCTTGATAATTGGTCTTTCATTTTTAGCAACCACCGGAGCCTTCATTGATTTCCCAAACCGAAGAATTAGCTTCACCAAGATTAACAAACAAATCTTCTACTATGCTATGAATGTTTCTAATGTTCCATATTCGGTGGAAATGAAGATCACAAAGCCTAGTATTGATCCCGGAGACGCTAAACAAAGAAGCCTTCAAGCTAAAAAGGAAGACCTTCGTGCTAAGACCGTTGAGAAATCGACTAAGGAGAAGCAAATGAATGTTTCAAAGAGTATAAATGCCATATTGACCACTATGAAAGTTCCTAAGGTTGGAAAAGAAGATAAAGAGAAACAAAAATACATCCATGAGCCAGCCACGGTGATCAAGATACTTGTGCCAAGTAAAGACGAGCCAAACAATGCGGAAACCATTCAAAGGAAGCTGTAGGGGTCAAATCCCACCCCTTGAAGATCACCAGTTGAAGTCTGGGTGAAGAAGAGCTCCACCGAAAGTCTAGGATGCACCGGCCGGTTGGGAGATCTGTAAACCAACAGCAGTACCAAACCAAACCGGGTGAACCGTTTTCAAGACTTCAACTCAACAGGCGTAATTTAGCTCAGCCCATTTAATTGGGCCGAACCAAGCTGCAGGTGGGCCGAACCATTAATGGGCCAGCCGACTTAAGGAGTGCAACTCACGCTAAAAACCCTAGCCGGCTTAGTCTAGTATAAATACTATTGTATCATCTCCTAGAGAAGGGATCACGAATTCTTAGCAGAAACCCTTGTTCTTTGACAGCAAACACATCAATCAAACCTCTTTCTTCTCAAACTGTTCTTGTGATTTCTAACTTACAGGTTTTGCAGATCTACCGCGAACCCAGCAAATTCTAATTGTAGGAATCCAGCTCCCACAATTTGGAGCTAGAAGGAGGGGATCCGCAAAAAGCTTCATACACAGAAACCACGAACAAGTCCGAAAAGATGACCGGTAGCAGCAAAACAACCCAGCGTGACATGACGGACGGCAGCGCCAATCAGAACGAGCAGACGGCGCCCAACGGATCTGGAGTAACCGGACAGAATGAGCAGACGGCGCCCAACGGATTCGGAGATACCGGACAGACCGAGCAGACGGCTCGCACCAAGCAGACGACTCGCACCGAGCAGACGGCTTGCTCCGAGCAGACGGCTCGAACCGAGCAGACAGCTCGCAACGAGCAGAACAGGGAAGAATATGCGCCTCCCAATAGATCTGGTGCGACGGGCCCTCAAACCAACACGGCGCCGAACCCAGAACTATCCTGTGACATCAAGGAGATGTTGGCGGAACAGCTCAAGAAATCCAAGGACCAGGAGGCGCTCAACAAATCCTTGACAGCTGAACTGCGAGCCCTGACAACGGCTACCCGCCCTCGCGGGCCGGGGATCTTTCGGCATCCTGCAGCTCGTGGGATCCCGACGAGCCTCGTTTCAACGCCCAGCGGCACGCGGAGAATCGGCGATACATCCGGCAAGCCAAACCAGCAAGCCGACAAAAGAACTACACCAGCCGGGAACGTAGCAGCGCGAATCGTCGAAATCGTAGACGATACCGAAGAGGAAAACAACACTGATGACTCTGGATTAGCAGGCGCTGGGAGAATCGTGCAAAGAATGAGCCAATTCGAGCACGAGCGAGAGCTCACTGAGGAGGAAGAAAACCTCTAGTGGGTTGAGCAGGTCAAAGCAACTAACGCGAAAAAGGCAGCAGCTAACTTACACCAACAGGAGATGAAGGAGCTCAAAGCTACCATGCGCCAGACTGCCCTAGATTTACGGGAGATGCGCTCGCAAGTCCACTGGGCGATTAACAAAGCTCCGGAAATCGACCGAGTACTCGAAGAAGCACGTACAACGCCGTTCACAAAACGAATCACAAAGGCGCGACTCTCCGACCCCGGGAAAATCAGGATACCAACGTACGATGGAAAAATCGACCAAAACGAGCACATCACCGCTTTCTCTATTGCGATGGCCCGCGCTAACTTTTGGCCGGAGGAGAAGGATATTGTCTACTGCCTCCTGTTCGTAGAACACCTCAAAGGAACGGCTCTCCACTGGTTCTCCGGTTTGGAAAGGAATTCCATAGACAATTTCCACCAACTGTTTGAGGCGTTCCTAAAACAGTATGCCATTCTGATTGAGCTGAGGTCTTCAGAGGCTGACCTTTGGACCATGACTTAAGGCGCAACCGAAACCCTGCAAAGCTTTATCGAACGTTTCAAGCTTGTTCTGACGCAGGTGAAGGGAATAGATGACAAGTCGGCACTAAAAGCCTTGAAAAAGGATCTTTGGTATGACTCAGAATTCCGGAAGGAGATGACAGTCAACGAACCATCAACGGTTTAGGACGCCTTGCATCAGGCTACCGGCTTCGCCAAAAGCGAAGAGAAGGTAAAAACTCTGGCATAGAAGTATGGAAAATCCAAAAGTGTCAACCCCTAACCGTAGGAAGCACCGACATAAAAAAAACAGCAGGAAAACTTTATTCAGCATGAAGGTGGTTTCAGAGGCGCGCACAATTACCAGGTGTACTCACCCGGTTTTGGTTACGGCCCAGGAGGTGGTCAAGCCGAGGCCGAGGAAGAGTCCGAACTTTCGGTAATACTTGGACAAGAAACACAACCTATGACGAATCAGCGTTCTGCGAGCTGCACCAATTGCACCGGCACTCACAGCTAATTGTCGCGTTCTCGGCTCGCGGCTCACCGCGAAGCTAGCAGCCGGCGAGCTGGGAGGAAATATAAGCGTCAGGGACTTTGAAATCAAAGAAACGGCAAACCAAGCCGAGGGAAACGCTAACGGGGAACCCAACAAACAAGAAAGACAACATGATAACACAACACAAGGAGGTCAGAAAAGGAGGGTTCTCAACATGATCATGGGCGGCTCTCACTACTGCGCCGACACGGTCTCATCAGTCAAGGCTTTTCAACGGCGCGCCAAAGTCGGTGCCAACGTGCCCAGACAATCAAAATTTCCCAATGACATTATTTCGTTGGAGGAAATGGAAACTAGCAACATCGACAAACCACATGATGATCCGCTGGTGATTCGGTTGGTTATCGATGATTGGGATACCGCACGTGTTTTGATCGACACGGGAAGTACCGTGGATATCATTTTCAAGGAGACTCTGACACGAATGGAGATTGACTTTTCCCGAGTAAAGCCCTATCCCAAACCACTCACCGGTTTCAACGGTGAAACCACAATAACCCTAGGAACAATCGATTTGCCCGTCTGTGCCGAAGGTGTCACCAAAGTGGTCAACTTTTCCGTATCTGATAACCCCGCCATCTACAATGTGATAATGGGTACGCCTTGGCTAAACTCAATGCGAGCAGTGGCATCCACATACCACCTGTGCCTTAAGTTCCATACCAAAGAAGAGGTCAAGGTGATCAAGGGAAGTCAAACGGCGTCGGCGTCCCGGACGTGTTTCCTAGCCGCGCACAAGCTAAGGAACCAAGTGACTATCCCTATCCCAAAAGAAAAGCAAAAATAGCAAAAAACAGATTGGGAGTCCGTTAAAGAACTCTCAACCTGTTATAGCAATTACAGATTGCAGATACCCGCGAAGAAGAGGCGGCGGACCCGATATGTAAGTCGGTGATACCCTTTTGTATAGACGATGGAAATCCGGAGCGGTGCGTGGAAATCGGTGCAACCCTCAATGAGTCAATCAAGCAAGAATTAATTACTTTTCTGAAGAAAAATCTAAGTACGTTTGCATGGTCTGCAGAAGACATGCCAGGAATTGATATCGCCTTGAAATCTAGTTAGGAATTGACCCGACCTTCAAATCGGTTAAACAGAAGCACCGAAGACTTGGTCCAGATAGAGCTCAAGCAGTTAACGACGAGGTGGAAAGACTTTTGAGGGTTGGATCGATCTCAGAAGTTAAGTACCCGGATTGGCTCGCCAATCCTGTCGTCGTCAAGAAAAAAAACGGCAAGTGGTAGGTATGCATAGATTTCACGGACTTAAACAAAGCTTGTCCCAAAGACAGCTTCCCGCTACCACACATTGATCGGCTAGTTGAGGCAACCACAGGAAACAAATTGTTCTCTTTTATGGATGCTTTCTCCGGCTATAACAAAATACTCATAAATCCCGGTGATCGCGAACATTTTATTCACCAAGCGCTGGTAAAGTCACTAGAAGAGAAGGACCATGTCGCCCACCTAGAGGAATGTTTTGACAAAATCAATCTGCATAACATGAAGTTAAATCCGACTAAGTGTCGGTTCGGCGTCACCTCCGGCGAGTTTCTCGGCTACTTGGTAACCCATCGTGGCATAGAAGCAAACCCAAAGCAGATTGATGCACTGGTTCAAATGGCATCACCGAAATCAAAAAAAGAAGTACAGCGTCTGACCGGAAGAGTAGCCGCATTAAATCGTTTCATTTCGCGATCTACTGACAAATGCTTGCCCTTTTACGACACTTTAAGAGGGAAGAAAACGTTTGAATGGACAGTGAAATGTGAAGAGGCCTTCCAAAAACTGAAGAAATACTTGGCAAGCCCGCCAGTCCTGGTGAAACCGGTGACAGGAGAGCCGCTCTTTCTATATGTAGCAGTCTCCCTAACAGCTGTAAGTGGAGTCCTGGTTCGAGCAAATGGAAACGACCAGAAGCCCATCATTTACACCATCAAGTCGCTGACCCGAGCCAAAACAAGATATCCCCTTACCGAGAAATTTGCGCTCGCCGTTGTCACGTCTGCCAGAAAGCTGAGACCATATTTCCAGTCACATTCCATTATCGTGCTCAGCACTTTCCCGCTGCGCGCCGTACTACACAGTCCAACCCAATCTGGGAGATTGGCCAAGTGGGCAATAGAATTGAGCGAGTTTGATATTAAGTATCGTAGTAGAACCAGCATAAAATCCCAAGTACTTGTCGATTTCTTGGTTGAACTCCCCGAGGCTGGCGCCACAGCAGAAGTTGAGGAAATACCCGCCCTCCCATGGCAACTCCACGTTGACGGATCATCCTCCAAGCACGGGTCTGGAATCGGTATTCGCCTCTCATCACCGGACGGCGAATCACTGGAACAATCTTTCCGTTTGGGATTTAGGGCTTCCAATAATGAAGCCGAGTATGAAGCATTACTCGCTGGCTTACATCTCGCCTGCATCTTAAAGATGAACAAAGACCATGCCTTCTGCAATTCCCAGCTCGTCGTCAATCAGTTCCATGGCGAGGAATTTGATGAGTTTACACTTACTCGAATCCCCCACACAGAGAATTCGCAAGCGGATGCGCTTGCATCTCTCGGATCTTCGACAAAGTTAGATGATGACCTTCAGCGGTTCATCCCAGTCAAATTTATCGAGGAACCAAGCATCCCCCTTCCACAAGCGGTGAACGTCTTAACAAGAGCACAAGCCGCAAAAAATATACAACTTCAAAACAAAACCCAGCCGGTTGAGTAGGATGGCCTGTCTCCAATGGAAGTCTGCGCAAGCCAAGAAGAGCCGAGCGTGAGCACGGCAACTCCCATGGAAACCGGGCCTACCGACAACAACGACGCAGCCGCGCAAGAAACCTCTGTTCTTTTGGATGACCCGGTGGCAATGGATGAAGACCTCGACTTCAATAGCACAACTTTCTACCGCAGGCTACTTCTCGAGGATGCTTATGCATTTCATGACGAATCGCCTCCCGAACATACCACAGCCAATCCTGACGATAATGACACAACTGCGTACGTGTGCGACACTAAGTGGATGGCTGACATTCGTAGTTATCTTGCCGACGGCCAAGCACCCACCAATAAATGGGCGGCTCGCAAGCTCAAGGCTCAAGCGGCCCGTTTTATCCTTTTCCATGGCGAAGTGTTCAAGTGGAGTTTATCTGGCCCCCTTCTTATTTGCGTAGAAGGACAAGCAGCCCGCGATATCATGAAGGAAGTGCACAGCGGTTCCTGCGGAAACCATTCAGGCGGAAGAGCACTCGCAATCAAAATCAAGCGGCATGGTTACTTTTGGCCTACAATGGTCAAGGACTACGAGAAATTTGCCGCCAAGTGAGAGAAGTGTCAGCGTCACGGCCCAATGATCCACCAGCCTACCAAACTGCTCTCATCAGTGATGTTGCCTTACCCATTCATGAGATGGGCGATGGACATAGTCGGACCGCTTCACCTTTCGCAGCAAAAGTGCTACCTATTAGTCCTTACAGATTATTTTTCTAAATGGGTAGAAGCCGAAGCTTTCGGCAGTATCAAGGATACACAGGTAGAGAAATTCATATGGAAAAATATCATCTGCTACTACGGAGTCCCTTACGAAATCGTCACCGACAACGGGTCACAGTTCATTTCCAACAAGTTTGATCTTTTCTGCGATAAGTGGAAAATCAGACTCAGCAAATCTACGCCGCGTTGCCCTTAAGGCAACAGTCAAGCCGAAGCATCCAATAAAACACTTATCCATGGATTGAAGACACGGCTTGAAGCAAAGAAAGGTTGCAGGGCCGATGAACTTGAATGCGTACTTTGGTCCTACCGCACTACGCCCCGCCGAGCCACTGGCGAAACGCCTTTTGCTCTTGTTTACGGCACAGAATGCGTCATTCGTCCTGAAGTCCAGTTCCCCGGGGTTCCGCCGCCGACTGCTCCCTGAACAAGAGGGCCTTAACCACCTCCAAATGTTTGACGAGCTGTATCTCATTAACGAACAGCGCGATATGGCGTTGATCAAAATGACCGAGTACTAGCAAGCCGCCGCAAAATACTACAACTCCAAAGTTAAGATTCGCCGCTTTTACGAAGGAGACTTGGTCTTCTGCGAAGTTTTCCAAAACACGGCGGAGCCGAATGCCGGTAAGCTGGGCGCACATTGGGAAGGACCTTACCAAGTTACAAAGGTGGTACGTCCAGGCGTTTATGATTCCGCGCTCATGGAACGCAAGGAAAATCAAAAAATACTATTACTAAGTTCATTGCCATGAACTACGGGGCGACTTGATCCCTGCAAAGGGTACGTAGGCAGCTCGTTTTCGGACGGGTTCAGTTGCCCCCTTCCTCAAAAGAGGGGGGGAATGGGTGTGTATACTCGTATACTCCCATCTTTGTAAACAGTTACTCCGGTCAGCCGGAAACCCAACATTTATAAAAGATCAATTTCTTATGATTCTTTTTTACTTAACATTCTCTCGCACTTGCCTAATAAAACAAACAAATACGATTTATCAAAGATCAAGCTTTACACAAACATCTTTATTTATTTTCACTGCTACTGGCCATAGCGGTGAACTCTAACATCTTTTCTAGATATATACCACCACATCCTAGCGGATAAAAAGCGCGCTATATAAATCTAAGTGTTCATTCTTGGAGCGGTTTTGTTCACGGGAACATTTCTGTAAACCAAAATTTCCAACTCAAAAACCCAGCTAACAGAACGCTGGTGAGACATAAATCTAAGTGTTCATTCTTGGAGCGGTTTTGTTCACGGGAACATTTCTGTAAACCAAAATGTCCAACTTAAAAACCCAGCTAACCGAACGCTGGTACGACATAAACCCAAGTGTTCATTCTTGGAGCAGTTTTGTTCATGGGAACATTTCTGAAAACCAAAATTTCTAAGTCAAAAAATCGGTAGTACCGTCGTAAAATCGGTAGTACCGTCGTAAAATCGATAACACCCCTCATAAACAGTGAATACTTTGAGAAACAATTCTTCGGTAGACCCGAAATACTTGTTTCTAATTATAATACAAGTTATAAAACCAAAAGCCGTTTTTCATAATAATCATCTCGCATCACCCTCGGATGCAAGGCAAAAGTACATAGTCATAACGGATAAAAACCATCTGAACATAAGCAAAGTCTAAAAACAATAAACAAAAGCCACTAGGGAAAATATAAAGATTGGGTGTTTAGGCGGCATCCCCGCATCCCGAGGCTTCAACTTCGCTCTTCTCCACGAGCTCCTTGATGGCTTCGATCTTCTTCGCGGTCGGATCCGGGAGCGGGGCAAATCCAGACATCCCAGGAACATCGTCCTCCTGGCGCGGCAAAACAATCTCAACCGAGCCGCGCAGTACCTCGGTAGCACCAACACCACCTATCCAAAATTCGGATCAGTTAAAAACAAACCATCTTTTCATGACATACCAAGATTTCCATTAAAAAGACAGACAAGTTACCTGTCTCCTGCGTAACTAACGATGCAGCTAAAGCGCCAGCGACGCGCGCACTCGCATCAATCGGGAGAGCCGAAGTGGCAGAACCGGCAAGGCCAAGCGGTGAAGAGACGACCACGTCAAAGTTAGAACCGGAGAGGTTCTGAATAACGGCTCTCGCCGCAAATAGCTCAACCGGTTCATTGTCATGAATCTTGGTAAACAAATCTTTCTTCAGAGGAGGAATCGTCAGCTCGGCCCGAATCCCGGAGATCACCTCGCCAAACCACACATATGCAACGGCAAACTTGAGTAGCCGCGAGTCCATATTTTTCCTCTCTTCAGCAAACAAAGGAGGTGCTTTGCCAGTAAAAATGTTGATGAGCTGGGCGTTAGCTTCTATGCAAGTGAGGTCTAACATGTCCTCCTTCGCTTCACCGTTAAGGAGCTCGATTTTCTCTATGGCACAAGCAATCTTGTCTTGAAATATCTGCTCCACTTCATGCTTAGCCAAAATTACGGCTTGGGAAACCTGAGACTCCAACAACTCATCTGCGGCGTGCAAACTGCGGGTCAGCTCCGCTATCTTCGCCCCGTTCTTGGTTTACGCCGACTCCAACACGACGTTTTGGCGTTCCACATCCACACACTTAGACTTTGCTGTTTCTAGCTCGGTTCTCAAATCCGCTATCACCTTGGACGTTTCCGTCTTTTCGGCCAAGGCAAGATCCTTAGTCTCCTTAGCCAACGTTTTGGCTTCACCGATACGGGCCTGGTCCTCTTGAGCCCTCTTGTCATATTCCATAACCAGTCGGTTTATCGCAGCAAAGAACTGAAAGAATACAAGAAAACGGATCACCCGTAAATATCAGCACAACCAAAAACATGATAGCCAAAGTCTAAAAAGTAGAGCAAATCTGATACCTTAGTTCCTTTAAGAGTCATTTTAGGCTTTGCTCTTGGTTAAGCTGCTCGGAATGTACATGCGGTCATCCTTGTGCAGGACTTGTGCAAAGAAGCCTGCCGACGCCTCAGCGTTATCATAAGGTGCTCCAAAAGTAAGAGGCATAGTCAGTTGGGTAACACCAACAGTCGGCTCGGGTGTGGTTGGGCGTTTGTCCTTTTTCTGTTTCTTCACACCCTTGTCATCACGGCCGTCGTTACATCCGTCTTTGGTAGTTTCTTTTCTCTTGTGGTCGGCAAGGCGTTCACGAATCGTCCCGTCTTTTCCCTTTCCACCATCGCTTTCTTTCTTTTGTGAATGGTGAACGGTGAGGCGAGAGGATAATGGCCTATCATCGGAATCTAAAACGGCGGGCTTCAAGCCCCTCGGTGCAGACGGCTCACCCGCGGATGAAGACGGGAGAGATGAATGCTTTGTAGGCGCAAATCCCGAGCTACGGCTCAGTGGAGGCGGAGGCGGAGGTAGTCTTCTGTCCATGGAAGTCCTATGTCCCCTCTCCTCAGATCGGCTCTCCGACTCCTCGGTGGCTCGGTGTTTCCTCTCCTCGGCAGCCTTACGCGCTCTCTCTTCGGCTATCTCTCTATCACGCTAAGTAGGCCTCCTCATGTCGCCTGAGTGATCTACAGACGGCGGTAATGACGGTTTGGCTGAAAGACCTTCGAGAATAGCTCGCGCTCTCTCGACCCGCTGCAAGCTGAAATCTCTGTTCCAATTGCACTCACAAGCTGCAAGTTTCTTGTGAATCCTCGTAAGACCTGGAGGCTTCGCGATTGGTGGCGGCCGAACTGCAAAATAGGAAAGAAAACAAAATTGGTTATCATCATGAAATAATCTAAGTGTCTAAATAAACGGCTACGCCGCGACCCTAAGCAAGCTACAAATCCGCTACCGATCTGCCTCCATTTGGTTTTGACCACCAAAGCTTCGGAGATCTTTACAAAGAAAAAATAATCTTCTGCATTCTCGTCTTTACTGGGGAACTGGTCAATACCCTTCGTAGCTTTTTGCAGGAAATATAGTATTTTCTATTTTCTTTCGGGACGCGACACCGAACTTCGAGAAAGCACATCAAATGGTTGGCAGCAATCTCTATCCTACGCTCATAACTCCGGACAAGAATCCCAACTAAATGACGGATTCCACGGGGATTGATTTGAGCAAGTGCAAGTCGGAACTCCCATAAAAATAGAAGGATGGCCTCAGGAATCGGAAACCACATGTAGCAGAGATAGAAAAAGCTCTCATAAAGGGTGAAATATCCCTCAGGTGGCTCTTCTGCTCGATCATATGGATCTGGCGCCATCAGTTCAACTGATTCCGGAATCGTGAACCGTCGCCTAAGAGTAAGGAGATTTTCATCAGTGGAAAGACTTGAACCAGGAGGATTGGGTCGAATCATTTTTCCTCTTCTCGTTTGTTTGTTGAGAAACGGTTCACCCGATGATTCAGTTCCCTCGGTTGAAAAATCCTGAAGAGCGGGAGCGATAATCTCTAAGTGATTTGGATCCCCCGTGCTTGACAGCATATCTGAAGATCTCGGTTCGGGAGAAGATCCGCGGTTTGTTTCCTCCGTCGACATGAGCAAATCACTTTCCAAAACAGTTCCCTTATAAGAAGCGTGGCTTGTTTTGGATGGGATTCCAAATTTTGAAAACGGTTCGTCCACAAGAGGGCATGGCTCGCCTTCAAAAGAAAACGGTTCGCTCTCAAGTAACGTGGCTCGTTTCCAAAAACTCCAAAGTAGTTCGTTTGTAAAAACCTGGCACACTTTAGAATGCAGTTCAGCCAAATCAATGACTCCACCGAATCAATGACTCGGTTCGAAGCAAAACTAATTGAGTTTTAAAATTTCCTCGCTCACGGATCGAATGGAATTTTCGGCTCGCATATCTGTCGGTCTTTGTCTCGGAGATCCTTTGACTTCGGCTCGTGGATCCTTCGATTGTTGGCTCGGTAATCCTTCGATTTCAGCTCGGGGATCCGTCGATCTTTGGCTCGGAAATCCTTCGACTTTGGCTCGTGGATCCTTCGATTGTTGACTCGGTAATCCTTCGATTTTGGCCCGGGGATCCGTCGATCTTTGGCTCGGGAATCGGCTCAGGAATCGGCTCGGGATTTGGTTCGGGAATCGGTAATCGGTGAACAAATCCGACCGTGGTTAGCGATTCAGTGGCTCCGGTGACACGGCTACGACGGCTTGCGAGTTAATGGTCAAACGAGTCGCGGCTCGGGTTAAAAGAGTCTCGGAGGCGGCCCACGGCGGAACTAATCCACTACGGCGATGGTGTCAAGACAGATTCGAGATGAAGCAAACGCCCAGCCGGTCGGGGCGCAGCTCGGGAGATCTCGGTCCGGCGTTTCGTCTTCGGAAGGCTCGGGACTAAACGCCCAGTCCACGGGGCACAGCTCAGGAGATCTTGCGGTTCGCAGGTCAGGGTCTCGGCAACCAGTCGCCGGTAATAGGATCGGCGGCGGCGCAACAAATAAATAAATAAATAAAACTAAACCTAGCAAAAACGAAAAAAGAGAAGAGAGAGGGAGAAGGGGTACCTTTTAGGTTTTTGGAGAATGAAATTATGATGGGATTCTCTTATACTTCCCATTTATATTGTTGAGGAGCCAAAAACTTACCTCAGAGTCCGCGAAAACCCTAGTTTTTCCCTCTTCTTCCTTGGAAATCCACTAAAGGCCCAAATCCTTTATGTGGTCCATGAAGCCCGAGCCATTAAATCACAAATAAAAAGCCGCCGATCGGCACAAGATAAAAATGGCTCGACCAAATGACGTCGGTTAAACGGTAATACCGTTAACGGCTCGGCAAAAAAAAAAATTTACATAACATTTGGAAATAATTGTATTCGAGCCGCGCCTCAGTGCTACGGTTTTCATTACACCTAGCGGCTTGGAAGATGCTTAAATCAAACTAATCGAATCAGGAACCCGAATCTTAAAACTCGGGAAACCAGTTGGAACAATTTCTTCTGTTTGATCTTAAATTTTAATAATATCTCGGCTTCACCATTACTGATAATTCCGAGCTGGGGTCCTAACTGTAGGGGTCAAATCCCACCCCTTGAAGATCACCAGAAGAAAATGGTTAAGTCTGGGTGAAGAAGAGCTCCACCGAAAGTTTAGGATGCACCAGCCGGTTGGGAGATTTGTAAACCAACAGCAGTACCGAACCAAACCGGGTGAATCGTTTTCAAGACTTCAACTCAACAGGCCCAATTTAGCTCAGCCCATCTAATTGGGCCGAACCGAGCTGCAGGTGGGTCGAACCATTAATGGGCCAGCCGACTTAAGGAGTGCAGCTCACGCTAAAAACCCTAGCCGACTTAGTCTAGTATAAATACTATTGTATCATCCCCTGGAGAGGGGATAACGAATTCTTAGCAGAAACCCTTGTATTCTTTGACAGCAAACACATCAATCAAAACTCTTTCTTCTCAAACTGTTCTTGTGATTTCTAACTTACAGGTTTTGCAGATCTACCGCGAACCCAGCAAATTCTAATTGTAGGAATCCAGCTCCCACAGAAGCTTGAGAACACTTTGAAACTTTTCTCCATGATCATCGTCATCGATCTTGATGACGGAGATCCGTCAAAAGTCACAAAAGAAGTCAAGGATTCAAGGATCAAAGAAGGGAAATGAACCACAATTCCTTTAGTGGAATCATCACAAGTCTAAAAACCGACAAAGGAGTCGAGCTAATTGACTTTAAACAAGCGCTTTGTGGGAGGCCACCCACATTTTTAATTTTAATTATGCTTAATTTAGTTTTTAATCTTCAATTTCTTTTATAAGTTTTAAGAATCATTTACTAATGGTTTTATTTTGGTTTTTGTAGGATTTTTGAAAAAAAAATAAATAGTGTCGAACGGTCCAGACCCCGGACCGAGGCACCTGCCACGTCGATCTGTCCGGTGCAGGTATCCGAGCGTCCGGACTGATCCAATGATCGTAGGAGTCGTGCGTCCAGGACTGATCCGCAAGGGCCCCAGACCCCGGATGCTCGCCCCGGGTGGCGTCCGCGTCCAATGCGAGTGCGATGCCCACCCGCATCCCACGAGGCTCCTACCCCGGACCAATGCACCGGACAACGTCCCTGTCCGGTGCGGCACGCCGCGTCCTAATCCGCGAGTCCTAGACAGCGGACGCTGGCACCGATCACGTGGTTTCGACCGGTGCCAGGCCATTCCTGTCCGACGTCCGCATCCTGCCAACCCACGTCCCCGTCCTGATGCCGACCTGCATCCGATCAACCCGCGGTATGCATTGACCCGTCCGTGACTCGAGCCAAGGTAAGTCTGGTATGGGTAAGTAAACTTTCCGGTTTATTTTAATTTTTTCAAATCGGTTTCTAAACCGATTTTAACTGGATTTAAACCAAAATTTACCTTAAAAATCAGATTTTTAAAGGTTTTAAAGATTATTTGTCTCATAAAATCAAAAACATCATCACCTATCTTTCTCTTACAAGTGTTCAAACTCAAGAACCCTAAAAATCCAATTTTGGGGTTTTTGTTTAAAAACACTTAAATTGTATTAGAAATTGATTAGGATTTCAGTTCCCAACATCATTATCTCCTAAACCAAGATATGTTTTCTCATAAACCCTCTTTTTGTCTAAGTTTCAAGTTTATGGTTATTTCTTAATTCTCAAATTTAACACTTAATTTGTTTAAGTCGTTAGAGGATTCATTATAGAAACTTGTTTAGATATACGAATTGCAGTATTCAATGTTTTATTGCATGATTAGCACATTTATGCATATTTTCACAAAATTCAATTTTTGGGTTTTTAATTCCATTCGGATTTAGGTGTTTCTAAAGGTCATAATGCATTCATTGGGTTGATTTCATCATACATATATAGGATTAGCTTGCAATTTGACATATTAGAGCTTTAATTGCAAAAAATTTGCAAAATTTTCATGTTATTAGGCATTAATTCGAAAATTATGATTTAAATAGATAAAAATTATTTAACTATTTAACCTAGCATTATCATTCTTACATGTTTCTAATGTCTTGATATGCTTTTATTAAATTAAATTTTCATTCGAAGCAATTCTTTTGGAATTTTCGATTTTTCAAGATCGTAACATGTTTTTCGAGATTTTTCTTTTGTAGAGATTCCAATGGAGGACAAGTGATACGTGAAGTTTTAAACCTAAATAGTATCCGCAAGTGCACAGACAAAAGCAGTAGTATTTTAGGTATCAAATCCTCAGGGACCACGGTCACACTATGAAAATATGGATTATCGTTTAAAGCTAAGATAAAAATGGGATTGGTTTGAAACGAAACAATGAACGAAATAGCAATTAAAAAATGATGTAAATTCAATAAGATAAAGACACTAGATTAGAGTCATTCGCCGGTGGTTTCGGATTATGGACTGAGCAATCTATTCAGGATTCAATTTAGCGCAATCTAGAACTCGAACATGAATGTAATATTGCCTCACTGTCGTGATGCATCAATATCTTTATCTAACATCCTAAATGCATAAACTGTCGTTTGAATTCAGAGATGAAGATAAGCATTAACAATTTTGTTCGATTTGTTCACAATCGATGGTAACAATCAACTGTCGTTGGTTACACACCGATTGCTCATCAACGGTTTATCTAGCAACCTAGAGCACTGTCGTGAATAAGTTAATCCTAAGATCATAGACTAGGTGATCAAATTAGCCTAAGCAGTATGAATCCCGATTGATGAAGACAAATGATAACATTTCCTATTTGGCTCAGTCACTATCATCCTAATCCACCATTGAATTTCCCTAATCTAGCAATGAGACTACTCAGTCATGGAGGACAAAATCACAGCAATCAAATGAGAAGAAAGCATCATGATAAAATAAGAGAATAGGGTTTAAGAAATCTTCTCAATGGAAAGTTGTGGATGATCCTCCAATTCTTACAATCAAAATCCTTGGAAATGAAAAACACCTTGAAAGGATCTCAACAATGGAAACAAGTAGTCTCAGCTCTCAAAAAAACGTCTCAGGGAAAAATATCTCAGAAAAAAAAAAGAACTCCCGTTTAGGAAAGTGGCTGAAACTTATTTATAGGGAAAATTAGGGCAACTTGGTTCTGGGTGCCCGACCGGTCGGTCTGGTTCCGGACCGGTCGGTCCGTATCCAGAATCGGCAAGTCTTCACGTAGTGGACCGGTCGGTCTTCTCATCCGGACCGGTCGGTCCGGATTCCAGAGAGTTTTGGCTTCGGGACTCGGGTGTGGACCGGTCGGTCCAGTGGTAGGATCGATCGGTCTTGATTTCGCTTGGGTCTTGGGTCTTCACACGGGACCGGTCGGTCCACTGGCCAGACCGGCCGGTCTCGAATCCAGAGAGTTTGGCTTCTTCGAGTCTTCGGGCGAGCAGGTGCTTGCTCCAAACCGAGCAGGTGCTCGGTTTATGAAAAGTGCCATCTTTTCTCCAGATTCGTCCTTTTTGCTCCAATAACCTCCACAGACTCTAATCCATGCATGAGAGCCTCCTAGAACCTGCAAAGACACAAAATAAACTAGAAAGAACCAAAAAGACTAAAGAAATGATAACTAAAAGAGACCAAAATACTAGTATATCAATTCCCCCGGACTTAGATCTTTGTTTGTCCTCAAACAAACTTAGAAACAAGTAAAGGAGAAAGGTTTGAAAACGCGGATGGAATTCACTCGCTTGTTGGAAAGATTTCAGATTTCATACTTTCGTCATTAGGCCTTAGAACATGTATCATAGTCAACCATGGGGCTCATAACCTATCTTAATCACCCACAACCCATCAAAACGTCGGTATCCACAATATCATCTCTTAAATAGGATTAATGAAAATGAAGTACAGTGATCTTACCCAAGGGGGATCGTTTCAAGGGGTGCCGACTTTTCCGAACCAAGACCCTCTCTTGCATACTTTTTTTCTCAACTCAAATCCTCTCTTTAAAAATGGTTAAACGTTTGATAGATTTTTTTTTTTTTTTTTTTTTTTTTTTGGGACAGATCGGAATGAGACCGCGAAGACATACGGGTTTACGCATCGTCCCCTGGCTCACCCAGAAACTTGAAGTTTCCCTCTAGAATTTTTTTCTTTTTTTTTTTATTTATATATTTTTTATGGGACGATTCTCATGAGGTCACAAAGGAGATACGGGTTTACGCATCATCCCCTGGTTCACTTCGAATCTTTTAGTTTCCCTTACAACATGCCTTCCGCGAGTCCCAAAAGATACACGGGCTTATTCGCGTAGTCCCTTGGGCCACCTGGACATGTTGCTTTGATAAAAGAGAGGAGAGTTAGAGAATAAAGAACTTACGTGGTGGAGAGTTGCAGTGTCTTGTAAGGTTCGAAAAAGTCTTGCCCAATGAACGTCAAACCCTTGAAAAAGAAATTAAAAGTCAAGATTAACCAAATAATGACTTGAGACGATATTGGATCCACCTAATTCCCGATGAATATGGGCTTTGGGGAAAATTTATCCACCCATAACCTTTCCGATACAGAGCTTTAGCCAAACAAATCATGCAAGTAATCCCTAATCCAAACATAATTCCAATAGATCAAGATCCTAATTCCCAACACTCGATAAAATTCAAAAACAGACTCAATAAAAATCAAAATAAAACCGATAACAAACCGCTCCCCCGGACTTAAATCACACCGTCTCCGGTGTGAAAAAGTTCAAGAGATTGGTGACACAAGAAAATAATAAAAACGGAAAACAAAGATGGATAAAACAATGATGGTAGAGGGTGAAAGAGATATCACCGCGTAGAAGCCTCCGCGTCGTCGTTGAGCAGGTGCTCGACTTGGGACTAGGCTGGGGATCGACCGGTCCCAACAACTGGACCGACCGGTCCCATTTCCAGAGACTCCTTCTGGTCTGGGCTTCTGGCATTTTTTTTTTTTTTTTTTTTTAGGAAATCTGAAAACTCAAAACCGCGGTTTTAATTCCAACTATCGAACCCATCCTAACCTCTCTTACCGAAGCACTAATGTTGAGAACCCACAAGATCAGGTTTACCCGCAGCAACCAAGTGCGAATTAGAGCAAACAAGGACAAGGATATCAGAAGTTCTATCCTAGTAACACTCAAGGGAAGCAATACGTCCCTAACCAGAACCAACAACAATTCACTCCGCAACCGCAAGCTACTACCGCGCCTACCTCTCAAGACGAGTTGAAGAGTCTCATGCAGCAGCTGATGGTCAATCAACAAAAAGCATCTATAGAGATAAACACAAGGGTGGAGCATATGTATAATGATCTAAACGCAAAGTACGAAGCTGTCACCGCGCACGTTAAGAAACTTGATACTCAAGTAGCTCAAACCGCTGAAGCTATCAAAAGACCAGCTGGGTCTCTTCCGGGACATGGTGAAGTTAATCCTAGGAAGGAGTATCAAGTTAATGCTGTTGAGTTGAGGAGTGGAAGGAAGATGGTACCGCCTACGATTACAAGCTCTCAAGTGAAGGCTAAGGAGAAGTTACCCGAGCATCAAGCTCATGAGGATGGTTTATTGGAAGAAGATATGAATGAGGAGGTTGAAACAAGCTCAAGAGCACCTCGAGTTTCTGTCCAAGTCGATTCTGCGAAAAAGTTTAGTGAGCACCTGCTCAGTCGAGATGCTTCCAAGAAAACTTCTGAAATTCCGCCCGAGCGAATTTATGTACCAAAGGTCCCTTACCCAGTACCCCCAAGGAAGTCTAGAAGGGATTTGGAGAATGCTAAGTGTAAGGAAATGCTTAAGGATATCACGGTAAAGCTTCCTTTAACCGATGCCGTTCAAATGATTCCTTCACTCAAGAGGTACATGAAAGAGCTAGTCGCTGGAAAAGTCGTTGAGGATGAGAATGTGATGATGGTTTCCAAGGAATGTAGCGCCATACTTCAGAGTAAGGTGTTGACAAAGAAGGGTGATTCGGGAAGATTTGTGATCTCCGTGAAGATTGGGCCTTGCACGTTTGCATGCTCATTGGTTGATTTGGGTTCCAGCGTTAATTTAATGCCTTATTCAGTTGCTAAACGTTTAGGTTTAACTCATTTCAAACCAACTAAGATCTCTTTGGTTTTTGCAGACCGGTCTACAAAACTTCCTATAGGTATTATCGAGGATTTGCACGTCCGCATAGGGGACACTCTTATCCCAGCTGATTTCGTGGTTTTGGAGCTCGATGAGGAACCGAGAGACCCGCTGATTTTGGGCAAAGCCTTCCTTAACACGGCGCGCGCTATCATTGATGTCGAACAAGGCATAGTTTTTTTTTTTTTTTTAGGAAATCTGAAAACTCAAAATTTTAAACCAAAGTTAGTAGAAAAAGAAATCAAATTGAAAAAGTTAGAAAACGTACCGGTGGGTTGCCTCCCACCAAGCGCTTGTTTTAAGTCGTTAGCTCGACTTTGTTGGCCATCTAGGCTCAAGGATTAGAGGCTTTCTTGTCCGGATCAGGGCTCGGTGGAGGTGGGTTGAGGCGTGGTCGATTTGCTCTTTGATCACTTATATTCAGTTGCAGAACCTTGCTTAGCATACTAGCCATAGCCGCTTGACCCTTTTCCTTAAATTCCGGAGTAACAATAGCTTTGACCTTAGAGAAAGGCCTAGACATGCCTTTACTCTTTAGCTTGTACTCAATTGTGTCTCCAACACATCTCTGCGGTGTCAAGGTTATGTGCAAACCTGTAGCATTCTTCTCGCGCTTTGGTTTGTCCCGCTTGTTGACTTCCTTGGGTTTCCTTTCATAAGAACGAGTGTCTCCATCCAGGACTTCATTAACCTCATTCTTATTACAGAGTGCTGCAGCTGGTAGGGCACTTACCCTTCCCGTTACATCGTCTATGGCAACACAAGAGCCATACTTGTCGCCATCCGAAATAGCGTTGTAAGAGATCCGCTTGTCGATGTTAGAGAAAACAATCCGTTTGTTTGGTAAGTCAACAACTGCACCTGCTGTTGCAAGGAAAGGTCTTCCCAAAATCAAAGGCATGTATGAACCATTGCTCATCTCCACAACTTGGAAATCAGTTGGAATCAAACAATCCCCAATCCTGACATTTAAATTCCCAATGAATCCTTGCGAAGTTGTTACCGAGGCATCCGCAAATCTAATAGACATCTTAGAAGTCTGGATATCAACAATACCTAAAGATTCTGCAATATCCCTTGACATGAGGTTAACACTAGATCCAGAATCGCATAAAGAATCCTCAAAATCAATTCCAAAGATAAGACATGGAACAACAAACTTACCTGGATCCTCTAGCTTATGCAGTTGCCTTAATAAAGGTTTCTGAGTGTTACCTGGAGTGACATCTATGCTTTGACTCTGAGGATCCGTAGCTGGTTCAAGTGGGATCGATCGATCTGGCTCGTCCGCAGGAATCAATGCAACCTTTTCCGCAGAACCTGACGCTTTACTCTGGGACATAGAAGCAACTTGTGAATCAAGAAAGTCAACCTGACAAGTTAAACTCTCTAGTTTATAGCTGAGTTCGTTGTTCATGACGTTTATCTTGTCGTCAAGAGAGGTTATTTTCTCATTCACTTCCCGTGCACTCCTGTCTTGCCCATCTAGAATCTGTTGCATCATTAGCTCAAGTCTATTCTCTTGGAGGTGCGGTGCTTGATGTTCTCTACTCTGATTGGGTCCTTGGTCCTCAATAAAGTTGACATAGGCACGTGGGTAAGGAACCCTGGGTGCGTAAACTCTCTCTGGGGGAATTTCTGAAGATTCGGTAGGAGCATCCTGGCGAGCAGGTGCTCGCTCCAAACCGAGCAGGTGCTCGGTTACATGCTCCTTACCTTTTCTGTGGGTGCTAGAGATTCCGCTCGTGATTTCTACAGCATTGGCATACCCATTCTTAGGATTCATCTCCCCTTTCCCTGGAAGAATTCCAGCCGGTCTCTTAATCGTCTCAGCAGTTTGAGCAACTTGTGTATCCAATTTCTTCACATGCGCGGTAACAGCCTCGTACTTTGCATTCAAATCGTCGTACATGAAATCTACCTTGCCATTAATCTCAGTGGACGCCTTTTGGCTGTTAACCATCAGTTGCTGCATGAGACTCTTCAACTCATCCAGAGATGTAGGCGCGGAAGTAGCTTGTTGTGGCGCAGCGAATTGTTGTTGGTTCCCTCCTTGGAAACGACTCTGATTCTGGTTAGGGATGAACTGATTCCCTTGAGCGTTGTTGGAGTAGAATCTCTGAAATCCTTGACCGTTCACAAAGTTGACCTCTTGTAATGCGGCGACCTCATAACCTTCAAACTCTTGAGAAATAGGAGCAGCCCCATTCTCTTCCACAGATTTTACCGGTCTCTGGTTCTCGCGTAAAAGTAGATTCACCTTTGCTGTCAGCTCATCAATCTTCTGAGTGTCCATATTATAGACTTTCCTGGACCTATCATACTCAGGAGCCTTGTTGCTAGAGCTCGCAGCGAGGTTCTCAATCAGCTCAAAGGCTCCATCCCTTGTCTTGGTCATGAAGTCTCCGTTACTTGCAGCGTTAAGAGCATTCCTATAGTCCCACTCAACTCCATCGTAGAAAATTCCAAGAATCTGCTCATCTTTGAAGCCGTGATGAGGACATTCCCTACGGTATTCCTTGAGTCTCTCCCAAGCTTCACAGAAAGTTTCGCTGGAATGTTGTTGAAACGAAGAGATCTTATTCCTCAAAGACGCAGTTTTGGACTTGGTGTAGAAGTGGTCCAAAAACACAGCTCTAACTTCGTCCCAAGTCTTTAAAGAACCAGCCGGTAAAGACTTCAACCATCTAGAAGCCTTAT
The DNA here is from genome assembly GCA_963576765.1 of Draba incana. NCBI lineage: Eukaryota > Viridiplantae > Streptophyta > Magnoliopsida > Brassicales > Brassicaceae > Draba > Draba incana. The sequence continues at coordinate 20,662,115 of OY755214.1, read as the reverse complement.
CCGAGAGTGAGAATGGAAACAGCTTGCACTTCATAAATTCACTCGGCACTCCATTAGACCCCGTAGTAGTGCAGATTTCCTCGAAATTCTCAATGTGATCCATTGGTATTTCAGCTGGTAATCCGTGGAATAGATGCTGTTTCACCAATGAGATCATCTGAGGCTTGATCTCATAATCCTGCCTCTGAATAGTTGGGATCACAATGGCTGAACGGTTCTGATAGAAAACATGGGGATTATCCATATCCCCTATACCCGGCTGTACTAGTGGAGCTTGTGGTTGATTCCTTTGCAACTGAGCAATCTGATCCCTCAACAACTGCAACTGAGTATTCATCGCTTCCTGAGACATAACAAAAACAAATAAAAGAAAACAAAATTAGCAAAAATAAATTCTTAGACTATAAACTAAATCGAAATTCAAAGGCAACATAATTGGTCCCCGCCAACGGCGCCAAAAACTTGATACGTGAAGTTTTAAACCTAAATAGTATCCGCAAGTGCACAGACAAAAGCAGTAGTATTTTAGGTATCGAATCCTCAGGGACCACGGTCACACTATGAAAATATGGATTATCGTTTAAAGCTAAGATAAAAATGGGATTGGTTTGAAACGAAACAATGAACGAAATAGCAATTAAAAAATGATGTAAATTCAATAAGATAAAGACACTAGATTAGAGTCATTCGCCGGTGGTTTCGGATTATGGACTGAGCAATCTATTCAGGATTCAATTTAGCGCAATCTAGAACTCGAACATGAATGTAATATTGCCTCACTGTCGTGATGCATCAATATCTCTATCTAACATCCTAAATGCATAAACTGTCGTTCGAATTCAGAGATGAAGATAAGCATTAACAATTTGGTTCGATTTGTTCACAATTGATGGTAACAATCAACTGTCGTTGGTTACACACCGATTGCTCATCAACGGTTTATCTAGCAACCTAGAGCACTGTCGTGAATAAGTTAATCCTAAGATCATAGACTAGGTGATCAAATTAGCCTAAGCAGTATGAATCCCGATTGATGAAGACAAATGATAACATTTCCTATTTGGCTCAGTCACTATCATCCTAATCCACCATTGAATTTCCCTAATCTAGCAATGAGACTACTCAGTCATGGAGGACAAAATCACAGCAATCAAATGAGAAGAAAGCATCATGATAAAATAAGAGAATAGGGTTTAAAAAATCTTCTCAATGGAAAGTTGTGGATGATCCTCCAATTCTTACAATCAAAATCCTTGGAAATGAAAAACACCTTGAAAGGATCTCAACAATGGAAACAAGTAGTCTCAGCTCTCAAAAAAACGTCTCAGGGAAAAATATCTCAGAAAAAAAAAGAAGAACTCCCGTTTAGGAAAGTGGCTGAAACTTATTTATAGGGAAAATTAGGGCAACTTGGTTCTGGGTGCCCGACCGGTCGGTTTGGTTCCGGACCGGTCGGTCCGTATCCAGAATCGGCAAGTCTTCACGTCGTGGACCGGTCGGTCTTCTCATCCGGACCGGTCGGTCCGGATTCCAGAGAGTTTTGGCTTCGGGACTCGGGTGTGGACCGGTCGGTCCAGTGGTAGGATCGATCGGTCTTGCTTTCGCTTGGGTCTTGGGTCTTCACACGGGACCGGTCGGTCCACTGGCCAGACCGGCCGGTCTCGAGTCCAGAGAGTTTGGCTTCTTCGAGTCTTCGGGCGAGCAGGTGCTCGCTCCAAACCGAGCAGGTGCTCGGTTTATGAAAAGTGCCATCTTTTCTCCAGATTCGTCCTTTTTGCTCCAATAACCTCCACAGACTCTAATCCATGCATGAGAGCCTCCTAGAACCTGCAAAGACACAAAATAAACTAGAAAGAACCAAAAAGACTAAAGAAATGATAACTAAAAGAGACCAAAATACTAATATATCAACAAGCCTATCACGAGAAGGTCTACTAGGATCCCTAGACCACAAGAGAAGTCGGTAATCATTGGAGAACGAGAGCCTCAAGCTCCGCGTCGATCGCGTTTTAAGAAATCTTCGAAATCAACAAAGAAGAATGGAAAGGAAATTTTCAGGGTTGGTGATGAAGAAATGGACTACCAACTAAGAGATGAAGATAATGAGGATACGAGTGAGGCAATGAGATTTGTGGAGATCACACAAAGAATTGTGTCAAAACCGGTTCCTCCACCAAAGAAACCACGAAAATCGAAGACTCGGTCGAACACCAGTGGAACCTCGTCAACTAGCATTGTCATGAAGACCGTTGGACCCAAAATCCGAGATGATGTGGAAAAAATTACACACCTCAAGCGGTTTGCCATTCTTCAAACACCTACCATTGATTTCGAGACTCTTGATTTGCTAGGAATTCAAAGCAATGTGGAATGGTACCTCTAAGAACTCGGTTTGACGAAATTTGTGTCCATGCAAAGCCTGACTTATGTGGAAATAACTAGGGAGTTTCTTGAAACCGTGTCCCTTGAGTATCCTAGAGGAAAGAATACAAAAGCTAACGAGGGAGTGTTAAGGTTTACGGTTAAAAGGAATGACCTACACTTTGATCATTGAAGATATTTGCGACATATTTGCATTCGAATGCGTTGAAAGAATGAAGTTTACCGTTAGGGATATGCACTACAACGAATGGACGAGGATTGCTAATGAGAGACTCTCTCCGGGGATCTCAAAGGCGGCCAAAATCACTCATCCGGCGATTCGTTATGTGCATGCACTCAACGACCAACTTATTTATAGTAGGAAGGAGCAAGGAACGATGAAGCTTGATGAGTTCTTATTCTTATTGGACCGTTTATAGAGAATTCCTAGAAGGCTGATCTCGGTTCCCTATTGGCTAAGCAATTAGTTTTGGTTAAGCATGAAGCAACAAAGGAGCGACTAGTAAAGGATGCACCGTGTAACTTTGGGAGCATAATCACTACACTTTTGGCGCTTCAAAGGAAACATTTCTTCTGCGGATGGTACGACAAATCGGAAAACTTTGGTTACCTCTTCACGCCGCCATACTCGGAGGAGTAGAAGTGCATATTTCTTCCCTACAAGGATCTACCGAATTTGAGTGATGGAGTCCCTTACTTCAATCTTCCACACTTTCAATGGTATTCGCGTGTTCCCGGTTGTCCCCTTGTAGGCGTTTCACTCTTCTACACCGCACAAGATCTAATGAAGAGCAAGGAGAAGGCACATAGGTAGCGTATAACCACTATTTTTTGTCCTTCGTCCTCCCACACTCAGCCCCGAGCCCGCCACTCCACTTCCACAATCAACATCGAGTCCAACGAATGGTTCAAGACTAGTTTACGTGAAGCAACGGAGAAGAGATTAGCTCTTGAAGCTAAGGTTTCCAAGAAAGGGAAATTGATCTCTACACTTGTTAGAGTGGTCAGAAAGACGGTCCCTCACTTCCCCTCACTTCTTCAAGCAATCAACCAAGAACCGCACCGAGACTACTACTGATTACGCGTATGGTAGTTTATCACTTCTTTTGGGTTTTGATCGCGACTAAGATGACGAAGAAGACGCCACTAGCAACCACTTCAACCATGAGAGCCACGGACAACCACTACTTGAGCAAGAGACCCATTCTGGCGACACGGAGTTAGTCGATCTTGGATCCGACAGAGAACACTTTCCCTCCAAAATTCCAAACACTCCGGAGTCACTTTCCCGCCAAATTTCTTTGCATATATGAATTTTGCTCATCTATCCCAAAAATTTGTCACGACCCTATCCCAAAAATTTGATAAGACCCTAACTTATTACACAAGGAAGTGTAATGGATCTTGTTTTGAGTTCAGTGATAATTTATTTTGACCGAAAGAGATGTCAATCCAAAAGAATAAAAGGTCATTTAATTATTTGATTGGATTGGACCCAATTCATTAAGCCCAATTTGGTTATTTATGAGGAAAATCGTAAGCTAATGGCCTAGCTAATCATATTTGTGTTTGCCATCCCCTAAAGAAGAAGGCGTGAGAAAGATCAGAGGAGATTTAAGTGAGTGGTTAGAAGAAAGAGGAGAAGAAGATCAGAGATGATTCAAAGAGAATGATGAAAGTGAAAAGAGGCAGACGTGACATATTTTGTGGAAGAAGAGAAATGGATAGGCGAAACAGCTCGGAACCAGACGAAACTTTATAGGTAAGGAGTCGACTCACATATTTAGCTCTAGCCGAAAATCGTTTGTCAATCGGAGATATGGTCTGAATATATTCTTGATTATTTGGGACTAATCTGTGAAGAGTGAAGCTCTGGTCAGCTAGCTTCGCATGCGTTTTGCAATCAGATGAGATGGAGTGGGGTTATGATACATATATCCATGGAAAGCTCTTCTTTTCTAGTTTCTAGAACATATTTTAGAATCAAAATCAGAGGTAAGAACAGTCCACAAATTGTGTTTAAGGTTGTTTGTACAATACTGTTTCTGCATCAAAAATCTATTTCAAAATTATATGTTTTTCCAGGTCCGCAGAGCTGTGTTTAGAGGGAATTTCCCATCATTATGTAATGAACCAAAAGACAAAAAAGATACCGTTGGAAAGCCTGACTCTTAATTCTGTCGAGACAGAGAGTTTGTCCTTATCTGAGGTACAAGTAAAGAATTATCGTTGTTTTCGACTATTATTTCTAGGGTAGAGTTTTAGAGTCCCTGGAGGCTTGTGCCTAAGGTGAGGGTTGGGATTTGTTGATTCATATTATGCAATAATATGGTTTAATAAGCATGTATGCTTTGTCTAGGAATAGTAGTTGAGTGTTGAATAAAATGTTAAGATGAGATTTGGTTGTGATGTATGATGGTTATGTTATATTATTATATGAAATATTATGTATTTGGTGTATGAGTCGGACTGAGAGCGGGGACGTGGCGATCCCGTTAAAGCCCGTAAACCGGCTGACAAGCCAAATGTGGCGTACGACCTTTCGAGGTGACGGCCAGCCCAAGTGTGTCAGGTGTCTAATATTATGAATATATTATCAAGTCATGTGATATGTGATATGCGTGATTATGAAAATAAAGAATGATGTGTGATTGATGTTGTGATAGATTAATGTTGAATGTTGCATGATTATTTCTAGGTTTAGTATATATGTTTTAATAAATCATATTATTGTTTAATATGGATCATGTGGGCAGACTTGATCTCCCTCACTGAATAATTCTTTCTGGAATTGCTCACCCCTTTTTCTCTTTTTCAGTGTGTGCATGTGTTTCTTGTGTTGCAAGTTTAGGCGCGAGACCTAGGGCTCAATGTGATCGGGAACGGGTTGTGTCACAATTAATCACACTTTCGTGTCTACCAATTAACCTAAGATCATGTTCTAGGTCGCGAAGCTAGAACAAGCAATAAATACAAATCCAGATGATGAACTCTAATGATTTTATCCTAACAACTAAATTCAACCTAGCAATTCATCAATTACCTTTGAAAACCCTAAACCTAACAAGAAAACTACTTAGACATGATCAATGAAACACAAATCATAATTTGAATAGAAAGCATAAAAGAAATCAATAGAAGAAATAAAGGAGTTTGAAATCTTCTCTGAAGGAGTCTGATTCTTCTCTCCCCAAAACAATAAACTAAGATTATGAATTTAAAATAAAGCGTAGCCTAAAAAATGGCTAAAAACAAGTATAAATAGGCTAAATCACATTTTTTGGTTCAAACAGAGTCAAAATAGGAAAATCTGCAATTTCCTTATTTTCCATCAAACCGGTCGGTTTAGGCAGATTCGCCTGTCTTCACTAAAACTCTCGATCCAATGGTTAGAATATCTTCAAATCACTTCCAAATGAAATCTAACTCAACGATATATCTTGTGTCAATATATCACGCCGATCCATCGGTGGCAAGTTCTTTAACGAATGCCAAACTTTTGACATTTTCTGCTCCTTTTCTTCCAATCTTTGCACTTTTACCTTAGACTCCATCCAAACGTGTTTTATCCTAAAAAGACTCAAGAAACAAACAAAAAAACTCGAAAAACCTTTGAAAACATTGGTTAGAATGCGTCAAAAACGCAATACATCAACGTTGTGGTGGCATCATCAGTTTTAAAAGAGAAATATGTATTGTCTTCAATAAGCGATTAATTGAATGTTTTAAGGTAATATGCAATTTTTGTGAGAGATATTACTCTGATAAAGAAGTACTAAAGAAGATTTAAGAATTTAATTTGCTTATGATGTATGTTTTTTGTTTGAAAATAAATTCAATTGAACAAACGATGGTAAAGATATATTTTTGTCATAATGATAATCTTTTGTAATATACATAAGAGCCAATATTGTCAAAACACAATTAACAAGGTATTTAATAAGGTAACCACTTCGTAAAATGGTTAGAATTGGCAAAAAAAAGTGTGCCAAAAGATGCTAACGAGCTTGACCAAATTTCAATATGTAAAACATTCGAAGAGAGTCATATCTTCGCTACTAGGAGAGGCCACCACATCAAAGTCTTCAAGTTATGTGAGTAATACAAAGTATAAACCTCAAGAAGAAATTAAATGGTTGATGTAAAAAGAACGACAAGAAATGAAGAAAATTGTATAAATGATATGCCCTCGACCAAAACATAATCAGTGTTTTCTCATCTCTCTTAAGGACATTAGAGCTACTAATGTTGCCAGAGAATGTGATAAAGTTTGCGCAAGGCGGCATTATACATTATACATCGTTCGTTAATTGAAATAAGCAAATGGTTTTGTGTTGGATGTATAGGCTCAATTTAAAATTCTAAAATATTATTTTTTGTTATTGCCTAGTTAATTCAAATGTAATAGGTATATTTTCAAGATCTTTATACAACTAGAGAGAAGGCCTATTTATTTAATGTAAAAACAAAACGTCCAAAAGAATTCAATAATGTAATCATTTTAAAAAAAAACAAATAAGAAGGAGAAGATATAAATGAATGTTGTTAGCTAGAAGAGTTCTCTTATTATTTAATAAAAACTTTTCAGACGTAAAAAACGAATGTTATTTGGTTTATAATTTTGATTTATTTAATTGTAGTGTAACAAAAACAAACAATAATTTTACCAAACACTATTCAAGCAATCGGTTTATTTAAGGTGTGACTTGTAAAAACTATTTGAAAGTTTAAATTGAATATATTAAATATATGATTAGTGTATCTTGTGTGTGTTATGAATATGATTAATGCACATATGTTCAAATTATGAAAAAAATCTTATGTATTACATTATTGAATTTTTTTTTTTTTGGTCAAAGTCATACGATAAAGAAATGGCAGAAATGTTATTACTAGAATTTACTATAAAGAAAAAATATTTTTGGTCAAAGTCATACGATATATATGCAATTATGCATGAACTAAACTGCCATTTTTATTCTCCAAGACACAATATATAAGCATCTGGACCACCATGTAAAGTTCAACACAGTTTATCAAAACGTAGTTTATAAACTCTAAAGTCTAAACCATACACTAAATCCTCATTTCTCAAATTTCAGGCAAAAGACATGTTGGCATCAAAAACAACAATCTTCATCGTTCTTGCTTTGTATCTCTTATGTTAGTTTTTCTGTATATCTCTTCTATATGGATGTTTGATTAAATCAATTTAAAATACCGACTAAACTGTGATATGATTAATAGGCACATTTTTGGTGAACATTTCTGCCATTCCAGTCGACCCACCACCATGCTGGTCTGATGAACAATGTAAGTTGCAATGTTCGGACCAAACTGCAGAATGTTTGCTCGGACTATGCCATTGTTCAAAGCTTAATTCCAAGATTGAACCAACCAAAATGATGCGGTGCAAGACAGATCGTGATTGTCCCGATTCTCATCAATGCCCTAAAGACTACTATTATATTTGTCTTCATGGAGAATGTACTTGTATAACTTGATTTATTAAAGCATATAGAATTACTCCTACTAAGTATATGCATCTCCTATGATGTAATTCTTATATTGATCGCGCTACTACCATAATAAAATAGTAATATTCGTAAAACATAATTTAATGTTTATGGTAGACTAATTTACAAAATGTTACATATTAAAATACATGTTCAAGAGAACATGAACGATGCTTCCACACAACAAACAATCGACCGTAGGTATAAAGCATTTATGATATACTGAATTAGGATCCGCGTGAATACACGGGTAAAAGCGTACTAAAAATTATTGATATATTTAAATTCTAATTAGCAACCCGCTGAATCACCAAAAGATTTTAAAATATTATTTAAACATAGATTTTAAATTGTGAAGATCAATTTATATCTTAATTCTCATGTCTTAATTTATATTATGCGGATCCAAATATATATGTAACCGGAATATTCAAATAATATTCTTAATAACAAAAAAATGAATTATATTCTTACCCATTATAAATATATTAGATATGTAATAAAATTATAAAAACAATTCAAATGATATAGAGTTAAATAAAAGGGAATCCATTAAATTCACAAAACATCTATAGATAAATAATCTCATTAAAGATCCGTAGAAAATTTTTTATAAATAATTTTGTTAACATCACATGTAAATCCATGAGTGATAAATCTCATCGTGTCTTTTAATTCTCATAGAGATTCATAGTCACAAACTTTGAACATGCATGAATCTTTTTGATACCCTCATAGGTCGAAGATTTTCATTTTCTTTGTTTTATGAATATTCTTATAGATATAAGTTTGTTTTTTTTCTTTAGCTTGGTTATCCGTACCTAAAACTTTTAGATTGAGATTTCCATATATTTTTTTTTGTTTTTCAATTTATATAACCTCTTTTGTTTTATCATTCATTTTTTAAAAATTGATTAAAATCATAAAACTAATTATGAACAAAAATAATATATATTCCAAAAGTGCATTACTTAGGAAAAATAAAAGATATTTTCCTTATCTTTTGAAATAGAGGATAAAATACTAATATACCATTATATTAAAGAAGAAAAATTCTAAACCATTATTAGGTGTCAAGCTTGCAATTTATCTCATTTTTGTTTTTATATAAAAATTGTATTACTAAGTTCTACTATACTCTTATCCAAACACTCTTCATAAGACAATTCCTATAACCTAACACAATAATTTGCGTAATTAAATGTGAACAAATTAATTTTAATGTACATAAAATCTTCATTTTTGGAATCATAAATCACGATTTTAATTTTCATTTAATTGAAAATAAACTAATCAAGGAATGCATTGTTTTCATTTTGGAATCTTCAATAAAAAAGATATATTCCCATGTTTACAAACATCTCAATGTTTACAAACCTACGATGCTTATTATATAAAAAAATACATTGTATTGAGTCATAAAGTGTATTTTTGTATATTAGGAGATGAAATTAATACATTTTATTATATATATTGACTAAGAAATTAAAATCGTTATTTTTGAAGATTATGAGATTGTATACATTGACCAAAAAATTAAAAACCACTATTATCAATTATTTCACGGGTGGATTACATTTCTATTCAAAATAATGACAAAATTTCAAAATATAAAGCAGATTTCAGATTCCGTCTAACAATTTTCTAAAAGTGGTATTTGATTTTTTTTTAATTCAAACTATATTGATTTACTCGCTAATCATATTATCCCGCGTATGACGCATGTAACTTTCTAGTAGATTATTATACTAAGGGTAGAATAGGATTTTGATTAATCAAGGATTTATTCTATCAAATCTTTAGCTTAAATGTGTAGATTGACAAGATTGGGTCAAAATGTATTTTTCCCCAATTTTCTCAAATTAATGTCATAAATCACATAAATTGCATAAATCACATATAGTCAAATACCATTTTTCTAAATTCCCCTAAATTGCATAAATCACATATTCAACGTAGTTTGTAGTCAACTAATTAAAGTAGGAAATAATTATTTTAGTAAAGCTAAGAATACAAATTTCAACAAAAGTACATATATCTTAACATTTGTTTCCACTTCAATTGCTAAGTTGTAATATTAGATACAAATTCAGCTTTGAAAAAATAACTAGTCAAACAAATAAATTATTTACTTAAAAGGCCAACATATGAACATTTACATTGATAGCACATTCATTTGTTGAAATTTGTATTCGTTAGTAAAATAATTATTTTTTACTTTGTTTCCAGCAAAAAGGAAACATTTTTAATAAGAACAATTGTGTATTAATGTATACTTATAACAATTTTAAATTTATTTTCACTTCTAATTACTAAGTGCTAATTATGAAAAAAAACATATGGGTATTATTATATTATTACCGGAATTTACTAGTTTGAATTGTTAATTACTAACAAAAAACTTTTTGGTCAAAGTCCTACAATAAATACAATTATAAATGGGGGCAATTGCAAATATGCCACTGTTCACAAAAATTTAATCAAATATGCCACTGTTCACAAAATCATTACGAGCGTGCCACTGTTCACTGATTAATTAAAAAAAACAGATCTCACTTTCTTTCTCATCTCTCTCACGCTCATCTCAATCCAAATTTTTTTCTCTCACAAAATTTTCTTCTTTGAAATTGCAAATTGGATTTGGGTTATGGATCTAGAGTTTTCGATTCTCTCTCTGACTTTATTGGACGCAAACGCAGCGAGGATAGATCTAGGATTTTCGATTCTCTTTCATCCATGTAAATCTCTGTAAATTCCTTAAATCGATTTTGATTTCCTGAATTGGAAGAAGAAGAAGACAACGACGAAGAAGGAAGAAGAAGAACATGTTTCCATGAATTTTATTTTTTAAAATTCGATTTTGGTTACAAATTTGAGTTTTTGATTGGATTTTGGTTACGAATCTAAGTTTTTTATTCGATTTGGGTTACAAATTTGATCTTTTGATTCGATTTTTGTTCAGATCTGGGTTTTGGTTAATTTTTTGTCAGATCTGGGTTTTGGTTGTTTTTTTGGTCAAATCTGGGTTTAAGTTATTTTTAGGGTTTTCCCGTTTTTATAAAGTTTTTAAACAGTTTTATAAGATTTTTTTACATGTCATTAAAAACTAAACAGTTAAATAATTTATAAGGTTTTTAAAAGGTTTATAAGGTTTTTAAAAGGTTTATAAGATTTTTAAAAGATTTGTAAAGTTTTTAAAAGGTTTATAATATTGTTTAAAAACCTTATAAAACTGTTTAAATACCTTATAAAACTTTACAAAAACCTTATAAACTTTACAAAAACCTTATAAAGAGTTTTACACGGTTTTTAAATAGTTTTATAAGGTTTTTTAACAGTTTTACTAAACCTTTTAAAAACATTATAATTTTTTTTAACAATTTTATACTCCCTCCGTTTCACGAAGATAGATTTGTTGAGTTTTTTAGTTTGTTTCATGAAGATAGATTTTCATAAAAGATTGTAGTTTTTAAGAAAAAGTTTCAAATAATATTGGTTGAGATGTCTTGAAAACTGTTTATTGTAGAAATCAATGCACTTTTTAAGGATAATAATTGCTTTTCTTAATATGTGTGAAAAACTCAAAAAATCTACTCGTGAAACGGAGGGAGTAATATTTTTTTAACAGTTTTATAATGTAAAGGCAAAACCCTACCCATATCCCCACCCCCCAAAATCTATACCCTAAATGCATAATAGTTAACCCAAACTCGAAAATTTACAGTCGTTTGTGTTTGAATTTGCTTGGAGATCTATTCTTCTTCTTCTTCTTCCAAAATCTGCTTGATCTAATCTTAGATCCACGTTCTTCGTCAACAACAACACCTTCTCAAATCTTCTTAGTGGAAATCGCGACAGAGATCAGAGATTGTGAAATTAGAGATGACGAGAATCGAATTCAGTGATAGTAAAATCCGATCTCATGATGGCGATCTGGTAGAGAGAGAAAAAAAAAACGAAATTTGGATGAGAGAAAAAAATTTGGATCTGGGAGATGAGCGTGAGAGAGAAAGTGAGATCTGTTTTTTTTTTCATTTAAGTGAACAGTGGCACGCTGATAATGATTTTAAAACAGTGGCATAATTGAAAAGTAGCATGCCAATAGTGGCATAACTCAAAATTTCTCTTATAAATGACCAAATTTCCACGTAAAGTCATAGTATTTAGTGAGAATTCGCAAAAAAAAATTCTACTATTTATAAACTCTAAAACATACACTAATCCTCACATCTCAAAATTTTATGCAAAAAACATGGTGGTATCAAAAACAACAATCTTTATCGTTTTTGTTTTGTATCTCTCATGTTAGATTCTTGCTATATCTCTTATTTATCTACATGTATGCTTGATTAAAACGATTTATAAGACTGACTAAAATGTGCTATATGTGTTCATAATTAATAGGCACATTTTTGGTGAACATCTCTGCAATGCAACTCCACCCATGTTCAACAACAAAACAGTGTGTTGTGTGGTGCTCGGATATAAATGCAAAATGTCAGCATGGAAAGTGCCATTGTTCGACGACAAAAGCCAAGATTGAGCCGACTGGTATCAAGCGATGCAAGTCGGATCGTGATTGTCCTGATATTGGTCAATGCCCTATAGACTACTATTATGTTTGTCTAAATGGAGAATGTACATGTATAACTTAATCGATTAAAATATATACACATATTTAGTTCCTCCTTCTAGATACATGCATCTCCAGAATTCTTAAATCCATCACGCTAAATAATAATATTAGTAAAACAGAATAAAAAAAAAGATATCCGAGATTAATTAGTAATAAAAAAATTTCTGCAACAAATATGTTTAAGTTTATTCTAATCGCAAAATGTTATATATTAAACTCGTTTTTTAATTTCACTAATGTAATCTAAGATCGTATAAAAGTTTTTATTTAATTTTGTTATTAATTAATGGTTAATTCTATTTACACACACCTTGTGTCGATCGACACCTGATCGCATACAACCCAGAATCGAGCTTCTCCTCTCACAGATCGATTATGGATCGTGTCAAACGATCCCTGCATCAAAAACTTCACACAGAACACACGAATCCACATAGAACTCATAGTATAACACATCCAAAGTCAATTCGATCATAAACCACCAAATCATCTATCCTTACACATTATACGACTTACATAAGCTACGGTCGCACACTCACCTTAGCCTATGAACGATTTTGATCAAAGGAAGAGGACAACCACGAAATCAACCACAAACCGCACAAGGAAATCTGATTTCTCCCTTCCTTCAACTAGAATCACACCAGGAACGCTTCTACAAATCTCTACGAACCATAATCGCACCCAAACTCTCTTATCAATCACTAGTCTCTCAAGAACTATCAAAACTACTGATTTTCTGATCAACACCCGGCTGCTCGTCGAAAATAAGCTTATAAACGACGACATAGGGTTCCCATAAAAACCGCACCAAAACCGGACATTGAAATCAAACCGAACAAACCAGAAAACATTGGTGTCGATCGACTCCACCTTGTGTCGATCGACACCCGTACCAAAATTTCCAATTTTGGTTCGTAAACGTTACAATTCTCCCCCACTACTATGGATTCGTCCTAGAATCCTGCAAAACCCCATCCACCATGGACTATACTCCTGACCCAACTTGGTCAGCACCACTCGCTCGTCCACCATGGACTGTACTCCTGACCTAACCCGGTCAGCACCAGTCGCCCCGTCCACCATGGACTAAACTCCTGACCCAACCCGGTGAGCACCACTCGCCCCGTCCACCATGGACTATACCCCCGACCCAACCCAGACAGCACCACTCGAGATCATCTCTCCTTATCTCAAAGGCTCACATCCAGTCTCATGCTTATAGCCACGCTTTCAGACATTTATTACTCTTAACTCATTACCACACCCCTCCCACTTGCAGGAACACATCATTTGAGGTATTGGTGCATCATACCACTCACACTCTCAGGAACCAATCCTTTGAGCTATCGGTATACATGGGAACTAATCACCCCCTCGAGAGAACTAATCATCCCTCAATACTCGAATAAGTATACATGAGAACTAAACATCTCCTTTGGAGAACTAATCACCTCCAAAAATGAGTTATTCGGGGACACCAGGGCCCCTAGAGTAATAAATTCTAAAACGTCGATAAACAGCTATCGACTAGAACTAGCGCATGTGGTCCAAACACGATATTCCCTAACCCGGAATATCATCACGATCATGACCAACCACTGGTCAACTCGAACAACCCAATCACATAGGGTGCTCCACTAGAGTCTCTCGAAAATAGAAAAGTTCTAACTCCTCATAAAACTTCTATTTCCCCAACTCTCCACAACCATGACCTAACAAGTCATAAATATAAGAAAATTCATTTTATAAATCTCAAAAATACAATAATCATTTGAACACCAAACAAAAATACACAACCCAAAAACAACATAGTGATATGCTCAAATTATCCCTAGAGCTACTCTCTCAAATTAAGAGATCGTGTGCAGTACTTAGGGTATCGAAATCCACAAGGAATCAGATTAACACAATAGATTTTCAAGTTCGAATTATGCTAAGAGAATGATGTTAATTAAACTAATAAGAAAACAGTAAACAGTGATGATTGATGAGCTTTAATTTAAATTCAATAAAAGACAAACGCTATGCCTTAGGAAATTTGTAGGAATGATTACGAATTGAAGAATAAACTTACTATCGGGATTTATTAAGAAGAGTTCTAGAAGTCAAACACTAATGTAAAATAAACCAACTTTCATTGCAGATATTATTTATGGTTAAACCCTAGAAAACCAACTTTCGTTGTGAGTTCAAATTGATCAAAGCAAGCATTAAGTACAGGTTCAATTTGTTCACAAAGATCATAAACCAAATTTCTTTGTGAATAGTCTATTTGCTCACCTATGATTCAGTTCAGGCAATTCAATAATATTTTTGCATCTATTAAACAACCTAGGATATCTAACTAGATCTATCTCATATGGTCCAAGGCATAATATTTCCTACTCTGAAATATCAACAATAATAATAAAAACTACACATCTTAATAAACAAAGGAAATAAATAAGGAAACTTCATCTTATAAATTTCCAAAACGTAGAATCGTTACAACATCAAACAAATACAAAAATCCAAAACATCCTAGCCAAAGCCAAAAAAATTCTGAAACTGAAAGACGAAAAGAAGACACCGCTCGATCCTCGATCTACTCTCTCAGATCCTCCTCAACCGCTGCCTCTACCTACCGCGGCAACTTGGGACACTTGGGCTTGATATGACCTTGCCTCCCGCAGTGAAAATAAACTTGAGCATCTCGAAACTCCGCTCTCACAAGACAGCTCACCACACGGTGCTCCCTGCTCCCGCACCCGAAGCAACTACGATCATTCGATTTTAGCTTGGAAGTGTCTTTCCTCTTCCTCTTCTGTCCTTGTGCAGGCTTGCCGGCCTGGCTAGGAACCTCGTGTCGCTGCTGCCTCCTCGACAGAACAACTGGATCAATCATTGGCGGAATAACCGCTGCTGCCGCCGGATCCCCCGTAGAAACTCTGCTCGAACGAGAAACACGCTCTTCCCTCATCACCCACTCCTCGGCTTCCTCAGGTCTCACTCCGCCTGAGAACAATTCTGAACTCGAAACCCGCATCCGTCTCATCCTCACCTGATAAGTCGAATGCTCCTCAGACACTACAACCCTCGGCTGCATTGAAGCCTGCACAGGAGCCACCGTCCGCAACCGCTACAGTATTTGCGTCAACAAACCCTCAAGATGGTCCAACCGATCCTGGCACCCCACCCGGCACTTACATCACCCACACTGGCACTCCCGCTAGTCTCACTCACATATCTTGTATGATACGTCTGAGACTCTGACGCTTGCGTAGCACTTGCAGTCACGCCACTGGCTGACTCAAACATGCGCCCCTGACCACGACCTCTACCTCTACCAAGACCTTTAGCTCTAGTATCCATCACTATGTATTTCCCCAAAAACACAAACAAAGATATTATAACTACAGAGGATAGAAGTCACAAACAAACATAAATACTCACCGCGGAATCTCTTTAAAGGCCAAAGAGGATGATTCTAAGAATACTAATTGATTAACAACACATAATCAATTAAACACATAGTCTCACACATCCAATTACATTGTCCTAAAAACGTCTAGGCTCTGATACCAAAATAAAACAACCCGACTTATTATTTTATTTTTTTACTAAATAGACAAATAATAATTAACCCGAATTTAGTATTCTCAAAAATACTAATTCTCAACGGTCAATTTCAAGCCATCAATAACCAGCGGAAAATACTAACAATCTAAACAAATCAATTTAATAACATTAAAACCACTAAACAATTCAACAAGAAACGATTCAACAATAGACAGGATCTCATATTCAACTAAACTAGCAACCTTACACCAGGTTCTACTCAGTTCAATCAAATACAACAAGATCCTAATCATCCTCTTCCTACGCCATGATTTCGCGATCACACTTTTCTTTTACTTGCAACACATGGAAATAAGTTGCATGAGTATTATCACAAATACTCAGTGATGCAGTCATCCTGTCTACCAGTTACATAATAAGGGAAAAGAATGCCAAAACTATGCAACAACCATCAATTAACCATGTTCAAATTACTGAAATAAGAATAATTGACAAAATTCAGCAATGCAACAGATGGTGTCGGTCGACACTACAAAACGAAACACATAAATCATCATTGGGTGTTGATCGACACTCCCTTCACAAACACAAAAATCGTCAAAACAAAAATAGGTGTTGATCGACACTACCACTAGGTGTCGATCCACACTCCTTGCAAAAACCTAAATCGAGTCAAAACCTCTCACGACTCGATTCCGTTTCATCTTGTGAGTCAAGTTCACGAATAATCAACACAAAAAAACACTCGAATCATCACAGAACATCAATCAAACAATGACAATTCCAACACAATTCAACCAATCGATAACCTAACATTCTATTCCCATAACCACGATCACGCACTCACCTCAAATACGGATTGAAAGGAATTGATCAGAGAGAAAACACGAAATCAGACTCGATTCACACACGGAACATCTGATATTCTCAACAAAACGCGAAGAACACCAACGAGAATTCAACCTTGCTCTAAAAGCCACTAAAACAAGATTAAGGACAACAACAACTCTCAAAAACTCTCACAAATCTCTATTTCTCTCTCAATTTTGATCAATCTCCTCTTTTTCCTCTGAAAATAACAGCCACAAGCCTTATATAACACGTCCTAGGGTTCCGCACCCAAACCGACGTAAACCGGGCAATTAAAATCAAACTGAAAAATAACCCAGAACTTGGTGTTGATCAACACCATCCCCTGGTGTCGATCGACACCCCTACCAAAATACCATATTTTGGTACATAACCAATTGTAGGATCTTAGTCGGGGTTGAAGGAGCTTAGGAAGGTTCATATAGATTGGCTGCTTTTTGTAAAACAAGTATGTGTTTAATATGTAGTAGATTGTTTTCAGCACTTAGGCTCATGGTCGCGGCATGTATACATGATTTCTTAACTTATTGTAAAACCTTAATTATAAGTATGTATAAAAGAAGTTTTATTTAAACTTAGGTCGCATATGATACTAGTTCTAGTCCGAGACGAACCAACTGTCGTTCAAGACTCCGGTTGAAAAGCCTTGAGGTTTTGTTCGATTTGAACTGTATGCTTGGAATAAATGCATTTTAGGAACCTCGGAATGAACAGATAAGCGCACATATATAGCATCTCTAGTCTGGTTTAGGGTCTAAGGTTGGTTGCGCATGTTCTTGTTTAATTATTTGGCGACCAAACGGGTCAACTTTGACCTAGATCGAATCAGGGGCATTAGACATATCCCCTGCGAATCCGTGAACTCCCAAGGCTTTTTATTAACTGTTTACAAACATAATTTGAAACCGTCTAAAACTCCATATTTGGCTTAGCGAACTTTCTTGATTTACATTACTTTTGCGTGCTCTAAATATATGTGGATTTGATCCCTAAGTACTACAATTGATTAAACTGTGCACTTGCAGTCTTTGTTGATTTTAATTAAGGTAAAACTTACACCCCATCAAGTTTTTGGCACTATTGCCGAGGATTTACGCAACTCCGTTAGTTTTTGATTGAGAATTTCGACTAAGTTCCTTTACAATTGAATTCCAGTTTTCTCTATTTATTCTCATGTGTTTCAGGTACTAAACTTAGAAGAGAACAAGCTATCTCGATGGGTGAAAGACTTTTCAATCAACCCGCAAAATGTTTTGGAGATAAAAGCTTCGAGAGATATGAAGCTTAATTTTTTTTTCACATTCTCGCAGTGGAAAGCATATTCCAGCACATGTGGAATGCCAAAGGAGTCACAAACCACCAAGTCTATTTTATTATTGGTACCAATCCCTTCGAGAAATAGCACTTTTCGCGTGGTTTGATGAGATAAACGATGAATACGAAAGGGAGCATCCCTGTGAAGATAAATATGAAGGCGAATCTGAAGATGAAAATTATTTCATCTCTAATGATGGGGAGTTTTTTGAATTCTATGATACAAGTTATGAAGCTTGCTTTGCAATTAGCTTGGTCGCGGATAAAAGTCATATCGATCAAATTTAGAACCCAATCAATCAATATAGTTTATCAAGAGGAAAAAACCATGAAGTTTGTGTCGACAAATCAAAGATTCCAAGAAAAGGATCAAACACCAAAGGAGATTATAACTCATGTCGACTCCCTAGACATCCAAGTCTCTCGAATTTCAGAAGTTAAAGAATGAACAAAAGAAATTCAGGAAGTCTCTCATGACATGACTGCTTTGTTTCCCACCATGGAATGATTCTTTGTTTGTTATGATGCAAATCTTGAAGCTAGTTTTAAAATCTATGAGTTTAGGAATGAAGACAATGAATTGTTTCATGAGGCAATACATAAAGAACCAGAGATAGAATGTGCGCTTGGGGAACATGTTTCGCATGATAACGATTTCTATCCACCAATAGATATGATTACATTCTATAAAGAGAGACATGAAAGGTTGGTGGCTGATTATCAACCTCCTTCCAAAAGAAAAAAGAAACCAGGGTTGAAACATATGGGGGAAGAACATGTTTCAAACAGTGAAAAAGATGAACCCATTCGGATTTTCGTTGATATTCATATCATACAACAAGAAGGAAATATCTTCGCAATGAACAAGGTAACAAAAATAAAACCATTGAGATTCTAAATGATCATCCAACTTTGGCAAAAAAAGGAGAACGCAAAAAGAAGCTTACCATTGAATCAAAACCTCTTGATCCTAATAACCAACAAGATAAGAATAGTGAAGATGAAGAATATGTGAGAAAAGGTAAACCCATCGGCATAATTGATGGTGATCCTAATTTCACAATCAAAGGAGAATTCCTTTAAGAACTTATGGTTAATCTGAAAGCTCCTGATCCAACAACCAGAAACCAAGAAGAATCTAAAGTAATACCAATTTTCTTGGATAATTCTTATCACGTTTAAGAAAAGGGTCAAATCGAGCTAAACGACTTTAAATGGAAACGTTTAATGGGAGGCAACCAATTGGTAAGAGTCTAGCTTATGTTTTAAATTTTCTATTGTTTTTCATAAGATTACTTAGTGTTCAGAAGAAGGAAAATGTTTCGGTCCTAAATTTAATGAAATCAATCGGTCATCACCTAAAGACAGATCGATCGCTGAACAAATTTGAATAACCTCACTAAGAGAGAGCTAACAACCGATCCATCACCACCACAGACCGATCGATCACTGAGCTGAGAAAAACACAAAGTTTATCAGAGAGCTAACAACCAATCGATCGCCCACCTTAACCGATCGATTGCACATCTAGGTAACATAACACTTTTTTTTAAACCGAAAAAAAAACGTTTTCTTTTTCTTTCACTTTCCATTTCTGCCTTTAGCAGCAAGATCAAAGGTACTATCTTTATCATTAATTTTCATCATCTTCCATTTGATTATCACCCTTCATTGGTTGGATTTCGCACCAGGACAGTGCTAGTTAAGTTTGGGGAGAATTTCTCTCTATCTATCGATGTATGCATTCTTTTGGTTTCTTTCAAAAACGTTTTATTGAGTCAAAATAAGTTTGGAATAATGACACTTTTCTAGGTACACTATTTAGATTTCAAAAACCAAATAACAAGGTTTGTTCCGGACAATCGATTCAGACACATCATGACCGAATTTCCTCTAGGAAGTTTCTACTTATACTAGAATCAGTGGATACAATATTGGCTCTCATGTGGATTACTACATGATTTTGATTTTCTTTTGCTAAGGATGTTAGACCAAGGAAACGTATCAACATTCACGACTTCTTATTCTTTTTTACCACTTTTTGTTGATCTTGAATAGCCAGCTCATTTTTAGTTGCTACCGACCTTAACTCTTTACCTCCTTTCAAACCTTACACATTTTTTTCTTCATTGTCATAAGTGCATATATGTGTAAAAACGTCAGAGAGAAAGATGACTGATGCAATTTTTCAATCACTATAATGCGGAGTTGGAGGACACTTGGTGGAGTACATGGAGATTCATGCAGAGCTCGGTTCTTCCTTCGGATTTACACAATAACATGGTAATTTTCGTGCCTTTGAGATTCAAACATTATAAGATAAATTTCTCCTTTTCAAAAAAAAAAAAAAACGTGAACATATGACAATGAAGAAAATTGATCACATTTATGAGTCTCAAGTTTAGATAAAATCCCAAGGAATGAGATTTACTATTTGGAGAGATGGAGTTCTTTAGTCGAGATAAGGATGTACTTATAGAGTTCCTAATTTAAGACAAGGAGGTACTTATGATTTTTATTTGAGATGTGTAGCTACTTATAGAGTACATGGAGCACAATCTAAGTCTGGGAAGATGCATTTAAGTGATTGAGAAACTGTGGACCTCAACTGAACCGAATATCTTTTAAGATTTGTATAATATATGCATCCTATGGAGCGTCTGGTAACCTAAACACTTTAACTTCACCAAATAGCTTTAAAAAGCCTCCCTAATACTTAGTTGTAATCTTGGGATAATGTATTTGGTGAAATATCGTTATTAATCTAATAAGGTAAAAGAGCCAATTGCGTTGAAGTTAAACTTTTGCAGGGACAAAAATTTAGCACCATATTTTCAATTCATGATGGAAGAAGATGAAAGCTTTCATGAGCCGATTCTATTGGTCTAAATCTCGATGCTCTCATCTCAAGGATATGTTAGTTCCCGTGATTTTCAAACCTCTTTTCCATTCTTATTACTTTGTTTGCATGAGGACAAGCAAAGTTTAAGTCTTGGAGAGTTGATATTGTTAGGATTAGTTTATGGTTCGGTAGATAGGATTTATTATTAGGGAGTTCCTTTATCTCGGTATGTACATTAATGCATTTGTCATGAACTAGATGAACTGATTTAGATGATTCTTGGCTTCTATCCGCTCCATTAATTGTCGCAATTGGCGATCTTTGATAAGTCTAGCGCTTTTGCCTGCGAAAGTTGAGTTCATGAACTAAATGAACAATTGAATTTGAATTTTTTTTGTCAACATTGGGCCACAACTGGCCGGTCCATTAGCTTAACACCTACATACTGTAGGCAGAGGAACTCGATCCCAGGTGCGATGGTGTCTGCTCTCAGTGGACTTACCTCCTGCCACTAGACTAAAGTCACTTCACAATTTAATTTGATTTTTAATGCTTGCTTTTCTGTTTATTGACTGCGAAAGTTGATTAATAGGTTGTTAGATTATAAGAGTTATTATCGCGAAAGTTAGGAATAACACGCATCCGTATTCATGTTTTAGGAAATAATTTGGTAGATCCCAAAGAGTTCTTGAATAATTCGAATCATATCCCTTGCGAATCCGTGAACTCCCACGGGTTTTTATTAATTGTTTACAAACCGAATTTGAAACCGTCTAAAACTCTATATTTGGCTTAGCGGACTTTCTTGATTTACATTACTTATGCGTGCTCTAAATCTTTGTGGATTTGATCCCTAAGTACTACAATTGATTTGACTGTGCACTTGCGGTTTGTTTTTGACTTTGATTAGGGTAAAATTTACACCCCATCACTTCTACACCAAGAAGTCTGAGGTTCGACTTTCGAAAGATGTGATTTATTATTGTTTGTTCAGATTAATGGAGATAAACTTATAGAAAATCTTCAGCGCGGGGTTGTCTAGTGTGGATCAAAGGGGAAAACTTGTCTGTTTAGAATCGTCGATGTTACAATTCTCATAATGTATAGTAGAATGATAATAAAATATCAATGTTAAAAAAAACTATAATATTAATTAAAAAGTATTATTTTAGAAGAAAAAATTCTTTTAATCAAAACGAAATTGAACACATCATACTATACCTTTTTAACAAGAAGTAAAATAAAATTTGATTTTAATTGAAACCTATTTTTCAAAAAAAAACATCCAAAATCTGAATTAATCTTACCATAGTTGTTTATCCTTAGAGTTTAGCATTCACCCTAAAATTCTCTTCCTTTTCTCTCTTCTCTTTCACCAAACCGCCAATACAAGATCATCTATGTTCTAAGGCTGGAGCCAATGATTTCCTAGTTACGGTCCAACCTCCTCATTTCCTCCTTCTCATTTTGTTTTTTCGAGTTAATGTTTAGGTATGGTCAGAATTTCATTTTGGAGCTCAAATTTCAAGAGATCTGGTGAGGTTGGGTTGACGAGGGCCGCATTTTCTTTCCTTTGCCGACTTGGCCTCTCCGTTATCAAAGACGAGTTTCTTCGAAGAGACCTTATGTTTTCACACAAGTGGAGCTGCGGTTCTACTTTTTTTTCACTACCTCCACTTAGTATTAAGCAAATAGTTTCAATGATGATTGGGTCCTTCAGCATAGTCGATCTCGAACCTCATTGTGTCGATAAGTGGCTCAGTCTAGCATGGTCCCATTCATTAAAATGCTTTGTCGGTTGGTTGGTATCTCATAAGGACAAGATTGCTACACCGACAAAGTAGTTTCTTAACGTTTTCTTTAGGTTTTGAGTGTGATGTGTGTTTCAGATCCCTTTAGACTCAATCTTCCTTTGATGCAACTTTTGTGTTATTTAGCAAGATAAAATTCAACGTTAGCCACTGTCTGGTTTCCTTTTAAGTCATCAGCTTCTTATTGCTACTGTGTGGTTAAGGGCAGTGATACCTTCATTCTCGTGGTGGAGATTCGATTTTTTTTATATGTTGGTTTAGGTTTGGTAACAGATACATTTGTGTTGCTTCTTCTTTGTTTTTAGAGGAACTAGTAAAGTTGTCGATTAATTTATCGCGTTGTTAAGCACTACCCAGCAACAAAGAGATGTCTCTTGAGCTATCAGATGAAAGGGTTTCCTTCAGCATGAGTGGTGTTTCATCGATTGCTGATGTTGGTTCTCCTATTTTGGTTTTTGTTTTGTTTCTCTGGAGAAAGTTTTTAGGATCTTTATCGCTATTTTATCGAGAATTGTCGCTTTACAACATTGAATTTTGATTGTACACTGATTATATTTTAATTCAACATTTTTTACATTATTGAGATTATTGGATCATGTTTTCATAGATATACCAATATGTTCTACTAATAATTTTAAATCCTAAATTTTTATTTTCATTAATAATATTTACAATTTAGTAAAAAAAATCTAAAATTATCTAACTAAATTGATCCGAATGTGCATATTAACTGAGCTGACCAAGAGAAGAGAGTGTGGGAAGGCCATGAGGATGTTTAGTGAGTGATATGGCAGTAAAGCACGGGGTGGAGAAGTAGGTGCAAGATCGGGAAAAGGTTCGGAAAATGGAATTGTTGGGATCATATGAGGATCCAAGGCAATTGAAACATGGTATGCTTATGAAGAGTTATGAGAGTTTATGCGGTTCCAACTGTGAGTAGGAGGAACGGATTATGAAGATAATTAAGTCGCATGATTCAGCACATACGTGAGCCAATAATTATTGGTGGTGATTTTAATACCATTGTTTAGGTGGATGAGAGAAAATGCGGGAATGGGAGGTAATCGACTGAGTCTTCGGCTTTTGGTGAGTCGATAAATGAGCTATCACTAATTGACATGGGGTTTAAAGGTAATAAGTTCACATGGCGGAGGGGTCGTATTGAGAGTACGTATATAGCAAAGAGACTAGATAGAGCTGTGTGTTGTTTGCAAGCAAGGTTAAGGTGGCAAGAGATTACAATTTTTCATTTACCTTTCTTGTTTTCGGATCACACTCCTTTATATGTCCAGCTCTACTCTGTTGTCGGAGGGAATCCAAGTCAAAGATTGTTTCGGTTTGAAGCGGCTTGGTTGAATCACCCAAGCTTTAAAGAGTTACTTCAAACCTCTTGGAATTGTGAGATGAGTACACCATAGGCTTTGATTAATTTGAAAGGAAAACAGAAAAGATGGAATCGAGAAATGTTTGGAGATAGACGTTGATTAGTGAAATCTTGATGGTACAAGATTTACTAGACCTACATCAAGTAGATGATTTATTAGACAAATAGGCAAGTTTAGTCAAAGAATTTGAAGTTGTTCTTGAACAAAAGAAGATTCTTTGGTTTCAAAAATCAAAGGAGAAATGGATTTGAAAAAACTACCACATGAAGGAGTTATAGATCTTATGCGAGAGGACTTGATCGCCTTGAATAAGTTTTTCTCGGCTATAGATTTGGAGGGTTTGATAAAGAGTATAGGAAAATAAGAAGCCCCATGCCCGAATGGCTTTCAACATGTCTTTTACCAAACTTCAGGGGATGTTCTTGGGGACTAGGTGATTCGGTTTGTATTGGAATTCTTTGTGACGGGGAATCTCCCGCCTGGAACGAACGATCCACTAGTTGTGGTAATAGCAAAAGTTCTCAAGCCGGAGAGAATTGTGCAGCTTTGATTGATTAGTTTGTGTAATATTTTATTTTAAACTATTACTAAGACTATAGTTATACGTTTGAAGCGAGTGATGTCCAAGTTGATTGGTATATTCAATGCGTTGGAAGAAAGGGAAGAGAGGATGGATGTTGTTCCAACTAGACCTTGAGAAGACATATGACCAAATTCGATGGAACTGAGCCTTCCCAAGAAATGGATTAATTGGATTATGAAATGCATCTCAAATCCAAGTGAGCTTTTTATGGAATGGAGAAAAGATAAAAGGATGTATACCCTCAAGTGGGCTCCGACAAGAGGATCTTTTATCTCCTTACTTGTTTGTCCTCTGCCTTGAACAGTTGTGCCATCTCATTGAGCAGTCGATTGCTTTAAAAAAATGGAAGTTGATTAACCTATCACGTGGAGGTCCCAAATTGTCACATATATGTTTTGATGATGATCTTATATTCTTCGCATAAGCGTTAGTGGCTGAGATACGAGTGATCATGAAAGTGTTGGACAAATTATGTGTTGCCTCGGGCCAAAAAGTAAACTGGAAAAATCTAAAATCTTTCTATCTGGGAATGTTCAAAGAGATTTAGAGAAGTTGATAAGTGATGAAAGTAGAATTAAGTTGACGTAGAAACTGGAGAAGTATTTGGGTATGCCAATTTTCAAGAGAAGAATTAATGAAGAAACGTTTGGAGATGTGCTTGAGAAAGTGTCATCGCGGCTTGCGGGATGGAAAAAGAAAATTTTCAGTTTCACATAAAAATTAACGCTTTCAAAAGCAATGCTCTCTTGTTCACTCGATGAGTACAATCTCATTACCAAAGTTTACATTATCAAGATTAGACAAAATCTCGAGATCGTTATGGGGAATACGACCGAGCATAGTAAGCAACAACTTATTGCTTGGAAAAAAGTATGTTGGTCGAAACAGGAAAAATATTTAGGGATCCATCAAACATAAACTCATGAACAAAGATATACTTGTAAATTTAGGTTGGAGGTTGTTGCATGATCACACTATCTTTTGGGCACGAGTGTTGAGAAGCAAGTATCGTTAAAGATGTTCATGATCGGTCATGGACCATAGTTAAGAGTAATTAGACCTCGACGTGGCGTAGTGTGGGAATGGGGATAAGGGAGGTGGTGCTTCATGGGTTGAGTTGTGTGATTGGAGATGGAAGTAAGATAAGTTTTTGGAGAGACAAATGATTTTTAGATATGCCGCTTGTTGAGTTGGTAATATAAGTGCTGTCAGGCGATGAATTAGAGGTTAATGCTCATGATTTATGGAGGAGGGGCACGGGATGGTTGTAAAATCGGATTCGTCCGCATATGTCCGAGAATACAAGATTGCGACTTGCATTTGTGATGTTCCATGAGGTTACAGGTTCCCATGACAGATTCTCATGGAGAGAAACACAAGACAGAAACATTATAGTGAAATCAACTTACTCGGTTCCCACTAGAGATAGTGTGTCGTGACAAGCTATGTAAAATTTCTTTGATCGTGTGTGGAAAGTTGTCACGCTGGAAAGAGTCAGAGTGTGTATGTAGCTAGTTGGTGATCAATTGATCATGGCGAATATGGAGAGACATAGGAAACACTTTTGTGATACTAGGGTTTTTTAGGTTTTTAAGGATGGTAATGAGTCTATTTTACATTAACTGTGGGATTCTCCCACAATGGCGGGAGTTTGGGATCGGCTTGTTTGAGTTTGAAAGATGAGAACTTTCTTTGTATCGTCATTGCTCGAATGGCTTTATGAGAACTTGGGAGATAGTGGACAAGTGGAAGGTAATTCATGGGCTACAACATTTGTTATGGCGGTATGGTAGGGAAAGGGAGATGTGAAAACATATTCTTTAAACATAAATATTTACTATAAATCAAATAATCCTCGCATCGCGAAGGTCTTTCTCTAGTTATTGATTATAAGGTGATTTTGATTTGTATTTGAGAATCACAAATTGAATAAGACATGATTTTAATGAAGATTTTTAAATTATTGATTGAATAATATATGATTTGGTTAGGATTTTCAAATGCTTTAAAATACTAAAACAAGTAAACCCCCTTAGTTGAAGGGAAATTGGCAAATATAACACACACAAAAAATTATAATTTACTCAATAGCCAAAATTATTGTTCACTAGAATAATACCCTCGCGATGCGAGGATTATTTGAGTTACTGTAAATAGTTATGTTTTAAAACTAAATATATACGCTTGATATATGTAAATATGGTTTCAATCATTAAACTATTTGATATAATAACTAACTCATGCTTACATATTTTAATGATCATTTTTTATGTTATGTTGTAAATTTTAAACATGTAAAAACATATCATTAACCAATTTTTCTTTATCTCTGTATTCTCCATAGATATACATATGCTAAACTTCTTCTTATATATAACGATATAAACATGGTTGTTTCTATTTTTAGTTATATAGTTTGTTGTTTTTCTTTGCCTAAATTTTGTTTTCTGTAACTAAATATAACTATTTTTATAAAAGTTTTGTACAATTTATAAAATTACTTTATGCTTGTGTTTTTTTTTCATTTTAATTTCTTACATTTTGAGTAATTAACAATTTTAATATTGAAATACTTACATATTTAAATAATTGACATGTGTTAAAATCTAATCGGCTACTTATACACGTGTCGCGATCTCGTGAGTTACAATTTTTCAAACTCTCCTTTATATAATAAGATTGTGTATAATATGTATTATGGACAATTTTGCCCTTGATTTTATTAGATTAGTATGTATTATGTATTATATATCAAGGATAAAATCGTAAATTCCCTTTGATTAGTTGTTAGTTTTTTAATTATATTTATTACATAGCTATTACACTAATTAAAATTGTGCTATTTGGCAAATTAACCCTTAGTTTTTGAATAAAATAAGGGGACAATCGTCTCCTCACACCAAAAAGAATAAAAAAAACTGAGCAACCGAAAAAAACGTAAGCCGACCCAACCGAAATTGAGCCATTCGGTTGTGAATTTTTGTAATTTGGGTTGGCCGGTTAACTTGGGTTTAGTGGTAAAGTGAATAAATAAACCCTAGATTTCTTGTCCCACATCTTCTTCAGTTTTCTCTTGGAGCTCTGCAACTCAAACATCCATTGTGAAACCCTAATCTGAGTCTCAATCAATGGGGAAGAAGAGGAAAGAGAGGAAAGATGGAGAAGAAAAATCTCAACACTCAGCTGCTACTGTCTGCGTCTCTGGCTTGCCCTATTCCTTCACCAACGCTCAGGTAGACAGTTTTTGTTAGTTCGAATTTGGCTTTGAATCCATTGAAGCGTTATTGTTTGCTTTTCAGCTCGAAGAAGCTTTCAGCGACGTTGGTCCCGTCAGGCTTTGCTTTATGGTCACAAACAAAGGTGACTGAATTTGGCTCACAATTGGAATCAAAAGTTATCAGAAACTAATCATCTTTTCTCTGTTTACAGGATCGAATGACCATCGAGGCTTTGCGTTTGTTAAATTGTAAGCTATTTAAATCCTAGCTATTGGGAAAATGATATTGGTTCTTACAATCCCAATGCTCTGGGTTTTCTGCAGTGCTTTACCAGAAGATGCTATCCGTTCCATTGAGTTGAAGAACGGTACTACTGTTGGGGGGCGTAGGATTACTGTTAAACAGGCCACGCATCGACCTTCTCTAAAAGACCGTCGTACAAAAGCAGCCCATGGTTGGTGTTGTGAACTTTTCAAGGGTTCAGTTATTATTATTGTTTATCTCAGCATTCATCTATTCATTGTCATCAATCTCTTATTTTTGTCCTTTTCGATTTAGGTATCTCTTTACCTGATAATTCAAAGCTAGAGACTGACAATGGCAGTTCGATCCCCGAGACAGACAAGGGCAGTTTGATCCCTGAGACAGACACGCAAGGTATAAGATTGCATATATTTGGTTTTAGAGTTTAAGTAAATTGTGGTTCTTGCTTATCATTAAATTTGTGTTTGCATCAGTTCCTCCTCCACCTGAAAAAATACCAGAGAAGCGAATTGAGCGCAAAAAACCAACAAAGCTTCATGTTGATTTAGCTGATAAAGAAACATGTTCAGATAAGCAAAGGTATAATCTTATAATAGCATGGTGATTTTTGTGTAGATGTAGACGGAATGAGTTTATGATAGCTTTTGTAAGGAAGACTATTTCATTGAGATTGACCACGTAGTTCAAAAGATTTTGAAAAACATGTATCATCAAAATTGCCTCTCTCGTTTTTCTTGCTCTTATTTCTATTTGTTTTTCATTGGGTGAAGAGTTGCAAGAACTGTTATCTTTGGTGGCCTTGTTAATGCTGAGATGGCAGAGGAAGTCCATAGGCGTGTCAAAGAGATTGGTACTGTGTGCTCTGTCAGATATCCCCTACCCAAAGAAGAGCTTGAACAAAATGGTAAGAATCTTGTAAAGAAAATGGAGGCACATGTCTGTTTCCAGTTTTTTTAGTTATATCTACTAGTACAAGGTTTTATTTCGTAAATGACCTTAAGGTGATTAAGGTGTCAAGTTATCCATAGGAGCTGCTTGATCTAGGGATCTGTGTGACAGAGAACGAACATGTTATTCCAGTCACCACACAAAATGACTCAATGAACACTATTGGGACATGTATCTCCATTAGTTATTAGATTATATTAGTAACAAGATTCCTGGGCAGAGAGAGTATGTAGAAAGTAACCGCCTTTTTGTTTATGGGGTTGACTTTTGGGAACATTGCTGTTCAAGTGCATCTCCTGCTCATGGTTTCCTTTAATAAGTTTTTATCTGGTGCTTGTTGCCTCCTGTTTCAATATCTTGTGGCCGAATTTGTTACTTCGTATCTATACTTGTTTACATAGATTATATATTTTTACTCTGGTGTATAGTAATTTCACATCATATTTTCTTGAAGCTTGTGTGCACATATGTATTGGAATAAACTTTGCTACGCTCCCTATCCACGTTTTAGTTGCTAGACACCGTGGGAATGTAGCTATAAACTTATTTGATTCTCTTATAAGGGCATGCCAAACTCTGTTCTCAAAATACATGCATTAAGCGTTACAACTATTATTTTTCTCAGGTCTTACCCAAGATGGATGCAGGGCAGATGCATCAGCTGTTCTCTTCACGAGTGTCAAATCTGCTTGTGCCGCTGTTGCAACACTACATCAAACAGACATAAAGGGCAATTACATTTGGGCACGTCAACTCGGTGGGGAGGTGAACATTATTTGCTTTTCACCAATTACCTCTATTGAAAAGAAAACTGATAAGCATTCCGAACAGTTCATGATCTATTTGTATTTTGTTGGAGGCAGGGCTCAAAGGCTCAAAAGTGGAAACTTATTATCCGAAATCTTCCTTTCCAGGTTCTTATAATCAGGATTGTTTGCTCTCCTACAGTTTCATAGATAACACTGTTTTTCTTATGGATTTTTTTTGAATTTGCAGGCTAAACCTACTGAAATTAAGAAGGTTTTGTCAGCAGTAGGGTTTGTCTGGGATGTTTTTGTTCCTAAAAATTTGGAAACCGGGTATGTTGTAACTCCTCTGACTAGTTTTCTTGATTATCAATAAATCAATGTTTATTATTCTAATTTAGTGGAATATTTTGGCAGGCTACCTAAGGGTTTTGCGTTTGTCAAATTCACATGTAAGAGAGACGCAGAAAATGTAAGATCTAGAAATATGGGTATCTTGATTTGGTCATGTTCCATTCAGATCACTTGTCTTATATATTTTTGCATTTCCAGGCAATTAAAAAGTTCAATGGGCACATGTTTAGTAAAAGGCCTATAGCTGTAGACTGGGCTGTACCTAAGAATCTATACAATGGTGCTGCTGATGCCGCTACTGCTCCAGCAGATGGTATGTTATTGTTACCTAATAACCTAATGGTTTTAAACCTCTTTTTAGTTGTTATGTATATTGAGATCTGATATTCTTTTACTGGGACAATAAAATTGAATGACTAAAATTTATAACGAGGGGAACAAATACAGTCGGTGGCTGAAGTTTGGTTTGACCTCTTTGTAATGGAATGTTCATATTTTTTTGCTTCAACCTTGGCAGGTGACAATAATGGAAGTAGTGATGATAGTGATAACAGTAGTGTTGATTTGGAGGAGGTTGATGATGCTGTCGAAAGCCACCAACCTTCAGGAAATGATATTGATGATGAGGAGGTGGACGGCAGTAACAAACCGAGTGAATCAAAGGCACTGGAGAAAGATGCTGAGACCGATGTGAATTTTGAAGAGGAAGCAGATGTTGCCAGAAAGGTGCTTCAGAACTTGCTTGCGTCTTCAAAAGGTCCCATTCAGTCTCATGATGGAGAGACAGAGAAGTCGGATAAAAACAAACTCGAGGATGCATCAGCTAAGCCAATTGCAGACTCTTCTGGTGTCTCTGAACCATTAAAATCCAGTAAAACTAAAGAGGTGGCTCCCAAAGAGACGCAGGAAAATGAAGATTTTCAGAGAACTGTATTTATAAGCAACATTCCATTTGATGTTAGTAAGGAAGAAGTCACACAAAGGTTTGCTGTCTTTGGGCAAGTTGAATCTTTATTCCTAGTTCTCAACCCAGTCACAAAGTAAGCATCCTTCTATGCTTTGAAAATTTCATAAAAGCTAATTCAGGCGCTGTTCTCTCCCAAAGCACAAAGCTTCACATTTTGTTTCTCTATATGTTTTCTTTCTCAGACGACCAAAAGGGACTGCTTTTCTCAAGTTTAAAATAGCAGATGCTTCAGATGCTGCCATTTCAGCTGCCACTACTGCCTCGGGTGTCGGTGTCCTTCTTAAAGGCAGGCAACTCAGCGTCATGAGAGCTGTGGATAAGAAATCTGCACAGGACATAGGCCTTGAAAAGACGAAGGAGAAGAATCACGACCATCGGAATCTTTATCTTGCTAAGGTACATGCTTCTCGCAAAATCTCTGGAAAAATTGTAATTTCTGCATGCTTTGCAAATATGCATTGATATTCATCCTGTTTTAACTTCCACAGGAAGGTCAGATCCTTGATGGTACACCTGCTGCTGAGGGTGTGTCTGCAGAAGATATGGACAGGCGACGAAGGTAAGAAGGCTTAACACTTTCTCATATATGCGTGTTACTATCTTAGTTATCAAAGAGTGAACATGTGATTGTCCTCGCAGATTGCACGAAAACAAGATTAAAAAGCTCCAGTCTCCTAACTTCCATGTATCTAAAACAAGGCTTGTCATATATAATTTACCAAAGTCCATGCATGAAAAGCAACTACAAAAGCTCTTAGTTGATGCTGTTACCTCACGAGCCACAAAGCAGAAGCCATCCATCCGACAGGTCACATATTCGCAGGCTTTGTGCTACAATTCAAACATAGCTCTGTTATCTAAATCTGGCTTCTTTGTTTTTGATGCAGATCAAGTTCTTACAAAATGAGAAGAAGGGTAAAGTTGATACGAAGAACTACTCCCGTGGAGTTGCGTTTGTAGAGTTCACAGAGCATGAACATGCTCTTGTGGCCTTGAGAGTACTGAACAACAATCCTGGTAAATTTTCCATCAAGCTTTGAGGATTTTTAGAATGATTTTCAACTGATGATGCCTATGATAGGCTCCGATCTTGGAGTTCAAGGGAGTCCATAACATGAAACAAATGTCATTATGGCAGATCAGAAATCCATGGAACATATGATATAGGATTTTTTAATCCAAGAATCACAATCTCATTTTACTGTCATCGGTTTGGTGTTTTTTTTTTTTTGCAGAGACATTTGGTCCTCAACACCGTCCCGTTATAGAATTCGCTATTGATAATATCCAGAAGCTGAAGATACGAAATGCTAGGCAGCAACAGTTTCAGCAACGCGATAGACAGAATGAATCTGAGGAGCAGCAGGCAAATGGCAAAGAGCAGGCAGAGGACATTGATCCAGGCAATAAATCAAAACGAAAAACAAGGGAAGAGGACGACACTGGTCCAATGCCAGAGACTTCGACCGGGATCAAGAAAAAGAAACCACGTGAACGAACGAATGAAGAAGCAAAATTAGATGAGAAGAGTCTCTCAGTGAGAGAAGATGCAGGGAACAAGAGAATGACAAGACCTGCACGCACACAAGAAAATACAAAAGAACCATCTTCAACCCGGAAAGGCCAATGGATGAAACAGCGAGAGGCAACTGCGAAACCAAATCAGCAGAAGATTTCCAAAGATATGACTGATGAACCGAGAAAGAGGAAGGTCAAGGAGGTTAGCGGTGAAGAGAGCAATGGGCAAAGGAAGAAAAATAAACAAAACGAGAAGAAGAAGCAAGGTGGTCCAGAGGTTCCAGACAAACTCGATCTGTTGATTCAGCAGTACAGGTCTAC
The DNA here is from genome assembly GCA_963576765.1 of Draba incana. NCBI lineage: Eukaryota > Viridiplantae > Streptophyta > Magnoliopsida > Brassicales > Brassicaceae > Draba > Draba incana. Next base: position 20,628,879 of record OY755214.1, on the reverse strand, counting down.
GTTCTCGCAGAGCTCAGCCAAAACCGGTTCACAAAAACAGAGTTCTGGACAAGTCAGGAAATGGTTCCAGTCCTAAGACTTCAAATCATCAAATGTTAGTTTTACTATTATGCAGTTTTGATCTGGAGAATGTCGCAAAATAACGTTAATTTTCATTGTAATGTTGTTGATTCTGTCTGTTTTTTTTTTATCGATAATCATATTACTCTACTGGTTTCTGCCAAAAAATTATTTTGTGTTTGTTTTGGATGCCTGAATTGATCCTTAGACCGGATTGAAACGTTTTTACGAAAACCAGACCTGTTCAGGTCAAAAATAAGTGATAAATATTGCCTACAAACGTTCATGTGAGCAATAGGTGTGTATGCCAAACAAAACACAACAACAGATGGGCTTATTTTACCTTAAATAATCTCATTCTTCCTTTTTTTTTATTTTTTGTTCAACGCATCTTTTTCATTCAAATGGAAACCCGAGTTACATCGATAGTTTTGCAATTAAGAAACCTTAATGCTAATACAATCGGAGTTGCAAATAGCAAACGAAAGAAAAACGAACATAGGATAGGCAGATTCATTATCCCAAAACATCTAACGACGAAAAGATGTCCTCGAGTCTCTTCATCGTTGAGTCTAGGCAATGGAATGAGTCTGGTGGAGGTTAAGAACATGCCACATGAACAACCATCCGAGACTGTTACCGCATCTAGTACGGATCTCAAAATCTTAATTACGGCTGCACTCAATAGTGTTGAGCCGTTAAACAACACAGAGAGCAAGTCATCTGTGGGTTCTTCCCATCCAAGCGCTGAGCGAACAGCCCAAGGACCATGATACACAGGCCAAGAGTCAAGGGAAGATGAACTTGGTTCTAGAAAAAAGCCTAGGTTCAGGCACTGCGTTCTATCCAAAACAGTCCTGCAACCCACCAACAAACGGTGCATATCACCTAAATTCATCAATTTGGGATTCAATTTTGACCATGGTGAGTAGGGAGAAAGCCTGCGGATTGTCGTAGAGTGATAGGCAGAGCAAATACAAGGAAAAGCCCTAGAAAAATTAATCTCTATACCCGACATAGCTTCACACACATCCATCAATAAGGTCGATGAAGAGTTTGAGCTTGATTCCGATACACTAGCAATAATGGTTACACACACATCCAAGAGTAAGATTGTTGGAGAGGATGAACACATTTTAGGACTCACCGGATGAGGTTTGATGCTCTCCGAGTGATGATATGAAGAACAATGTAAGCGAATTGTTTTCTCCAAGCACGAAGAGGAGGGATATTCATACGGTGGATGTTTATCAATGAAAGCTTTTCCCGCTATTACCAATACGCGGCGACGAAGAGCATCATCTCGGGAACTAAGCCGGAGAGAGCAATAGCCAGGAGATCTAACCGAGCAATTTCCAGTTCTAGCACTGTTCTTAGCTCGAAATGAGCAGAGAATGGAGTAAACAATAAGGCAAATATAACACAAAAAAATAATTATAATTTACTCAAACAAGAATTAAAACATCCATTCTAATCGGATTCGTCCGCATATGTCCGAGAATACAAGATTGCGACTTGCATTTGTGATGTTCCATGAGGTTACAGGTTCCCATGACAGATTCTCATGGAGAGAAACACAAGACAGAAACATTATAGTGAAATCAACTTACTCGGTTCCCACTAGAGATAGTGTGTCGTGACAAGCTATGTAAAATTTCTTTGATCGTGTGTGGAAAGTTGTCACGCTGGAAAGAGTCAGAGTGTGTATGTGGCTAGTTGGTGATCAATTGATCATGGCGAATATGGAGAGACATAGGAAACACTTTTGTGATACTAGGGTTTTTTAGGTTTTTAAGGATGGTAATGAGTCTATTTTACATTAACTGTGGGATTCTCCCACAATGGCGGGAGTTTGGGATCGGCTTGTTTGAGTTTGAAAGATGAGAACTTTCTTTGTATCGTCATTGCTCGAATGGCTTTATGAGAACTTGGGAGATAGTGGACAAGTGGAAGGTAATTCATGGGCTACAACATTTGTTATGGCGGTATGGTAGGGAAAGGGAGATGTGAAAACATATTCTTTAAACATAAATATTTACTATAAATCAAATAATCCTCGCATCGCGAAGGTCTTTCTCTAGTTATTGATTATAAGGTGATTTTGATTTGTATTTGAGAATCACAAATTGAATAAGACATGATTTTAATGAAGATTTTTAAATTATTGATTGAATAATATATGATTTGGTTAGGATTTTCAAATGCTTTAAAATACTAAAACAAGTAAACCCCCTTAGTTGAAGGGAAATTGGCAAATATAACACACACAAAAAATTATAATTTACTCAATAGCCAAAATTATTGTTCACTAGAATAATACCCTCGCGATGCGAGGATTATTTGAGTTACTGTAAATAGTTATGTTTTAAAACTAAATATATACGCTTGATATATGTAAATATGGTTTCAATCATTAAACTATTTGATATAATAACTAACTCATGCTTACATATTTTAATGATCATTTTTTATGTTATGTTGTAAATTTTAAACATGTAAAAACATATCATTAACCAATTTTTCTTTATCTCTGTATTCTCCATAGATATACATATGCTAAACTTCTTCTTATATATAACGATATAAACATGGTTGTTTCTATTTTTAGTTATATAGTTTGTTGTTTTTCTTTGCCTAAATTTTGTTTTCTGTAACTAAATATAACTATTTTTATAAAAGTTTTGTACAATTTATAAAATTACTTTATGCTTGTGTTTTTTTTTCATTTTAATTTCTTACATTTTGAGTAATTAACAATTTTAATATTGAAATACTTACATATTTAAATAATTGACATGTGTTAAAATCTAATCGGCTACTTATACACGTGTCGCGATCTCGTGAGTTACAATTTTTCAAACTCTCCTTTATATAATAAGATTGTGTATAATATGTATTATGGACAATTTTGCCCTTGATTTTATTAGATTAGTATGTATTATGTATTATATATCAAGGATAAAATCGTAAATTCCCTTTGATTAGTTGTTAGTTTTTTAATTATATTTATTACATAGCTATTACACTAATTAAAATTGTGCTATTTGGCAAATTAACCCTTAGTTTTTGAATAAAATAAGGGGACAATCGTCTCCTCACACCAAAAAGAATAAAAAAAACTGAGCAACCGAAAAAAACGTAAGCCGACCCAACCGAAATTGAGCCATTCGGTTGTGAATTTTTGTAATTTGGGTTGGCCGGTTAACTTGGGTTTAGTGGTAAAGTGAATAAATAAACCCTAGATTTCTTGTCCCACATCTTCTTCAGTTTTCTCTTGGAGCTCTGCAACTCAAACATCCATTGTGAAACCCTAATCTGAGTCTCAATCAATGGGGAAGAAGAGGAAAGAGAGGAAAGATGGAGAAGAAAAATCTCAACACTCAGCTGCTACTGTCTGCGTCTCTGGCTTGCCCTATTCCTTCACCAACGCTCAGGTAGACAGTTTTTGTTAGTTCGAATTTGGCTTTGAATCCATTGAAGCGTTATTGTTTGCTTTTCAGCTCGAAGAAGCTTTCAGCGACGTTGGTCCCGTCAGGCTTTGCTTTATGGTCACAAACAAAGGTGACTGAATTTGGCTCACAATTGGAATCAAAAGTTATCAGAAACTAATCATCTTTTCTCTGTTTACAGGATCGAATGACCATCGAGGCTTTGCGTTTGTTAAATTGTAAGCTATTTAAATCCTAGCTATTGGGAAAATGATATTGGTTCTTACAATCCCAATGCTCTGGGTTTTCTGCAGTGCTTTACCAGAAGATGCTATCCGTTCCATTGAGTTGAAGAACGGTACTACTGTTGGGGGGCGTAGGATTAAATTATGCGAGGGCAAGAGCAGAAGGACAATGTGAGATTGAGAAAGCGATCTTCGAGAAGAAGAAGAACAAGACGACGATGGTGGGAAAATTCAAATGCGTCAACCAACATTATTTTATGAGAAAAAATATTGAATTCATCCACTGATATAGATACAACTGGAAATAAGTATACATGAATTAACCCTGAAGTAATTTCATAATTTCATTTGCCCTCGACTCGATCCCTTTGAGATACTCGATCAAGATTCGCTGCTGGTATGAACCTCCTTCCTGGTACGATCAAAATAAATGGTTAAGAGTGAGGAATTTTGGAAAAACGGATAGATAACCGTCTGGTTCAACCCCGGTTAGCCTTCCATATCACTATATATATTTGTTGTTTCTTTGTTATGGTGTCTTTGTAGGAACAAGTTTCTTTCGTTACTTACAGTTCGAATCAGAGTGCGCTCGATTCGTTTCTTGATAACAGCAGATAACTCATCAGGTGTGATTTCTCCTTTCCCGATTGTTAACCCGTCTAAGAAAAGCATGTTCCATTGTTCTTCAGGAGCTGAAACACACATAAAGCCAATGTGAAGTCTTGGATCTACTACATGGCAAAGAGGTTGCAGAAGAGACCTTTGATCAGAGTTTCGAGAAAAAGCTCGGCCTTTACAACTTCATTCCCTGTGACAAGAATCACACGTTCTACTAAATTGATGGTTTTGTTTGATTTTAAAGATGCAAATATGATGAGACTCTGCAGTATTTCCTTTGTAGAAAAATGGAAGCCTAGAGTGACCTTTCTTTGCGTAGCTACGCTTGGAGAGAATTGTAGCAGCGTAGAGTTGAAGAACCTTTTGCAGCATAGCTGCAAGCCCGGGTTTGTCTATATCTTCTTTTGCCTGAAAACAACCTTGAGCCTCAAACTCTCAAAATAATACATCTAACCACTGTAAAAGGAAAGATCCTTTTTCTTTGCTACCATCTTACGTACCTGCCGTAGCTGAGCACTAACTTCTGAAAGAAATCCTTCATCTAATTGCCCTTCTTTTTCCCGTTGTATTATTTCCTGTGAATACATTCGACTATATCACATGAAGAAATCCAAAGTATCCAAAACATAAAGTGTAGATGTAAAACATGTCTCATGGTCAAAGGAAAGTGAAGAAGAACAAGTATACCATTTCCATTTGGTTAATGGCGTCAGGATCACTTGGAGGCCATGCAATTTCTTCCACTCCTTCCACGACTGGTCTCAAAATCCCTTTCAGAACATCGGTAGACGATTCTATCTTTTCCTATAATGAATTCTCAGTAAAGGAAACACTTGAAAGTAGGAAAGCAATCAAAAACAAAAGAAAGACAAACCCGAGTCTTATTGACAACGCAGTCAACTATAGTCATCACGGTTGCAGCTAACTCCTCATAGTCCTTCTGCAAGAAACAAACCGCCTCCAAAGCATTAGCGAAAACAGAAAATCATCGACAGAAACAATAGAAACGCTCGCGTGCCTTGTCATCATCTGATATGCAAGTATCCGACCTAGCCGCGAGTCGTATCCAGAAACCCTCATCAAAAGCAAGAATATTCTCAACAACAAGCTTCTCAAGCTGGTCCAGAGGAAATGGAATCAAATATAGCCCTTTTTTCCTTTCAAAGTAAATGGAATCTAAAAGGAAGCAAAAGTAATTACCTCTCTTGGGTTTGCATCTTTAAGAGCATCAATCATCCGATCGATTTCCACAGTCTTCTTAAACGCTACTTCTGCATCTCCCTTGACTGCACAGATCAAACTTGTCCTGTATTATTATACCCAAAAGTTACAAATCATTATCTAATTTGTTTTCTGATTTAGACAATCGGAAAGTAAAAACATAAACAATCACCTTCGCTTGAAATCCACACCAGAAAACAGAGAAAACTTCCACGGACTCGGAGACTTTAATACCCTAGAACCCAATCTCCAAAGCGATCCACTCTGCTAGAAAAAAACGTCAATTTCTCGAGTCATATAAGAAGGTGAAGAAACAAGATCAGAAATGTCACCAGCTCGCGTTGATGATGAAGAGAATTGCAAGACAACAAGCATTGAACAGAAGCAATTGCCGCCATTAAAGTGAACAAAGCACACAGAGACTTCAAGCCCCGACCACCGTTCAAACTCTCCGTAACCAAATCCTCGTCGGCTCTAAAACGTTCTATGCTTGTATCGTTTGGGCTCACGTTGTCTGTTCCCTGTGGCCCATTAGATCATTTATTCGGCCGTAACAAATCTTTTTAATGTTTTAGCGGGTGTTATTCAACGACGGAGTTTAATAGAGTTTAAATCATATATATATATATATTAATTGAGGAGACACTAAAAGTTAAAAATCTTAGGTGTCATTCAAAGAGAGTCTTAAGTAACATTAATCCTATGTGTCATTCAAAGAGGAATTTAAGGAACACATTAATTAAATCAACCAATCAAAACATTTCAATTTGTCATGGAGGAAATCTTTACATATTTTCAATATCTTTAATATATGCGGAGCATTGATGACAAAAATATAAACTTACCAAATCCATTACCATATGGAGAAACTCAAACCGATTTAACTCACTTATGTAGTAGTATTTTGGTCAGTAATAAAGTTAGGTTTAAAAACAGTTATAGAGTTATTAAAAAACATTTGTTTTTGTAAATATAAGATATATATCACTCAAATACATTTTTTGTCATATATTATAAGACAATGTTCGCTTTTTGGTTTTGTTATTGTAAATCAATTTCTTTTATTTTTCTATTTTGTATACACTTAAAACGTAAGACCTATCATATTAAGACATTCAAGATTCGAAAATCGACCGATTAATTTTTTTAGTGGACATAATCATTTATCTAATATTTTTTTGGTATGTATGATTCAGAACAATATATTTTTACTATACAATAAACTGAAATTTATATTCCCACGCTTGGCGTGGGTCAAAATCTAGTCTAATAAAAATCCGTTGTTATTCAATAGTTGATTTCAAATCTTATTTTAAAATTCACTGTTATTGGTTCTTGTATTTACAATCTCCTCATTAAAAGAGTTTGAAATCCTTTGTTATTCAATTAATGATTTCAAATGACCAGTTCAAATCTTTTGTTATTCATGTTTGATAGATTCTTCCAAAGTCTTTTAACTTGATGGAGTTTGAGTGGATTTGAAATTTTTTTTTTACATGTAAATTATAAAAACGAAAATCACACCTTGTACTTTGAGATTTCAAAATCCAACCAAATTCTTGTACACATATAATTGTAAAATCAATATTGAATCATTTTAAATGAAACGAATTTTTTAAAATTTAGTGTCATTTTAAATCAAATAGAGTTGAATTAAAATCCATTATCGAATAACACCCCTTTAGACTTTCAGATTTGTTTTGACCAAAAAAAAAAACTTTCAGATTTTATTTTGTAAGGTACAAAGTAATACTCTCTATCTATACCCCGTGCATCAAATGCAAAAGCAGATTCATTATCTCGGTCAGCTTGTTTACGGGCTTTTTCTTTTTCTTATGTAAACAACTTGCCTCCAGTTTGGGTAACCAATCAGGAGGTTTTCTTTTAAGTAATGTTTGGTTGACAAAAAAAAAAAAAAAATGTATTCATGTGTTAGTAGTTTAAAAACTATTTTATTTACCAAATTCAAAAATATGATATACATAAAAAGTTTACAAATGTGGTTTTTATATAGATCATTGTGATTTTGTTTTTTAAAAAGTCATAAAAAGCTTCGTTAAAACAAAACGTAACATGAACAAACAAAAAAATTAAGATTTTTAAAATTGTTAGAATGCTAAACTATGATTGGAGATGCAATTAATACAATTTGTAGAAGACATAACAATTCTAACCAAGACCTACCAAAAAAAACTTTAGTCCACCACAAATTGTGCATATAGAAAAACAAGACCACTTTATCAATGAAACAATATAATATATAAAAAATAATTTTACGAGCGGTCTATTTCTTTTTTCATATAATATTGTATATGTACAACAATTTGCTACACATGTTTTGTCTTTTAACCTAGATAATTAGTCACTATAAACATCAAATTTATGTAATATTAAATACATAATTAGTCAATAAATTAGAAATTATTATATATTTAACGATTTTAATTTTTAAACCCACGCAACGCGTGGGCAATCTCTAGTATAGGATGTTTTAGAGATTTTTGTTTTGTTTCACAATATAAGATGTTTTCATATTTTTATGTTGTTTTTACCTTAATTGAATATTCTGTGGTCAATAGTATTCTGCAGTCTTCTTAATAATTGGATGTTATTTTTAGTTTATATATTCATTTATACTTTTTGAAAGAAATTTTTTTTCTTAAGTCTTGCAGGGAGCGCTTTGTCCGCTTGCCAAAACTTAAATTTGAAGATTTGCTCGGACCGGCGGCGTGCGGCTCCCGTAGCGCCACCGCCAGTCACTGTCTCGTGGTTGTTTGTTGTCTTTTCTCTTTTAGGTTGTTGCAGCATGTCTCAAGTGTAGATCAAGTTCATATTTGGTGCTAAGAGCTCGAAGTAGTGGCGTGTGGAGCTTTGGCGAGTCTCTCCTCTTCAAAGGTGGTTCTGATATGCTTTGTCTTCATGCTCACCTTCATGGTTCGAAGTATCATCTATGTTTGGCTTGTTCTTTTCTGTGTGAGATTGTAGAAGATGGATTCAGGACTTTGGATTTGGGTTTTGCTTTTACAGCCTCGCCGACTTTCTTCCTTGTTGTCGTGTTGTCCTTTCGTTCTTTCCGGGCTCGACCCTAAACCGATTTGGTTTCCAGTTTGCTGTGTCCTGGTTAGATTGGGTTCATTTTTTGTCTCTACATAATAGATCCAGTCATGATCTTCGTAAGTCTCCAGGTTACTACCTAGGCGTTGTTCGGATGTGTCCAATTTCGCCGCTTCTGGGAGTTATGTTGTATCCTAGTTTGTCTAGCCTCCATTTGACCGGTTTAGTTTCCTAGATTCATTTGCTTTGTGAAGGTATTATTATTTGAGGAACCGCTTATCGGCATTTGAGTCACTTTGCTCTTTTCGATTAGCTTTCGTGTTAGGCTTCTAAGCTTAAGGTTGTTTTGTTTAGGCGAGGTCTGTTTTTGGGACTTGTCTCCGTATTGTTTGTTGCTTCATTTTCTGTTTTCAATCTCTTTAGACTTTGGTTGTGTTTGTAGGTTAATTATGTCTCTCTTTCGCAGGGCTTAAAAACCTCGGGGCTAATTCGTTAGTCGCCGGCTTATGTAGTTGGATAAAAGTTAATCTACATATAATTTCATATGGAAAAAAAAAAAACAGAGGGAGTACTAGAATTTATTTTTGGTTATAGTTTGGAAGTCCAAAATTAGGTGTATAACAGTTTTTAAAATAGTATCAAAATAAGTATGACAGGGGTGTTCCAAGAATCGAACTTGGGACCTCTCACACCCGAAGCAAGAATCATACCACTAGACCAAACACCCAATCTGGTCGATTTCGATTTAGCTAAACAGTAGTATACACCGCATAAATCCCAGGAAATAAAAGAGGAGACCGGATAATCAACTTTGAAGTACTTGATCCACCTTATTTTCCGACATAACAAACTAACATCTCCACTTTTTCTGTACCTCAGACCATTTTATCAGTATTAACCCTAAATCCAACCACCATAACGAGCGTCGCTTCCCTTCCTTCTTCTTTATCTCTTCCACGTACCTAAATACTTATCGATGAAGACAACCCCTGAAGACAACAACTTGGAGAAGACAAGAGTTTGGGTGACAAATTGAAATGTCAACTCGTTGGCAAGTCATGCGTCACGGATTCAGTCGACTTCTCCTTCCCAGAGACGTTGGCGAAGAACAAGCTAGTTACCAACTTTACGAGCCATCTCTGTGTTACTATGTATGAACCAATCTCTGCAAGATGGTGGATTGGGTAGTGGGAAGAGTTTCTAGTTTGATCAATGAAATGGACTGAAGCTGTAAAACACTTTTAACTCTATCTGTGGTGACTTGACTTTAAGCTTGATCGATTCCATGTAAAGGTGAAATATACACAAGACATGACCTGGAGAGCTAGATGGCATTATTCTGCATTTGGAGGTAGCCACCAGTTCAGTAGCAGTCATATGTTATCGTCCTTGTCCCACCAAATTGAAACTTAGACGAGGTTGTTCGAATTGCAACGGCTTGATTCTATCATCTTTTATACTCATGAAATTTCAGGACTCCAAGCAGGGGCTTTTTTATGCCATTTCAGTCAAATACATTTTTTACTGTTTTTCAAGAATACAATCTCAGTCAGTTGTTTCATTCATCTACAACTGAATGAAGCTCTTCTCTCTGTTCCTTGTGAGGTATATGGTGACTTTCAGAGCTAAGCAGCTTTAGCTTTCTCAGTGTATCGGCTTGTATCTTCTGAGTAAAGTACACCGTCCCGCGAAAGAAGACGTACAAGGGAAAGCGAAAACCGAGCCTGAAATAATTCATGTTAGATTTAACAAGAGCAAAAGATGTCTCAAGTTTGAATAGTTTGGCTGAGTAAAGGCATAGCATTTTACCCATTGGAATCCCACGAGTGCGTACCAGCAGCCTCTCAAGCCAAATCCTCCATTGCTCAGAAGCTTTTAGTCAATTGTAAACATTTCAAAAGATGAGAGAGAGTTACAAAAACCGATTTTGGAATTAAGGAGACTGCTGGAAGAGAAGTGAGTACCATAAGTAGAACCCCAGCAACAGCGAGGCATCCAGTCATTGAGAAGCTGATATATCTAAGATCTCTTCCAGCCTTCACTTTACACAACAGTTTTAGTTCTTTTGGATCGGAGCTTTATAAGCAAATTCTGAATAGACCCGGAAATGTACAAACACACAATTATAATTTACCAGTAAGGTGCCTTCAAGACTGTGAGTACTCGGAGTGATGGATAAAGCAAGAAAATATGGTATTATGACCTTGTGCATCTGTCACAATATGGAATTAAAAACTGTTTAGAAACTCGTCATTCATTGGGAACAGATGAGAAATAAATTCTAAGGAAAAAGGTGACAGGTATACCTCGAACGTGACAACCTTGTCGTGCGTAAAGATGCCAGGGAACAGCCATGGAACTGCTGTGCCAACGGTTCCCACTACTATTCCTAGCGTAGCGCCGATGATAACAAGTGACTTCAGAAGCATTCTAGCCTACAGACGATAGTAAAAACAGAATCCCTTTAGGCAACAGTAAAAAGTACTGTGCCATTGCTTTCAACTTTCAACTAAGGAACATTCACCTACTTTAGGCAAGTTGCGATTGATTCCGAATAACAATTCAGGCATAAAGGACTGTGCAGTTTGAGAGAGAGGCTCCCCCCAAACCGTACTCATGGTATATGTCTGAAGCATAACCTAGAGACCAAAAGATCAAAAAAAGTTATAGAGCAAACTCAAATCAGGAGAGATGATTCGTGGTACGATAGACCTCACCTGATGTGCAGCTATGACACTTGTACCCATTGATGTAGCAAAGTACACAAGGAGCGTATAGAACAAAACCTAAGGGGATAAACACACAAATATCAGATACGAATGAGATTATCCCATTCTAACCGAGTGTCTGAAGTAGTAACCTTTGACATCATAGTTATAAAGACTGGAGCAGCGAGCCCAAAGATAGTCAAAAGTTCACTTGGAGAAGGAATACAGAGTGAGAACGCGCTGTATCCTTTCTTGTTCAATGCGTCCATCATCATATAAGCTGCAACAACCTAAAACATCCTGACTTAAGACCATCGATAGGTAGAGTAGCCATATTGTCAACCAGCTGATATGGTATTGAACAAGACAAGAAGATTTAGTCTCAAAACTAGGACTTTGATTGGAATCTTATAGATTTCCACTTACTTGTGACACCATCGTTGCCCAAGCTGCACCTGCTATACCGTATCCTAGAAATGTGCATAAGACCACATCACCAACACCGTTTATGGCACTAGCAACTGCCAATGCCTTTAAAGGTCCCCATGAGTCTTTCATACCAAGACTGAGACAAAAAACAAAAAAAGATAGAGAATGCTTCATCAGAATAAGAGTGAAATAAAATGTCCACGGTACTATTAAGATCCCATGGTCAGAATTGTGCTACGAAGCTGAAACTTTGATAGATCAAAAATGCAACGTGCAGAGGAAAACGGGAAATAAAGGGACCTTGCACTTTGAGCAACCCATCCAATGAGAACAGCTGGCCATGCGAGACCACGAATCTGAGGATGGAAAAAACATCATCAAAGCAAAGAAAGAAGAAAGTGACTCAAACAAGAATTAAAAATACTTGAGGCTATTCGCATGGATCGAACTTAGCAAAAGTTCTACATCTTCAGACGGGTCCACATGGAACAAATACTATATGTCTATATGCTTAGAGCCAGGGCACTAACAAAACATTAATCTACAAATATAAAACACAAAAGGGTTTACCGAGATAGAGTATTAACCTGAACATATGTATTAGCCGCCGGAACGATATCAGCATTCTTTGCCCCGGTAAAAGCTGAAAGACAGACTAAACAGTCAACAGTCTGTTGATTTACCTACTTGTTATTGATCAGCTACAAATATCCCTTGTTACCTGTTAGCGCCCAGGAGCCAAACAGCCTAGTAAACACCATCATCATCACTCCACATGCCAATCCGATGAAAAGCAAGATTGATATCTGATGTTGTACGTCATCTTTATCCTGCATAAAACTATTCTATTAGGAGATTGCATAAATAAATGACTAAAAGGTATTATAGGTCAAATTTGTAGTTGAAGAATAAGCATCTCCTGAGGAATTTAAAAAACTGACCCGCCGAGCGAGAGAGGTGGCAACAAGATTTGAAGTGGCAACTGACAGGAACATGAATGTATAACACAAATAATCACAGATGACCGTTGCAGGACCTGTTTTATCCATAATGAAATTTGGATTACTACTAGTTAAATCAGTAACCCACGCGTCGAATATAACAAAAAGAAGAAACGCAATCGGATGCTCCCAGTTTGCGTGATCACATTCAAGATATAAATAAGAAATTGAAACCAATTGTTGAGAAGTCCTGAGTAATTAAAAGACATGACTGTACCTACATCTTTGTTTACAGTTTGACAATCAAAATAGAGAGCTAAAGATCCTATTTCTGGCGAAAGCTAAAGCAGACCACTGAATCCGTCATCAAAGAAAGGTTATTACTTTTTCAGCACATGACCAGAGATAAAAACACATACGGGTCCACTTCACTTGTAGATGAAAAGACAAACTCAGTATCAAATGGTGTGTATATAGACGTACCTAAAGCAGCAAGTTCGAGTGAGCTTCCTTGACCAATGACCGCCGTGTCAATAAGACTCATCAACGGTCCACACAGCCACAGTCCAGCCGCGGGTCCAGTGAACATGGCGATCTCTTTCATTTGACCCCAAATACTCTGATTCGCCAAGTCATCTTTCTTCACTTGTTCTATTTCCGGAGAATTCGAACCTTCAAGCTCAGTCATTTCCTCCGAAATCGACCCATTTCCGACAACGAGCTCCTGATTCGGACTTGCACAGCTTCGTCTGAACATGTTCAAATCCAGGGAAACAGAGCTCGGGAATGGAGGCTTCTTCCATGCCCGTAAACTGATTGAAGATCGGAATGGTAGCTTCGGGTTAGAAGAAATCGAAGAAACTGTAAAAGTTAGGGCTTTGCATTGAATTTGCATACTTTCTTCCTCCTCCCCTTCCGTTACCAAAAATCAAACAAGATAAAAATTGCGGCTTTGAATGCACCAACTCCTATTTTCCAAGTCTCAGATTTTTTTGTAGGCATGCGGTCTAACGATTGGTACAATTTACCGGTTAACCAAATTTAGATCAAACCAACTATTGATTTTTATGTTTGATTGCCACAGCTAAAAGAGAACCAAATTTTGACGGCTCAAAAGCAAAGAGGACCAAAAACTATGGGAAACAAAAATGAAAAAATAAACTTTGATAAGGCAATGTGTGACTGTAAACAAGTCCTAGTGTTGTTGTTTCTCGACAAAAAAATCTTAATTGTATCGAGTCACTCGTGACCCTACTTTGTACGTCGAAGTGTATTGTACGTTTGTGTGACCAAAATTCTAAAACTGTACGCAATCTGAAAACAAGGGTTGATTTCATTTTTTCCATTTCCTATGAGAAGATTCTTATTAATTCTACAAGAAATCAACTTCGTGTTATAAACAAAACTGAGTATTTATAGTTAAAAAATTTATAAGAATAAGTGAGAATTATACCCTCAGAAATTCAAACATTCGAAGAAGAGAGAACGAAAGAGATTTCTTATTATGTTTCAAATGTCTATATGTTACAAATCAACGTACGAATACGTTCTATATATGTAGACGGTAAAAGATAATGTTTGTTGTGTGTGCATAGTGAGAGTGAAGTCCACACAAATATAAATCGTTGTAGAGGTCGAATCCCACCTCGAACAATTAATGGTCTAAAACGGCTAAGTATGAAATTGAACCGACAATTCGACGAACCGGCGAGCTAACCGACGAACCGGTGATCAAATAAGAGAACCAGGAAACTAAGCAATAAACCGACGAACCAGACCAAACCGACGATCTGTTGATTTTAAACCGGCGGCCCGATTTAAGCCTGCTAAAAAATCAGGCCCACAGACAAAGGCCCATAAAATGTCTAGCCGACCTAGCGGCCGCCGCAAATAATGAAAAACCTAGAAAAATAAGAAAAACTTCCTTAACCGTTTAGGGCTTAGCCCAACTGACCTAGACTAGAAATAAATACTCTTATACATCCTCTAAATAAGGAGATCACGAAATTATGCACCGAAAGTCTTTGTATTTCTTTGAACAGCTTTCTAGCTAATAAAAACCATCTTTGGATCCTTGTTTTTGCGTTTCTCAATTAGAAGTTTTCAACTCTTCCAAGAACCTTACAAATCTAATTGTGAGATTTAGCTCCCACAATTTGGCACTAGAAGGAGGGGACTCCAAAGCTTCATACACAAAGAAACCGTATAGACAAGTTGAAGAAGATGTTTGCCACCAACAACGAAACAAAACAAAGAAATCCGACGGACGATGGAACGAATCCGAAGAACATGACCGGCGATGAAACTGGCCAAAGCAGCACGCCGGACAGCGGATCTACTCCAGAGAAGATGGTCGACGGATCTGGAACAAAGGATGCTCAAAGGCCCGCCACGGCTAGAATAGAAGTTCTCAGCAAAGTCAAGAGAATGCTCGAGTTAGTCGAAAGAGCAAGAGACGCTCAACAACACCATGACAACAAAGCTAAAAGCCCTGTCAGCGCCTAGCAAAATTCGCGGAGCAAGAATCTTCCGATCACGCGTGGCTCGCATCAATCCAACAAATCTCTTCTCAACGCCCGCCGACGCGCAGAGGACTCGCGGATCTCATGCCGAGCCAACTGCCGAATGAAACGAAGAAAGGGATGCGCAAGCCGCGAACGGAACGACACAGATTGTCGAAATCATCGACAACACCGAAGATGAGCTTAACATTGATGGCTCAAGACACGCGTAAAGAAGGAGTCATCTTGAGCGCGAGCGTGAGCTCATAAAAATGGAAAAAACCTTCTATGGGTAGAGCAAGTCGAAGCCGCAAATGTCAAGAAGGCGAGTGCTGATGCTCAACGAAGAAAGATGGACAAGCTCAAAGCGTCTTTGCGGTAAACTGCCCTCGACTTGAAAAAGATGCGATCCCAAGTTCATCAGGCGATAAGGAAAGCACCAAAAATTGATCGAGTACTCGAAGAAGCGCAGACCACACCGTTCACTGAATAAATCACTGGCTAGAGCATGACTATCCGACCCTAGAAAAATAAAGGTGCCGACCTACGATGGAAAAACTCATCCAACTGAGCACATCACGACATTCTCAATCGCAATGAACCACGTTAACTTTTGACCTGAAGAGAAGAACATCGGTTATTGGCTCTTGTTCATGGAACATCTCAAGGGATGAGCTCTCCATTGTTTTTCGGGCATGGAGAGAAACTCGTTTGATAACTTCGGCGAGCTGTCCAAAGCCTTCTTGAAGTTATACGCCATTCTCATCGAACGGCGGTCCTCGGAGGCTGATATGTGGACTATGTCTCAAGGCCCCACCGAAACTCTCCGGAGCTTCGTGGAATAATTCAAGATGGTGCTTACGAAGGTGAAAAGGATAAATGATCGATCCGCACTTCGCGCACTGAAGAAAGCACTCTGGTAGGACTTTGATTTCCAAAAAGAGATGGCCGTCAACGAGTTGTCTACCATAGAAGACGCTCTGCATCGAGCAACCAATTTTGCCAAGAGCGCACAACTATCAAGTAAAAGATGGCAAAGGGAATTCTGACCCTCATGATGAAGAGGTTTACTGTGAACTCTATCACTTCAACGAACACTCTACGGCGAAATGTCGTGTCTTAGGTTCCATACTCGCAGCAAAATTGACGGCCGGCGAACTCGGATAGAGAATAAGCATAAAAGATTTAGAGCAAAAGCAGAATGACGACCAAGCTAAACATATGAATGACGAGCCCCCTAAGCGCAGAAGACAAAACAACGATTGAAAACAAAGAAGAAAATTTAACTAAGTTTATTTTAAATGAAATAGGAAGCGGGTTTATCCTTGCAAAGGGTACGTAGGAAACTCGTCTTCGGATGGGTTCAACTCCCTCCTCCTTTAAAAAGAGTTGGGGGGGGGGGGGGGGGGGGGGGGGGGGGTATACTTCTATCTTTTTAACATAATATCACTTAGTCAAAATTAAAAAAAAAATTATAAAGGCAAAGTTCTTACTTACCTTACGAATCACTCGTCTTGAATTAAAACAGACGATAAACATCCTCATGGATCATTCAAAGTCTTAATGCAACATACAAATTATTTCTCTCATTGTTACTGGCCAGAGTAACGACTACTATATCTTTTAAAAGATATAAACTACTACATTCTAGGGGATTAAAAGTGCGCTATATAAATTTCCATGTTCATTATTGGAGTAGACGTGTTTACATGAACGATAATGACATGGCAGAATTATAATTTGCCACTTTATCAAAATCCATGAATCTCAAGTTTGCCCATTCGTCAAGGGCATGTGGGAGAGTTTTTGCCCTATGGTTGTCAAACCTTTCTTTTAGAGCTTACCACAACTCTACATGGTCTTTCACATTCGCATAGTCATGCGTCAAATTTTCATCTAGATGTTTCCTTAGGAAAATCGTTGCCCTTGCCTTTTCATTGGCACGTGATGTGTTTCCCACACTTATGGTATCCAATATACTCTTTTCATTTAGATGAAGTTCCACATTAGTGGTCTATGTATTTCGCTCTAGTGATTTGTAGAGCTGGAATCTTAAGCTTCTCAATATTTGCCATTTGTTATTAGAATATTAACAATAAAAGTGATTACAAAAATCAACAATAAAAGCGATACAAGAAACATTAATGCATAAAATATTATTAGAATATCATAAAATATTATTAGCTAGGGCAAAAATCGTAAAATATTATAAGAATTTAATGTGCCCGACAAATTAACAATAAAAACGATTACAAAAAACATTAATGCATAAATAGCTAGGCTACAACGTGAATTCACCAACGTGAATACCATAAAGACAAGCAAAAATTACAAAGGCTACAATAACTAACAAGAACCGAATTATTTTCATTGTTTTCAAAAGATGAAATTGAGGATTTTGAATAAAATGAAAAAATGAAAAATAATTGTATGAAAGTCACTATTCATAACCATTAACTAGCCATAAAAAAAGTAGGAAAATTTTAAAAAATTTCTTTGCGACCGTTGTAAAAAAAATTTATCTAAAAATATTCAATAATCAGTCAGTTAAAATTTACTAGTTCAAAAATTAATTAATTTTTTAAAACATGTGATTAATCATTTTAAATAATAACCATAAAATAAGTAGAAGTTTAATAACATAATTATGGTGACAAAATCATTCACATCAAAATAGTAAATCAATTACAAGCCGACATAACCGCCATTAGCGAACAAATAATTAAAGCAGCAAATAAACTACTGGGCGGCTAAACCGACCATTAGTGAAAAACTAAAGGAGTAAATAAGTGATCAGATGGCTAAACTGTCTATAAATAGATAAATAAATAATTATGGTGCAAGAAATAACTACATAAAATTAAAATGGAGGCGATAATCCGCCCACCATAATAAAAGTTAAAAATAATGGTGTGTTAAGCAACCATTGTAAATTAGTATATTACTATAGAGGTGACAACCCGCCCAGAGTAAGAAGCTTAATGAAACTTGGGGTGATTACAATTTCTTGTACTACAATGAGTGGAAGAATGTGAAGCTCGACCAGACGAGGATTGCAGATGTTCAGGCTATGAGGGCACTTGGTATTCATGATGAGGTTGTGAGATTGCTGAATAATGCAGGTTTGGGTCATATCGCATACAGACATTATCCGCTGTATCCTGATTTTGTGAGATAGTTCTTCGCATCGATGCGTGTTTACTATACGGAGGCAGCTGGAGATGAGGATATGCTTCAGGCTCGAAGAGGTATTTTGAGCTTTATGATTTGTGGGAAGCGATACCGAGTTTCTTTCCGTGATATTTGCGAGATCTTTGAGACAGCAGTCAGATTACCAATCTTCACTACTTCCGACGAATTTCCCTACACAAAGAGATTTCTGGACACATTTTGGTACAGGCGTCTATGACAGCAAGAGTTCTACTCAGACTGATATTCGCCATCCTGCTCTGCGATACTTGGTTCGTATTTTCTCTTCTACATTGTTGTGTCGCAACGAGCAGAACAAGATGAGATAGTCTGAGCTGGTTTTACTGCATTTCGCTCTTTGGAAAAACATTATAGCAGAGACTGGGGTCTTCATTGAGGTTAACATGGGAGTCTTCGCTCATCATTTGGAGGCTTTGCAGCGCACGTCATTTACCTTGACTTACGGTAGCAAGGCTGTCACTATTGGTAGTCTTTTGACTCCTATTTTTATTTTCTGTGGTGTTGACTTCACGGGTTATTCATCACGGAGCGAGCCTTGCACCATGGATCTTGCTTATCTTACTAGAGCTACCTGGGCTTAAGTCAAGACATATGTGGGTTTTCCATGATGCTTCTAGAGTCCAGCGCTTGGTCCAGCTACCCATTCCAGCATTGGCTTCTTGCGCGAGTGACCCGTCTGTGCTTTCTTTCGAGCCTGATCCGACATTACTTCGGGGAGTTGCTGAGAGTCGCAGGCAACCGACTAGAGAATCCCATAGAGCTGCAAGTTCTTCTGGAGCTGCATCCTAGATTCCGCCCGTTGAGTTTCCATCAGAGCCCGAGGATCCCACAAACCAGGCCGCGGTTAACCAGTTCCACACTTCAGCACTGAAGAGGATTTGGGATGCTCTTGCGCAGATGTCTAGCTGTGGTTGTGTCCGCCCTTGTCTGCCATCTCCTACTACTTCTCATGAACCATCCTCATCAGAAGAAGAGGAAGACTAGTTCTTTCGCTTTCTTCATTATTATCCCGATTTTATGTTTCTTTTTCTTTTCTCTTTTATTTTATTTTCTTTTGAGTCAGCTTTTGTTTCATTTGAGTCAGTTTGTTTTTGCTTCAGTAATTTGTTGAACTTATGAGATTATGTTATGCAGTTGCGTTTAATCATGTTTTCTTTGAGTGTCTAACAGTTCTAACCTTGAGAGACTAACTTAACTATGATGAGCACCGTTGACATTCTCCAGAAACAGAATTTTTGTGAAAATTTTCAGATTTTTAGACCTGGTGTCGATCGACACCATCTTTGGGTATCGATCGACACCCCCATCAGGTAATACAATCTCATTTGTTTTTCAATATATTTTCGTTTGTTTTTCTTTCTTTCACCGATTTTAGGCTTAATAACACTGGGGACAGTGTTGTTTAAGTCTTGGGGAGGTAGTCGCTAACTATTGTGTTTTATTTTGAGTTTTTATTGAGTCAGTCCAGTTTTTGGTTTTTATTCGGGTCGAAACTCCCCTCATAGCTTGCTTTGAGCAGCACTCAAGGACAATTACCAATGCAAGTTGGTTGGTTTTATTAGGTGGGTAACTGGTAGTGGATCGGTTTAACAGAGCGAGTTTAGAATTCTGGAGAACGCCAGAAAGGATGTTGCAGACCCCGCCCTTAATGAACTCTAATTTCTCGTCTTGGGTGTTGGTAATCGCAAGACTTGATTCATCTTTCGACACTTGAAAGCGAGGACGGACCACTTTGAAACTTCTTCCTGATGATGAATACAACCGTCCTAGATCGAAAAAATAAAGCCTCATGACCCTGTCTTCTCCCAAGAAACAATAGTAGTGAGCGCTGATCTAGTGAAGTCGTAGAAATGCCAAGGAAATAAAAAAAAGTCTACAGAAAAGTGTAGTTCAAGCAGAAAAGTGCAAGTCCGAAAAAAAAAATCATGAAGTAAAGTTCAAAATGGCATGCGTCTCTATGATAGATCCTTAATTGGATTAACAGTTACGAAAGGAAGAGAGAGGGTGAAACGCAGGAAAGTGTCTGAGGAAGAGAAAGAATCTAGAAGGTCCAGCGATCGATATTCCCTCGATGAGACCGCACCTTATACCGCACCTCGGTAAATGAAATGTCAGTATAAAACGTTTTTCTTTAAAAAAGAAAAAGAAAAAAACTCATTAATGAGAAAAACCTTGTTTATCGCAGAGAGTGTCTCGAAACCCTTGGGCTTTGGGCCTTACAACGGATATAAAGAAGCGCTCCTCATGTCACGTGTCAAAGTAATAACTGAGAAGAATCGAAATAAATTGAAGGAAGAAAAACGAATAAAATAGCCAATGCTTTTAATGCACGTGTCAGCTTTCTCAGATTCCCGACAACGTTTTCAGGGGTAAAATTGGAATTTCAGACGGTATCTTCCTTCGACCGCACTCTCTTGTTTCGCCGAATTGAAAAGAGAGTGAGAGAGGCTTCTTCCTTACGAGATTTGCGGGACCAAATCAATGCCCCCATTGAGAGAGAGAGAGCTAACGGATAATTTCTAGAGAAAAGAAAACAACGAAGCAGAAGCAGATGGTGTAGAAGACGAAGAAGAAGGTACTGTGACTCTATCTCTCTCTCTCTCTCTCAATGTATCTCTTTTCGCACTAGTGATAGAGATCCTGGTTCTTCATTGAGTTTCCGAGTCCACTGTTTCATCAATCGATACCTAGGTTTCTCTAATTTCTTCTTCGATTTCTGATTTTAGTTTTGGGGGATAAAGTTCCGTTTTATTTTCTCAGCTAGGGTGGGATATTATTATTTGGTCAATTCTCAAAAATACCACCAAAAAAGTTTTTGTTCCAAAAATACTACCAGAAAAGTTTTTGTTCCAAAAATAACATTTTTTTCAAAAGTTCAAAAAATACCACAAATTTCAAATTAACTTTAAATATTCAAAACTAAACCCTAAACCCCAAATCTAAACCCTATCCCCAAAAACTATACCCTAATTATGTATTAGTTAACCCAAACCCAAAAAGTTTAATTGGAAACTCTTTAAAATCAATTTTTGAATTTGTGGTGTTTTTGGAACTTTTGAAAATTAATGGTATTTTTAGAATAAAAACTTTTTGATGGTATTTTTGGAACAAAAAGTTTTTTTATGGTATTTTAGGGAATTTCTCTTATTATTTTCCCCCTATTTTCTTAGATCGAGATTGCTATTTTTGGTAATGTTTGTGGATATTACTTGGGCATTTTATCTGGATTTGCTTGATAGATTCAGAAACTATATCTGGGGGGATTCCACTCTCAAAATCACTTGTTTGGTTGTTGATGTTGAAATCTGTGGTGGATTGTTTCAGATTAGAGCTTCGGCACACTTTGGTGGAAGAAGACAACTCTCACAAGGTAAACAAACCCTCTCCGTATTCAACATTTAGGCACACAATATACATTTGTTTATATTATATACATCTATGAACAAGAGAAGATTTAGGGTTTAGTTTCAAGATGGCGATTCCTTTTTTAAAAGATATTTTACATCCATGTCAAATCAATAGGACTTTAAATTATCACCATTATTTAATGTTAACAACCGATACTTTTGTTTTCCTTAGTTACATTTTGGATTGTCAAAACAGAAAAATTCAAGTGCACTAGTGAGAAAGACTTGTGAATACAATAACTAAAATTTAAATTTCTCTCTTTTTATGTCTGCTTTTGCGTGTGTAAGATTACAATCAAACTACTTGTAATATTATGATAACTTTTCCTTTTTGTCTTCTTTCTTTGCCATTAAAATATATGCATTTCAAAGAGACAAGGGTTGTTTGTGGGGTCATTTATTAAAGAAACTTTAGATTGATTATACTTGACTTCGTTTTCAAGCATAGTGGGTGACCACTACAAGAAAAAAGTCGGTAATCTTTTTTTGTTTCTTCAGTTAAAGCTTGATCACCTTCTAAGTAAACTCTGTTTTGTTATTCTAATAACAACATTCATAATAATTATAATAAGTAATAAGTCATCTCTCTTTCGGTTTCTTTTTCTTTCTGTTTAAGTAGGGTGCTGAATAATTTTGGAACTCTGGTGTGTAATTAGAGTGTAATCGACATTCTCTGATATTATGAGTTTGCTCATTTGAGCTGTTCGGCTTTTATCTTTTTTTCTAGGCATGCTTCCTGTTTTTGGTTTGGTTAGATTAAATGTCTGAGCTTTATCATTTGTTTACGGTTGTGTTAGTTGGAAAATAAGGACTCTCCTTGTCTCTTCTCAGAGCTATTTTGTTCTTCAAAGGTTACAGCAGATGTTAAAACATGAATGGAATCAATGTACAAACACATCAATCTTAACGTCGAAACTGTTTTAAGGAAAACAAGCATCTGCTTAAAGAGCTCATTGTTCATTACTGTGATCTGACCAGTGAGCTATGGGAGCGATTGCTGGAGAAGAGCTGAAGAAAATGGAGAAGACACAGGTGCATGTAGCCCGGGAAGAGAAGATATTGGTCCTAGTAAGACTGAGACCTCTGAACGAGAAAGAGATCTTGGCTAATGAAGCTGCAGACTGGGAATGCATCAATGACACCACCGTATTGTACAGAAACACATTGCGTGAAGGCTCAACTTTTCCTTCTGCATATTCATTTGGTAAGTACCTAGGCTACTGAAGCTGGAGATCAGCGGTGTTTTAAATTTATATATCTTATATGTACCTACGTCAACTTCAGCGTTTTCGTCTCTATGAAACATCAAACAAGTAACTAGTGCTCCTGATCATACTCACCTTTCATCAACAACCATCTTGCTCAGTTCATATAGTTGATCTTTCGTTGACGGATAGATATTTTCCTCTGTTCAGCCTCTTTTATAAACTCAGTTCCACCTGCCCTTGTCTCCTTGAATTCCAAGTTTGTACATTCATGAGTTGATTTGTGGATGCCCATTTCTCTGTTGACATTTTGCTGACAGATAGAGTGTACCGAGGTGATTGCCCAACCAGACAAGTTTACGAGGATGGTCCCAAAGAAGTTGCTCTCTCGGTTGTCAAAGGAATCAACTGTAAGCTCCCCTGATTGTTTTATTGTTGTGATCATGTAGAAATTGAGAGCATGAAAAGCTAAATGTTTCAGTAACTAATGTATCCCAGCTAGTATTTTCGCGTATGGTCAGACGAGCAGTGGAAAGACGTACACCATGACTGGTATAACAGAGTTTGCTGTGGCTGACATATTTGACTATATATTTAAGGTACTGCTAAAAACTTAAGTCTTAGTTTTCCCCATACTACTATGTATTCTTCGTTTTCACTAATTGCAATGGACACTGCAGCATGAAGATAGGGCGTTTGTTGTGAAATTTTCCGCTATAGAGATCTACAACGAGGCTATCCGAGATCTTCTCAGCCCGGATAGTACACCACTGAGGCTACGAGATGACCCCGAGGTAAAAGATTGTTGTTTTCTCCTTGAGGCGAACTCTTTTAGTTATTAGTCTTTTGTAACTCTCTTCTCTTGTTTTGTTTCTTCCATTTAGAAAGGGGCTGTTGTTGAAAAAGCCACAGAGGAGATCCTGAGAGACTGGAACCATTTGAAAGATCTTATCTCCGTTTGTGAAGGTAATAACCTCAGAAAGTCCATCCATTTTCCATTACTACACACTAGCAGATAGTTATGTAGTTTGCTCATGATTTTCAATTCAGATTATTTTGTATAAAATGTTGTCTGAAAAAAAAATCTCTTGTTACGTTTCTGTACTTCTTGTTGTACTTATTGCAGCGCAGCGGAAGATTGGTGAAACCTCATTGAATGAGAGAAGTTCAAGATCTCATCAAATTATTAAACTAGTAAGACTCGTTTCTATTCTGATTAAGGCACTAATATTTCCCCTTTCTTTACTTAGTGTCTTATATAAATTGTTAATTCTTTGTAGACAGTTGAGAGCTCTGCTCGTGAGTTCTTAGGCAAAGAAAACTCAACCACTCTCCTGGCGAGTGTGGTATGTACTTACCTGCTCTATCTACTTTGGGTCTTAAGGTTCTAAGCTTTGCCAATCATCTTATTGATGCTCATTGTTTCTTATATACAGAATTTCATTGATTTGGCGGGGAGCGAGCGTGCATCGCAGGCCTTATCAGCTGGTGCTAGACTTAAGGAGGGTTGCCATATTAATCGAAGTTTGCTGACTCTAGGAACCGTGATACGCAAGCTAAGGTGTGGAAGTGATACTGGGGTTTACGCTTTAACCGTACTATTTTAAGCCTATGCCATAGATCACACTGACAAAACAAAAGATGTTTTTACAAGCATCTCCATTTTGTCTTTCGGAAATTTAAATGTGAATTGATGTAATGACCGTCAACATGATGCAGCAACGGAAGACAAGGACACATCAACTATAGAGACTCCAAGCTCACACGGATTCTTCAGCCGTGCCTGGGGGGCAATGCCAGAACTGCAATAGTCTGCACGCTGAGTCCAGCAAGGAGCCATGTTGAGCAGACTAGAAACACTCTCTTGTTTGCCTGCTGTGCCAAGGAAGTCACCACGAAGGCACAAATCAATGTTGTCATGTCAGACAAGGCTTTAGTGAAGCAACTACAGCGTGAGCTAGCCAGGCTCGAGAGCGAGCTGAGAAACCCAACCCCTGCCAGCTCAAGCTGCGATTGTGGGGTTGTGCTGAGAAAGAAAGATCTTCAGATACAAAAGGTCTGTGCTTTAATGAAAACCCAGAAGTGGTCTCCACAGATCCTTTGGCCTGAGTTTTGTTGATTGTTGGATAGTTGAGTTTATTCTGATTAAGGTTTGATGTTTTGTAGATGGAGAAGCAGCTTGCAGAAATGACGGAACAGCGGGATCTTGCTCAATCTCGGCTTGAAGATTTCATGAGGATGGTCGAACACGATGAGTCTTCAAAGGTACCTCAGTTCAGTTGACGGATAATCCAATAATCTTTATATTTTGATGGCATATGTAGCTCAACCACTTGTTTCTTTTTTCCCCTCTTTCAAAGGCGGGAACTCCACATTTCCGTAACCGTACCAACAAGTGGGAGGATGGTTCAGTGTCAGAGACATCAGGTGTGGTTGATCCAGACAGGACTAGTTTCATATCAGATGGCACGTCAACGCCTCAGTCCACTGCAAGAGCCCCTGTTAGGTCTCACTCTGACGAGGATTTGGAGGAGGAATTGTTGCCTGGTCGTTCTGGAGATCAATCAGAAGAGTACTGCAAAGAAGTACAATGCATTGAGATGGAAGAATCAGCTAGACACATTAATAACAACGATGAAGAAAGGACAGATGCAGAAACACTTATGGGCCACAGTGTAGAGGCAAATGGTGGAACAGGTCTTGCTCAGAACAGGAATCCGTCCAGTGTTAGAAGCGTCAGGGTGAGGAAGAGTTGGAACAGGTCTGATACGATGCCGGGCACAAGCACTCCTCCTGATGCCTTGGAGATGGACTACCCTGGAAGACCGGATGGTCATGGTATTGCATGCTCTGATTTAGAGTTTGGTTCTAGTATGAAATTGTTGAGGAATGATTCAATGTCTTCTCGAGGAAGCGATTCCACTGAGGCTCACAGCGTTGGAACACCGATGGTGGGAGAAGATGGAGGTATCACCAGCATTCGGTCATTTGTTGAAGGACTGAAGGAGATGGTAAAAACCATGAAAAATACATTATATAGAGTTCTCGGTTTTGCAATGAATGGTCAAAACTAGATGATTCAACTTCTTACGTTAAGCTTGTGTTCCAGGTTTCGGATCCTGATAATGCAGGGAAAATGGGAAAGGACAATGGTCTGGACGCTATGGACAAAGAGGTGTCTGGGACAATGATGACCTGGTCAGAGGAATTCGATAGACAGAGAGAAGAGATTCTGGAACTTTGGCAGACATGTCATGTCTCGTTGGTGCATAGAACATACTTCTTCTTGCTCTTCACGGGAGATCAAGCGGATTCGATATACATCGGAGTAGAGCTAAGAAGGCTCTCCTTTATGAAAGAAAGTTTCTCTCAGGGAAACCAAGCCTTTGAGAGAGGACAAACCCTCACAGTAGCTTCAAGGTCTGTACGTTTAGCATTTGTGCTTGCTTCGGCAGCAAACGGGTAATGTTTTGTTAATGGCTTGTTTGGTTATATTGTAGCCTGAAGGCGCTTCAGAGGGAGAGACGAATGCTAAGCAAGCTGGTCGGGAAGAGGTTTTCAGTAGAAGAAAGGAAGAGACTGTATGAGAAGTTTGGGATCGCTGTGAACTCAAAACGCCGGAGGTTGCAGCTGGCGAACCAGCTGTGGAGTAACCCTAAGGACATAACCCATGTGGTCGAAAGTGCAGCCATTGTAGCCAAGCTCGTTAGGTTTGTGGAGCAAGGAAGAGCTATGAAGGAGATGTTTGGTCTGAGTTTCACGCCTTCGCTTCCAACAACTCGGAAATCACATAGCTGGAGAAAAAGCATGGCCACGCTTTTCTAAGAGTCTAACACGTTAATATAAATGGTTTTTTTAAGGTTGTCTGTGTAAATCTTCTAGGTGGATTCTTGCTTTTGGTGTGATGAAAAAGTTTGTTAAGATGTTCCACAAGCTTCATCAGATCTTTTTCTGTTTCTTTCACTTTGATTTGGAAATGACACTATGATTCGCATGTTTTTTTCTTCTGGGTGATATGACAGTTAGTCTCTTCTTATTCTAGCGCAACAAAATATCTCTTAGCGAGTTCTAAAATCTGAAGACAAACCAAATTTGTTGAAGTGGAACGAAGCGAAATTTGCTCACTGATCGGCATTACTATTTCGAAGCCCGATGAATTCTATATCCATGTCTGACACACGGTAGTTTTTCAATAACACAATTTCTTGAAGTTGAAAACCACAAGTAGATTTGTAGGCAAACTTACAGCAAATGGGAAGGCTTCCATATATACCAAGACACTTAAAAAATAAAATCAAAGTCAAGAAAGAGAGATATAATGATTATCATCCGCAGCTAGTTAAGAAAAGGAAAAACTCTGCTCGCATATGCTAAATTCCAACCCGTCTAGTTTCAGAGAGCAAGATATATGATCAGTCACCAATTCTACTGAATACGGAATCCTTGAACCAAATCTTCAATCAACAAAACAGCAAGCCAGATCAGGAAACTTTCTGATCATAATGCATATCAAAACATGAAACGAGTTATCCCCATTATCCACTGCGATATGCAAGGCAGGATTTTCGAACGTCTTATAGTACTCCCACGCCAGATCTTGCTGATCCTACATTCAACCATGGATTAATCCAAACGAACAAATCACATTCATACCAAGTCATCAAATGTGTGTTGGGTTCTATAACCTTTCTACACCTAACTATTGAGACAACAATCTATAAGGGGAATCTCTCTAATCACATAGACAAGGAAAAGCCAATCAAACAGCTCACAGGAAAAGCCTATGATTTGAGACTCTAAAAGCTGAAAATAAAAAACATGCATGAAATTTTGTGCATAAGTTGGATTCAGCACCAAAGAGCTAGGGATTGTGATCCCAATTGCCAAAACATGAGCAAGATATATGATCACAGTCACCAATTCTACTTGAACTAGCTATTCAATGAACAAAACAGCAAGCCAGATGAGGAAACTTTCTGATCATAATGCATATCAAAACATGAACACCAGATCTTGCTGATCCTACATTCAACCATGGATTCATCCAAACGAACAAATCACCTGCATACCAAGGCATCAAATGTGTGTTGGGTTCTATAATCATTCTACACCTAACTATTGAGACAAGAATCTATAAGGTGAAGAAGGGCCAGTGAATCTCTAATCACAGTATTGACATATATACAGCTTATGATTTGAGACTCTCTAAAAGCTGAAAATCAAAAACATGCATGAAATTTTGTGCATAAGTTGGATTCAGCACCAAAGAGCTAGGGATTGTGATCCCAATTGAGTGAAGCAACTAAATTGCCAAAAGATTCGAACAAAACACAGACGAGTTTGTACTGATGATAAGAAAGACGACAAACAGGGAAACTGAGGACAAAGAAGAGAAAATTGTTATTCAGATGAGCTTGAAAGGGAGAGGCCATGGAGTAGACCTTGGAAGCTCGAGCTTGTCTTTGATTCGCTCAATCATCTTCTGCTTCTTCCCTCTCGAATTCCCGTACGATCCTTTGAATCTTTTCCCTTTCTTCGTCTTCTTATCTCCTCTACCGCACAGATCCAACTCCGACGCCGGAGATAACCTCGCCGTCGAAGCCACTGTTGCATACGTACGCTGCGTCATCATAATCCGTCGCGTTATCGCGCCGCACCACTGCATCGCCGCCATTTCTCTTTCTCTCTCTCTCACTCACTTCCTCCTCTAAAGAGAAAGGACGAAACACCAAGGTTTCACTTATGGGCCTTAAATGGGCCTTTAGATTCAGCCCATTAAGGGCCTGTTTAGTTCTCTTGTTCCAGTATGTATCTCTCACCACTCATTGTTAACGATCAAATGAGCGAAACGATGGAGCTTCTCTGCTCAACAACGTCTCTTTCAACCTCCTTCGCTCTGTCTTCTCAACCACCATCTTTCTCCGTACGAATTTTTTAGTTTTCGGCTTCGAATTTGTTGTGGGAATGAATATTC
Organism: Draba incana; assembly: GCA_963576765.1. Taxonomy (NCBI): domain Eukaryota; kingdom Viridiplantae; phylum Streptophyta; class Magnoliopsida; order Brassicales; family Brassicaceae; genus Draba; species Draba incana. Next base: position 20,599,878 of record OY755214.1, on the reverse strand, counting down.
ATGAACATTTTTGTGGAATTTTGTTTTAGATGCAGAGGACAAGGAGATTCTTGGTTCTGTGTAGTTCCGACAAGGTATTTCATTCATTATTTTTCTCCTAAACCCATTATTGCATTGGATTATTGTACATTTGACTGTTTCAATGGGATAATCAGATGACAGTGTCAGTAACTGGAGCAACTGGATTTGTAGGGAGAAGATTAGTTCAGAGACTTGGTGCTGGTATTCTTCTTCTTCTTCTTCTTCTTCTTCTTAGCTATGATTTTATGCAAATGGGAGTTTGAATTCTCTTTCATGTTTATTCATTGTGCAGAAAATCACTCTATCAGGGTCTTAACACGCTCTAAATCCAAAGCTGAGCTAATATTTCCTGGTAAGAAGGTAATGACTACTAGGATCATGAATGTGATTTCTTTTATCTTCTTCAATCTCTCATCTGATTCATTTAATTGCAGCCAAGGATTTCCCCGGTATCGTGATTGCAGAAGAAGAGGAGTGGAGAGACTGCATACAAGGCTCGACTGGTGTTGTCAACTTGGCTGGACTGCCTATTAGTACAAGGTGGTCTCCCGAGGTTAGTTTCCTCTAAATTTTGATGCTTCTTCTTCTTCTTCTCTCCATGAATATCAATGCTTGCTTTGCAGATTAAGAAAGAGATTAAGGACAGCCGCGTCCGTGTCACCTCTAAAGTTAGTTATTCTTTTCTTGTATCATATTCAGCACTTTTTCTATTCAAAGGGTTTAATACCTCCTTGATGAAGGTTGTTGAGTTGATAAATCAATCACCAGTGGAGGCTCGACCTACCGTTCTTGTTAGCGCCACAGCTGTTGGCTACTATGGTCTGTTACCATCTTATGCTCAATCTGATCATGCCAACAACAATCCTAATAGGCTTTAAACTTTCAGGTACTAGTGAGACAGGAGTATTCGATGAAAAGAGTCCATCAGGGAATGATTATCTTTCAGAGGTAAAAAAAGTTCTGGAAAAGTCTCAATCTTTGTTTAGGGCTGCTTTGATGAAATATCTACTTGTGTACTTAGGTGTGCAGAGAATGGGAAGGAACCGCGCTGAAAGCGGATAAGGATGTAAGAGTGGCACTTATCCGCATTGGTGTTGTTCTTGGTAAAGATGGTGGGGCTTTAGGTGCGTATTCTCTCTCTCTCTCTCTCTCTCTCTCTCTCTCTCTCTCTCTCTCTCTCTCTCTCTCTCTCTCTCTCTCTCTCTCTCTCTCTCTCTGTGTTCCTGAAAGACTTAAATTCTCTGTTGTCATGCTAATGTCTTTCTGTGCATTGTAGCCATGATGATACCATTTTTCCAAATGTTTGCTGGAGGACCTCTGGGTTCAGGACAGCAATGGTAAGCCAAATCCTTTTTCTAGTCATCATCTTTTGCCGCCTCTCTGCGAATCTAACCATCATTCTTGCATAACTCACTGACTAGGTTCTCTTGGATTCACGTGGACGACTTGGTAAATCTAATCTACGAGGCCCTCACTAACCCATCCTATCAAGGTAACAACATGCATTCATGTCCACTATTACCTCATAAGACTTGCTATTGCTAGACTAGAGTAGGTCAAAGGCTAAAGGCAAAATGCTATTGCAGGAGTTATAAACGGGACTGCGCCAAACCCAGTTAGGCTTGGAGAGATGTGTCAGCAGCTAGGCAGCGTTCTTGGTCGACCATCATGGCTACCAGTTCCTGACTTTGCACTCAAAGCTTTGCTCGGAGAAGGTGCCACTGTGGTCCTGGAAGGACAGAAGGTTTTACCCGTAAGGGCCAAAGAGCTTGGCTTTGAATTCAAGTACAAATACGTGAAAGATGCACTCAGAGCTATTATGCAATAAGGCGACACAGAGCCAGTGGCGAATGCAAAAATACTTTTCATAGGGGGCTAAACCAATTTAAAAAAAAATTTATAGGGGGGCATTTCACCAATTCCTTAAAGAAACTTAAAAAAAAAAAATCCATGGTGGGCACATGACCCCCGCCACTGCACAGAGCAACGTTCTAGCACTGAATTTGGTTACAGAAAAACCAAGAGAAAAACAAGGGATTTTTTTCTTTTATTTGTTATTTTTTTGTTAAACTCAGATATATGTATGTATGGTCGGATGGTCCAAGTGTCTTTAGTGATGTATCTCAGAAATCAGAGATCTCAGCTCTGTAGAGAAATATATTTGGAAAAAGAGAAGACATGATTTGGTTCGAAGCCAGAGAGCTTTATTAAATTTATTTGTTTTCCTTATCTGATTCGAGGCATTAGTACTTTATAATACACAACATGAGAGGACCATAAATAGACTGATTGAGCGAGTTGATCAACCCCTCAATGAGTACTTCTTCCCAGTGAAAGCTTGGAACTTTGGCTCATCTTTCTTCTCCTCTTCCTCTGGCTTTGTCTCTTTTCCAGCTCCAACCTGAAATTACGTTTGAGAGGGATAATAATCACACGCATTTTCTTTCTCAATTTTATAGCAGTTTCTGTATCGCATCATTTATCAATAATGTTTGAATGCGTACTTTTGGAGCACGGTTTGCGTTGGCTCCAAAAACAAGCTTTCCTTGAGCCTGTCGCGCAGCTTTCTCTGAGCTGCTTGCTACAGAGGACTGTCCATTACCATTAGAAACAACAGGCTGTTTGTCTTTCGAGCTAGACGTAGGCTCATAGGCAAGAGGTCTCCCATCTAACCGTCTTCCAGATCCCGTGAAAGGATTGAACTTTGGTTCAGGTTCAGCCACAACCTCCTCAGCTGAGAAATTTGAACCATGAAAATCTAACAAGAAGAAGCTAATAGTAACTCCTTCTGATGATTCCATTACATACCTTTTGCCAGACCCTTAGCTGTGGGACGTTCAGGCTCCTTGTAATCAAGGGGAGGTGCGAAATCAACCTCACAGTCTGTTTCTATGATGCTGATTCCGTTAGCAGGCTTTGTTTCAACTATATCTATAAAGTATTTCTTGTTGTTGTATGGAACCATAATGCTATCCCCAGTCGTTAGGCATGAGTAATTCCTCAGAGCAGTCTCCAAGCTGTGCAAGGTTCACCCATTCGTCAGCAACACACGTGAGAATAAGTTTTTCGGGTATAAATGAGTCGGACTCACATGGCTTTCGGGTTAGAAATATCCAGGAAGTCCGTGGTGTGGGGTTGTAGTTTAACATAAGTTCCCTTTGGAAGAGTGACATTTCTAACTCTTACAATGTCCCCTTCTTGCAGAAGCAGATTCTGCATCATCTGGATTATAGATCAAAGTAGCAAGCAATCAGTTTGGTAAAGGTGCACTATAAATCAAAGAAAAAAATTGATTCTTACCCAATATGGCATGTAAATCATGCCTTCTTCTGCAATGAACTCAAGGACTCCACAGTGAGAAACACGTTCAATTCCAGCATTACGAAGCTCAAACAGCATCGGATAGTCAATATGCAGAGAGGCTGTAAAAGTTGCTTGGATATTATTAGCACATGAAAATACCAAATCCAAAAGACAGAACGAGTGGTAGCATACCTAGACGATCAAGGGCTGATGGTGGCATTATAACTGAAATAGATTTAATATAAGTCAGACTTGAGGCTTGAACAATATACAGATTGCACTGACTGAAAACAAACATTGGTTTCTAGATAAAAAGACTTACTCTTATCACCACTTTCTAGTTGTGGCTGCAGGAAAGAGACAAGGAAACAGAAATTAGACTTAATTAAACATGGAGATGACTGAGATGTTAGCATTACTAAATAATGCACTTTCAGATAAGGATACTAAAAGAAAAGTAGAGAGATGAAATAAACCTTGTCGATAAAAGAAGCCGGATAACACCGATAACTCTGCTCAAAGGTGGTTCCATGATAGTGATACGCATCGAAAAACTGCATTGTGTGAAATCAAAGAGACTTATTAGACAAACCAACGGGTGAGTTACATTGCAAGATTAACTAACGGTTAAAAAAGAAACCTTTTGTGGATAAAATCTGAAAAAAACACTTACCATAGTGGACAAATGGAGTGAGTTAACGCAACACGCAACCTACTGGAGAAAGAAAAGTTACACGAAGAATCACTGAGTAATCGAAATCAGAACATACAGTCAGGGTTTCAAATTACGCAAACATGAATAAACCAAACCCATTATCCATTGTGGGCAACAAAATCAAAGTCAGTGACTTTCCAGAAATTTGAGTCTCAGTAACAGATAGGAAAACCTAAGATTCGAAGAATCCGTTTATTGAAACCAAGTGGAAACCTAGCTTAAATTATAGGAATCACCCCATAAAACAGAAGAATCCGATAACAAATCTGAAATAAATATCTACAAAACCAAAAGCGAAAAAATGAAAGCTTGCCTTGAGATGATGATAATCACTAATCAGAGAGAGAGCAAGTAAGAGGCAGAAGTATGGATTAAAATTACATGTGTGAAATTTATTGCCCATTGGGCCTGAGTAACTAGTTTGGCCCATTGCGATCTTGAATAAAGCAGAAAAAAAATCACGGAACCCTCTGTGAGTATCAAAAATGGAGATAACACTGAACAGTGGTTTCAAGATGCCGATCGTGGGCTTAGGAGTGTGGAGGATGGAGAAGGAAGGGATTCGTGACCTTATCATCAATGCCATCAACATCGGTTATCGCCATCTCGACTGTGCTGGTATCACCTTTTCGTTTTTGTCTCCAGATTGGAATTTTTTTATGTATATGTAGATCTGCTTCTGATTCTGTATTCCTGAGCATTTTTTTTTAGCTTTATTAACTAACAGCTAATGAAAACACATGGTCTTGATGGATTTGATCATTTTTTTTTTTTATGGGATGAGCTTTGTTCCATTGAGTCTTTTGATGTCTTATTATGTAACATAATTTGGTGCAGCTGATTATAGGAATGAAGCCCAAGTTGGTGAGGCTCTTACGGAAGCTTTCAAGACGGGTTTGGTCAAGAGAGAGGATCTCTTTATTACAACCAAGGTCCAAAGCAAAACTACATAGCTATGATGGAGAGTGGGAAATCTAACTTGTCTTTGTGTTTGCAGCTATGGAATTCAGACCATGGCCATGTTATAGAGGCATGCAAGGACAGTCTCAAGAAACTTCAACTTGATTATCTCGACCTTTTCCTCGTTCATTTTCCTGTAGCCACTAAGCACACCGGTCTGCCTTATTACGTATCGGTGCTCTCTAGCAATTGGTATGCATAGAATAATAGTAAGCTGTAACATGTCTATCTGTGCTTGCAGGAGTTGGAACAACCGATAGCGCTTTGGGCGAAGATGGGATATTGGACATTGATACGACTATCTCTCTGGAAACTACTTGGCATGACATGGAAAAGCTTGTTTCTATGGGTTTGGTCCGCAGCATTGGAATCAGGTATTATGAGCCTACCACCAATAAACAAAATAAAACCATCTAAATGATTTCTGAATAATTTTTGTTGTTGCAGTAACTATGATGTCTTTCTAACGAGAGATTGCTTGGCTTACTCCAAGATCAAGCCTGCAGTGAATCAGATCGAGACACACCCTTACTTCCAACGCGATTCGCTTGTCAAATTCTGCCAGAAGCATGGTATTTGTGTCACTGCTCACACTCCTCTCGGAGGTGCCACAGCCAATGCCGAATGGTTTGGTACCGTGTCATGTCTGGATGACCCACTTCTCAAAGTAAGCCCATCATCTACTAAGCTTCAAGTTTGAAAAGTCGAACCCTTGTTGACAGTTGCGTTGATCTCAATTCTCTTCTTTTGCAGGATGTGGCCGACAAGTACAAAAAGACAGTGGCACAGGTTGTCCTGAGGTGGGGAATCCAGAGGAACACAGTTGTGATACCAAAGACATCAAAGCCTGAGAGATTGGAAGAGAATTTCAAGGTTTTCGACTTTGAACTGACAAAAGAAGACATGGAAGTGATCAAAAGCATGGACAGGAAATACCGTACGAACCAACCAGCCAAGTTTTGGGGCATTGATCTCTACGCTTGATCACACTCTCTTCTCTCTCTCTCTCTATCTATAATCTAATATGAATAAGAGAAGAAGCCATAGCTTTGACTCAAACATTCTCAATTGTTGTTTGATTATATAAACTCACGTTAAACAGATTATGATTTGGCAAGTCCAATTTTTTTTTTTTTTTTTAAATCTCTTCCTATACATATCAATCTATGAATTCTTATTGTTTACAACAATCCATACAAAAAAAAAAAAAAGGAAAAAAAACATTTAAGAAAAATTAATTAACTGGGTAACAAATCCTATTATTTGAGGAGTATTTTCGGAGCATTTTGTTTAGGTGTCATAACCACAATTTTTCTCTTCTTTATTTTTATTTATTTATTTCATTATTTTATACTCATTACCAAACACATTTATTTCTAAATATATTTATTTTGATTAATATAACTCTAATTGCCAAACACATTTGAATCTTCCTAAACTTGCAAAAATTAAAATATCCTATATATTATTTTATTTGAGAAGCATCTTGGGAGCACTTTGCTTAGGTGTTATCACCACAATTTTTTTTCTGTTTATTTTTATTTATTTATTTCATTCTCTTATACTCATTATCAAACACATTTATTTCCAAATATACTTATTTTGATTACTATAACTCTAATTACCAAACGCATTTGAATCTTCTTAAACTTGCCAAAATTAAAATATTTTGAAATATTCAACTTGCCAAAATTAAAATATTTTGAAATTATAGATTTAAATCATAGATTTAAATGTGAACAAAAATTTAACATATATACCAAAAAATTGATATAAAATAAAATAAAACTATTTATTATCTTTTGAAAATATATGAGCATGTAAAAATATGTTTTTACATGTGTTGTTTTGTTTTACAAGTAGATGTTTTTAATTTTTCATAAATGCACCTTCCTACAAGTAAAAAAATAATTATTAATCAAATTTGTTGGTTTAATTATATCACGGGTGGAACACATTTGTATGCAAAATAATTGCAAAATTCAAATATATAAATTAGGTCTTAGATTATGTATAATTATTCTTCATAATATTTTGTTAACTAAAACTATTGATTTTATTCGATAATCATTTTATACCGCGTATAACGCGGGTAATTTTCTAGTGATTTTTTAATTCACTACATTAATTGTAAATGTTTAAACAACATTTATTTTCCCATCAAAGATAACAATTAATTATTAAGACACGGTGATAATCTTGGGACAGTGAGATGATTCAATGTTTTCATAGAGAAAAATTAACATGTTGATGATATTTGGTAGTGGTTCTATTTTATCAAACCCAAGTTTTTGTCACTCTGTATAAGGAGACTCAACAACAAGGTGCTCAAACTCGAGTGTTGTCTTTTGGTCAGACACTACAAGAAAATAGTTAATTATTGACTTCTCTTTGTGACTGTTTATTCCGTCACAGAATTTTGTGACTGAATAGGGATTGTTCTGTGACACATTTGGGACTACACTGATAAGAGTATCAAATCCGTCACAAATGTGTGACCAAAACATATTGTTGAACAAGTGTCACAAATTAGTGACCGATTTTAGACTGATTTGTGACTGTTACCATATCATCGCAAACTTGTCACACATTTGACACTTTTGTGACGTTTTTAGTCACAACAAATTAGGAACGCATTTGTTACAACATTATATGTCACAGATTAGTGAAGCAATTAAAAGAGTCACACTTTCGTGACAAAACATATGTTGGTCAAAAGACAAGAATTTATGTCGGCAAGGGAAAAGATATTAAAAAACGTGGCCAACGACATTCTTACATAATTCTGACCAAAATAGTGATAAGCATCACATAAATGTGTCACAAGAGTCACTAATCTGTGACTGTATTTTGGGTGTCACAAAACCTTGACAAACTTTTTCCGTATATATACTGCAACACTTCTTCTCATTTTCACTCACATTTCTTATCTTCTCTCAAGAATCCTCTCAACTCATTAAAAAACAAAGACTCGGGAGAGAAAAAAAATCAAAAAAAAAAGAGAAAAGAAAAAAACAAGACAAAGTAAAAAAAAAAAAAAAAGATGAAAAAGGAAAAAAATACCGAAAAATGTGGCCGCATCAAAGCCGTGAGTGGATGTACAACCGGATTAATCTGCACACCAACAGTGTAACAAACGCATATTTGGTGGGAGTCGACCAATTCATGAGGTTCGCAGCTAGCCAAGACTTCGTTATTGGCAATAATGGTATGATATATTGCCCTTGTTTCAAATGTAAAAATTCTGGTAAATCAAAGTCAGCTAGAACTGTTTCGAGCCATCTTCATTGTAGAGGTTTTATGGAAAACTGTTATGTATGGACAAAACATGGTGAAGATCCGAATGTATTAGGAGTGAGAACTAATAGCCATTACGGGAATGCTAATTTTAGTAGCGGTAATCAAGAAATGAATTACGAGGGCGATAATGTTTATGCTGGGATGGTTCATGATGCATATCATGGTTCTGCTCCATTTTATGATTATCAACATGAACATGATCAAATCAAAAATTAATATGTTCATGAAGAACCTACCCAAGAGGCTAAACACTTCTACAAAATGTTAGAGGCTGCAAATAGGCCTCTGTATGAAGGTTGTCGTGATGGTCTTTCACAGTTATCATTAGCTTCGGCAAATGAATAGCAAAGCAAACCATAATTTGGCTGAATTGTTTGTCAAGGTTTTACCTAAGCCTAATCAGGCAACTGGTTTATACTACTAGACAGAAAAACTGATGAGAAAGCTCGGATTATCGGTCAAGACATATGATCTATGTGTAGATAATTGTATCCTTTTCTGGAAAGAAGACAAGGTGTTGGAGAATTGTAGGGTTTGTGGAAAAGATAGATATAAGGCTAGTACTGGGGAAAGGAAAAAAGTGGCAGTTAGTAAAATATTGTATCTACCTATCGCCGACAAGTTAAAGCGATTGTACCAATTAGAGAAAACTGCAACGGTGATGAGATGGCATGTCACATGACGGAGTGTTGGGTCATCCATCTAATGCGGCATAGTGAAAAATTTCAATCAAATGCTTTTGGGTTTTACGCAAGAAATGCGAAACGTGTACTTGGGATTATGTACAGATTTAAATCCTTTTGGTATGTCAAAAAACCATTTGTTGTGGCCTGTGATCGTGACCCCCTACAACTTACCCACATAAATTGCATGAATAGTGAGTATTTGTTTCTGATGGTATTGAATTCGGGTCCTAATCATCCGAGAGCGAGTCTTGATGTTTTTTCTCCAACCACTGATCGAGGAGCTAAAATAGTTATGGAATAACGGTGTTGAGGTGTATGATGTATCGTTAAATCAAAACTTCAACCTGAAAGTTATTCTACTGTGGACGATACGTGATTTTCCGACATATAGTATGTTGTCGGGATGGATGACACATGAAAAAACTATCATGTCCAATTTGTATGGGTGATAGAGATTCTTTCTACTTGCCCGCTGGTAGGAAGACGTGTTGGTTTGACTATCATAGAAGATTTTTGCCGCATAATCATCCATTATGAAAAAACAAAGTTAACTTTCGAATGGGAAAAACATGAAAAAACCGCAGAATCGTATGCGGGTCAACAAGTATAACAAGGTATTAAAAATGTGGGAGCACCAAAAACATCAATGGTCAGTGGAAATAGACATGAAAGTAAACCTCGCGGTTATGGAGATTGGCATCACTGGCACAAAGAAAGCATTTTCTGGGAGCTTCTGTAGTGGGGCAATTTGACTCTACGACACTGCCTTGATGTGATGTATATCGAAATGAAAATTTTAGATAACATCATGTATACTGTGATGAATGTTAAAGACAGATCGAAAGACACAACGAAGTCAAGAAAAGATCTCAGAGTAATTTGCATGTTGATGGTCATGTGAATGCGCTATTTCCTATTTGGAGGTTAGCAACAAAGGGAATAGATGCATTACTACAGTGGGCAAAAAATGAAGTCAAATTTCCAAATGGCTATGCAGCCAATTTAGCAAGTTGTTCATACATCAATGCTCGCAAGTTTTCTTGAATAAAAAGTCACGACTGTCATGTTTTTATAGAGCGTTTGCTTCCGTTCATATTTGCACAAATTCTATCCCGTAACGTTCACCAAGCATTATGAGGTATATATACATCAAAATTGTCTACTTTATCTTCTCATTTGATTTTTTGATTATAGACTAATAATGCTGTTTTTGCAAGGGATCAGAGCATTTTTCCGCGATCTAAGCAGTAGATCATTGGATAAAAGTCGGCTTCTACTTTTGAAGGAGAATATTGTGATGATTCTGTGTAACTTAGAAAAACTCTTCCCACTATCTTTCTTTGATGTCATTGAGCATCTACCTATCCACCTGCCATACGAAGTAGAACTTGTGGGTCCTATGCAGTATAGGTGGATGTATCCATTCGAAAGGTTCTTTAAATATTTGGAAGGCAAAGTAAAGAACAAAAGTCGTCTAGTGGTCGGTTGTTGAATCGTATAGGAACGACAAGATATGTAATTCTTAAAACACTACTTTCCGGCTCAAATTTCTACAACTAGGAGAAGAAGGGAAGTTCATTACATATCTTAACAGATCTAAGTTTTCATTTTCATCCACTTAATAGGTTAAAAATTACAGGATAAGCCGGTGTAACGACCGCAAACCAAATTGTGGATTTTGGTTAGTGGTGTCGATCAACACAAATTATTTTGTATTTCGGGTCAGTTCAATATAATTTTCCAGTTTTGTGCGATTTGGTTTAGGAAACCCTAGGCTCGTGATATAAGATGCGAGCAGCCTCTTTGTCTCTGCGTTTTGGTGATTTTGATAGAGTTTTGTCGTTTGAGAGAAGAGAGGAAGAGTTTTGTGTGTTCTTGAGAAAAAGAAGTGATTGAGGGACGAAGGCATAACTGATCCGCGTTGGTAGAGAAGAGGAATGAACGAGCATATCGTGATTGATCAGTGTGATTTTTTGTAGGTATGTTCTTCTTTCTCTTATCTATCTATAGGAGAAATTGGATTGCCTTTTCGATCTGTAACTTATGAGTTATTATTGTTTTCCCGTGAGTGGTCTGTGCAGATTCGTGTTTCGATCAGTCCTCTTGGAAAGCGTTTTTCCAGAGATTCTCGAAGAGTCAAGAGGCGATCTATATACCGTTAGAAAGCCGTTTTGGTTTAGTTTTCAGATTGGGTTTCCGATCTGAATTTTGATTTAATATCCGTTATCAGTGATGATTCTTTGTCAGCATGTCGGTTCTGTTTTCAGGAAAAGCTAATTAGGGTTTTGGGGAAAACCCTAGTTGTGTGTTCTAGGGTTAGAGGAAGTGGTTCTCGGTGTTTATGTGTGAGATCAGAGACTGCGAGGGTTTTGAGTCGCTTATTTCTTGTTCTTAGCCTTATCCTTTCCTGAATCCCTTAGGTGAGTGAGCGACCATGGTTTATGGGCTAAGGAATAAACTTGTTTTGTTGTGTGATTATCTTATGGTCGAATTGTGTTGAGATATGGTGTTGTCTCTATGTTGTTTGTGCGGTTGTTATTGTGATGTATTTATCAATGCTGGGATCGCTTGAGGAACCAGAGATTGAGGCATGAGAGGATAGGCTCGATTATGTGTTCTGCGATCGTGGTGTCGATCGACACCTAGTGGTTGTATCGATCGACACTAGTGAGTTTTGTTTATGTGTTTGCGATTGAGGAGTCGATCGACACCTTGTGATTGTGTTGATCGACACCAGAGTTATTGAGGCGTCGATCGATACCAGTGCTGGGTGTCGATCGACACCAGTTTTGTATTTGTGAGAATTGTGTTGATTTTCATATGAATGCTTGTTTATGTGATAATTGTTATTTCTTATGTCTGAGTGATACGACGTAGGTGGTATGACCGACTCACTGAGTATTTGTGATAATATTCACGCAACTCGTTTTTCCATGTGTTGCAGGTATAAGATGTGATCGTGGAATCATGGCTATGAAGAGGAGGATGATCTAGGGACTCGGTTTATGTGTATGAGTTAGAACTGTTGTTTAGGATTGCGGGTTAGGTTGCTAGTGAATCATGAATTGTTCTAGTAATGAGAATGAATAGTTTAAACGGTTTTAATGGTTTTATTGTCTTCCGCTGGTTTATGATTTATGCTTGATGATTACTTGAGATCTTGTAACTAATTATTTTTTTTAAAAAAGGAACTGGGTGTTTCAGCCGTACGATGAAGGTGAAGTACCCGTATATCCAGTACCAGTACCTGATACATTTACTGTTGTAGGCCATCCAAGTGGTAAATGCATTGAATCGTGGTTAAGCGAAGCAGACTATACGTCCGCAAATTCATATGGTTTGCGGAATTGTGACTACTTTAGACCACTTGAAGGGTACCTTTCATAAGCTATTAAATTTCGTAAATTTAACTTTATTTATAATTATCTTACACGTACTTTGAATACAGAATGTTGGAGCAGCAATTCGGTATGAAAACCGCGACCTATGTGACGATGAAGTCATGGCAAAAAGAGATGTAGACTTTTATTTATGTGTTCGCCAATACGTATGTATTCGATAAATTAATGGTTTTCCCTCTTTTAATTACATTGGCATGTTTGCTTACTTTGTAGGTGAATCACATGAGCGGTCAAACAAGTTTTCCTCCTTCGGATTTAGATATTGTTCAATGTCCTGAAAATAAAGTTAGAACATGGCCCATGTATTTTACGAGAGGCTATTTGTTTCATACATGTGGACATGGAGTTGGGAAGAAAACTATGAACTACGGGGTTTGTGTACGAGAGAAAAATTATTCTAAACTATCTTAAGAGGATGATTTCTAAATTTGAAGATCACAGTTTTCTAGGGTTGAAAAAAGAATTTGGAAAAACATATGTAGGAGGCATCGTTGACGTTCTGTCCTTAGGAGGCATGTATGATTTTTGTGTTTCGTATTGCAGTGTCGATCGACACCATGGTGGTGTGTCGATCGACACCACCTGTTGAATTGTTGAATTTTGTCGTTTGTTCTCATTTCGGTAATTTGAACATTGTTATTCGATGGTTGTTTGCGTAGTTTGGCATTCTTTACCCTTATTATGTAACCGGTAGACGGGATGACCGTCTCACTGGGTATTTGTGATAATACTCACGCAACTCTTTGTTCCTTGTGTTGCAGGTAAAGGAAAAGTGTGATCGCGGAATCAAGGCTTTAGGAGGAGGATGATAAAGATTCTGTTTTTATTGTTATGTCTAGTAGAACCTGGTGTTTAGGTTGCTAGATTTACTGGTTTAATTGTTGAATACTGGAATTAAGTTGTTTGGTTATTGATTTGATTTATTGGATTTAATTATTTTGGTTTCTGCTAAGTGTTGGTATTGTTGAATTAGTCGTTGAGAGTTTAGTATTTATGGGAGTACTAAATTTGGGTTAATTATTTATTTAATAATAAAAAAAGAGCTAGGTTGTTTCATTTTGGTATCAGAGCCTTTACTATTTTAGGACGGTTAGACTTGGATGATTGAACTATGTGTTTAAATTGATATCTTGTGCTTAGTCAATTTAAAAAAGCCTTAGAATCACCCTCTTCAGCATTTCAAGAGATTTTGCGGTAAGTTTATTGTGATTGTTAATGACTTCTAGTATGCTTATCTTATGTTCTGTGGTAGTGTAGTGAGATGGCTCCTGGTGCTAGAGGTCATGGAAGAGCTGGTGGCCGTGGAGGCAGAGCTGGTGGCCGTGGAGGCAGAGTTGGTCAGGGACGGGGTCGAGGACGAGTGAGTGAGTCCGTCAACAGTGCGATGCATATTTAGTTTGCAGCTTCACAGACACATCACAAGGGGAGTGGGCCAGGTTGAGTGCTAGTGAGAGTACTGGTAGTGCTGGAGGGGCATCAGGTTGGATGGCGGTGTAGTGGGCCTATGTGTGGGTGTTGCTGCAGCTCCGGGTCATGATGAGGTCATTGTGGGTTTATTGACGAAGTTTTTGGAGCGGTTTCAGGCGCCGGTTCCAGTGCAGGCTCCTATAGTGCCTCCAATGGTTGAGGCGCAGCCGAGGGCTGTAGTGGTTGAACAGTCGAGGCCTGCAGTTGCTAAGCAGCATCTGTCCTATATGGAGATGATGGGTCAGATGTAGAGGATTGCTACGCCTTTCTTCGCAGGCGGAGTTGGTCCTAAGGAGGCTGATGAGTGGCGCTTGAGTCTGGAGCGCAACTTTTGATCGACTCGATGTCCTGCTAAGTATCAAGTGGAGTTGGTTATTCACTATCTCAGTGGGGATGCACATTTGTGGTGAAGAGCTATTGAGGCTAGGAGAGCTGTGTGGACGTGGGGCGAGTTTTTAGTCAAGTTCAATGCTAAGTACTTTTCATAGGAGGGTTTGGATCACCTGCAGTTGAGGTTTATAGAACTGACTGAGAGGGAGCGTTTCGTGCGTGAGTGTGACGCTGAGTTTAGCAGGCTTGTAGTTCATGCTGGCCGAAGCGTGGAGGATGAGCGGACCCTTATGAAGAGGTTCTTATCAGAACAAAGTGTAGAGGTGCCAGTTACGCCTCGAGGGCGGAGTTGGTTGAGCTTGCTGGTTCAATTGAGGAGGATCAGCGTGAACAGACGGGTGCAGTGGTTGTTTTGCCTATGGTTTCTCCTGCTGTTCAGCCGAGGAGAAAGCAGCAGCAACAACAGCATCAGCAGCACCGAGGTTCTGGTTCCGGCAAGGATGGTAAGTCTGCGCAGGGCCAGAAGAGGAGATGGGATGATGTTTATGGGGGGCAGCCAGAGTGGTCGGGGATGTTTCGGATGCGCTAGCATGGAGCACCATGCGGCGAGCTGTCCGAGGAGAGAGGGCGCCAGGGAGGCGAAGATTTGTTTCTATTGCAGAGAGATGGGGCATATCATGCCGATGTCTCCTAAGTTGCAGTAGATGGTAATGGCAGCGGTTCATCCTGTGGCAGCGCAGCCGCTGGCGCAGATTGCGGCAGTTCAGCCTTTGGGTGAGATTGGACGTGCACCACGAGTGTTTGCACCAACAGAGGTTGGTCAGCATAGCGGTGCTGGGCAGATCACATGTAAAATCTTAGACTCAAACTTTGTGAATTCTCTAGTTGTTGAATTGTAGTTTGTGTTCTTTTATTTTGCTTGTGATGGAATTATTAGGGTTCTGAACGCATGTGAATTTTGTAGGGACTTTATTAGTGGGAGGTTTCGAGTCACATCTGTTATTCGATTCTGGAGCTTCGAATTGCTTCATTTCTCCGGAGCGTGCCGAGAGCAGTGGCCCGAGCTGCGAGTCACATCTATTATTCGATTCAACGGCTCGCGGGTCGAATCTCAAGCTCACGTCTGATCCGCAAGGTCAAGGTGATAGCGAATCTACGACTCGCAGCTCGGGCTATATTTGTACGGTGGCTAGGGCTACGACGGTACAATAGCTCGGGGATTCACCGATTGGGTTAGCGGCTCTGGTTACGACAGATCAGAACTTTGGCAACACTCGATCGGTGAACCCATTGTCGCTGGCACAAAATCATTGGCGACACCGCGGATTGAAGCCACCAACGACAAACAACAAAAATTTATATATCAAGCCTAGCAATGGCAACATCGTGAACAACTCGATAATTTTCACAGTATGCCTTACATAAACACCACAGATTAAATGCGCGGCCATATTTGGAACAAAAGAAGAATCAACCCTACTAACGGTGACACCGTTAAGAGCAACACCTTTATCAACTTAAACCTTTTTGATCAACACTTATTTTCCAGCCGCGCCACAGTGTAATGGTTTTCATTACACCAAACGGCTCGGAGAACACGCTAACGAAACTGACCAAATCAGAGAATGAACATGGGAACTCGGCGACACTGACGACTAGAACAAATGTGTGACTTGTGCTCTTTTTCCCTTGATCTGGTTTTTTCCCACCGGGTTTTCTAGACAAGGTTTTTACTGAGGCTCGTTCACACACTTATACCTCTTCATCATTGCCAACAAGCTATTCTACCTCTTCATCATTGCCAACAAGCAATTCCAAACACAGTTAGAGCAATTTCATTTGTCTGACCTTAGACTTTCACCAATATCTCGGCTTCACCATTACTGATAAATCCAAGCTGGGGGGCTAACTGTAGGGGTTAATTTCCACCCCTTGAAGATCAACAAACGAAAATGACTAAGTCTGGATATTGGAGAGCACCCAAAAACGCCTAAGATCCACCAGCCGGTTAGAAGACCCGAAAACCACCTGTGATACCGAAACAAACTGGGTGAACAGACTTACAGAATGGACTTCAACTTACCAGACCCAATTTGATGCAACCCAGATGATTGGGCCAAGCCGAATCACAGGTAGGCTGAACAACTGATGGGCCGGAGTGCAACTCAAGCCAAAACCCTAGCCGACTTAGTGTACTATAAATATCATTGTATCATCCCCATTAAGGGGGATCACGAAATCTCTAGCAAAAACCCCTTGTACTTTTACAGCAAACGCAGCTAATAAAAACCTTCTTCTCAATCTTTGTTCTTGATATTCTAACTCATAAGTTTTGCAGCTCTTCCGCAAACCCGACAAATGTAATTGTAGGAATCCAGCTCCCACAGACTGGTTAGCGCATTACAGAGTCCATCTAGACTGTTGCAAAGGCAGAGTTGTCTTTGAGCGCGATAGAGGGAGGTAGGTGTTTCAGGGAGTGAGACGGACTTCCAGGAGTCTTATGATCTCGGCTATTCAGGTTGAGCAGATGATAGCGCGGGGTTATGAGGCGTAACTAGCGACTATAGTGATGTCGGTGTCTAGTGGTGAGGTTGATATTGGGGATATCTGAGTTGTTCAAGAGTTCGAGGATGTATTTCGGCCGTTGTAGGGATTACCACCATCTCGGTCTGATCTTTTCACGATTGAGCTATAGCCTAGGACAGCTCCGATTTCTAAGACACCTTACAGGATGGCTCCAGCAGAGTTGGCAGAGCTGAAGAAGCAGCTGGAGGATCTGTTGAGCAAGGGATTTATTCGGCCGAGTGTTTCACCGTGGGGAGCGTCGGTTTTATTTTTGAAGAAAAAGGATGGCAATTTTCAGTTGTGTATCGATTACCGAGGACTGAACCAAGTCACTATGAAGAACAAGTACCCTCCCCGATGATTAATGAGTTATTAGATCAGATGAGGGGTGCTACATGGTTCTCCAAGATAGACTTGGCGTCGGGTTATCAGCAGATCCCGATAGATGAGGCAGACATTCGTAAGACGGCATTCAGAACGAGGTATGGGCATTTTGAGTTTGTGGTTATGTCATTTAGTCTGATGAATGCGCCTGCATCGTTTATGAGATTGATGAACAATGTGTTCAAGGAGTATTTGGATGTGTTTGTTGTCATTTTCATCGATGATATCTTGGTTTACTCGAGGAGTCCTGAGGAGCACGAGGCTCATTTGAGATTGGTTCTCGAGAAGCTTCGTGAGCAGAAGTTGTACGCTAAGTTGAGTAAGTGCAGTTTCTGGCAGCGATAAATAGGATTTCTGGGTCACATTGTTTCTGCAGAGGGAGTATCAGTGGATCCGACGAAGATTGAGGCTATCAGAGATTGGCCTAGACCGAGTAATGCTACCGAGATTAGGAGTTTTCTGGGGTTAACAGGATACTACAGGAGATTCATCAAGGGATTTGTGAGTATGGCGCATTCTATGACTAAGCTGATAGAGAAGAATGTCCCGTGTGGTCATCAAGGTGCGAGGAGAGCTTTGCGAAGCTCAAAGAGATGCTGATGAGTACGCCTAAATTAGCATTACCCGAGCCGGGGAAGCTTTATACAGTGTACACTGATGCTTCAGGAGTTGGTTTGGGCTGTATGTTGATGCAGGAGGGCAGGGTTATTACGTATGTCTTGAGGTAGTTACAGGGTAGTGAGCGTAATCGCCCTACGCATGATCTTGAGTTGGGAGCGGTAGTGTTTGCTTTGAAGATTTGGAGGTCTTATCTATACGGTGGGAAGGTACACATTTTTACGGATCACAAGAATCTGCAGCACATGTTTACTTAGTAAGTGTTGAATATATGAGACAGAGGCGCTGGGTTGAGTTGCTGGCATATTACGATCTCGAGATTATTTATCACCCGGGCAAGGCTAATCAGGTAGCGGATGCGTTGAGTCGACGGAGGGTTGATTCGGCTCGAGAGTAGGATGTAAAGGCCTTGGTGAGCAAGATTAGTACCTTGCGGTTGTGTGCTATTTCGCAGGAGCCTTTGGGCTTAGAGGCAGCTGATTAGGCAAATCTTCTCAGTAGGATCATAGTGGCTCAGGAGAGTGATCAAAGTTTCATTGATTCGTCGAGAGCGGTTGGTTTTGAGTATCTGGTCTCTTCGAATAGGATAATCCTAGTTTGTGATCGGGTTTATAGCTGATTGGATCGCGAAATGCGACACGTGTTTGTTAGTGAAGGCTAAGCAACGGGTTCCAAGCAGTTTGTTACAGAGTTTACCCATTCCAAAGAGGAAGTGGGACATGATCACGATGGATTTCGTGGTAGGATTACCTAACTCGCGGACTTACAATGTTATATGGATGATTGTGGATCAGTTGACTAAGACAGCGCGTTTTCTGGCCATTAAAAAGACCGATAGAGCAGCGATTTTGGCTATGAAGTTCGTGAAGGAGATGGTGAGGCTGCATGGAGTGCCAGCCAGTATTGTGTTCGACCGTGATCCCAAGTTCACTTCAGAGTTTTAGAGAGCCTTCCAGGCTGAGATGGGCACTAAGGTGCATATGAGTACAGCTTATCATCAGCAGACTGATGGGCTGTCATAGAGGACTATCTTGACTTTGGAGGATTTGCTGAGGATGTGTGTTCTGGATTGGGGTGGTCACTGGGTGGATCACTTGAACCTAGATGAGTTTGCGTACAATAACAGCTTACAAGCGAGTATCGGGATTGCACCGTATGAGGTTCTGTGTAGGAGGCCGTGTAGGACGCCTTTATGCTGGACCATGTGGGGGGAGCGGAGAATTTATCATGCTACTTATATTCAGGAAACAATCGAGAAGACCCGTGTTTTGAGGCTGAACATGAAAGAAGCTCAGGATCGGCAGAAGAGTTATGCAAATAAGAGAAGGAAAGAGCTGGAGTTTGCAGTTGGAGATCATACGTATCTCAAGATGGCTATGTTGAGGGGTCCTAACAGATCCATAGCAGAGAACAAGCTGAGTTCAAGGTTCATGGGTCCGTTTTCGGTACTGGAGCAAGTTGGACCAATAGCGTATCAGCTTGAGTTACCTCTGATTATGAAGGAAAAGGTGTTTCACATTTCGATGTTGAGGAAGTGCCTGCATGCTTCGGAGGAGTTAGTGGCTAAGATTCCTGAGGATCTTAGGCCTGATTTGACAGTTCCAGCAGTTCCTGTGAGGATCCTCGAAAGGAGAGTCAAGGTTCTGCGTCGTAAGAAGATACCGTTGCTGAAAGTCTTATGGGACTGTAGCGGTACAAAGGATGAGACTTGGGAGCCTGAGGCAAAGATGAAGCTGAAGTCTAGTAAGTGGTTCGACAAGCACGTCGTGGAATGAGCTTATTTCATCTTTGTGGTTCCGATTGTTTAGCCTTGTGCTATGTGTTGTTTCATGTATTTTTGTTTTTGTTTTAACGATGTACATTTTTGGAGATTCATAAGATGGAGTTTCCTTATATTTCGTTGTTTTTATAAGATGAGCGGTTCTTCTTATATGTTTGTTGTCTAATGATTACCAGTGGTTGGTCACGTTTGTGTTGATATTCCGGGTGAGGGAATATCGTTGTTGGACCATGTAGTAATCCTTTTCTGGAATGTTTATAGGCATTTAGAATTTATTTTCCCTAGGGGCGAGGTGTCCCTGAATGACTCATTATTTTAGGAGATGGTGGTTATCCTGTGTGTTTATGTTAGGAGATGGTGGTTCTCCTGGGTACTTGTTATAGAGATGGTGGTTCTCCTGGGTACTATTACAGAGATGGTGGTTGTCCGGTGTACTTATCTAGGATGGTGGTTCTCAGTATAGATATTGAGAGATGGTGGTTCTCTCGAAGGGATGGTGGTTCCCCTTTGTTAATGAGTTAAGGGAAAATAAATGTCTGAAGAGTGCATATAAACATAGGACTAGTGGCGTGTTCATGGGTCATAATGTTGATCTCAGGTGTTGTTGGCTGGTGGGGTCAGGTGTTTTCGGTCTTTGGTAGACGGTTTGGCGGATTCGAGGTCGAATCCAGTGTTAGTGGGGGAGTGTTGTAACATCCCGAAACCAAAAATTTAGCTTTTGGTAGGGCTGTCGATCAACAACATGGTTGGGTGTCGATCGACACCAACTTTCTGGGTTGTTACTGGTTTGATTTTTAATCGCCGGTTTGCGTCAGTTTGGGTGCAGAACTCTAGGACGCGATATAAAAGAGCTCTGGCCGTATTTTTTAGAGGAAAAACGTGGGTTAAGCAGTATGAGAGAGAATTTGAGTATTGGGAGAGATTTTTGAAGAGTTGTGATTGTTCTTAAGCTTGATCAGTGGCTTATAGAGCAAGGTTTGATTTTGCGGGCTGTTCTTCGCATTTTGTTGAGAAAATCAGAGGGTTTGTGTGTGCAACGAGTCTGATTTTGTGATTCTCTCCGATCAATTCCTTTCAATCCGTGTTCGTGTGTTTTATTGTGTTGTTCTTCGCGGAATTGACTCGCGTGATGAAACGGAATTGAATCGTGTGAGCATTTGACTCGATTCAAGTTTCTGTGAGGAGTGTCGATCGACACCTAGAGGAAGTGTCGATCGACACCTATTTTTGATATCGCGATGTTTTGAGTTTGTGAATGGTGTGTCGACCGACACCTAGTGGTTGTGTCGATCGACACCCAGTTATGATTTTTGCGTTTTGTATTACAGTGTCGATCGACACCGTGGTGGTGTGTCGATCGACACCATCTGTTGAATTGTTGAATTTTGTCGTTTGTTCTCATTTCGGTAATTTGAACATTGTTATTCGATTGTTGATTGCGTAGTTTGGCCTTCTTTACCCTTCACTACAAGACAACACCCCCATTTGCGAGGGTGTTTACCCTTCACTACAAGAAAACACCCTCCTTCGCAACTAGCTCGTCGCAAACCCAAAATCGTCGCAAAATCGTCGAAAATATATACGTAGTCGCAAATTCCTCGCTATATTAGCGACGTTTATGCTACAAAATAATTTGCGATGCACTTGCGACAAATTCATTTGCTACGGAATTGCGACTTTTATTTTGCGATGGTTTTGCGTCGAACATTTTTGCGACTATAATTTGCGATGGTTTTGCGAGGAATGTCGGGTTTTTTATAAAAAAAAAAGAAAAAGAAAATAATTTTTAATTTGAAAAAAAATAAATTCGAAAATATTAAAATTTTTTAAAAAAACATAAAATAAAGTTTTAATACATAAAACTAAAACCGAAAACAAATTTAAATATCGAAATTGATATCATCGATCGGATCCCGGGTGGTCGATGTGCCTCCTTCGTCTGCTTCGGGTCTTCTTCGCGAAGCTGCTTGTTTCTTATTCATAATGTCGGCAATGATGGGGTTCGTCTTCGCTAACTCCGTGGGATGTGTACGCTGTCCAGGTCGTGAAAGACCTCTACCTCTACCACGACCAACACCGGACTGTACGAACTGACTATACTCGTTATCCGCCTTCTACAATAAATTTTGTAATTTTTGAAATTAGTAATAGAATATTAATTAAATATCTAATCTATTAATGATTTTAACAATTTTAATGATTACAATAAATTAAATTAATCAACATTAATTAATTATCAATTCTAAAGTACACTTCACTTTCTAATTAATTATTCCTAACTAATTAATTACCTACAAATGAAAAATTTAAAAGTAATAAAGCAAAATAAAAGTTTAGAGAATTACCTTATAAGGTCGGGAATGATTTGGAAGGTTGGAGAAATTTTTTTTTAGAGAGAGATAGAGAGATGTGAAGAATGAGCGAGGAAGTTGGAATTGCATATATAAAGAAAATATTCCCTCACACAAACGTAGCAATTCCGTCGCAAAGTGGGCCGAATTTTTCACCCATGCCGCGAAAACTTTTTGTTTGCCGCGAAAACTTTTTGTTTCCCGCGCACAAAGCGTCGCAAATCCGTCGCAAAATTTCAAAAACCGTCGCAAATACGGTTAATTAATAGATTTGACCGTAACTATAGTCGCAAAATCTTTG
Source organism: Draba incana (assembly GCA_963576765.1). Lineage (NCBI taxonomy): Eukaryota > Viridiplantae > Streptophyta > Magnoliopsida > Brassicales > Brassicaceae > Draba > Draba incana. The sequence goes on along the minus strand of OY755214.1, from coordinate 20,577,696 downwards.
CAAATTTAGCAAGGAATTTGCGACGAAATCGTCGCAAATGCCTCGCAAATAGTAAATTGCTACGCATTTGCTACGTTTTCGTCGCAATTCCCACGCAAATGAGGTTTAGGGTATACTTAGGGGTTTGGATGTTTTAGACCAAAATTACGATTCATAAATGGTAAATATACATTTGTTTAGGTCCTTACTGCATGTATGAAGTAAAGTTAGCCCAATAAACTAAGTTCTTCGTAAAATCGGAAAAATGATAGATTGATCATATTCATAGTATAAGTGTATGATACTTTGTTATATATGTTTCTCGATAATGTTTTGATAAGTGTCTTCTTATAATAATTTTGGAGGGATTGTTATTCATTAGACGACTCATACTCATATTTTAATATTCGAAGAAGGGCCTATTTAAACCGGGTAATATAGGTATTGGTTAGGGTTTAGGGTTTCAAAATTTGCTACGCTTTTGCGAGGGTTTCGCAAAACCGTAGCAAATTTGCGAGGCATTTGCGACGAGAGCCTCACAAAACCGTAGCAAATTGTGATACCCTTAACCTTTTTCTTATTATTTTGACATTGATACAAATAATTTTATGTATCAATTAGGACCTATTTGATATGTTTTTATATTCCAAGAAGGGCATAATATATTATTTAGGGTTTAGGGTTTCAAAATTTGCTACGGTTTTGCGAGGATTTCGTCGCAAAACCGTAGCAAATTTGCGAGGCATTTGCGACGAGAGCCTCGCAAAACCGTAGCAAATTGTGATACCCTCAACCTTTTTCTTATTACTTTGACATTGATACAAATAATTTTATGTATCAATTAGGACCTATTTGATATGTTTTTATATTCCAAGAAGGGCATAATATATCATTTAGGGTTTAGGGTTTCAAAATTTGCTACGGTTTTGCGAGGATTTCGTCGCAAAACCGTAGCAAATTTGCGAGGCATTTGCGACGAGAGCCTCGCAAAACCGTAGCAAATTGTGATACCCTCAACCTTTTTCTTATTACTTTGACATTGATACAAATAATTTTATGTATCAATTAGGACCTATTTGATATATTTTTATATTCCAAGAAGGGCATAATATATCATTTAGGGTTTAGGGTTTCAAAATTTACTACGGTTTTGCGAGGATTTCGTCGCAAAACCGTAGCAAATTTGCGAGGCTTTTGCGACGAGAGCCTCGCAAAACCGTAGCAAATTGTGATACCCTCAACCTTATTCTTATTACTTTGACATTGATACAAATAATTTTATATATCAATTAGGACCTATTTGATATGTTTTTTATATTCCAAGAAGGGCATAATATATCATTTAGGGTTTAGGGTTTCAAAATTTGCTACGATTTTGCGAGAGTTTTCTCGCAAATGCGTCGCAAATTATCATATATACTTTGCAGGGTATTTGCGACGGAAACCTCGCAAAATCGTCGCATATAGCCATCTTTTTAAATAAATATTTTTTTATTACAACACACTCGAAAATACGTAATTAATATATACACATAATTAAATTTATTAATCTTCTTCATCATGATCAAAAAGATAACGTTCTACTCCGCCATCATCGTCGTCCTCAGCTTCTTCGTTGTCTTCATCAAATTCATCTCCGTTTTCTTCCGAATCCTCGAAGATCACATCAAGACCACTATGAAGCGGGTCAATTCTTGTCAAATCGGTGGTTACCTCCGTATGGATAGTGTAGCTCCTATTTCCTTTTACGTCGTGTACGCATACACAAGTAAGAATCATAAAAACGTGTTGGAATATTTTTCGTCGCAAAAGGGTAGCAATTTTGTTTTCGTCGCAAAACGGACGCTAATTTATCGCTTTTATTACAAAATATCTTACCACGCAAAGTCGTCGCAATATTTGCGACGATTTTTCGTCGCCACTTCACGATCGCCACAAAACCATCGCAAATACATAAACTTTGCGACGGTTTTGCTTCAGAATTTTCCCACGAAAATTAGCGACGAATTAGTGTCGAAACACGAAATTTCTCGCAAATTTGCGACGCTTTAAACCCTCGCAAAATTCCGTTGCAAAAGGGCATGTTTTCTTTTAGTGCTTATTATGTAACCGGTAGACGAGATGGCCATCTTACTGGGTATTTGTGATAATACTCACGCAACTCTTTGTTCCATGTGTTGCAGGTAAAAGAAAAGTGTGATCGCGGAATCAAAGCTTTAGGAGAAAGATGATTAGGGATTCTGTTTTTATTGTTATGTCTAGTGGAACCTGGTGTTTAGGATGTTAAATTTATTTGTTTAATTGTTGAATCATGGAATTGAGTTATTTGGTTATTGATTTGATTTAGGGAGAATTGCTAAATTAGGCCAAATTGATTTGTACAATGTCCCAATGGGATTTATTGTGTTTAGAAATGTCCCATTAGGATTATGTAATTCTAAATCCCAATTATATCTTTAATTTGATTTTTTTTATTATTTTTTTCAGTAATTAAAAAATCAGAAAAGGAATCTTAATAAAATCAAATATTTAGAAAATCTAAACATTAAAAAATCAGTTCCGAAAAAAACATGGGAAGTTATTCGTATTAATTAAATAAGTAAAAAAACAATATAAAATATTTTCAAAAAAACGTTAATAATGTAAAAAATCTTTACGTAATATTTCCAAAATTTTATTATATATTTACAAATATTTATTTTGCTACTTTTTTGAATTTTTAGTTTTTGGAATTTTAAAATGGGAAGTTATTGGTAAACAAATTAATTAAATAAATAAAAAACCATATAAAATATTTTCAAAAAACGTTAGTAATATAAAAAATATTTACGTAATATTTACAAAATTTAATTATATATTTACAAATATTTATTTTGCTACTTTTTTGAATTTTTAGTTTTTAAATTTAAAAATGGGAAGTTATTAGTAACCAAATTAATTAATTAAATAAAAAGCATATAAAATATTTTCAAAAAACGTTAATAATATTAAAAATCTTTACATAATATTTACAAAATTTTATTGTATTTATTTTACGTAATATTTACAAAATTTTATTATATTCTTAAAAATATTATTTTGCTACTTTTTGGAATTTTTAGTTTTTGAAACTTTAAAATGGGAAGTTATTAGTAAAAAAAATTAATTAAATAAATAAAAATATGAAATATTTTAAATAAAGTATGTAAAAAATCTGTAGGAAATATTTACGTATATTTAATTTAGGAAAGAAAATATTCATTCCTAAGTTTAAGGAAATGGTTATTAATTATGCAGAAACTATATTCTACTAATCAGTAGATGGTTTTATATTGGTAGAATTATGGGGCAGAAGATACTATCTGCGCTTGGTAGAATGAAACTAAGTGGTAGAAAAATGGCTCTTCGCGATTGTAGAATGTTGAGAATAAGTAGAAAGTTGTTTCTACGCTCAGTAGACTTATGTGACATAGGCAGAATTTAAAATTCTACTGCAAAAATCAGCGGTAGAATGAAAAACTAGAATTATTTTTAATACATGATTTTCAACTTCAAAAAGTAAAAGATTTTATACAAATGTACTATTCATGACATGCTTATAATTTTCAGATTTTTTTTTCAGATTTAAAAACATTCTATTTCAATATATTTTTTTTAAAGTAAAGGCATTTTCGGAAAAAATTGACTAAATATGTGAAAGTCCTATTGGGACATTGTGCAAATGAATGTGGCCTATTTTGGCAATTCTCCCTTTAATTTATTGGATTTAATTAGTTTGGTTTCCGCTAAGTGTTGGTATTGTTGAATTAGCCGTTGAGGGTTTAGTATTTATGAGAATACTAAATTCGGATTAATTATTTATTTTTTTTAAAAAAATAGAGCTAGGCTGTTTCATAAATAAACACTTGTTTTTAAGAAATGTATGGTGTGTAATATATTGAATTTTTATGAAATATAATGATATGTGATATATTTTTGAATTTATGAAATTTAATAGTTGAGATTTTATGAAATTTAAGAGTTTAAATTTTATGAAATTTAATAGTGAAATTTAAGTGTTTAGATTTTATAAAATTTAAGTGAAATTTTTCAATTTTGAAGACAGACAAAACTTGAATATATATAATTCAACAAAAATAAACGAATAATAACCTTAGCTTGATGGAATAGATCTGTACGAACCACCAATTGGTGTCGGATTTGAGGGGCCTTCGCCAGATTTATTCCATTTTTAACAAAACCAATAGTTCATTATATATACAATCCAACATGTCCATAACCGAATAATTAATTTAGCTTGGTGGCAAAGGAAATATCATTACCCTTGTAGGTCGAAGGTTTTGACCCTTATGAGAAACAATTTTTCTCTTTTCTTAACAAAGCATCACAATATAGTTGCACAAGAGTCAAAAATTTGTCTTCAACTGTTTAGGGTATAGGCTTTTGTCCCTGACTCTCTACAAGTGTCACTAATCTGTCATATATTTGTCACTCTTTTGCAATTGATTTGTGACTCTACATGAATTTGTTACTTTAAACATACCATAATTACCAAAAATGATACAAAAGACTTGTTTTCCATACTTACATACTAAGCTAAGACTATGTTTGTTACATTTACTTAAAGAAATAAGGAATATGAAGTTTTCAAAATTCACCAACCAAATCATTTACAAACTATATTCCTAAAACACTTATCATTTCATAAAGAATTTTACTAAATCATAGTTTTAGATATTTATTTTGTTTCTAAGGGATAGAAATCTCTATCTACTCTAACCAACACTTAGACAATAGATTAAAATTGATTAGGGTCACCAATGCATCTCATTTTTTGCTCTATGTTTAGGGTTTGGGGATTCACTTTGTGACACCTTAAAAATGAAACAAAATCGTGGTTCATTTGGTACCAATTAGTGACATAATTATATTTATGATACTTTAGTGACACTTTTTGATTTCGGGTTTGAAATTTTTTTGGGCCGAAAATAAAAAATTTGGGCAAAAATAGGCGCCGAATTTTCCCCCCAAATTGGCATTTGCAACCCATTACTTACATTTTTGTGAAGAAATTGTTTTGATATAAGAAAGAATCAAAAGCCCTAATTTTATAAACCAAAAACACGATTTTCTCTTTTTCTCTCTGTTGCGGCGAAATACTTCTTCTTCTTCGATTCACTCTTTGATTTCTCCGATTTACTCTTCTCTTCTTCTCCGATTCTATCTTGTTCTTCGTCTGAAACACCCATCTTCTTCCTAAGTAACCAAACCTTCAATTCTCTCTTTGATTTCTCATTCTAAGGAACCAAAGTTTGTAGATTTGGAAACCCCTATTCAAAATTTCTTCTTTTATCATCCTTCACTAAACCCTTTATCGCAATGACACACAAACCAAACGGCAAAGCATCACCAAACCCTCCGACTCGATGACTTAGAAACACAATAGAAAACGCATCGCCAAACCCTCTGGTGGAAGGAAATGTAACGCCCTGACCGTCGTCGAGTTATCGGTATGTAGGGGAAATCCTCATCCCTTGAGAGAAATCCTCATCTCTCAATAACATATAGGGGAAATCCTCATCCCCTCAGAAGAAATTCTCATCTCTCAATGGGCCCCACTTCCACTCTCGGCCCATGGGCCCACCAATGTCCGACGGTCGGTGCGTTAGTTTGGGAGGCTTGGAAGTCATCTTTACTAACTCTACAAATAACCACGCGATATTTTCTCATGTTTTGACCTCACTCACACGATATAGGAAATGACTTCCCAGTAGGTCACCCATCTTAAAACTACTCCAGCTCAAGCACGTTTAACTCTAGAGTTCTCTCAAGACCTGTGACCGAAAAGATTAGTGCACTTTGGTGATATAGGTAGCCAAATCAATTTTTTTAAGCATCTCCGTATATACCGCATCTACCATATATGTTCTGAAACAAGGGTGTCACAATCACCCCCACTAGCAGATCGCAATGTCCTCGTTGCACATACCAAGATCGTTACCTCGACAATCTGACTCTTCAGAAATGTCAGGGTTTGCTCTGATACCACTTGTAACGCCCGACTCATCTCTCAATAACATACATGGGAAATCCACATTCCCTCAGGAGAAATCCTCATCTCCCAATGGGCCCCACATCCACTCTCGGCCCATGGGCTCACCCTTGTCCGACGGTTGTGCGTTAGTCCGGAAGGCTCGAAAGTCATGTTTACTAACCCTGCAAATCACCACGCGATCTTTTCTCATGTTTTGACCTCATTCCTCACTCACACGATACATGAAATAACTTTCCAGTAGGTCACCCATCTTGAAACTACTCAAGCTCAAGCTCGCTTCACTGTGGAGTTCTCTCAAGAAATGTGACCGAAAAGATAAGTGCACTTTGGTGATATAGGTAGCCAAATCAATTTTTTTAAGCCTCTCTGCATATACCGCGTATGCCATATATGCTCTGAAACCGGGGTGTCACAGGACAGCTAGTAGTGTTACTGGAGCAGGAGTCGGTTGTGCTACTAGAAAAAGAGTCGGTGGTACTGGTGGCAGAGGAGCCAGCAGATATGGTGGTACAAGTAGTAGCAAATCTGGTGGAAGAGGAGTCGGTGGTGCTGGTGGAAGAGGATCCAAGCCAAGAGTCCTCTCGGAACAACTGATGAAGGTTGTCGATCTTATATTGGACCATCTACACCCACATGTCATGTCACTGCTTCAGCCAACGCCGGAGGTAATCCACTGACACTAGATGGTGTCCGATCTATCGTCAGAGGAACTAGTGGCATTCGTGGAGGCTCAGCGTGAGCAACTCCTCCTCGGAGGAACTTTGCAATTCTATCCGCCGTAACTTCAAGAGGACGACGAAGTTGACCAAGAATAAGACTTTGGTCAAGTTCTTTTCCATGAGGTTCATTTGGAACTTGAAGACAAAGCTGATGTTCCAAACCCAGAGGAGCAAGACTGTGAACTCCTCCTGGATGACCTGATGCATCTTCTTGACCAAGAAAAACTGTTGCGTTTATCGGAGCATCCCATCCCAAACGTTAAGACCATGACAGTATGTTGTCTCTCTGATATACCTGGTATTTTACAACTTTTACTATCCGTTTTTACCTATTTTATATACTATTTAATAAGCTTTTCTATAAAAAGAGGTAGTTTTCTCGTATATTTAATTTTTAAGAGTCATATAGGTCAAATCATCAAAAAGGGCATACAAAGTAGCAAAATGAGTATTCTTCATCCTACTACAACTTATCAAGGTCAAAGGAGCCAATCCAAGTTCTCAAAATTGAAGATTTCACAATTTCCCAAGAAAGACAGAAGTTACCCGTCCGAAACATCAACTCGGACGGAGGATCAAAACTACTTGGACGGCGATAAAATTTCATATGGAGATAGCCCTTTGAGTTTGCTTTCCAATGGAGTTGGAATTATGTCAATTGGAGTTGTAGCGAGGAAGATATTCAAGATCTACTGAGACATGTCATTCTGCCTCAAAGATGAATCAAGTCCAAGATGGGCCAAGACACCGATTTAACCCATGGGCCGGCTCATTTAACTGAAGCCAATCACAAGGAGAGAACTTTGGTCAGACCCCGGACACGATGCCGTGGCCACTTTTGGACACTTTTTGGCAAAAAGACGTTTTCGCCCAAAGTGAAACCATAGAGCCTTTGCCGACCTAGAACCTCTTCCCACACCTATATATACTTGCTTTTAGCCTCTTGAGAGAAAGAGAGCAGCCCTAGGTACCACAAATCAATAATAAACATGTATTTTTGTTATTCTCTTTAGTTCTTCATCTTATGCCTTGTTAAAGAGCGATGAAGGCCATGATGTTCTTCTCAAGCCTTGTTCTTTGAGATCCATCTATGCCGAGCACTTATCTATCACAAATCTAATATTTTATCAACTTCTCTAGTTGCTCCATGTTTCATAACATGTAGAGTAGTTGTATGTTTGATATAAAGTTATTTTAAAGTTCTTTTGTTGCATCTTTTACATTTTTATTGCGCTTGTTTTTAGATTGATTCTCTATCTTTATTTATACTCAAGGCGTGATCTAGATTAGCTACCTAGTGACCGATTTTAGGTTGGTACCGATTCCCAAAGCTTTTGTACCGACCTGATCTAGTATTTGATAGGCTAGGCGTCTTAACAATCAAAAGTTTACTTAAGGAGTTTAGTGAGCAATCGAATCTCAATCTTACAGTGTGATTCCACCTTGTAATAACCATCGAAAGATGAGTCTATTTGGGTAGGAGTTATAGGTTTCGGAGCCACGAAAGTGGAAAGATTCTACCATAGTGATTTCAGTTCTAGAACACTAGTTTCATTTCTCTCAAAACCGGTGTAGAGCATGTTGCATTAGTTCCTTTTGATTTCTTTTATCTTGCGTGTTTTGATTTATCTATCCTTTATTTTTTTGCTTTTGTTTCTTGCATCATAAAACCTCAAAACCAAATATAATTTCTCTTAAGCTTATTCCTCATCATATAGATTTATAGTGTAACAACATAGTTTCCTGTGGATCGACCCCTAAGTACTACAATAGTCAACTGTGCATTTGCATATTAGGGTTTATAAATTTAAAATTCTTTTGCACCCCTTATTTAGGACCGCATCAAGTTTTTGGCACCGTTGCCGGGGACTAGTTCGCTTACCTATAGATTTTTGAGAAAGAATAAGTCTAAGTTTTTGTTTTTCCTTTTTTTTTTCTGTTGCTAATTTTGTTTTTTGCTTTTTATTTAAGTGTGTGTTTCAGGGATTTATCAATTGAACATCACACCAAAAAACCTAGGAAGATGACGCCATGAAGGAGATCTAATGGGGATTACATCCCTATGCCTCATGAATTCCATCAACCGCCTTTTCCTTACAACAATTGGTACAATCCAACCTTATATCAAAAACAACCATCTTGGGAGACACAAGGACGTGACCATCACCATCATGTGTAACCAAATCAGCCTCCACAACCTCACGACCATACCAATTCAACACCACAAGGAGACCTAATCGAAGCCTAGATGCGTAGATTCATGGAAGATACTCAAAATATCGTCCAAGGAATCGAAACAAAGATCGAGACCATCAATTCATCCCTTGGAGAGAAGCTTTCTACCCTTACCACCAAATTTCAAGACTTGGAGACACGCTTGATCCACCTTGAAGAAGTTCAAAAACAACACGCCTTAGATCTTCAAAGCAACGCGAGAAAAATCAATACTTTCGAGCGTAGTTTTAATGGTCTTTGGGAGAAATTTGAAGAAGAGATCAAGAGCACTAATGACCACGTTGAGGAAATCACTACTAGCCGAGGCATCATCGCAATCAAGGCTCACAAAGCCAAGAAAGCCTTGGACGAAGCCAAAGATAATCACCAAGACATGTACTTTACAACTCTTGTTTTGTCGGAATTACAAAAGCAACACACTCAAGCCATCAAGGACGTTCAAGCCTCTCTAGATAAGAAGTTCTTATGGGGAAGTCCGCTGCCCTAAAGAAGAAAGAGATTGAGATGTCCAAGACACTTGAGAAGATTGATGAACGTTTGAGACATATGGAAGAAACGAACCATTCGGAAACGAATGAAGAAGAGCCAACACCTTTTCTCCATTGCTGCACCTTAAAACCACTTGAAGAAGATCTCTTCATCTCTGATCAAGAGGAGAAAGACGCTCCAAGACCTTTCCTAATGGCCAAACAGAAGAATCGAAGATTTACGGCAAGGACGTCGACAAGATCGTGCGAAGAAAATTGTATAGCCAATCAAACCAACATGAGACCACGTTGGATAAGTGATGAGATGCTGGAGGTATTAAATTCTCTAGTTAAAGAACTTCCTGCCACCCTCACCTTTGAAGATGCTTGGAGAACAAAGCCATCATTACGACAATGCTTTAAACAAAGCACGGAAGACTTTATGATTGAGGAGTTGTTCAACCAAGCTAGGAATCCTTATAGGTACCTAAGGATACTTCCTAAGACTCTAGATCCAGGTTCTTTCAATATCCCTTGCTCAATTCGCAATTATATCTTTGAGACCGCTCTACTCGATTCGGGAGCCGGAGTCGACGTTTTGTCGAAATCTCTTGTGAGAAAGATGAGGATAACCAACCTTCTTCCTTCAACCATGAGAATTTCACTTGCTAATGGTGCATCAACACTCTCATTGGGTGAAATATACAATTGCCCCGTGATAATTAGTGATTGCATTGTCCCGACGGACTTTGAAGTGGCTAATATGCAAGATTGCTCAACACCTTTCATCCTTGGAAGACAATTCTTGGCTACTACTGGAGCTATCATGGATTACACCTTACAAAGGTTATCATTCCCTAAGATAGATAGAAACATCTTCCACTACGCATCACCACCCGATTTTCGAGCCAGAGTTACAAGATACATTCCTTCGGAGAAAAGAGAAGTTGAAATCAAGCACCTATTCCATTTACATGATGAAGACCACGACCATGGGAGCACTTGTTCACACTCTAAGGGCAACCTCAAGCCTTTAGAAGACAAATCCCAAGCCAAAAAACCCCAAAGAGTCGAGCTAATTGACTTTAAACAAGCGTTTTATGGGAGGCAACCCATATACCGAGTCTTTCTTTTCTTTTGATTTTTCATTTTATACACTTTGTTATCATTAATCTATTTATGAATTTTTCAGATTTTATAAAAATATTTTAGGAGAAGAAAACCGAAGTTATAAAAAAAAAAAAAAAAAAATGTGTCCGGACGTCCCAGACACAGGACGGTCACAAAGGACACACGGATCCGTTCGGTGCCCGAGTAACTTTGGCTAGGGACAGTTCTGCGGATCGAGTGTCCCACGGTCCCAAGCCCCAGACAGAGACCCCGGACACGGAAATCCGACTGGGGCCAGGACCGTTCCTTCCGCATTCGTCCCGACCCTCGACCGTCTGTCCTCGTCCCGCGTCCCCAATGCTAGCCGTGCCCCAAAGCCAGCTCGTCCCACGCTCCAACGCTCAGTCATCGTCCCGCGGATCCACCAGCCCCGGACGCTTCCACTGTCCCAGGTACGTGTCCGGTGCCATGCGCCCCCATCACGCGTTCCAATCCATCCCACGTCGCCATCCATCCCGTACCATCCCGCGTCCTTCACCATCCCGCACCAACATCCATCCCACACCACCTTCCCATGGACTAGCCTGGACCTGATCACAACTCGAGCCACGGACCATGGTTCGAACCGGACCGAACCACGAGGTAAGTTTTCTTATTTTTCTTTTAAAATTCTTTAAAAATGGTTTTAATTTTACATGAACTATTAAATATTTTAAAATTGTGACTTTTCTTAAATAAAATTTATTTTATTTTTGAATTTTCGCATTGCACTTTTAAAATCTGGTTTGATAAAGTTTGATTTTTAAATGATTTTCACATCTTACACTTATCTTTTCACTACTTGTTTTCTACTTTAGAATGAGCTTGGATAATTTTGTTTGTTGCTTCGGTATTCTGGAACCTAGGTCCAAGTTTATTTAACAAGTAATTTCAAGTGTTTTTGCGAGGATATTTGGCTCTTACACATGTTTGACTTTAGAAATTCCAATTTCTTAAAGAATGATTCATCGTATCCATAGAAGATGTGCACAATGAAAGAGGAAAACAAGAAGCTTTTCTAAACAACTTATGAATCTTCTACTTCACCGCTTGAAGCAAGAGTTTTGTTACGTCTTCCAGCAGCGGTTCAACTACCAATACACAAGAATTCCAATATGATTTGGGGAAGAGTTCCACGATGCAAACTACGGTTTGTGGTGATCTATTATGATCATTGTTGGAAGATACCTTTGTAACATTGATTAAGTTGCTAAGGGAAATAAAATAATAAAGATCGGAGGAAAATCCAAGTTGGGAGGTTTTGATCGAGGACATCAACCCGCAGATCAGTTCCATCAAGATGCGGGACGATGGAGCCTCGACCCGCAGTACGCGGCATCGAGTGGTGCGGATGAGTATGCGGCATCGAGTCATCATCGATCCGCGGGATGAGGAGCATCTAGGCACATCCGAGACATGTGACGAGTGCAGCAACGGGTTAAAGGATGCGGGTCGGATCTTCCCCGCGGGTAAACGGATAAACGCGTAGGTCAAAGTCTGAGCAAAACGAACAATGTCGTTTTGACCAGTCCGATCCACCGAGACGCGGATCCATCTGGATACGCAGGATGCGTCACCAGTACGCGGATTAGTACGTGCGGCCGTACGTCCGTCTGGCCTTGACCGCACCATTTTGCTTTATCTTTTCCAACGGTCTAATTTTGATTCCGATTGTTGTTTTTCTATTTATGTGCTGCTCTATGATGATGTAACACTTATCTTGAATGAAAAATCAAATTCATACTCTCTATGGTTTCTTAATACTTAATCTTCCTTAATCTCTCTTAATCTCTCATAAACTTTCCTAATCTCTCTCAATACTTCTGCAATTCTTACATGGTATCAGAGAGTGTTCAGATCTTGTGACCCTAATCTTCAAATCTTCAATCTCAATCTCTAATCTTTCCATTCCAAAATCTCAAACCTTTCATTCAAAGTCATTTCAGAGTAAAAGATTCAATCTTATTCATCAAAGTTCTTTTATAATCTCAAAAGCTTCAAGCTTTCTTCTAAATCTCTAAAAGCTCAAAGCTTTCTTTGGTCAAACCGTGTTAATCAACAAGAAGAAGGATGATTACCATGGATAACTCAAAGCCCCTTGTTGTTTCAGTGATTTTGAAAGGTGAAAACTATCTTTTGTGGTCTAGAACCACCAAGACCGTCCTTTGTGGCCACGGCCTATGGAGCCATGTGGAGCTCTCTCTCGTTCCAACCAATCCGACCTATGACCTTTCCGACGACGAAGGGAAGGAAGCGTTCAAGGAAGCTTCAAGAGTCAAGGCGGAGAAGTGGTTTCAAGAGGATCAAACGGTCTTAGCCATCCTCAAAAATGGCTTAGATCCATCCATCCTTGAAGCCTATTCCTATTGTGAGACCGCAAACGAGTTGTGGGAGACGCTCAAGAACGTCTATAGGAACATCACCAACCTCACACGTGTATTTGAGGTAAAGAAGGCTCTAAATGAATTGAGCCAAGAAGAAACTGTGTTCACCAAGCACTTTGGCAAGTACCGAGCTTTGTGGGCCGAATTAGAGATGCTTAGGCTGAGCACCATGGATCCAGTGGTTCTCAACAAACAAAGGGAGCAAGACAAGGTCTTTGACCTTCTTCTCTCATTGAGCCTGGTCTAAAACGATCTCATCAAACACCTCCTCCGATCCGACAAGTTACCTAGCCTTGAAGAGGTGTGCTCCCAAGTCCAAAGGGAACAAGGCTATCAAGGGCTATTTGGGGGTAATAGGGAGTTACCTACGGCCAACAAGGGTACTTACAACCGGTTTAACACTCGGAGGAACAATGGTCCGAGTAGATATCTCAATACGGAGTTACATTGTGATTATTGCAAGAAGGATGGTCACACCAAGGACAAATGTTGGTTGCTTCATCCTCACCTCAAGCCACCGCCAAGATCGGGCTTGGGTCATGGACATTCGAGAGGCTCAAGAGCTAACTACACCTCGGCCAAGCAACACCAAGGTGGAACCGGTTCAATCAAGCAAGGAGAAGAGTCCCACCAAGGATAGTATGTGAGGAAAACTGACTTGGAGGCTCTCATCAAGTCATTTGCATCACTCAAGGAATCTGGTAAAACCTTCTATACCCGTTGACCTAGTGAATCTCTAGTGATTGATTCAGGTGCTTCTCACCACATGATTAACAACTTGAACTTAGTTGAAAAGCTAGAACCGTCTAAGGGAAATGTGATGATTGCAAATGGTGATAACATACCTATTAGAGGAATTGGGAACTTGAATCTATTTAACAAAAGCTCTAAAGCATTTTACATGCCAAATTTCGAATCAAATTTGCTCTGGGTTAAAAGAATGACTAGTGATTTGAATTGCTTTGATCTTGTGCATTCGGATGTTTGGACCTCGCCTTGTTCATCTAGGGATAACAATAAGTACTTTGTCACATTCATTGATGAGAAATCAAAATATACATGGATAACTCTCTTACCATCTAAGGATAGGGTCTTTGATGCATTTGTGAATTTCAAAACCTATATTACTAACCAATACAATGCGAAGATTAAGATCTTTAGAACAGATAATGGTGGTGAATCATGAGCAACCGATTCAAAGACCACTTGGCTAAGCTTGGCATTTTGCATCAAACCACTTGTCCATACACTCCACATCAAAATGGGGTAGCCGAGAGGAAGAACCGACACCTAATGGAGGTTTCAAGAGCCATGATGTTCCATATGAATGTGCCTAGAAGATATTGGGGAGATGCGGTCATGACCGCTTCTTTTGTTTTGGTGCCTAGGGAACTAAGGGACAAGCTAGAGCCAAAGAGTACGAGATGCATATTCCTCGGATATTTAACGACACAAAAGGGATACAAGTGTTATGACCCGAGTACAAGAAGAACATTTGTGTCTAAGGAGGTTAAGTTCATCGAAGACCAAGGGTTTTATGATGTCAAAGACCGAGGTGACTTGAGTGACCTAGCTACCCCGTCAGACCTTGGCTCTAATTTGCGATTCCTTCTTCAAAACCTCGGGAATCATGAGCGAAGAGACACAATGGGTAATTAAAACAAGACTCAACCGGCCCAAGAGGAAGTTGCTCAAGAAACAGTTCAAGAAGAGGTTGTTCAAGAGATGGTCCAAGAAAAAACCGGTCAGGATGAGTCTCCGGTAAGTCTAGAACATGGCTAACTCTCTTACCTTCCAAAGGCCGTGTTTTTGAGGCATTCTCAAACTTTTACAGCTTTGTCTCTATGCAATATAATGCTAAAATCAAGAATTTTTTATCTGACAATGGTGGTGAATACACCATCAACGAGTTCAAAGCCTTCACATCCAAGCATGGGATTGTGCACCAAACTTCTTGTCCCTATACTGCACAACAGAATGGTGTTACTGAGTGTAAGAACAAACATCTTATAGAAGTTGCAAGAACTATGATCTTCCACAAAAATGTCCAAAAACATTTTTGGGGAGATGCAGTTGTGACCGCATGTTATCTCATCAATCGACTCCCAACTAAATGTCTCAAAGATATCTCTCCATACGAGGTACTCAACAAAACTAAACCATCTGTTGATTTTCTAAAAGTGTTTGGTTGTGTTTGCTATGTCCATGTTCCAGATAACCATAGGAACAAGCTTCAGCCAAAAAGCGTCAAATGCATCTTTGTGGGATACTCTACAACTCAAAAGGGCTACAAATGTTACAATCCGGAAACAAGAAAAACCCATATCTCTCGGGATGTCAAATTTGATGAAGAGAAAGCTTTTTATGAAGAAAATGATTGGAACAAACTAAAGGACTTAGGTTCTTCTCATTCTGATCTTGCTTCTAACCTTAGACATCTTCTTGAGAGCCTGAACTTGCCAAAGAAAATAGAAGCAGGCCATCCATCTCTTCCACCACATTTTGAAGAACAGCCTGACAATGGTGAAACAGAGGTGGAAAGTGATGAAACCAAATCAAAAGATGAAGATCAAGAGGCATAAACTTCATGTAATCATGATAATCATGACAAACAGCAGGATGACATATCTGAAGACTTATCAGACGATAAAACAGACATGGAATCTATGGATAATGTCCAGAATTGAGGCAACTGTTCCTAAAGATAGTCTTGAAAGAAGCACCAGACTCGAGAAACAAAAGATGGAGACTGCCATCCATGAAGATGATTCTCCTCCTCCTCCTTGCAGAATTAGTACCCGAACTAAGAAGGATCCTTCAGAATGGAACAAAACACGTGTTTATTATAACAACCTTGCTAATACTGCTGTCCATCCTATTCAAGCTTATTGTTGCTTAGCTAACCTTCCTGATGATCATCAAGCTTTTCTTAGCAAAATTGACCAGGTTGCTATACCTCAGACTTATGAAGAAGCAAAGGATAGTGAAGTATGGACTGAGGCAGTAAACGAAGAACATGGAGCCATGAAGAAGAATCATACTTGGGATGTTGTTGATCTCCCAAAAGGAAAGAAAACAGTCGGGTCTAAATGAGTTTTCATAATCAAATACCTAAGCAATGGTGACATAGAAAGGCACAAAGCTCATTTGGTAGCTAAAGGCTTCACTCAAACATATGGAGAAGATTACAAAGACACTTTTGCCTGTTGCTAAACTCCATAATGTTCGGCTTGTTCTTTCTCTTGCCACTAACCTTTCTTGGGATTTATGGCAGATGGATGTGAAAAATACTTTTCTTCAAGGAGAGGTTGAAGAGGAAGTAGACATGAGACCACCTCCTGGTATTGAGATTGAAGAAGGAAAAGTACTCAAGCTTGGGAAAGCTATCTATGGTCTGAAGCAATCACCAAGTGCTTGGTATTACAAGTTGAGTAAAACCCTCATTGGAAACAAGTTTAAAAGGTCAGAAGCTGATCATTCGCTTTTTACAATGAAGGGGGAATAAGGTATTGTCGTTGTCCTTATTTATGTTGATGATATCATTATTTCGGGCAATGACAAAGAAGGTATTCAACATACCAAATCTTCTCTTAAATCTGTTTTTGATATAAAAGACTTAGGTGAACTAAAGTACTTTCTTGGAATAGAAGTATGTCGTTCTGATGAAGGACTATTACTATCTCAAAGAAAGTACACAGTTGATCTTCTTAGTGAAACAGGGAAACTTGGAGCTAAACCTGCTACGACGCCTGTTATGACCCTCGCAAGGACTATGGCCGGCCGCTCAAGTAAAAGTCTGAGACCGGAGGCCAGACGGGTTGGAACGGACATAAAAGACTTAGAAAGAAGCCTAAAAAGACTTAGAAAGGAAATTCCAAAGAAAGGACTAGGGGATTGACCAAGGAACCAACATTTGGATCAAGAAAGTTGGTCAAGTCCCGATCCGTGTCCCACGGCACGTAGGATCGAAACACGGAACATGTGCCAGGAAGAACCTAAAGGTAATGGAACGGGCCCGGTACACGGTCCAGACCCCGGTACCTAAGGCCTTGGATAAGCCATGTACCACGGGTCGAGGCCGCCTGAGACCGCCCAAGGCTAACCCGAGGCAAAGATGAGCCAAGACCCTAGGAAATATGTGGCGTTCCGCGAGCCACGTCAGTGCTCTACCCGGGTAGGTGCGAGACGTGGCTAGGAGCGAGCCACGTTGACACTTCCACCTGGGTATGTGCGAGGCGCGGCTTGGGTTCGGCCACGTCACCGCTCGGACGTGGATCGACCCGTGCCTCACACGTGTCAACCAACGGGCAGTGCCACGTCTCCGACTCACATTTATAAATAAGTGACCCATGGTCATTTTTCCCCCGAGCAAAACCCTATCAAACACCCCCCCCCCCCCCCCCTCCTTTTTCCCCTTTTTGCAGAGAATCCCTATGGAAACTCTGCTCGTTTGATCCCGAGAATTCCTTTCAGAAATCTCTGTCCGACTGTCCTTTAGATCCGAGAGTTGTTCCCTTTAGCCCTAGATCTCCTGTGAAGGAATCTCTGCCCGTGTACTCCCAAGAATCCGAGAGTTAGTCCCATCGTCCTATCCCTTTTGATCCGAGAATCCTTAGGGGAAACTCGGTTCTTTTCACCCAAAAATCCGAGAGTTGTCCCTTTTGGTTCCGTAACCTTTTGAGAGTCCGATATCCGAGTGCGTCTCGGTAAGAATAGATCAAGGGAAGTTCTGTCCGTTAAAGTCTAAGGATCTGCGGTCTAAGGAGCGGCTGGAGTCTGTAGCATCTCCGAGCTTTGTCGCCTTAAGAGTGAGTGAAGTCCCGGTGACTAGATGAGTAGGGTCACCGTGGGGTTTCCTTGTTTCCTTTCGGTTTAAAATGCTTAGATTATTACTTAGTGTTGATTCTTTGCTTGCGTGATCTCTTGAGCTTGATTATGTGGGATAAGTCCTCCATGCTTGTTTAACTTAGCTTCCTGTCTTAGTGATTTGATAGTTCTTGCACTCATGGTTGATCATATCCTGGGATGGTTGTGGTTATAACAGTAGCAATAGGTGCATTGCTATGTTGTTGGGTTTGTGCTTGCATTAGGTCGTTAGTTATGCATAATGAGTGGTATCGTGTGCATTTAGCCTAATGTTGGATGAATTGGATTGCCTCATGTGTGTTATCATGAGGCAGCGGTCCTTCGTTCCCGAAGAAAGACGTGGCGTTCACACCATGGGGGATTTTTGGGTCGCTGTGGATGATGTCCCAGCTGGAGAGTCACACCCATGAGCCATGATACATGACGATGTATTTGAGTTGAGAAGGGACTTCGACTCGGGGAATTGTTTGACTTTGTGTCTTACATCCCGTTCTGGGAACATGTGTTGGATCCGCAAGGCCTTAATGGAATTTAAAACGAATTGCATTGCATGTAGAATCAGTTTGCCTTAGGACTTGCATGGTTATTGCATTGTTCTTCGATTATTGCTTGTTCTGCTTGCTTGCTGCTTGTTTGCTGTTCCTTGATGCTTTGGGGATTGGGGTGGTTTGTATATTGGCTCTGCTCACTGAGTAATTTTAAAATTGCTCATTACACCACTTTTGTTTTGCAGGAAGCCTTAGAGGAAAAGCTCGTAGCGGGCAGCTTTCGACTTAGGGAAGCCAGAGTAGGTTTTTTGTTGATCTTGCAAATGCTTAGTGTTTATGATATACGTTTTTGAACCTCGGATCCAACGTATATAGCTTTCCAAAGGTTTTTCCATATAAAATATATACTAAGTATAAAAGGGAACGTTTTCTAAAAATTGCAAGCAACGCTGCTGCGTGGTCTTGTCTAGACCGGAACAACCGCACTGGCTTGGTTCGAGTTGCAAAGCCTTAGGACCAAGTCAGTCGGGTAAACTTTCCTAGGAATGGCTAGTCTTAGGTCCCTTGATCTGTTCTCGGGCCTTAGGACCAGGTGTTCTCGAGGCAGTACGTAGCGTCCCCGGTCAATGGTCGTTGACCAA
Source organism: Draba incana (assembly GCA_963576765.1). Taxonomy (NCBI): domain Eukaryota; kingdom Viridiplantae; phylum Streptophyta; class Magnoliopsida; order Brassicales; family Brassicaceae; genus Draba; species Draba incana. The sequence continues at coordinate 20,558,734 of OY755214.1, read as the reverse complement.
TGATCGGGGGTGTTACAAGTTGGCATCAGAGCATGGTTATATCATGCTATGTTGCTTGCGTTTTCAATGATTTTATCGAGTCAAATGAGTCACAAGATCAACTAGGGCCTGGCCAGTCCATTGCTTTAAGTAGATGGGATTAATAGGATTTACCCTTTTGCATTCATGATCGAAGATGCCACCTCGCAGATGGATGAGGGCAGGGTCTGAGTCGGATGTCACTAATCAGTCATCGGATGAGTTAAGTGAAAATGTATTTTATGGTCACCTATCGGACAGTGATGGATCTGGTTACTTAGTGGATGTCACAAGTGAATTGGAAGAATTAGTGGGAGTTCCGGTTCACCAACAGTGTACGGCTAGTCAATGCCCCTTATGTTATCACAATGGGGAATCCAAACTCGAGGAAGTGCCTGAGTCCGTACCAGAATAATTGCCTGAATTCGAACCAGAAGAAGAGCTTGAGTCCGAACCAAAAGAGGATCCCGTAGAAGATCCGGAAAAAGAAGTCCAAGGGTCGGATGTCCACATGCATGACCCGGAGATTATCGTGATCCCTGATTCACCAGAGTCTCCACCGGTCCTGATGATTCCCAATCTTACCCGAAGTTATTGAGATCTCTTTGGATAGTGAGATGGTTGTTCAAGGGGAAAGTCCTGTCTTAGTGCCTTCTGGTACTCCAATAACCCAATCGCAAAGAACACCTGACCAGATGGTGCCGAATGTAGTGCCTTCGTCTAATGCGGATCCTTACCCACATTGCACCGAGTATTAGGAAAGGTACTTGGATAGGGTACAACAGTCCGAACCATATCAACGATGGCGCAACAGGCACAGATTGCCAACAGAGGATGCTCAAAGAACAGCGAGAGAAGGAGCATCATCAGATAGGAATGTTAGTGGAGCTAGGGCAATTCCAAGGACTATAAGGGATTTTCCCAAAGTGTTTACGATGCCGAGTAGTCCAAGCCCAAGACAGAACCAGTATTGAGCCTATAGAATCGACGAATCAGAACAGGATCCACTTTTGGGGATGAGGCGAGAGACAGTGCCTAAACCTAGTCCTTCGGCACAGTTGTACACACCCACTAGGAGTCGGATCGAGATTGGAGAAGGATCTTGGGAATCCTCTGTTAAAAGCCAAGGATTTAGGGCATCAGTCTCTAGGACTGGGCATGGTTTTATTTCACCCGCTACGACTTGGTGTCGTGTCTGTGGACTGAAAGGACATGTATCCTACTTCTGCCCATCCTTGAATTGGAAAGCCGATGGGAGTAAGGTGATATGCGCGCATTGCAGTATAGAAGGACATCTGGGAAGTAGTTGTCCGATCATCCATCCAGAATTCATGACTCTGACTCAGTCGCCTCTCAATCCATCTCGCGGTCCAAGCTGTTCCAGGGAGCAACCAACTTTAGGACATAGGGTATGTTCTAGGTGTAGATACCTTTAAACTTTGCCAAGGCAGGTATGAATGGGTTCTAACCTTCTCTTTTTGATGTGAATATCGGTGTGATAGGATCGGAAGTCTTGGTAACCTAATTTTATAGCTGGTTCCAAGATGCAAAATGCCTTTGTGGCATGATGTATCATAATCTGCTAAAGACCTAATCCGAATCATGTAAAATATTGGATAAGTGGCTAATGTTTAATAGTATTTTGCATGATGTGATGCCTAATGCCTTTGAATGTTTAATTATTCTGCATGGTCTAATGCTTAGTGCTTTAGAATGTTTAAGGAGTTATGCATTGTGTGATGCTTGATGCTTTTGATCGATCCATATTTATTATGATTTAGGATCGTTTTGCCCAAGCCTTCGGATGGAGTTTAGCGAGTTAGGTTCTCGGGAAACCTAAGATTTTGTCTAAGGTTGGGTTGTCTGAAAAGTCTTGGATAGGATTTCTGGAATCTAGAGTTAGGCCTAGAAAGTCTAAGTCTTAGTGATTAGAAGTCTTATCTAGAATTCTAAGGAAAACCCATGGCCTTAGCCTAAACCCATGGCCAAGGGGAATGGCCGAATGAGAAAAAGGGAAAACCCAAGAGGAATGGTCGAATAAGGAAAGGAGGAAACCAGGTAGAATGGCCGTTTAAAGAAAGGGAAATCAAAAAGAAAGGATGGAAAATCAAGAGGAAATGATGCTTAAAGAAAGTAGTAAGATCAAGTTAGAAATTTGGTTAAGTGTTTAAGGTAGCGATTACGGTCAAGATTGGTGAAATTTGGCTAAGTGTAAACGAGATAGAGTCTGGTCTTGTTAGAATAATGGGGAAAAGGTAGTTGAGGTTCAAGCTTCGGAGTTCATAAATACCTAAGGCATAAAATAAAAAAATAAGAACTTGGAAATCAATGCCAACGATTTAGGGGAATAGATTAGCAAAGGCAAGACAGATTCATACTTAGTTCCAAGGATGGAACCAGGGGAGGTCTGAACCGATCGCTTAGGCGGGAAGATGGAGAATAGATTGCGGGAACCCTTATTTTCCAGCGAAGCGGCAATGGTGATAAATTAAATCCTGGAAGCCTATCAGGGAAGTTACCAAAAGGGTATATCAAGAAGCTCACCCAAGGATATTACTGGAGTAAGCACCATTGTATCTACATGACCCGAAGGCGAAAAAGCTCAAGGATAGTTTGATAGAGAAAAGTCTAATGTCGAGGAATGGAAACTCGCATTGCACTTGAAAAGTAATCAAGGGAAGACCCTGGAAAATTCGAGGACGAATTCTCTTAAGGGGGAGAGAATATTATGACCCTCCAAGGACTATAGCCGGCCGCTCAAGTAAAAGTCCGAGACCAGAGGTCAAACGGGTCGGAACAAACATAAAAGACTTAGAAAGAAGCCTAAAAAGACTTAGAAAGGAAGTTCCTAAGAAAGGACTAGGGGATTGACCAAGGAACAAACATTTGGATCAAGAAAGTTGGTCAAGTCCAGATTTGTGTCCCGCGGCACGTAGGATCAGAACACAGAACATGTGCCGAGAAGAACCTAAAGATAATGGAACAGGCCCGGTACACGGTCCAGACCCCGGTACCTAAGGCCTTGGATAAGCCATGTACCATTGGTCGAGGCCACCTGAGACTGCCCAAGGCTGACCCGAGGCAATGACGAGCCAAGACCTTAGAAACATGTGGCGTTCCGCAAGCCACGTCAGTGCTCCACTTGGGTAGGTGCGAGACGTGGCTAGGAGCGAGCCACGTCGATACTTCCATCCGGGTAGGTGCGAGGCGCAGCTAGGGTTCGGCCACGTCATCGCTCGGATGTGGATCGACCCGCGCCTCACACGTGTCAACCAACGGGCAGTGCCACGTCTCTGACTCACGTCTATAAATAAATGACCCATGGTCATTTTTCCCCCAGCAAAACCCTATCAAAACCCCCCTTTTTCCCTTTTTTACCGAGAGTCCCTAGGGAAACTCTGCCCGTTTGATCCCGAGAATTCTTTTGGAAATCTCTGTCCGACTGTTCCTTAGATCAGAGAGTTGTTCCCTTTGGCCCGAGATCTCCTGTGAAGGAATCTCTGCCAGTGTACTCCCAAGAATCCGAGAGTTAGTCCCATCGTCCCATCCCTTTTTATCCGAGAATCCTTAGAGCAAACTCAATTCTTTTCACCCAAAAACCCAAGAGTTGTCTCTTTTGGTTCCGTAACCCCTTGAGAGTCCTATATTCGAGTGCGTCTCGGTAAGAATAGATCAAGGGAAGTTATGTCTGTTTAGGTCTAAGGATCTGCGGTCGAAGGAGCAGCTAGAGTCCGTAGCATCTCCGAACCTTGTCGCCTTAGGAGTGAGTGGAGTCCCGGTGACTAGATGAGTAGGGTCACTGTGGGGTTTCCTTGTTTCCTTTCGGTTTAAAATGCTTAGATTCTTACTTAGTGTTGATTCTTTGCTTGCGTGATCTCTTGAGCTTGATTATGTGGGATAAGTCTTCCATGCTTGTTTAACTTAGCTTCCTGTCTTAGTGATTTGATAGTTCTTGCACTCATGGTTGATCTTATCCTGGAATGGTTGTGGTTATAACAGTAGCAATAGGTGCATTGCTATGTTGTTGGGTTTGTGCATGCATTAGGTCGTTAGATATGCATGATGAGTGGTATCGTGTGCATTTAGCCTAATGTTGGATGAATTGGATTGCCTCATGTGTGTTATCATGAGGCAGCGGTCCTTCGTTCCCGAAGAAAGACGTGGCGTTCATGCCATGGGGGATTTTTGGGTCGCACCCATGAGCCATGATACATGACGATGTATTTGAGTTAAGAAGGGACTTCGACTCGGGGAATTGTTTGACTTTGTGTCCTACATCCCATTCCGGGAACAGGTGTTGGATCCGCAAGCCTTAATGGAATTTAAAACGAATTGCATTGCATGTAGAATCAATTTGCCTTAGGACTTGCATGGTTATTGCATTGTTCTTCGATTATTGCTTGTTCTGCTTGCTTGTTGCTTGTTTGTTGTTCCTTGATGCTTTGGGGATTGGGGTGGTTTGTATATTGGCTCTGCTCACTGAGTAATTTTAAAATTACTCATTCCACCACTTTTGTTTGCAGGAAGCCTTATAGGGAAAGCTCGTAGCGGGCAGTTTTGGACTTAGGGATGCCAGAGTAGGTTTTCCGTTGATCTTGCAATTGCTTAGTGTTTATTATATACGGTTTTGAACCTCGGATCCGACGTATATAGCTATCCAAATGTTTTTCCGTATAAAATATATACTAAGTATAAAAGGGAACGTTTTCTAAAAATTGCAATCAACGTTGCTGTGTGGTCTTGTCCGGACCAGAACAACCGCAATGGCTTGGTTCGGGTTGCAAAGCCTTAGGACCGAGTCAGTCGGGTAAACTGTCCCGGGAATGGCTGGTTTTAGGTCCCTTGATCTGTTTTTGGACCTTAGGACCGGGTGTTCTCGAGGCAGTACGTAGTGTCCCCGGTCAACGGTCATTGACCAATGATCGGGGGTGTTACAACACCTATAGAAGAAAAGTTCAAAGACTCTCGTGAAGGGGAGCATGAGGGGGAACCTTATGATAACATCGGACAATACCAAAGAATTGTGGGTAAGCTCATTTATCTAACCATTACTCGTCCGGATTTATGTTTTGCCGTGAATCAGGTAAGTCAACATATGCAAGCTCCCACTATCTATCACTGGAATATGGTGGAAAGAATCCTCAAGTATCTAAAGGGAACTCCGGGCCTCAAACTATCTTGATTTTATTTTAATAAAACAAGTTCTTAATCTTTTCTTTATATTCTTTCCATCCGATCAATTCCATCACTCTTACCCTCCTAATTTCGCAAATTCTAACATGGTATCAGAGCAATGATCCATTGATTCTTGATTCTCAAATCCTACTCTTTCCAATTCTTGTCCAAAACTCTTGAAAATCTTTCATTCTCTCGGTTCCAAAGGCTTTCCCGGTTACAAATCCTAATCTCCAACTTCAAATATCAATTCTTCTCTAGAGTTCATCCCTTTCAAATTTTCACTTGAGTTATACTCGTGTCTCTTCAAAGAAGAATAATTATGGAAAACGGCGGTTCAAGCAAAGCTCTTGTCCTTCCGGTTACTCTCAAGGGAGAGAACTATCTCTTGTGGTCAAGAACCACCAAGACGGCCCTATGTGGGCGTGGCCTATGGAGCCACATTGATCTTAGCCTCGTTCCAAAGGAAGCCGAAGTTGATTCATCCGACGAAGAAGAAGAAGATGATGAAGCTAAGCGTGCTAAAGAGGCCATTCTTCAAAATGGTCTTGAGGCTTAATTCTAGATGTCTACTCATATTGCGAAACTGCAAATGAGCTTTGGGAGACTCTCAAGAATGTCTACGGCAACATAACCAACCTTACCCGTTTGTTCGAGGTCAAGAAAGCCCTTAACAAACTCAACCAAGAAAACTTGGAATTCACTAAACACTTTTGGAAGTACCGGTCTCTTTGGGCCGAATTAGAGATGCTCACCATGAATCCGGAAACGAAAGGAGAGAGCAAGACAAGGCCTTTGGCCTTCTTCTCACCTTGAATCCGGTCTACAACGATCTCATCAAGCATATCTTGAGGTACGACAAGCTCCCAAGCATTGATGAGGTGTGTTCTCAAATCCAAAGAGAGCAAGGCTCTCACGGCCTATTCGGTGGAAAGGGGGAGCTTCCAACGGCTCATAAGGGAGCTTACACTCCCTATAATGACTGAAGGAACTACAACATCAACCGGGCCAACCAAAATGTGAAATGTGACCATTGCAAGAAACTTGATCACACTAAGGCTCGGTGTTGGATACTCAAACCCCATCTCCAAAGTGGCCCAAAAAGCCACTACAATAGGCCACGAGCTAACAACGGATCAACCAAGAATGATCAAGCCCAAGCCGGCACGTCCAAACAAGGAGAAAAGGTGACCCATGGAGACCATGTCAAGAAGATCGACTTGGATGTCATCATCAAGGCCATAAAGGAATCCGGTATCACCTATTGTTAGAATTTATGGGTTCTTAGCTAATGAACAAGTAAAAGAAAGATCCAACTTTTAGAAATGGTTGAATCAACAAGAAAGCTCAAATGAGCACAAGATTAAGACTGAGATTATAACACAGATTCAGAAGAGATTTAGAGTAGATTAGGAATGATTTAGGGAAGATATAAGAATAATATGGGTTTGATCCAAAGGGATCTCACCCTAAACACGTTTAACACTCCCTAATCTACATTTGTATAAACTGAACTTAGATTTTATTATTCAAGAATAAGTTAATGATTACAATGAAAGAGATAACATATATAAAGAGTAAAAGCAAGATCAGATCACACATGTTACCGTTAGAAATAAAAGGAAGATGACAACATAAAGTAAATGTGCTTTATGGAAAGATAAGGTTAAGGATAAGCTTGTACTATGCTTTTGGCTCAGTCTTATCCTTAACAAAATGGTCACATGAATTTGAATACGGGACCACGTGAATAAGGCGCGTCCATGTACATCCACGCCATCACTCGTACCGCGCCTCGAGCATCCTTCCCGCGGGTCGAGTCTTTCTCGCTTCTCGATGGATCCTTCCCGCGGGTTAAGTCTATCCCGCGTATCCAATGTTACGGCTTCACTCAAACTAAACGGGGTCTCCCTTAGTCCAGATGCGGCCTGACCGTCCCTCTTCATGATGGTACTAGGCCGCCTCATTCTTGTACCATCCGCGTATCATTCCATCAAGTTACCCGAATCAATTCTTTTCTTCGGTAACCCATTTATTCACTTTAGTAACTTAAGGGATGATAATTGATTAATCACTCTTAAGTACTCTCCTTGATTAACACCTACTACTCTTATAAACCTAATAATTCCCTAATAGTTGATTCTGGTGCTTCACACCATATGATTAGCAATAACTGTTAGAATTTGCAGAATAAGTATGAATATTTAGTGATAAGAATCGGATTGGAAGTTTAGTGAGAAACGAGTAAGAGCTTGATTTATTTAAAATAAATTCAAGATAAGATTTACAAGTGTTCAAACATTTTTTAAATAGATACAAGTTTATGCTAAAAGAGGAAAGTGACTGTTTGAGGTCCAAACGGTCGGATTAGATTAGTTCCAACGATTGGGTCGCGGGACGAGGATCGGGCACTATCGGCACCGATCCTCGTGCAGATCAGGATGGGTCAACGACAGTCAACGCAGGTCAATGCGAGCATGGAAAGTCAATGCGCGTCTCGCGTGTCCCGCGTGTCCGTGACTCTGTGCCGCGCCTCGAGTCTTCGTGTACTACAGGTCGACCTCTCTCATCCCGCATCTTGATTACCCCCGATGCTCAGGTCCGTCTGTCCCGATACTCAATCCGCGTACTGGGCCTCGATGCAACACGTACTGCAGGTCGAGGATTTCCTTCCCGCGTCTTGGTGATTCCCGACCCGCGGTTCCGTCCATCCGATACTTCATTCCTTTTTGTTTTATTTACCTTGGGTAATTTACCCATGGTGCTTTATTCCTATGATCAATACTCCCCCTCAAGCTTAGCATTAGGGATTTAGGCTAAGCTTGGAAACCCACAACATATTACCTCATTAAAAACCTTAATAAGTAAAATTAACCTCATGGGATAAAACCTTACTATAGGAAAAAGAGTGTAATGGTCATGGAGGGGACTTGATAATGGCTTAGTCAAGTCCACAAGTCCAAGTTTGCTAAAAATGTGGTTGCAAACTTTTAGACTTGCGGCTTTGGTAAGGATATCCGCCAATTGATCTCCACTTCTTGTATAGCACGGTAGAGTCATTCCTTGCTCGATCTTCTCCCGTAATTTGTGGCAATCAATCTCGATGTGTTTGGTTCTTTCGTGAAACACCGAGTTTGTTACAATGTGAATGGCGGCTTGGTTGTCACAATGCATTGTGATCGAATGATCTTGTGAGACTCGTAAGTGTAACAAGATCCCCTTTAGCCAAGTAAGCTTCTTCATCGCTCTATACTCGGCTTTGGCAATTGAACATGATACGGACTGTTGCTTCTTTGTTTTCCATGTGACCAAGTTCCCTCCAAGAAACGTGCAATAGCCGGTGGTAGACCTTCAGTCGTTGCGGTCACCGGCCTAATCTGCGTCACAATAACCATCTAGCTTCGTGGCTCCGTTCTTTCCCATCCAAATGCCTTGACCGGAGCTTCCTTTCAAATATCTAAGTATTCTTACCACCATATTCCAATGGTGCACCTTTGGCTCCTTCATATGTTGACTCACTTGGTTGACCACGAAGCAAAGATCCGATCTAGTGAGTGTTAAATAGATCATCTTCCCAACCAATCTTAGGTATTGAGACGGATCGGTATATGGTTCATCTAGAGGAGTCTTAGCCGGTTTAGCTCCCATCTTGCCCATTTTCTTAAGAAGATCCATTGTGTACTTCTTTTCGAAGATATGTAAGCCGTTTGAGAACCGACAAACCTCAATCCTAAGGAAGTACTTCAGCTCACCGAGGTCATTGATCTCAAACTCCGACTTGAGATAGGCCTTGGTCTCTTGGATTCCTTCCTTATCACTTCCGGAGATGATCAAGTAGTCAACGTATACAAAGACCATGATGATTCCCTTTGGCCCTTTCATCGTGAATAGCGTATGATCGAGCTCCGACTTCTTGAATCTCTTATCCATAAGGGTGGTGCTTAGTTTCTTGTACCAAGCCCGTGGTGATTGTTTGAGGCCGTAGATTGCCTTTCTCAACCGCAAGACCTTCCCCGGTTCTACGATGTTTTCAAGGTTGGGTGGTGGAGTCATGTTGACTTCTTCTTCTAGGTTGCCTTGGTGAAAAGCGTTCTTGACATCCATTTACCAAAGCTCCCATTCTAGATTGACGGCTAATGAGAGAACTACTCGGACCCTGTTGAGCTTGGCCACCGGCGCAAACGTATCCGTGTAGTCATCTTTATAGGTTTGTGTGAAACCCCGAGCCACCAACCTTGCCTTGAACCGTTCAATCTCTCCACTACTTAAATGCTTGATCGTGAAAACCCACTTGGAGCTCACAGTCTTCTTCCCTTCCGGTAGATCGGCCTCATCCCAAGTGTGGTTCTTTATCATGGTACCTACCTCGTTATCCACCGCACCATTCCATTATTCTTTTTCCATGGCTTCCTCATAGGTGGATGGAATTGTGTGTTCATCTATCTTCACAAGGAACGCTTGATGATCCGAAGGCAAAAGGGCGAGAGAAAATGTCGCTTGAATGGGGTGAGCCACCGCCTTGTTGGTGTAAAACACCCTCTTGTCTTTCCATGTGGATGGGTCACATCTAATCCTCTCACATCTCCTAAGTGTTTGGATCGGTTCATCTTTGGCCGCCAAGGCTTGAGTAGGTGGTTGAGTTGGCTCTTCTTGGTCCTCCGGTGCCAAGACTAGATCGTCGGTGTTGGGACTCGGTTCTTCTTCAATGTGAGTCTCCTCCATGTTTTCCCGAGGGACCGCCTATGTTCTTGATGGGACCGTCTCTGTTTTTGATGGAACCGGGCCTCCTAGATGCTCAAGTAAGAACCTCAAGGAGGCTCCTCGATCCGAGGATATGGCGAGATCCTTCAAGTCCTCCCAATCCTTTGTCTTGTAATATCCTTGTTCCTCCATGAACTTCACGTCTCGGGATACAATGTACTTTTTGTTGATCGGATCGTAGCACTTTTATCCCTTTTGGGTGTTTGAGTAGCCTAGAAGCATACACTTGGTGCTCTTGGCATCTAACTTGCTTCGTAATTCGCCGGGCACTAAGACAAAACAACACAATAAAAGACCCTTAGATGTTCTAAAGAAGGTTTAATTTTTTTGAGTACCTCATATGGTGAGTGGTCCTCTAGAACTTTGGTGGGTGTTCTATTGATGAGATAGCAAGCCATCATTACCGCATCACCCCAAAACCTCTTTGGAACGTTGGTATGGAACATCATTGACCGGGCTACCTCCATCAAATGGCGATTCTTCCTTTCGGCCACACCGTTTTGTTGTGGTGTGTATGGGCATGAGGTTTGGTGTATGATGCCATGGTTGGCTAGATGTTCCTTAAACCGAGTACTTTTGTATTCACCACCATTATCCGACCTAAAGACTTTAATCTTGGCATTATAGTGGTTAATCACATGACTTTCAAAATAAATGAATGCATCAAACACACGATCTTTGGATGGTAATAGAGTTACCCAAGTATATTTTTACTTTTCATCAATGAAGGTCACAAAATACTTGTCGTTATCTCTAGATAAGCATGGAGATGTCCATACGTCTGAATGCACTAAATCAAAACAATTTTCATAAATGGTGGTTGATTTATTGAATACGGGTTTGCAATGTTTACCCAAAATACAAGATTCACAAGTTAAATGATTAAAAACGACATTGGGTAACATAAGCTCAAGGGCTCTAGCCTGAGGATGTCCTAATCTAGCATGCCAAATCGCATTATTTGGTAATTTAAAACAAGCAAACGAAAAAGATCTTGGAGTAGTTTCTTCAAGAACATAGAGATCATCTTTAGTTCCCCCTCCTCCAATGATTTTTCCCGACTTAATATCCTGAAAGCACACTTCATTAGGACTAAAAATAGCATAGCAATCTAAATCATTTGTGGCTCTTTTAACCGATAATAGGTTGCTAGCAAAATTAGGCATATAACATGCTTTAGATTCTTTCTCAAATATTTTCAAGTTCCCAATTCACTTAATTGGCATCCTATCACCATTTGCAATTTCTACATTTCCCTTAGCCATTTCAATGTTACTAAGCATGTTCTTATTGCTAATCATATGGTGGCAAGCACCGGAATCAACTATTAGAGAATTATTAGGTGTATGAGAGTAGTAAGTGATACCGGATTCCTTGAGGGCCTTGATGATGGCATCCAAGTCGGCCTTCTTGACATAGTCTCAACCGGTCATCTCTTCTCCTTGTTTGGATGTGCCGGCTTGAGCTTCATTCTTGGTTGATCCGTAATTGGCTCTCGGCTCATTGTAGTGGCTTCTTGGACCTCTTCGGAGATGGGGATTAAGTATCCAACACCGAACCTTTGTGTGACCGAGCTTCTTGCAATGGTTGCATATCACAACTTGATTGGGCCGGTTGTTGTTGTTGTTCCTACGGTGCTTATAGGGAGTGTAAGCTCCCTTATGAGCCATTGGAAGCTCCCCCTTTCCATCGAATAGGCCATGAGAGCCTTTCTCTCGTTGGATTTGAGAGCACACCTCATCAATGCTTGGAAGCTTGTCGGACCTCAAAAGATGTTTGATGAGGTTGTTATAGACCGGATTCAAGGTGAGGAGGAGGCCAAAGACCTTGTCTTGCTCTCTTCGTTCATTGAGTGCCTCCGGATTCATGGTGAATGGACGGAGCATCTCCAACTCGGCCCAAAGGGACCGATATTTCCTAAAAGTGCTTAGTGAACTCCAAGTCTTCTTGGTTGAGTCCATTGAGAGCTTTCTTGACTTCAAACACTCGGGTTAGGTTGGTGATGTTACCGTAGACATTTTTGAGAGTCTCCCAAAGCTCATTTGCGTATTCGCAATATGAGTAGGCTTCTAGAATTGGAGCCTTAAGACCATTTTGAAGAATGGCCAACACCGTTTGGTCTTCTTGGAACCATTTGGCTTCTTTAATGACCTTAGCTTCATCGTCTTCGAATTCATCGGATGAATCAACCTCGGCTCCCTTCGAAACGAGGCTAAGATCAATGTGGCTCCATAGGCCACACCCACATATGGCCGTCTTGGTGGTTCTTGACCACAATAGCTAGTTTTCTCCCTTAAGAGTAACCGGAAGGACAAGAGCCTTGCTTGAGCCGCTGTTTTCCATAACTATTCTTCTTCAAAGAAACAAGAGTATAACTCAAGTGTGGAAGTAAAGTTGAAAGAGATGAAATCTAAAGGTTGAGATTTGAACCGAGAGAATGAAAGATTTCCAAAAGTGTTTGACAAGAATTGAACAAGAATAAAGTTTGAGAATCAAGAATCAAAGGATCATTGCTCTGATACCATGTTAGAATTTGCGGAATAAGTATGAATATTTAGTGATAAGAATTGGATTGGAAGTTTAGAGAGAAAAGACTAAGAACTTGATTTATTTAAAATAAATTCAAGATAAGATTTACAAGTGTTGAAACATTGTTTAAATAGATACAAGTTTATGCTGAAAGAGGAAAGTGACCGTTTGAGGTCCAAACTGTCGGCCTGGATCAGTTCCAACGATTGGGTGGCGGGTCACTATCGTTCTCGAGGCACATGACAAGGATCGGTCACTGTCGGCACCGATCCTCGTGCGGATCAGCATGGGTCAACGACAGTCAACGCGGGTCAACGTGGGCAGGGAAAGTCAATGTGCGTCTCGCATGTCCCGCGTGTCCGTGACTCCGTGCTGCACCTCGAGTCTTGGTATACTGCGGTTTGACCTCTCTTGTCCTGCGCTCAAAGACTCCCGATGCTCAGGTCCGGCTGTCCTAATACTCGATCCGCGTACTGGGCCTCAATGCCAAATGTACTGCGGGTCGAGGATTTCCTTCCTGCGTCTTGGTGATTCCCGACCCGCGGTTCCATCCATCCGATACTTCATTCCTTTCCGTTTTATTTACCTTGGGTAATTTTACCCATGATATTTTATTCCTATGATCAATAATAAGAACATGCTTAGTAACATTGAATTGGCTAAGGGAAATGTAGAAATTGCAAATGGTGATAGGATACCGATTAAGTGAATTGAGAACTTGAAAATATTTGAGAAAGAATCTAAACCATGTTATATGCCTAATTTTGCTAGCAATTTACTCTCGGTTAAAAGAGCCACAAATGATTTAGATTGCTATGCTATTTTTGGTCCTAATGAGGTGCATTATCAGGATATTAAGTCGGGAAAAATCATTGGAGGAGGGGGAACTAAAGATGATCTCTATGTTCTTGAAGAAACTACTCCAAGATCTTTTTCGTTTGCTTCTTGTTTTAAATTACCGAATAATGCGATTAGGACATCCTCATCCTAGAGCCCTTGAGCTTATGTTACCCAATGTTGGTTTTAATCATTTAACTTGCGAATCTTGTATCTTGGGGAAACATTGCAAAACTATATTTAATAAATAAAAAAACATTTATGAAAATTGTTTTGGTTTAGTACATTCGGACGTATGGACATCTCCATGCCTATCTAGAGATAACAACAAGTATTTTGTGACCTTCATTGATGAAAAGTCAAAATATACTTGGGTAACTCTATTACCATCCAAAGATCGTGTGTTTGATGCATTCATTAATTTTGAAAGTCATGTGATTAACCACTATAATGTCAAGATTAAAGTCTTTAAGTCGGATAATGGTGGTGAATACACAAGTACTTGGTTTAAGGAACATCTAGCCAACCACGGCATCATACACCAAACCTCATGCCCATATACACCACAACAAAACGGTGTGGCCGAGAGAAAGAATCGCCACTTGATGGAGGTGGCCTGGTCAATGATGTTCTATACTAACGTTCCAAAGAGATTTTAGGGTGATGCGGTCATGATGGTGTGTTATCTAATCAATAAAACACCCACCAAAGTTCTAGAAGATCACTCACCTTATGAGGTACTCAACAAAATTAGACCTTCTTTAGAACATATAAGGGTTTTTGGTTGTGTTTGCTTTGTATTAGTGCCCGGGGAACTACGAACCAAGTTGGATGCCAAGAGTACTAAGTGTATGCTCCTTGGCTACTCAAACACTTAAAAGGGTTACAAGTGCTATGACCCGGTCAACAAGAAGTACCTTGTGTCCCAAGACGTCAAGTTCATTGAAGATCAAGGATACTACGAGACAAAGGATTGGGAGAACTTGAAGGACCTAGCCACACCTTCGGATCGCGAAGCCTCCTTGAGGTTCTTACTTGAACACTTAGGAGGACCGGTCCCATCAAGAACGGAGGCGGTCCCGAATGAAGCCGTAGAGGAAAGTCAAGTTGAGGAGGAACCAAGTCCTAACACCAACGACCAAGACGTGGAACCAAAGGTCCAAGAAGAAGAGCCGACTCAAACATCTACTCAAGCCTCGGAGAATCAAGAAGAATCAATCGAACTGCTTAGGAGAAGTAAGAGGATTCGAAGCGATCCTTCTACATGGAAAGACAAGAGGGTGTTTTACAACAACAAGGCCGTGACTCACCCTATTCACGCCACATATTCTCTCGCCCTTTTGCCTTCAGATCATCAAGCGTTCCTTGTGAAGATAGATGAGCACACCATTCCATCCACCTATGAGGAAGACATGGAGAAAGAAGAATGGAATAGTGCGGTTGATGATAAGGTGGGAGCCATGATAAAGAACCACACTTGGGATGAGGCCAACCTACCGGAAGGGAAGAAGGCCGTAAGCTCCAAGTGGGTATTCACAATCAAACACTTGAGTAGTGGAGAGATTGAACGGTTCAAGGCAAGGTTGGTGGCTTGTAGTTTCACACAATGGATACGTTTGCACCGGTGGCCAAGCTTAACACGGTCCGTGTAGTTCTTTTATTGGCCGTCAATCTAGAATGGGAGCTTTGGCAAATGGATGTGAAGAACGCATTTCTTCAAGGCAATTTAGAGGAAGAAGTCTACATGACTCCACCACCCGGCCTTGAGAACATTGTACAACCGGGGAAGATCTTGCGGTTGAGAAAGGCAATCTACGGCCTCAAACAATCACCAAGGGCTTGGTAAAAGAAACTAAGAACCACCCTTATGGATAAGGGTTTCAAGAAGTCGGAGCTCGATTATACGCTATTCACGATGCAAAGACCGAAGGGAATCATTGTGGTCCTCGTGTACGTTGATGACTTGATTGTCTCCGGAAGTGATAAGGAAGGAATCCAAGAGACCAAGGTCTATCTCAAGTCGGAGTTTGAATTCAAGGACCTCGGTGAGCTTAAGTTCTTCCTTGGGATTGAGGTTTGTCGGTTCTCAAACGGCTTACATATCTCCCAAAGGAAGTACACGATGGATCTTCTCAAGGAAACAGTCAAGATGGGAGCTAAACCGGCTAAGACTCCTCTAGAAGAAGGCTACAAGGTCGTTCGAAAAGGGGAGATTGAAGATGAACCATATACCGATCCGTCTCAATACCGAAGATTGGTAGGGAAGGTGATATACTTAACACTCACTAGACCAAGTGAGTCAACATATGAAGGAGCCAAAGGTGCACCATTGGAACATGGTGGAAAGAATCCTTCAATATTTGAAAGGAAGCCCCGGTCAAGGCATTTGGATGGGAAAGAACGAGGCCACAAAGCTAGTAGACTATTGTGATACGGATTGGGCCGGAGACCGGCATGACTGGACATCCACAACCGGCTATTGCACGTTCTTTGGAGGGAACTTGGTCACGTGGAAAACCAAGAAGCAAAAGTCTGTATCATGCTCAAGTACCGAGGCCGAGTATAGGACGATGATAAAGCTCACCAATGAGCTTACTTGGCTAAAGGGAATTTTGTTACACTTAGGAGTCTCACAAGATCATCCGATCACTATGCATTGTGACAACCAAGCCGCCATTCACATTGCAACAAACTTGGTGTTTCACGAAAGAACCAAACACATTCAGATTAATTGCCACAAAGTACGGGAGAAGATCGAGTAAGGAATGACTCTACCGTGTTGTACAAGAGGTGAAGACTAATTGGCGGATATCCTCACCAAGGCCGCAAGTCTAAAAGTTTGCAACCACATTTTTAGCAAACTTGGACTTGTGGACTTGACCAAGCCGTGATCAAGTCCCCTTCCCATGACCATTACACTCTTTTTCCCTTAGTAAGTTTTTATCCCATGAAGTTTTTCTTACTAAGGTTTTTAATGAGGTAATGGGTTGTGGGTTTCCAAGCTTAGCCTAAATCCTTTATGCTAAGCTTGAGGGGGAGTATTGATCATAGGTAATAAAATACCATGGGCAAAATACCCAAGGTAAATAAAACGGAAAGAAGAAAGTGTCGGATGGACGAAACCGCATATCGGGAGTCACCGAGACGCGACAAGAAAATCCTCAACCCATGGTACGTATGGCATCGAGGCCCAGTACGCGGATCGAGTATCGGAACAGATGGACCCGCGTATCGAGAGTGCACAAGACGCGGGACGGAGGAACTTGACCCGCATTATGTATGGCATCGAGGCCTAGTATGCAGATCGAGTATCGTGAGACTTTGAGTCGCGGAACGAGGCCACTCGACCCACATTACGCGAAGACTCGATGCCAGCACGAGAGTCGCGGACTTGAGGAACACGTAGGACGCGCGTTGACTTCCAGTCCCGCATTGACCCGCGTTGACTCTCCCTTCCCGCGTTTACCATCCGAGGATCCGAGTGACAACGACCAATCCTCGTCCTGCGGATCGAGTGCCTTGGTCCTGGCATCGAGGAAAAGTGACCCACCGGTCACTTTCACTTCCGACTATTTTAAATCCAACCGTTTGACCTTCAACGGTTTCTTTCTTCTTTTAGAACATAATTGTATCTATTTAAACATTGTGTTGCATACTTGTAAAATTATCTTGATTTTATTTTAATAAAACAAGTTCTTAATCCTTTCTCTCTATTCTTTCCATCCGATCAATTCCATCACTCTTACCCTCTTAATTCTGCATATTCTAACAGGAAGCTCATGCAGATGGTTTAATGGGACACTTTGGAGTAGCTAAAACTCTATAAGTTATGCAAGATCATTTCCATCAGCCACACATGAAAAGGGACGTTGAGAAATGTTGTGAGAGATGCCCAACATGTAAAATGGCTAAGGCAAAATCGCAGCCCCACGGTTTTTATACCCCTTTACTTATTCCTTTGCATCCATGGCATGACATTTCTATGGACTTTGTTGTTGGACTGCCTAGGAATAGTCATGGTAGAGATTCCATATTTGTGGTTGTTGATAGATTCTCTAAAATGGCACATTTTATTCCTTGTAATAAAACTGATGATGCAATGAATATTGCTAGCTTATTCTTTAGGGAAATTGTGAGATTACATGGAATGCCTAGAACTATTGTCTCTGATCGTGATACTAAGTTTCTTAGTTATTTTTGGAAGACATTGTGGTCTAAACTAGGTACTAAGCTTCTGTTTTCTACTACTTGTCACCCGCAAACTGATGGTCAAACTGAAGTAGTTAATAGAACTTTATCTACACTTCTTCGAACCTTGATTAAAAAGAACCTTAGAACTTAGGAAGATTGCTTACCACATGTTGAATTTGCATATAATCATGCTGTGCATTCTGCCTCTAAGTTCTCTCCTTTTCAAATTCTTTATGGGTTCAATCCCATCTCTCCTTTGGATTTAGTGCCTTTACCTTTGAGTGAAAGAGTTAGTATGGATGGAAAGAAGAAGGCAGACTTGGTGAAACAGATTCATGACAAAGTCCGGTTGAATATTGAGAGAAAACAAAGCAGTATGATAAACAAGCTAACAAGAGCAGAAAAGAAGTTATCTATGAAGAAGGAGACTTCTGTTAGATTTACGGAAGATTAGAGTAGAGATTGAGAGATTAGGAGATTAAGAAGAGTAGAACTTAAGAAACCATAAAGAGTAGAGTAGATTAAGAACTTCAAATTTTATTCAAGATAATCATTACAAAGGTAAAATAGAAACCTTAAATAGATACATAAAAGGAAATGTGACCGTTTTTGCGGCCTAAAATATCGTCATAAAGCAAACGAATCTATTTTGGTGCGGATCGGACCGTACCACGTAAGGATAAGGACGCGTCCGTATGGTCTTGCGCCTGTATCCAGATCGGATCAGTACGAGGAAGTGAAATGGCAACGTTTCTCGATCCGCGGTTTCGATATTCCGATATTTGATTTTCCTCCGTTTACTTTACCTTGGGTAATTTTCCAAAGGTCTTTATTCCTATGATCAATAAATACTCCCCCTAGAGTTAAACATAAAGGATTTATGCTTAACTTTGAAAGCTCACAACCATCACCTCATTAAAAACCTTAACAAAGAAAACCACATGGGACAAAACTTTGCTAAGGGAAAAAGATATTGATCATAGGAAATAAAGGCCTTGGGTAAATTACCCAACATATTGGGAAAATTACCCAAGGTAAAATAATCAGAGGAAAATGAAGTATCGGAAATCGGAACCGCGGATCGAGTGGCATCGAGACGCGGTACGTGCATCCTCGATCGGTAATACGTGCGGAACGGGTCCGCGTATTAGACTATTCCGAGACAAGGAACCGAGGACTCGACCTGTGTATCAGTCTGGCATCAAGAGATGCGTACTGCGGGTCATCGAGGGACGAGGGTTTGACTTTCTCCCGTATTGACCCGCGTTGACCATCTCTATCTAACGTTGACCCGCCCTGATGTCACGAGGGATCCAAGTGACTTCAACGTCTCCTCGACCCGCGTATCGAGCCCGATAGTAACTGCACGTCACTATCCGTCCAAGCCGTTTGAATCAATTTGACCGTTTGATTCAAACGGTCTCTTTCCTCTTTTAGAATGTCTTAGATTCTATTTAAACCTTGTAAATGTTACTTGTAAAATTTTCTTGAATAATAATCAAGTTCATACACTTTCTCTCTCAACTCTCTCTCTCCCCAACACTTCTATCACTTAATCTCTTCTATTTCCGCAAATTCTAACATGGTATCTGAGCAAGATCCTTGATTGTTAGTTCCAAATCTTTCATACTTTCTTCTAAACTATCGGTTACAATCTCTAAAATCTCAAAAATTTATTTTCCCGGATCTTTTCAAATTCAAAGTTTTCTCTTCCAAAGACAAAGGTCTTTGTGTATTCTCGTGAAATCCATTCTCTATCAATCTCTTCCGAATCATCAAAGGAAGACTCATGGATTCATCTAAGCCCATCGTGGTTCCGGTTACTCTCAAAGGAGAAAACTATCTCTTGTGGTCCAGAACCACTATAATCGCCCTTAGTGGTCGTGGTCTTTGGAACCACATCGATCTTAGTTTTGTTCCAAAGGAACCCGAATCTGACTCATCCGACGAAGAAGAAAAAGATGAGGAAACTAAAATCGCCAAGAAGTCCAAATGGTATCAAGAAAATCAAACCGTCTTGGCCGTTCTCCAAAATGGCATTGAAGCATCCATCCTCGAGGCTTACTCATATTGCGAGACCGCAAGTAAGTTATGGGAGACCCTCAAGAATGTCTATGGTAATGTTACCAATCTCACCCGAGTCTTTGAAGTCAAGAAGACTCTCAACAATCTAAGCCAAGAAGATTTGGAGTTCACCAAACACTTCGGCAAGTATCGGTCCCTCTGGGTCGAATTGGAGATGCTCCGACCGTTCACAATGAACAATGAATCCGGAGGCCCTCAATGAACGGAGAGAGCAAGATAAGGTGTTCGGACTTCTCCTTACCTTGAATCCGGTCTATAGCAACCTCATCAACATTTTCCTCCGATCCGACAAGCTCCCAAGTCTTGATGAAGTATGTTCTCAAGTTCAAAGAGAACAAGGTTCTCATGGCTTGTTCACCGGTAAGGGGGAGCTTCCTACGGCTCACAAGGGAGCTTATGACCGATTTGAAGACCGGCGACCCAACAACAACAACCGTTCCGGATACAAATGTCCTTGGTGTGAACATTGCAAGGTCCATGGTCAAACCAAGGCCAAGTGTTGGACTCTCCATCTGCATCTCAAGCCTAGAGGGCAACACGACCGTAGAGAGCCAAGAGCCAACTACGGATACAACAATGGAGACCAAGGCCAAGCCGGTTCATCAACCAAAAGGGAGGAGGCTAACCACGGTGATTTCGTAAAGAAATCCGACTTAGAGGTCATCATCAAATCCCTCAAAGAATCCGATATCAATTTCTTCTCTCATAAACCTAGTAATTCTCTAATTGTGGATTCGGGTGCTTCACACCATATGATTAGCAATGAGAATTTACTAGGGAACATTAAAAAGGCTAATGGTAATGTAGAAATTGCTAATGGTGATAAAATTCCTATCAAAGAGATCGGTGATTTAAAATTATTTGATAAGAATTCTAAGGCATTTTACATGCCCAATTTCACTAGTAATCTTTTGTTGGTTAAGAGAGCTAAAAAAGACTTGAATGCTATGCTATATTTGGCCCTAATGATGTCTATTTTCAGGATATTGATTCGGGAAAAGTCATTGGAGAAAGTGGAACCAAAGATGATTTATATGTCATTGAGGACTTTACACCAAGATCGTTTTCTTTTAATTCTTTTTTAGGAATTTCGAATAATGCAATGTGGCATGCTAGACTAGGTTATCCTCTATCTAAAGCTCTTGAGATTATGTTACCGAATGTGGTATTTGATCATTTAAATTGTGAGTCTTGTATTTTGGGAAAGCATTGCAAAACCGTATTTATAAATCAATAACTATTTATGAAAATTGTTTTGATTTAGGTCATTCGGATGTATGGACATCTCCATACCTTTCTAGAGATAACAACAAGTATTTTGTGACTTTCATTGATGAAAAATCAAAATATACTTGGGTTACTATCATGCCATCTAAAGACCGTGTGTTTGAAGAATTTAGAGCATTTAGGGAGCATGTAACTAACCAATATAATGATAAGATTAAAGTGTTTAGGATCGACAATGGTGGGGAGTACACAAGTCCTGCCTTCCGAGACTACCTCAATCAACATGGAATCCTGCACCAAACGTCGTGTCCCTACACTCCTCAACAAAACGGTGTCTCGGAAAGAAAGATTAGGCATCTTATGGAGGTGGCTAGGTCGATGATGTTCCACACAAACGTCCCAAAGAGATTTTGGGGAGATGCGGTCATGACCGCATGCTATCTCATCAACTAGACACCAACAAAGATCCTCAATGACCGGTCACCGTTTGCGGTACTTACTAACTCTAAACCTCCTTTAGATCATCTAAGGATGTTTGGTTGTGTTTGTTTTGTACTAGTTCCCGGCAAATTGATGACCAAGCTTGATGCTAAAAGCACCAAAAGCTTGTTCATCGGTTACTCTACAACCCAAAAAGGCTATAAGTGCTACGATCCGATGAACAAGAAGTATCTAGTCTCTCGGGATGTCAAATTCATGGAAGACCGGGGATATTACGAAGAAAAGGATTGGGAAAATCTAAAGGACCTAGCTACACCAACGGACACGGGCGCATCACTACGGTTTCTACTGTTAATCATAGGAATAAAGGCCTTGGGTAAATTACCCAACACATTGGGAAAATTACCCAAAGTAAAATAATTGAAGGAAAATCAAGTATCAGAAAATCGGAACCGCGGATCGAGTAGCATCGAGGCGCGGGACGTGCGTCGTCGACCCACAATACGTGCGGCATCGAGTCGTAGTACACAAGTCTGTATATCGGAAAGATCGAGACTCGGCATCGATGATCTCAACCCACAGTACATGCGGTATCGATCCGCAGTACGCGGGTCATCAATGCCAGGATGTGTGTTCTTGGTACACGCGGAACGGCATCGTTTTGGTTCTGTGTTGACCAAAACACGCGAAGCCTTCCCGCGTTGATCTGTCCCGATACCGTGCTATCCGAACGATAGCAACAGGACATCCTCGACCCGCACCTTGAGCGATAACGTCCCGCGGGTCACTTTCCTCGGATCCGTTTGAATTAAACGACCATTTGGGTCAAACGGTCACTTTCCTCTTTAGATTTTCCTAAGTCTATTTAATCATTGTAAATCACTTGTAAAATTTATATCTTGAATATAATCAAGTTCATACACTTTATCTTTCTACTCTCTCTCTACCCGACACTTCTATCACTTAATCTCTTTTATTTCCGCAAATTCTAACATGGTATCAGAGCAAGATCCTTGATTACTAGTCTCAAATCTTTCTTACTTTTCTCTTAAACATTCGGGTACATCTTCAAAATCTCGGTTTCTTCAAATTTCTTTTCCCGGTTCTCTCAAATTCAAACTTTTCCTTTCCAAAGACAAAAGTGTTTGTGTATTCTCTTGAAATCCATTCTCTATCAATCTCTTCCGAATCATCAAAGGAAGACTCATGGATTCATCTAAACCCATTGTGGTTCCGGTTACTCTCTAAGGAGAGTATCTCTTGTGGTCAAGAACCACTAAAATCGCCCTTAGGGGCCGTGGTCTTTGGAACCACATCGATCTTAGTCACGTTCCAAAGGAACCCAAATCTGACTCGTCAGACGAAGAAGAAGAAGATGAGGAAACTAAAATCGCCAAGAAGGCCAAATGGTATCAAGAAGATCAAACCATCTTGGCCGTTCTTCAAAATGGCCTTGAAGTGTCCATCCTCAAGGCTTACTCATATTGTGAAACCGAAAGTGAGCTATGGGAGACCCTCAAGAATGTCTATGGTAACGTCACCAACCTCACCTGAGTCTTTGAAGTCAAGAAGGCTCTCAACAACCTAAGCCAAGAAGATTTGGAGTTCACCAAACACTTCGGCAAGTATCGGTCTCTTTGGGCCAAATTGGAGATGCTCCGACCGTTCACAATGAATCTGAAGGCCCGCAATGAACAGAGAGAGCAAGATAAGGTGTTCGGACTTCTCATCACCTTGAATCCGGTCTATAACGACCTCATCGGACATCTCCTCCGATCCGATAAGCTCCCAAACCTTGATGAAGTGTGTTCTCAAGTTCAAAGGGAATAAGGTTCCCACGGCTTGTTTACCGGTAAAAGGGAGTTTCCTAAGGCGCACAAGGGAGCCTATGACCGATTTGAAGATCAGCGACCCAACAACAACAACTGTTTCGGATACCAACGACCCCTGTGTAAACATTGCAAGGTCCATGGTCACACCAAAGCCAAGTGTTGGACTCTCCATCCGCATCTCAAACCTAGAGGACAACACGACCGTAGAGAATTAAGGGCCAACTATGGATACAACAATGGAGACCAAGGTCAAGCCGATCCATCAACCAAAAGGGAGGAGGCCAACCACGGTGATTTCGTGAAGAAATCCGACTTGGTGGCCATCATCAAATCCCTCAAAGAATCCGGTATCAATTTCTTCTCTCATAAACCTAGTAATTCTCTAATTGTGGATTCGGGTGCTTCACACCATATGATTAGCAATGAGAATCTACTAGGGAACATTGAAAAGGCTAATGATAATGTAGAAATTGCTAATGGTGATAAAATCCCTATCAAAGGAATCAGTAATTTAACACTATTTGATAAGAACTCTAAGGCACTTTACATGCCCAATTTCACTCGTAATCTTTTGTCGGTTAAGAGAGCTACAAAAGACTTGAATGCTATGCTATATTCGGCCCTAATGAT
This sequence comes from Draba incana, assembly GCA_963576765.1. Lineage (NCBI taxonomy): Eukaryota > Viridiplantae > Streptophyta > Magnoliopsida > Brassicales > Brassicaceae > Draba > Draba incana. Next base: position 20,535,008 of record OY755214.1, on the reverse strand, counting down.
GTCTATTTTTAGGATATTGATTCGGGAAAAGTCATTGGAGAAGGTGGAACCAAAGATGATTTATATGTCATTGAGGATTTTACACCAAGATCGTTTTCTTTTAAGTCTTGTCTAGGAATTTCGAATAATGCAATGTGGCATGCTAGACTAGGACATCCTCATTCTAGAGCTCTTGAAATTATGTTACCGGATGTGGTATTTGATCATTTAAATTGTGAGTCTTGTATTTTGGGAAAGCGTTGCAAAAACGTATTTAATAAATCAACAACTATTTATGAAAATTGCTTTGTCCTAGTACATTCGGACATATGGACATCTCCATGTCTTTCTAGAGATAACAACAAGTATTTCGTGACTTTCATTAATGAAAAATCAAAATATACTTGGGTTACTCTCATGCCTTCTAAGGACCGTGTGTTTGAAGCATTTAGAGCATTTAAGAAGCATGTTACTAACCAATATAATGCTAAGATCAAAGTGTTTAGGACCGACAATGGTGGAGAGTACACAAGTCATGCCTTCCGAGACTATCTCAATCAACATGGAATCCTCCATCAAACGTCTTGTCCCTATACCCCTCAACAAAACGGTGTCTCAGAAAGAAAGAATAGGCATCTTATGGAGGTGGCTAGGTCGATGATGTTCTACACGAACGTTCCAAAGAAGTTTTGGGGAGATGCGGTCATGACCGCATGCTACCTTATTAACCGGACACCAACAAAGATCCTTAATGACCGATCCCCGTTTGAGGTACTCACTAACTCTAAACCTCCTTTAGAACCTCTAAGGGTGTTTGGTTGTGTTTGTTTTGTACTAGTTCCCGACGAATTAAGGATTAAGCTTGATGCCAAGAGCACCAAAAGCATGTTCATCGGCTATTCAACAACCCAAAAGGGCTATAAGTGCTATGATCCGGTGAACAAAAGATATCTAGTCTCTCGGGATGTCAAGTTCATGGAAGACCGGGGCTATTACAAAGAAAAAGATTGGGATAGCCTAAAGGACCTCGCTACACCAATGGACAAGGGTGCATCACTACGGTTCCTACTTGACCACCTCGGGATCTCGACTAAACCACCCAAGGAGACCACCGAGGAGGTAACCAATGAGGTCACCGAGGAAACTACTGAGGAGGCCGCCGAAGAACCCACCGAGGAGACCGGTGGGGAAATTCTTGAGACCGGTGGGGAATTTACTGAGCAAGCCACCGAAATCGAACCAACTGGTAGAGATACCACCGAAGCAGTCACCGAAGAAGCCGAAGCCTCTGTTCAACCACTAAGACAAAGTGAACGGATTAGGAGTGATCTGTCCACATGGAAAGACAAGAGGGTCTTCTACAATAATGAGGTCGTAGCCCACCCTATCCAAGTGGTGTGTTCACTCTCTTTTTTTGCCTTTAGACCACCAAGCGTTCATGGGGAAGATCGATGAGCACACCATTCCCAAGACCTATGAAGAAACCATGGAGAGTGAGGAATGGACGGTTGCGGTCGATGATGAAGTAGTCGCCATGGTCAAGAATCATACATGGGATGAGGACGATCTCCCCGAAGGAAAGAGTACCGTGAGCTCTAAGTGGGTGTTCACCATCAAACACTTGAGCGCCGGTGAGATTGAGCTGTTCAAAGCAAGGCTAGTAGCACGAGGTTTCACCATAACATATAGGGATGACTATACCGACACATTTGCACCGGTGGCCAAACTTAATACGGTACAAGTAGTCCTCTCTTTAGCGACCAACTTGGGGTGGGACTTGTGGCAAATGGATGTGAAGAATGCCTTCCTCCAAGGTGACCTTGAGGAGGAAGTCTACATGACTCCACCCCTGGGCCTAGAGTCTATCTTTGCCCTTGGGAAAGTTTTACGCCTAAGAAAGGTGATCTATGGCTTAAAACAATCTCCCTGGGCTTGGTACAAGAAGTTCAGCACGACCCTCAAGGAAAAAGGGTTCAAGAAGTCCGAGTTAGACCACACCCTCTTCACCCTTCAAGGACCGCAAGGAATCATGGTGGTTCTTGTGTATGTCAACGACCTAATCATCTCTGGCAATGACAAGGAAATGATTCAAGCCACCAAGGACCATCTTCACGAGGCGTTCGATATCAAGGACCTTAGCGAACTCAAATACTTCCTTGGGATTGAGATTTGTAGGTTCACCAATGGCCATTACACTCTTTTTCCCTTAGTATGGTTTTATCCCATGAGCTTTTACTTACTAAGGTTTTTAATGAGGTAATGTGTTGTGGGTTTTCAAGCTTAGCCTAAATCCTTTATGCTAAGCTTGAGGGGGAGTATTGATTATAGGAATAAAGGCCTTGGGTAAATTACCCAACACATTGGGAAAATTACCCAAGGTAAAATAATCGGAGGAAAAATAAAGTATCGGAAAATCAGAACCGTGGATCGAGTGGCATCGAGACATGGGACGTGCATCATCGACCTGCAGTACGTGCAGTATCGAGTCACAGTATGCGGGTCCGCGTATCGGAAAGATCGAGACTCGGCATCGAGGATCTCGACCCGTAGTACGTGTGGTATCGATCCCCAGTATGCAGGTCATCGATGCCACGACGCGTGTTCTCGGTACATGCGAAACAGCATTGTTTTGGCCCCGTGTTGACAAAAACACGCGAAGCCTTTTTGCGTTGACCCATCCCGATACCGAGCTATCCAAACGATTGCGACAGGACCTCTTCGACCCGCGCCTCAAGCGATAGCGACCCGCGCCTCAAGAGATAGCGACCCGCAGGTCACTTTCCTTGTATCCGTTTTAATGAAATGACCGTTTGGGTCGTTTGGGTCAAACGGTCACTTTCCTCTTTTAGATTTTCCTAAGTCTATTTAATCATTGTAAATCACTTGTAAAATTTTTATCTTGAATATAATCAAGTTCATACACTTTCTCTAACCGACACTTCTATCACTTAATCTCTTCTATTTCCGTAAATACTAACATCTACTTAACCACCTCGGGATCTCAACCAAATCACCCAAGGAGACCACCGAGGAGGTCACCAATGAGGCCACCGAGGAGACTACCGAGGCTGCCGCCAAAGAAACTCCCAAGGAGAGCGATGGAGAAATTGCCGTGACCGTTGGGGAAATTGCTGAGACCAATGGGGAATTTACCGAGGAAGCCACCGAGACCAAGGAGACCAGTGGTGAAGCCACTGAAGAAGTTGAAGCCTCCGTTCTACCCCTTAGACGTAGTGAACGGATTAGGAGTGATCCGTCCACATGGAAAGACAAGAGGGTCTTCTACAACAATGAAGCCGTAGCCCATCCTATCCAAGCGGTTTGTTCTCTCGCTCTTTTTCCTTTGGATCATCAAGCATTCATGGGGAAGATCGATGAGCATACCATTCCTAAGACCTATGAAGAGGCCATGGAAAGTGAAGAATGGACGGTTGCGATCGATGATGAAGTGGTTGCCATGATCAAGAATCACACATGGGACGAGGCCGACCTTCCGGAAGGAAAGAGTGCCGTGAGGTCCAAGTGGGTGTTCACCATCAAATACTTGAGCATCAGTGAGATCAAGCGGTTCAAGGCGCAGCTAGTAGCACGAGGCTTTACCCAAACCTATGGAGATGACTATACCAACACATTTGCACCCGTGGCCAAGCTCAACACGGTGCGAATGGTTCTCTCGTTAGCAACCAACTTGGGGTGGGACTTGTGGAAAATGGAAGTCAAGAACGCCTTCCTCCAAGGTGATCTCGAAGAGGAAGTTTACATGACTCCACCCCCGGGTAGAGTCTATGGTTGCCCCCGGGAAGGTTTATGGCTTAAAACAATCTCCTCGGGCTTGGTACAAGAAGTTGAGCATGACACCTAAGGAAAAAAGGTTCAAGAAGTCCAAGTTAGACCATACCCTCTTCACCCTTCAAGGACCGCAAGGGATCGTGGTCATTCTAGTCTATGTTGATGATTTAATCATCTTCGGAAGTGACAAGGAAGGAATTCAAGCCACCAAGGACCATCTCCATGAGGCATTCAATATCAAAGACCTTGGCGAGCTAAAATACTTCCTTGGGATTGAGATTTGCCGGTTCACAACCGGCCTCCACATCTCCCAAAGAAAGTACACTCTAGACCTTCTCAAGGAGATCGGTCACTTGGCGTCCAAACCGGCCAAGACACCTCTAGATGAAGGCTACAAAACCGAGCAAAAGGGGGAGAACAATGACTTCGAGGCCTATGAAGACCCATCAAGATATAGGCGGTTGGTCGGGAAGATGATCTACCTATGTCTTACAAGACTGGATATTTGCTTCGCGGTGAATCAAGTACGCCAACATGTGAAGGAACCCAAGGTTCACCATTGGCATATGGTGGAACGGATACTAAGGTACCTCAAGGGAAGCCCTGGCCAAGGTATTTGGATGGGCAAGAATGGTAACGCCGAGCTAGTAGGCTATTGTGATGCAGATTGGGCCGGAGACCACGATGACCGCAAGTCAACCACCGGATATTGTACGTTCCTTGGAGGAAACCTAGTCACATGGAAGACAAAAAAACAAAAGGTGGTCTCGTGTTCAAGCGCGGAGGCCGAGTATAGGGCAATGAAGAAGCTCACATGGCTAAAGAGAATTCTCAAGGACTTGGGGATTGAGACCCCAAACCCGATCACTATGCATTGTGATAACCAAGCTGCCATTCACATTGCAATCAACTCGGTGTTTCACGAAAGAACCAAACACATCGAGGTGAATTGTCATAAGGTCCAAGAGAAGATCGAGCAAGGAGTCACACTACCGTGTTTCACAAGGAGTAAAGATCAATTGGCGGACATCCTTACCAAATCCGCTAGTCTCAAAGTTTGCAATAACATCTTTAGCAAACTTGGGCTTGTGGACTTGGCCAAGCCGTGATCAAGTCCTCTACCCGCAGCTATTACACTCTTTTTCCCTTAGTAAGGTTTTATCCCATGAGGTTTTACTTACTAAGGTTTTTAATGAGGTATTAAGCTGTGGGTTTCCAAGCTTAGACTAAATCCTTTATGCTAAGCTTAAGGGGGAGTATTGATCATAGGAAATAAAGGCCTTGGCTAAATTACCCAACACATTGGGAAAATTACCCAAGGTAAAATAATCGGAGGAAAATCAAGTATCAAAAATCGGAACCGCGTATCGAGTGGCATCGAGACGTGGTACGCGCATCCAAAATTTGCAGTACGTGCAGACTGATCTGAGGCAAAGAATCGAGGACTCGACCTGTAGATCGGTCTGGCATCGAGAGATGCGTACCGCAAGTCAGCCTAGCATTGAGGGACACGGGTTTGACTTTCTCCCGTGTTGACCCGCGTTGACCATCTCTGTCCCGCATTGACCCGTGTTGATGTCACGAGGGATCCGAGTGACATCGATGTCTCCTCAACCTACGGATCGAGCCCGATAGTGGCCGCACGTCACTATCCGTCCAAGCCGTTTGAATCAATTTAACCGTTTGATTCAAATTGTCTCTTTCCTCTTTTAGAATGTCTTAGATTCTATTTAAACCTTGTAAATGTTACTTGTAAAATTTTCTTGAATAATAATCAAGTTCATACACTTTCTCTCTCTACTCTCTCTCTACCCGACACTTTTATCACTTAATCTCTTCTATTTATGCAAATTCTGACAAAAGAGTGTGATGATTGCAAGCAAGGGGTCTTCTACGGATGGGTTAAATCCACAAGTCCAAGTTTGCTATAGAGATGATTACAAAACCTTGAGACTTGCGGCCTTGGTGAAGATGTTCGCCAATTGGTCTTCACTTCTTGTAAACACCGGAAGGGTCCATGCTTGCCTTATCTTTTCCCGAACCTTGTGACAATCTATTTCAATGTGCTTGGTCTTCTCATGAAACATAGAATTGGTAGAGATGTGAATCGCGGCTTGGTTGTCACAATGCATGATCATTGGTTTGGTTGACTCTATTCCCATGTGTGCTAGAATGCCTCTTAACCAAGTGAGCTCATTTGTTAACTTCTTTATTGCTCTATACTCGTCCTTCGCACTTGAACACGAAACCGACTTTTGTTTCTTGGTTTTCCATGTTACCAAGTTTCCTCCAATGAATGTGCAATAGCCGGTGGTTGATCTTCTATCATCTCTATCGCCGGCCCAATCCGCATCACAATATCCCACAACTTCGGCCTTCTCATTTCTTCCAATCCAAAATCCTTGACCCGGACTTGTCTTGAGATACCTAAGTATTCTTTCCACCATTTTCCAATAGTATAGCTTAGGCTCCTTCATGTGTTGACTGACTTGATTTACCGCGAAGCTTATATCCGGTCTAGTTAATGTCAAGTAGATCAATTTTCCAACAAGTCACCTATATCTTGTCGGATCCTCGTAGAGTTCATCTTCTTGCTCCCCCTTTCGATCGGCCTTGTAACCTTCTTCAAGTGGAGTTTTAGCCGGCTTAGCTCCAAGCTTTCCCGTCTCTTTCAACAAATCCATTGTGTATTTCCTTTGAAAAATGTGCAATCCATTCTTGAATCGACATACTTCAATCCCAAGAAAATATTTTAATTCCCCAAGGTCTTTCATTTCGAACACCGAATTGAGAAAGTCCTTGGTTTATTATATTCCTTCTTATCACTTTCGGAGATGATCATATCATCCACATAGATCAAGACCACAACTATCCCACTCGACCCTTGAAGAGTAAAGAGTGTGTGATCTAGTTCACTTTTCTTAAAACCTCTTTCCGTGAGGGTGTCACTAAGCTTCATATACCAAGCTCTGGGAGATTGCTTGAGTCCATAGATTGCTTTTCCCAACTTGAGGACCTTCCCTGTAGCTATTGACTGTTCAAGATCGGGTGGTGGTGTCATGTATACTTCTTCTTCAAGGTCTCCTTGTAAGAAAGCATTCTTGACGTCCATTTGCCATAATTCCCAATCTAAGTTGACCGTTAGAGAGAACACAACCCTCACCGTATTTAGCTTAGCTACCGGAGCAAAAGTATCCATGTAATCATCCCCATAGGTTTGTGTAAATCCTCTAGCCACTAATCTAGCTTTAAAGCGGTCAAGACCTCCATTGCTTACGTACTTTATGGTGAACACCCACTTGGAACTCAAGGTCTTTTTGCCTTCGGGAAGGTCCGCTTCATCCCAAGTATGGTTTTTGATCATAGTACCGACCTCATCATCCACCGCTCCAACCCAATTTTCATCCTCCATGGCATCCTCATAGCTCTTTGGAATGGTATGTTCATCTATCTTGACGCAAAAGGCTCTATGTGAGAAAGGTAAAAAGGTGAGAGAACACACTGCTTAGATTGGATGGACTACGACTTCACTGTTGTAATACACTCTAGTCTCTTTCCATTGAGACGGGTCCCTCTTTTAGTCTTGAACTTCTCCTTAGAACCGGCTAAACTACTTCCTCTTGAGCTTGTTATTCAACTACCACTTCCGTGTTCTCAACATTCTCATCTACTTCTTCAAGCTCGGCTTGACTTTGATCTTGTTCTTGGACCACCAATGGCTCTTCCCGAGTAAACTCTTGTGCTTCCTCTTGGGCATTTTCCTCTTGATTGACCTCTTGAACCGTTTCTTAAACCGTCTCTTGGACCACCTCCTCGTGAGGCGTTTCTTGAGCACGCTTTTTGTCTTTTGGCTCATTATTCCCAAGGTTTTGAAGAAGGAATTGTAGATTAGAGCCAAGGTCTAACGGGGGTTGCTAAGTCTCTTTGATTGTCTCGGTCCTTCACCTCATAAAATCCTTGATCCTCTATGAACTTTTCTTCTCTAGACACAAATGTTTTCCTTGTACTCGGATCATAACACTTGTATCCTTTTTGTGTTGTTGAGTAGCCTAGGAACATGCATCTTGTACTTTTTGCTTCTATCTTATTCCTCAATTCCATAGGCACCAAAACAAAACAAGCACACCCAAAAACTCTCAAATGATCAAGAAAAGATTTTTCTTTATTAAGTACCTCAAATGGAGAAGCATCATCAAGGATTTTGGTGGGTGTTCGATTTATCAAGTAGCAAGCGGTCATGACTGCATCTCCCCAATATCTTCTTGGCACATTCATATGGAACATCATGGCTTTAGACACCTCCATCAAATGTCTATTCTTTCTCTCGGCGATGCCATTTTGTTGAGGAGTGTATGGACAACTCGTTTGATGTACAATGCCGAGCTTAGCTAAATGATCTTTGAACCGATTGCTTAAGTATTCTCCACCATTATCTGTTCTAAAAATCTTAATCTTGGCATTGTATTGATTAGCAATATAGGATTGAAAGTTCACAAATGCATCAAAGACCTGATCTTTAGAGGGTAGAAGAGTGAGCCATGTATATTTCGATTTTCCATCAATGAATGAGACAAAGTATTTGTTATTATCTCTAGATGCACAAGGTGAGGTCCAAACATCCGAATGAACTAAATCAAAGCAATTTTCATATGTAGTAGATGACTTAGTAAAAACGGATTTGCAATGTTTTCCAAGAATACAAGATTCGCAATTCAAATGATCAAAGGAAACATTGGGAAGCATTTTTTTAGGAGCTCGAGAGTGAGGATGTCCTACTCTAGTATGCCAAATAGCATTATTAACCACTCCTAAACATGATTCAAAAGAAAGAAAACTAGATGAGCTTGGTGATAAATTTTCTAGAACATAAAGTTCATCCTTGGTACCACCTTCTCCAATAACTTTTCCGGACTTAATAACTTGAAAAAAACCTCATTAGGACCAAAGATTGCATAGCAATTCAAGTCTTTAGTTGCTCTTTTAACCGAGAGTAAATTACTTGTAAAGGTAGGCATGTAAAAAGCTTTAGATTCTTTGTTAAACAAATTCAAGTCACCAATTCCTCTAATGGGAATATTATCACCATTTGCAATTGATATAAGATTGGAGTCACACCAAACTTATACTCACTAGATAATCAAGAGTTTTCAAGCTTGTTGCGGAAATGGACGTGATATTGAGATGGAAGATGGTGGTTTGATTGACTCTCTCAATAGGTGGGTTGATTGACTCTCTCAGTCGATGAACGAAATAGATTGTTTGAATAACACAAACAAGCTAAGTCGCAGCCTCTTAAGATCTAAGTGAATCGCACACTTAAGTCTAAAGAAAGAATAATTCTTCAAGAATCACACTTGAAAGGAAAGAACAAAATACTTTGATTAATTTATTGATTGAAAGGTAATTTGTACAAATGGTCAAACTGAGCTTTATATAGAGCTCTTACACAATGACCTAAAGCTTAAACAAGAAAGAAATTGTGCACAAATAAATAAAAAGAGCCGTTGGAAAATTATGAGCAAATCGGCCAAAATAGGAAGGTGGGATGTTTCCTTTGTATCTTGATGGTTTAATGGGATAAGTGAGCTTTGCTAGAATATTCTGGTTAGTATAGCTCACGTCCAAAACGCAGAAGTCTTGGTGATAGAGCCGTTGGTGATTTATGATACCAAGTGTGAACGCGTCTAAATATGGCAAGTAGATAAGCAAGAGGATCCATGATGAGAAGGTGTTAGATGACTCTCTTGGATGGTTAGATGAGTCTCTTGAATGCTAAGATGTCTATCCTGGTCGCCAAAGTCGGGTTTGCAACTGATTAAATCCGTGAGCTTCCAAATAAGGCAAGCTCAGAATCTTCTGATTTAAAAGTTGATTAACTTTTAAACCAAAACCAGTGATTGAATGAATCTAATTCGACGAGCTCCCTGGTTGAGTCACAATTTCAGAACAAGTCTATTCATAGCATAATTCCTTATGGTTTGGTCGGAACCCTTCAATAAGCGCTCCTATGTCCAAATCGGGAAAATTTCTGGTTCACCCGATTTGAAAAATCCATAACTCTTAAACAAAATCGAATTTGGTCACGAATCCAATTCTCCGTCTTCCTCTGATGAATTAAGAATCCAAAACAATTGAACTTGTAGCTTGATTCATCCTGGTTTGGCCGGAATGATTCGATGAGTGATCGTATGTCTCCATCGCGTCCGTTGAAGGTCTGCCAAATTGTATCTTCAATAACTTCTTCATATGGAATCCTTTTTGGCTGATTCTTCTTCGTGGTTTACTCTGAATGAGTTGAGTATAATCTCCAAGTGTTGGTTGAGCTGGGATGTTTGATCTTAGCCTCCATTTGAGTTGAACTCAGCTCGCTTGTCTCTTTAGCTCTCCTCAGTTTCATGCTCTCCTCGTCAGGACTCATGGTTTCGTGCTCCTTGGTTGATGATGACTTGATTTCCTCATCATACTCACCCTCTTGAAAAGGTTTTGACCTCGAAACTATATCTCCTGCACCAACATAGAGCAAGTTAGTTTTTCTACATAGATACGAGTCTTGAAACTTACCTCGGTCAAAATCTTTTTGGCGATTCATATGGGATGGAATATGAGCGTCTGGTGGTTCCTCTTTGATCAGTAAAGTGGCGATCACTCCTCTCCAAGATTTGTTGCTAACGTCTTTGGGCAGTGAAGGGGCCGTCTTGGTGGAAGCTTCTTTTTCACACTTGTTGTCACTATTGATATTCACTATTTCACGTTGCTTCTTCTCTGCCCATGCAATGTCCTGATCAGAACTCTTGTTAAGTTCTGTTTTTGTAGATCCCATGGTACATGAGCTCGCCATGTGATCTGGTGGCTCTTCTTGAAACAATGCATGGTTGGTGGCCACTGCTTGCTCGTCATTGTGAACTCCTCTCTTCTTAGTGGGTCATGTATCAATACCTTTGGGCAAAGACAAGTGCATCATACTTGAAATAGGTAATTCAAGATTTGATTAAACTAAACTATCATTAGGTGAATTCGGTTTAGGATGAGAATCTTCCATTGGTCTAGTTGGACAAATCACAGCATAATGACCTTTCTGATGACAGCTATAACAAGTTGCACCAACTAGTTTAGAGGGTTTAGAAGACTTACCTTGCTTAGGCTTGTCTTGCAGCTCAAACGTTTGTTTAGAGCGCCCCTTGTGTTTCATGGCTGGTTGCTTTGACTTTCTTTAATCTTTCTCGGCATGAGTTGTAGGTCTAGGCTTTGCCTCTGCTTGAATATTAGACAACCCTCTCTTTGGGTCGAGACGATCTGTCCTCTTTGTCTCGGCTCTTGGTGTTTCAGCTAGAATCCATCACTACAAGAAAACAGCCGCAAATCCGACAGAATTTCCGACAAACATGAATCTGTCGGAAATTTTCCGACTGTAACCCGACAGATTACCAACAGAACTGAAATTTTTCAATTCTGTCGGAAATCTGTCGGAATTATTTCCGACTGACAACAAAACTGTCGGAAATCGGTCGGATTGTCGGACGGTGTAACTAGCCGGCGCCGACGCCGGATGAGAGTCCGGTGGTTTGTCAGAAATCTGTCGGAAATAAATTACCGTTAACAATTTCCGACAGATTTCCGACAGACACTCAACTGTCTGTCGGAATTCTGTCGGAAAAACGCTGTTATATAGCCGTTATATAGCCGTTATTATATCCGTTGTCTTTCCGACGCTTTTCCGATAGATTTCCGACGGTCAGCGTTTTTATATATATGATTCCACACATCTTCATTCACTCACAACAACAACAACTTCCAACCAAACATTTGTTAGAAAAAATCGTTAAGAGAGTGAGATGTCATCTTCTAGATATTATAGATCGTGGATGGATGAAGAGATGTATGATCCGGAGTCGAAAGCATTAAATCAAAGTTATGCACGAGGTATATGCGAGTTCATGGAGGTTGTCGGGAATCGAAAGGTGATAAAATGTCCATGTTTAAATTGTTGCAATTCGCGTAATGTTAAGGTAGAACAAGTTTGGCATCACTTGTATACGCATGGTTTTATTCCGGGATACAAAATTTGGTTTTATCATGGAGAAACTAATTATGATGGTGGTAGTAGTAGCAGTGCACCATATGTTGCGGATAGCTTAGGCGAACATAGAACGGATAGCTTAGGCGAACATAGAACGGATAGCTTAGGCGAACATAGAACGGAAGTAGATTTTGGTGTAGGTACCGCTGAGATGGTTCATGATGCGTTTAGAGAGAATTTGCCATCGATCGTAATAGGGGAGGATAGAGTAGAAGAACCAAATGAAGAAGCTAGAAGATTTTTTGAAATGTTAGACGTAGGGAAGCAGCCATTATATCATGGGTGTAGAGACGGACATTCACCTTTATCAACTGCTAGTAGACTGATGATCCTTAAGACGGACTTCAATTTGGCGGAAGAGTGTGTTGATGCGATAACAGATTTTGTGAGGGATATTTTGCCTGAAGATAATCAGGCACCTGCATCATACTACGAGGTACAGAAACTTGTAGCTGGTCTTGGTATGCCGTATCAGGTGATAGACGTATGCATCGACAACTGTATGCTATATTGGAGAGAAGACGAAGACCGGAGAAGATGTAGATTTTGTCGTAAACCACGGTATCAGGATACTGGTGGCAGAGTTCCAATTCCATATAAACGTATGTGGTACTTACCATTGACAACAAGGTTAAAGAGGTTATATCAATCTGCGCGAACGGCAGAAGAAATGAGATGGCATGCAGAGCATCGTCAAGATGGAGAGATTACACATCCTTCAGATGCAAAAGCGTGGAAACATTTTCAAATGTTGTATCCGGATTTTGCATTCGAGACAAGAAATGTGTACCTCGGGTTAAGTACGGATGGTTTCAACCCATTTGGGAAGCATGGAAGGCAGTATTCTTTGTGGCCCGTAATTGTAACACCGTACAATTTGCCCCCTGGTGTGTGCATGCGTCGAGAGTTTTTATTCCTCTCCCTTCTAATTCCCGGACCTGAGCATCCGAAGAGATCACTTGATGTATTCCTCCAGCCATTGATTTATGAGTTACAAATGCTATGGAGTCATGGTGTCGAAGCGTTTGATGTTTCACGGCGGGAGAATTTCCATATGCGTGCGGTCCTTATGTGGACTATTAGCGATTTCCCAGCATACGGTATGCTATCTGGATGGACTACTCATGGAAGATTATCGTGCCCATTTTGCCATGACGTGATGCTTTCCAATTGAGGAATGGAAGAAAGCCATGTTGGTTTGATTGCCATAGAAGGTTTCTACCGGACGGCCACCCCTATCGTCGGTCTAAAAGATTATTTAAGAAAAATAAACAAGTGGTTGATGCTCCAATTGATGAGATAGACGGTCGTACTATATTGGAGCAGTTGAGAGATTTTGGTGCTGAGAGGACTCCTGATTGTGGGGGTAATGGGCATGAACCTCTTTGTGGTGTAGGGGAAGCTCATAACTGGCATAAGAAGAGTATATTTTGGGATTTGCCGTATTGGAAGGGTCATTTATTAAGGCACAACCTCGATGTGATGCATGTTGAAAAGAACTTCTTTGACAACATCATGAATACGGTGTTAAACGTCCCGGGAAAGACAAAAGACAATGTGAAGTCTAGGATGGATGTTTCAATGATTTGCAACCGTGATTATCTTGAACGTCTTCCCAATTGTACATATCCTTTTCCTCCGTACCGGTTGCAAAAAGAAAAGATAAGAGCGTTTTTCCGGTGGTTTAAAGACGAAGTTAAATTCACTGATGGATATGCAACTAATCTGGGTAACTGCGTAGACTCTCAAAACCTAAAGTTTATGGGACTGAAGAGTCATGATTGTCATGTAGTGATGCAGAGGCTTCTTCCATTTGCTTTTACCCATCTCCTTCCTCAAACAGTCCACGAAGCTATTGCAGCTGTTGGTGCTTTCTTTAGGGATTTATGCACGAGGACACTTACAGTTGAGGGGATCCACAAATTAGATGCCAATATACCAGTGATCCTTTGCAATCTTGAGAAGATCTTTCCGCCGTCTTTTTTTGATGTTATGGAACATCTTCCCCTACACCTCCCCCGCGAAGCCGAACTAGGTGGTCCCGTTCAATTTCGTTGGATGTATCCTTTTGAGCGGTACATGTTCCATCTAAAGAAGAAGGTCAAAAATTTGGCTCGAGTTGAAGGTTCTATTGTCGCACAGAGTATCAATGAAGAAGCATCACAGTTTGCGTAATCTTACCTTCCACGGGAAGTTCGTACGAAGAGTAGACGTCCTGCTCGTTATGATGATAGAGGTGAGAGAGTCATGTATCACGCGCTGGTCCCTCAGTTGTTTTCGCAAGTTGGCCGAGTGACTGGGAGAGGGAAGAAACGCTTCCTATCACAAGATGAGTGGAGTCACTTACATATGTATATCCTAACGAATTGTGAGGAGATGGCGAAGTACGAAAGGTAAAAACAGAACTTATTTAAATACTTCTTTTTTTATATACCTAAGTAATATATAGGTTTCATATGTTATATATTGTTGTTTGCTTTCAGGATTTACATTGCATCAATACGTCGCTATTATCCGAATATGACAGAAGACGAACTTGGAGAAACTAAGGACACCGAGTTTGCAAATTGGCTTCAATATTACGTAAGTTTTTAAAAAAACGCTTATATATCTTAAAATTAGTGCATTAATTAATACTTAATTAATTAAATGTTTGTTTATTAATTTGTCTAAATTATTATCTCAGGTTTCTGAAGGAATGAAGAATGGAGAAAGGTTTCCGACATGGTTACAAGAGATAGTTTCTGGCCCAAGCTTTGAAGCAACTTCATACAAAGGATATTGCACTAGGGGATTTGCATTTAGGATTCATGAAGAAAAGCCGAGGCCAACTGCAGACTACGGTATTTCAGCTACATGTGGTGATGTAGTCTACTACGGGATTCTCAAAGAAATATTACAAGTGCGCTATCAAGGTTTGTTGGGCATGAGGTGCATTGTTTTCTTGTGTGAGTGGTATGATCCAAATCATCCACAAGGTGTTCAGGTGAGCCAATTTGGCGTCACTTCAGTAAATTCTTCTAAGAGACTGCAAAAGTATGACCCATTCATCCTAGCATCACAGGCAGACCAGGTTTGATTTTAAAATTTTATAATACGTGTGTTATTGATAAATAATGATATTGTAATTGCCTAAACTAAATATGTTTGTTTCAGGTATGCTATATTTCTTACCCTAGGGTAACACATCGAAGAGATCCTTGGATTACAGTGACTCCAATTAATCCAAGAGGGCGACTATATGGAGTTGCTGAGCACGATGCTATGCAACCAACTAGTATTACTCCGATGGATCCAATTGAAATTTCTTCCGCAGTGGACCTTTTTGTTGATTTCACAGAATTTGGTGATAATATAGTACACTCATAATCAGAAGAAGAAGTTGGAGAATTTGATGAAGACGAAGACACAATTCCTTCGGAAGGATCAGAATCGGACTCAGATTAGATACATTATATGTATTGTTTTGTAATTTTTTTTTTAAAAATCTGTATTTCCGACAGATTTCCGACATAAGTGGATATATATAATCTTCTTATAAAAAATTCATGTGAGTATATCTTGCCAAAACCAGTATCGATCGACGGATATAGGGTTGTCGATCGACACTGGGTCTTCTGTTTTTTTAGTTATTTTGAAGCATCTGTCGGAAATTCGTCGGAAATATAATATTTCCGACAGATTTCCGGCAGATGCTTCATACCATGCAAACCTTAAATTACGACACGTGTGTCTCCAAATCTGTCGGAAATCTGTCGGAAATATATAGATATTTCCGACAGATTTTCGACAGATTTGGGGTTTTAAGGTCAAATTTCAAAATCCCGAGATGACACATTCTCGGCATACAATTCTAACAACAAAAGTAAAAGCTAAGAGAGTAAATAACCTTGTCGATGTTATACAGAACAAGATTTGCGATGTTGTCAAGTTTCAACCAAAAACGTTTTATACAGTAACATATACAAAACTATAGATGTTTACGGGAAATACTAAAAAAACCAACTGTTTAGAATTTGAAAGTAACAATGATCATTATCAAGTATTTTATCTTCAAAATGATGATCCATTCATGCTAGTAACTAGTATGAACGAAAACGGATCATTAAAATGCTCAAAACCCCAAATCTGTCGGAAATCTGTCGGAAATATATATATATTTCTGACAGATTCTTAAAATTTTACCCGCGAAATGAAAATAAATACCGCGAAACCAGTCGGTCCAATGAAATTTTATTAAAGCTGGGAGACCCACGAAGATCTGGGATTATAATCGCGTTAAAGCTGTCGGAAAATCTGGGATTATAATCGCGTTTCTTCTCCCCCGAAGAACACAATTCACAGTCACAAAAATCTCTAAAATCGCCTCCTCCGCCTCCGCTGCTCGCCAATCGACGATTTGGCCGTTGTCTTCGCCGGATTTCGCGATTGTCCGCCTCCGATCCTCTCCCCCACCGCGCCTCGCCTCCTCCGCCTCCGTTTCTTCATCTTCTCCGCCGGTCGCCGGAATTCGTCGCCGGAAACCAACCGTTCCTTCTTCTCTCTGGTGCTTCAATGGATGATTTGCCATCACATTTGTAAGATTCCAATTCCTAATTCCTTTTGGTTAGTGAATTAGGAATTGATTTAGTGAATTAGGAATTGATTTTGTGAATTAGGGTTAGATTTTGTGAATTGATTTTGTGAATTAGGGTTAGATTTAGGATTATGAAATTTTGTGAAATTAGGGTTATAATTTAATTTTAATTTGGGTTAATTATTGAATTTTGTGAATTAGGGTTAGATTTAGGATTTGGGAAATTTTATATATTTAAAAATAGGAATAATATAATGAATTTATATATAAATTAGGGTTAGATTTAGGATTTAGAAATTTTATATATTTAAAAATAGGAATAATATAATGAATTTATATATAAATTTAGAAATTTTAAGATAATGAATTAATTTTTGAATTTATATATGAATTTAGAAATTTTTTAGATTTAGGAAAAATATATAAAGAAATTTTAATATAATGAATTTATTTTTCAATTTATATATATATTTTTATAAATTTTATATAAGTGTTTGTAATTTTTAAGGATTTATACAAATTTATAATATGATTAATCTACAAAATTCTATAATTTAAAAATTGTTACAATTATTTATTAAAATGTTTTAAAAAACACATAAATCTCTTACATTTAAAAAAAATATTTAATTTTTAAAAAACATTTAAAATTTAAAAAATTTATGGCTACATAGATAGAATCGCAAAAGTTCTATCTATGTTGCCTTGGTTTTCATAAATCTCTAATTCCTTAAATATGTCAATAATTCTTGCATACAACTCCCAACATTGAGCGAGTCCCTTAAATTTTAAAAATTTTATATGTTTTTGAAAAGTTAATTTTTTTCACAATTCCTAAATCCCTATAATCTATATATAAATGTAGGGATTATAATGCTTTCGCCGCATCTGGCGGCGGGGGCAGCGGCGAACGTCGTCGTCGTCAGAGTAGACCTCGTTCGACTACGATGTCTGCACCATCACCGTTGTCTACACCTGTACAGACGCCGGACACACCAGCCGCCACACTACCGTCGCAGATTAGCGTACTCTCCATCCGGACAAGAACGGTAGAGACATATGGTAAGTTTTTTGTTACATTTTTGTTTTTTTTTTACTAATTTAATTTAATTGTCGAAGCGGGATTTCGAAGTCCCTCAACAAGATGGAAACTTCTTTGCTCCGCTTTCCGTATCCGACGTACGCCAAAATGCCACCGGAGGAGCAAGAATTGTGGTTTCGCACATTTGCGGTAAGTCATCTGTTTTCACAATTTTTACTTTCATTTAAAGTATTATTATTTTTATTTAATTTTTCTTTTTCCAGCAAGAATTTAAGTGGGACCTACACTTGACCGCAACGGTCAGGAGGGACTTCGACTCATACGTAGCAAGGCACTACTCGCACAAGGTGTTCGAGTGGAAGGATAAGTGGCTACACGGTGAGGTGCCAAAGGAGATGGTTGAGAAGTCGGAATTGTGGAACGGGTTCATCGCCTATTGGCAACTACAGGAGACCAAGGCGAGCTCTTCATATCACTCTACCAATCGGAACAGCGACCGCAAGGGCAAGGGTAAAGCCACCCACAACCTCGGAGCTACCAGCAAGAAGACAAAGGCTAGAGATATGGTAAGTTTTTTTATGCCATTCTTTGATTTTTATTAAATTTTTTTTAGTTTTATACATTTATATTAAATAAACATCTAACAACTGCAGGCTAAGGAGTTGGGTCGGGAACCCAACTACTATGAACTTCTGGTAGCAACACACACCAACAAGGATGGTGTCGTCCAGGATCCGGTAGCTCGGGAGATTCAGGAGAGCGTCCAAAGAATGGAAGAAGACTACATTCTGTCTCAGCCACAAACAGAAGGAACCCCTCCCCTCACCCAAGCCCCGGACGACATCATCAACCAATTCGTCTTAAAGGTATGTAAAATTTAAAATACTTATCAAGTCTTTTTCATTAATTGAAATTTCTTCCACAGGTTGCTCAGCAGAGCAAAGGGCGGATTTATGGTATTCCCGACGATGCAGGATCATCGGGGTCTTCTTGTTACAACAGCGAGTCATCCGAGCTGAGAACCTAGATGAAGGAAAAGGAGGTCGAAATTGAAGAATTGAAGACGACGGTCCAGAAGATACAAGATGAAGCTGCGAAGGACCGGGAACAGGCGAAGAAGGACCGGGAGGCGATGCAACAGATGATGGAGCGGTTGGTTTCCTCCGGTTTGCTTCCGCGTCCGCCGCCGCCGCGGCCCACCGCTTAGATTTTAAATTATTTGAATCGTTTTGTAAAACAATTTAACTTTTTATTTTAAATTAAATATTTTTTTTTCAATTTATATAATTTAAAATTCTAAATTAAAAATTTATATTAAATTAATAATAATTAAAATTATTTTTATTTTTAATAATTTCTACGAATCAGTCGGAAATCTGTCGGAAATAAACTGTCGGAACTCTGTCGGAAATAAATCTGTCGGAACGCAGTCGGAAATAAGTCTGTCGGACATCTGTCGGAAAATTGTCGATTAAGAAGTTGTCGGAAACCGTCGACATTTTGTCGGAAAACAATTCCGACAGATTTCCGACAGCCGTGTTTCCGACAGCATTCCGACAGGTTGCCGGAGACTTATTTCCGACGTTATTCCGACAGCTCGCCGGACTCCGGCAACCTGTCGGAACTCTGTCGGAAATACCTCTGTCGGAATGTGTGACGGATTTCCGACAGAATTATCATTTCCGACAATCTAGAACGGACGGAAATATCAGTCGGAAATCTGTCGGAAAATGCCATTTCCGACAGATTTCCGACTGATATTTCCGTCAGTTTCTCGATGTTTTCTTGTAGTGCATCTCCTTGGATTAATGAAGAATAACTTGGCTTATGGTGTTGATGTTGAGCTGCAGCTTCCTTTACAAACTCCTCATAGATTTCTAACTTGAAACTTTCCCATGTATGAGGTGGTTCGTTATAGCTGACTCGTGCATTCTCCTCTTGTTTCCACCACCATAAGTTGGTCCGGTGAGTGTATCAAGAGCATATGAAAGTTGTTCATCCGTTGGCACTAGACATGAGCAGAAATATGCCTCTATGTCATCTTCCCACTTTATGTAATCATTTGTACCTTGACTATAACCTGAATAAGTTATATATTGCGGCTCATACTCTTCTTCACCATCCATGTTAGGATCCCATGATGTGTCTTCTTGAGCCTCGTTGACATCTTCACTCTCATGTGCATAATCATATTCATGCTCTGGTTTGTTACCAAAACTAACTTCGGATTTTGCTTCATGGTTCAATGAATCTTCATCATGTGACTCGGTTTCGCTTAAGATGATTTGTGAGTCGGTTTCCTCACTCCACGGCTTGTATTCATGGTACTCCTCCATGTACTGGTTTTGTTCTTCCTCTAGATTGAATTCTCTATGCTCTGGTTCACCTTTAGAACCTCCTTCTAAACTGAATCGATATTCAGATTCTACACACCATGATTCTTCTCCATGGTTTTCTCCATGGTTTTCTCCAATGTCGCTTTCGTGATTGCTTCTTCCTTCATACCAACTTTGATGGCTTGTGTTGTCTATGCCATTGTCTGGTGGTTCTGGTTCCACTTCGTCTTCGCTCAGTTCATCTTTGAAATCAAACTCGGAATAATCTTCATACCATGGTATTGCCTCATGTCCAGCCTCTTCATCAGACATGACTTGGTCAACGTCTTCTTCTCTTCCCCATGAGTGGTTTGATTCCTCTTCCCAGTCAACTTCAGAGATAGGGAATTCACTCACATCTTCTTCTTCATATTCCATTATTTATTTTGGGTGTGGATTGTACCTTGAAAACAAAACAAATAAAAGCACACAATTAAGAATTGATCGTTCAAACTTTTGTACACAAGAAAAGGATAAATGGAATTTTGTATGCGACACAAATGGAAACAACTTTCTAGAAATTTCAAATAATTACTTAAGTTCTTATGTTTTTATTTGGTTTTCAAACTTTATGGAAACAAAAGATTCTAAATGAATTCAAACAAAGGAAATAAAACTTTTTAATTGTTTTAATTTTTTTATGGAAACAAAGGAACAATTTTTTTAAAAAAAATATATATATGTTATAAACTATGATTATTCATCAACTTATGCACTAAGCTTAGCCCATTGGTTGACAAGTGGTATAGTTTTAAACTAAATACATATGTGCCACTAATCAACTTACCAATACATCTAAGTGTGTCCATGTGTCACCATTATATAGAGTTTATTGTACTATATATATATATGTGATTGTATGAAGAAGAAGAAGCAATAATAAACATTTCTTCCTCTTACTCCATCTCACGTTTCATCACATCTTCTTTATTATATTATATCTTGTTCTAGTCTAGTTAATCAAATATAAAATATGTGTTCAGTTATTATTCACAACACGTTATCAGCACGAACGTCTCTCAATCCGAGTCGCTCTCAATCCGAGCCGCTCAATTCTGATCATACATAAGGGAGGTAACATTTAAATTTTTGTTAGAGAAAATTTTAATATATGTTGATTTTATTTAAAATCATATAATATATATGGAGTGGTAGGTTATGCCTTCTCCTTAATTTAATGGTAGGCTTTGCCTCCTTGTATATATATATATGCATGCATCTAGATTATTATATTTAATTATACTATTATGATGCTTGCATATATATTTAAAAAGTAAGCTACAATTGATGATCAATTCATTTTGAAAAATTAGTAGTTTGAATTTATTAAAGATACGGTGTCATATAAAAAGTTTGTAACCATCGATCAGTCAAAAACGACATCGAATGAATGAAAAGATAATATCATATTTCCGTCATCACCTATAAAATGGTTTAAGAGATGTTTAACCATTGATCCGTCCATATAGATTAGCTCTATTCCCAGAAGTGAATGTGGTAGCATCTAGTAATAATAATTGGACAAGGATCCAGACACAGTAAAGACCGTAGTCGCGGTTATAAATAAGGTGATGGACGAAGACGTGGAAAGAGAATCTCAGTTCAATTTCAACGAAAAGAAAACCAATGAAGTTGGTTGCGTTGTAAAAAGGAAAAATGAGATCACTTGTACCTAATGTGGCATAAAAAGAAAATGGGTACGTAAATGTCGTACGCCAAAATTTCAGCCCATCGTATCAAGAACCACGTAAAGAAAAAGGAAATGGTGTTAAAATAAATCTCGATGCCATAATCCTTGTTGATCTAGTAGAATCAAAAGGAAATAAAAGGACCATGATCGATGGGTCATAGTAAGTATAACAAGAATTTTGGTATTGTTTTTAATGGTTAATATTATATGAAAAGCTACGCTTCTAAATTTTTGCTTAGTTATTTTATTTATCATGTTTATTTGAATTTAGAATTAAAAAAAAAAAATCTTATGAGAATTTATTAAGCAGATGTCAATATAATATTAGACAGTGCAAACGCTCTAAAAGAGCAAATGCTTAAGAAAAGCATATAGCTAAGACATGCTTGTATGTAATAGTACATACAGAAAATAAAGATGGCATAGTTAATAAACCTGAAGTTTATAAACTCGTTTAAAATATATTTGGTCGTAAACCAAACTTTATGATCGTCATGTCATCCGGTCAAACAATGATATTAAAGATCATTGAAAATTTATGTGAAAATCAAAAGTTTATTTCATGTAGCATGTCTTAAAAAAATTATGGCCATCATTAGAGATAAATTGACGAGTCACCATTTTGGGTAAATAAAGCTCATTTAATATGGTGGTTGAGTTTTTTAATCTCCAAAATACACCCTGAGTATAACGAGTCTAAAAGTGGATTCGGTTTAGATAATTGAGCCAGAAGATCCATTATCTTGAGAAGGTGTATTATAAATCACAAAATATATGTTAAAAGGATCTGGAATAAAATACATGATCCAAGATGGATATGCCGATCCTAAAATGGGATTTAATGCAAGATGGATGGACAAAGAATGTCATCATCTCGAGGGGGAGAATTAAAGAATCCCACATCGACAAGTAAGTTTAAAATTTTGGTGAGTTTACATCCCAAAAGTAAGTATGATAATCTTGGTAAATTAACATCCTAAAGTTTATCACTTACTATATGTCGAGATAAAGTAGAACATAAATGAGGTTATGTTCATACTGAAAATAAGAAAAACGGATGACCATTAATGGTGAAATTTAATCTCTGTGATTTGGCATAGAACATGCAGTAATGCATGTAGTATATTAAGCCATCAAGAAGGATGTGCTTATTGTATGATTTGCACTCATTTTGATGAGAATTTTTTGTGGAAAAATATTGAGTAGTTGGTATCCTTGAACAAGTTAATGTGAACCTGAAGTTCAAAAGTTCAAAGGATCGCTACTATATTGCAAATCAAAAGCTGATGGATGAGATTTCAAGAAAAGAATTATCATAGATCCTCATATTTATAAACTTGAAAGTTTAAAGGATAATTCTAATAGAAAAGGGGAAATCTCATATTCCAGCTGATATGCTCCAAGAAGAATAGATGTCTCGGAAGGAGAATCTATTAAGTCTATAGCACGTAAAAGACGTGATAGACTACTTTGGTTCCAAAATAAAGAAAATCCTCAAAAAGAAATTGGAGCAAATAAAAAGGAGGATTAAACTCTTAAAGAGAGTAAAGAGACGTGGTTAATAATGAAATCAGGTACCTGAAAGAAATCATTGAAGATGATTTAGAGATCTCGATTAACCACGTAAAAAAAGGGAACCAAAGAGAAAAAGTATGTCGACACAATAAATAATAAAGCACGTGAAATTATTAATGAGGATCATGACTCCGCTCTAAGGATGAACGTGGAGTGAAAAGTATTGGCCAATACGTTAAAAGAGGCAATCAAGTCTTTGTTACTCGTTTGAAGAACGAGAGATGTTTGGACCAGCAGTCTGAACATCAAGAAGATTTGTCCATAAAGAGGAATGGAAAAAATGACTTGGATTCCGCTCAATATTTGTAATTCTAAAAGGATTAATGATATCATTATTATGTTCCCGGGAGCTCTACGCGATTGAAACTACTAAAGAGTTATCGCAATTAGTATAATGAAAATAATTTTGGAATTGAAAACCTTGGAAGGAAAACAATCTCCTCATGTATTCCAAAATTCAACATATAATGATAAATGTCTTGAGGACATAAGTGAAAAGGGTCTAGATGAACCCGAAACAGAGCAACGTCGACCAGACATTAAGAATTTAGATATCGATCAACTACGCCCAAAGTAAAAAAAATTTGGGGTAGAAGTGATAATGATATGCGTGGCCGTACTCTTTTTCTCCTATCATGGTTTTTGTCCCATCGGGTTTTTCCATGAAAAGGTTTTTAACGAGGCAACATAGAACACGCAAAAACTCCCAAAAGAATGGTATATATTATTGGAATGCATCTCATAAGGATGATGTTTCCAGGGGGAGAAATATGATAATGAGCGTGGTTGTACTCTTTTTCCCTTATCATGGTTTTAGTCCCACTGGGTTTTCCATGACGAGTTTTTTAACGAGACAACTAAGAACACGCCAAAGATAGACATATAAGAGAAATGTTATAATAAGAAAGGTCTATCAATATTCCAAATGCTTTATCATACATTGATGAAACCAAGACGAGCGAAGAGAATGATCAAAGTGAATCGCTTTATGGAGTCTTTAAAGAAACAAGACTTATTTGAGGGGGAGACTGCATGTACGGGAATTATGAAGAGAATATCATCTCTATCATTTCTAAGGGAGATACTGCATTCTTTTCCTTACCATGGATTTTCTCACTCGGTTTTTCATGGAAGGTTTTTAACGAAGCAGTCTGAGACCGAACGTATCAAAGATGATGAATACTCAAGGGGGAGTGTTATAAATTATGATTATTCTTCAACTTATGCACTAAGCTTAGCCCATTGGTTGACAAGTGGTATAGTTCTAAACTAAACACATATGTGCCACTAATCAACTTACCAATACATCTAAGTGTGTCCATGTGTCACCATTATATAGAGTTTATTGTACTATATATATGTGTGATTGTATGAAGAAGAAGAAGCAATAATAAACATTTCTTCCTCTTACTCCATCTCACGTTTCATCACATCTTCTTTATTATATTATCTCTTGTTCTAGTCTAGTTAATCAAATATAAAATATGTGTTCGGTTATTATTCACAACAATATATAAGTAATCGAAATTAGAATTCTAACTTAAACAAATCAAGAGAAAATTCAAATACCGAACAAATCAAAACAAGGAACAATTTTTTTTTTTTTTAATAAATTAAAGCAAATATTCGGATAACTAATCAACACAATTCTTATGGATTTTAGATTTTATAAATTTCAAATATGCAGAAACAAAATCAAAACACGGTACTTTTTTTTTAATTTGGAAATAAAACAAAGTGCAAAACAGAATTGAAAAGAGATAAAGGATGGATTGATACAACCTTGGATATAAGCTTTTAAGCTCTGATACCAGATGATATAAGATTGGAGTTACACCAAACTTAAACTTATGCTCACTAGATAATCAAGAGTTTTCAAGCTTGTTGCGGAAATGGGCGTGATGTTGAGATGGAAGGTGGTGGTTTGATTGACTCTCTCAATTGGTAGGTTGATTGACTCTCTCAATCGATGAACGAAATAGATTGTTTGAATCACACAAACAAGCTAAGTCGCTGCCTCTAAAGATCTAAGTGAATCGCACACTTAAGTCTAAAGAAAGAATAATTCTTCAAGGATCACACTTGAAAGAAAAGAACAAAATACTTTGATTAATTTATTGATTGAAAGGTAATTTGTACAAATGGTCAAACTGAGCTCTTACACAATGATCTAAAGCTTAAACAAAAAAGAAATTGTGCACAAATAAATAAAAAGAGTCGTTAGACAATTATGAGCAAATCGGCCAAAATAGGAAGGTGGGATGTTTCCTTTGTATCTTGATGGTTTAATGGAATAAGTGAGCTTTGCTGGAATATTCTGATTATTATAGATCACGTCCAAAACGCAGAAGTCTTGGTGATAGAGCCGTTGGTGATTTATGATACCAAGTGTGAACGAGTCTAAATATGGCAAGTAGATAAGCAAGAGAATCTGTGATGAGAAGGTGTTAGATGACTCTCTTGGATGGTTAGATAAGTCTCTTGAATGATTAGATGTCTCTCCTGGTCGCCAAAGTCGGGTTTGCAACTGATTAAATCCGTGAGCTTCCAAATAAGGCAAGCTCAGAATCTTCTGATTTAAAAGTTGATTAACTTTTAAAACAAAACCAGTGATTGAATGAATCTAATTCGACGAGCTCCCTGGTTGAGTCACAATTTCAGAACAAGTCTATTCATAGCATAATTCCTTATGGTTTGGTCGGAACCCTTCAATAAGCGCTCCTATGTCCAAATCGGGAAAATTTCTGGTTCACCCGATTTGAAAAATCCATAACTCTTAAAAAAAATCGAATTTGGTCACGAATCCAATTCTCCGTCTTCCTCTGATGAATTAAGAATCCAAAACAATTGAACTTGTAGCTTGATTCATCCTGGTTTGGCCGGAATGATTCGATGAGTGATCGTATGTCTCCATCGCGTCCGTTGAAGGTCTGCCAAATTGTATCTTCAATAACTTCTTCATATGGAATCCTTTTTGGCTGATTCTTCTTCGTGGCTGACTCTGAATAAGTTGAGTATAATCTCCATGTGTTGGTTGAGCTGGGATGTTTGATCTTTGCCTCCATTTGAATTGAACTCAGCTCACTTGTCTCTTTAGCTCTCCTCAGCTTCATGCTCTCCTCGTCAGGACTCATGGTTTCGTGCTCCATTGTTGATGATGCCTTGATGTCCTCATCAGCAATCATAACATTACCCTTAGTTGATTATATGTTCTTTAGCAATTTTGAATTACTAATCATGTGGTGTGAAGCACCCGAATCAACTACTAGTGTGCCATTAGGTTTATGACTAAAGAAGGTTTTATCGGAATCTTTGAGTGAAGCTACGGACTTTATGAGAGCCTCCAAATCCTATTTTCTCACGTAGTCTCCTTGGTTTGTCTCATCTCCGTGCTTAGTCGATCCGGAACCACCATGGTCGATCGAGGAATAGTTTGCCCTTGGATTTCGTGAGCCACCGGGAGCCCAAGCCGGCCTGAGATAAGGATGGATAAGCCAGGACTTGTCCTTGGAGTGGCCATCTTTCTTGCAATGCTCACACTTCAAGTCCGGATTGAAGTACTTGGTTGCGCCGTTGCTTCTCCGGTTTTCATAGCGGTTGTAAACTTCTTTGTTGGGCATTGAGAGCTCCCCCTTTCCACCAAACAATCCTTGAGATCCTTGCTCTCTTTGGACTTGCGAACAAACATCATCTAAGCTAGGGAGTTTGTCGGATCAGAGGAGATGCTTGATTAGATCGTTGTAGATCGAGTTGAGAGTGAGAAGAAGCCCAAAGACCTTATCCTGTTCTCTTCTTTCATTTAGCACCACCGAATCCATGGTGCTAGGTAGCAACATCTCTAACTTGGCCCATTATGACTTATACCCCCCCCCCCCCAAAATGTTTTGTGAACTCCTCATCCTCTTGGCTAAGACCGTTGAGGGCCTTCTTCACTTCGAACACACGAGTAAGGTTAGACACATTACCGTAAACGTTCTTGAGCGTTTCCCAAACTTTGCTTGCCGATTCACAGTTGGAATACGCCTCAAGTTTCGACCCCTCCAAGCTATTTTGAAGAATAGCTAACATGGTTTGGTCTTCGTGGAACCACTTTGCCGCCTTGGTTCTTACGGCTTCTTCCCTTTTGTCTTCTTCATCGGACGAGCCATCGAACGTGGGCTCATTCAGGACGAGGGTGAGATCAATGTGGCTTGTGTCGACCAAAGGAGATAGTTTCCTCCTTTCAGAATCACCGGGACAACAAGGGGCTTTAAGTGATCAAAGAGACTCATCCTTCTTCTTGTTGTTTACCACTCGGTTTAATGAAAAGCTTTGAGCTTTATAGATTTGGAGAGATGCTTGAAGCTTTAGAGATTTTGGATTGCTTTGAATGAGAAATATTGAACCTTTAGAGAAACTTTCAAGGGCAATGGATCCGATTGAAAGTTTTGAGATTTTGAACCGAAAGTTTGAAGAATTCAAACCAAAGATTGAATGAGAAGGTTGAAAATTGAGATCACAAGATCGTAACACGCTCTAATACCATGTTAGATTTGCGGAAGATTAGAGTAGAGATTGAGAGATTAGGAGATTAGGAAGAGTAGAACTTAAGAAACCATAAAGAGTAGAGTAGATTAAGAACTTCAAATTTTATTCATGATAATCATTACAAAGGTAAAGTAGAAACCTTAAATAGATACATAAAAGAAATGTGACTGTTTGCGGCCTAAAATGTCATCATAAAGCAAACAGATCTATTTTGGTGTGGATCAGACCGTACCCCGTAAGGATAAGGACGCGTCCGTACGGTCCTGCACCTCTATTGGATTGGATCAATACGAGGGAGTGAAAGGGCAACGTTTCAGGATAAACTGGATTGGATTCGCGCATTTATCCTAATAGGATCCGACCAGGTTCCTTTCCACTACACAACACTCGTCCTGCATCCCGTCCTCACTCCATCCGTGCCTCGACAATCTTCGACCCATACCTCGATGCCAGCCTGACCCGCGTATCGGTACCCAACTTTCCCGCGTCTTCTTGATGCTTTGATCCATATCTTATTAGAATTTGCGGAATTAGAAGAGACTGAGTAAAAGAAGTATCGGGTAGAGAAAATGTAGAACTTGATTTTATTCAAGATAATTTTACAATTATGATTTACAATGTTTAAATAGACATTTAGGATAATCTAAAAGAGGAAAGTGACCGTTTGAATCAAACAGTAAATTGATTCAAACGGCTCAGACCGAAAGTGACTCGCGAGTCGCTATCGCTCGAGGCGCGGGTTGAGGAAGTCTTGTCGCTATCGTTCGGATCTTGTAGCATCGAGATGGGTCAACGCGGGAAGCTTCCGCGTGTTTTGGTCAACACGGGACCAAAACGGCACCATTCCACGTGTACCGATAACACGCATATTGGGCCTCGATGACCCGCGTACTGCGGATCGATACTGCACGTACTATGGGTTGATGTCCTCGGTTCCGCATCTCGATCCGTCCGATACGCGGACCCGCAAACTTTGACTCGATGCCGCATGTACTGCGGATCGAGGATGCACGTACCGCGTCTCTATGCCACTCGATCCGCGGTTCCGTTTTCCCAATACTCGATTTTCCTCTGTTTATTTTACCTTGGGTAATTCTCCCAATGTGTTGGATAATTTACCCAAGGCCTTTATTTCCTATGATCAATACTCCCCTTCAAGCTTAGCATAAAGAAGTTAGGCTAAGCTTGGAAATCTACAACTTATTACCTCATTAAAACCTTAGTAAGTAAAACCTCATGGGATAAAACCTAACTAAGGGAAAAAGAGTGTAATGGCCGTGGGTAGAGGATTTGATCACGGCTTGGTCAAATCCACAAGTCAAAGTTTGCTAAAGATGTGGTTGCAAACTTTGAGACTTGCGGATTTGGTGAGGATGTCCGCCAATTGGTCTTCACTCCTTGTGAAGCGCGGTAGTGTGACTCCTTGCTCGATCTTCTCTTGGACCTTGTGGCAATCCACCTCGATGTGTTTGGTTCTTTCGTGAAACACCAAGTTGGTTGCTATGTGAATGGCGGTTTGGTTGTCACAATGCATTGTGATCGGATTTGGGGTCTCAACCCCCAAGTCCTTGAGGATCCCCTTTAGCCATGTGATCTTGTTTGTGAGTTTCTTCATGGCCCTATACTCGGCCTCCGCGCTTGAACATGAGACCACCTTTTGTTTCTTAGTCTTCCACGTGACTAAGTTTCCTCCAAGGAAAGTATAATAACCGGTGGTCGACTTGGGGTCCAATCCGCATCACAATAGCCTACTAGTTTGGCATTGCCGTTCTTGCCCATCCAAATGACTTAGTATCCTTTCCACCATATGCCAATGGTGGACTTTGGGTTCCTTCTTATGTTGGCTTACTTGATTCATCACGAAGCATATGTCCGGTCTTGTGAGACATAGGTAAATCATCTTCCCGACCAACCGCCTATATCTTGATAGGTCTTCATAGGCCTCCGAGTCATTGTTCTCCCCTTTTCGCTCGGTCTTGTAGCCTTCGTCAAGTGGTGATTTTGAGCCATTCCGCGTGATCCGTGCCGCGGGTCGCAGTCTCTCGGGTCGCGGGACGAGGACAGGTCACTATCTCTTCCAATTCTCGTGTGGATCAGGTTGGTCAACGCGGGACAAGGAAAAGTCAACACGGGTCAACTCTGGAAAAGTGTTGACCCGCGTCCTTGTGCTACCCGCGTGTCCGAGGCTCCATCCTGGGATTGAGGCTTCACGTACTGCGGGTCGGGACATTCTCGAGTATTGGACTGTCCCGTGTATCGAGTGATCCCGATGCTAGGCTGACCCGCGGTTTAGCATTCGATGCTTAACTGATCCGTGAGTCCATTTCTCGATGCTGGTCCATCCCGCGTCTCGGTGGCTTCTGATCCGCTATTCTGTTTTCTCTGACTCACAATTTCTTCCTTTCTTCATGCGGCCTTTGCTCCTTGTGGCCTTTCTTGATGTGGCCTCTCCGTTCCAAGCCTCGGCCTTAGTGTTCCAAGTCTCCTTGGCCGCGGTCTCGATGTTCCAAGCGACGTTCTTGCCGTTCCTAGTCTTCTTGGCCGCGGTTTCGATGTTCTAAGCCATGGCCTCACCGTTCTAAGTATTCTTGGTCGCGGTCTCGATGTTCTGAGCCACGGCCTTGCCTTTCCAAGCCTCGGCCTTGATGGTCCGAGTCTTGGTCTTGATGTTCCAATACGCGGCCTTGTATTCCACGTAGTGGGTCTTCTTGGTTCCGGTGCTCTCTTGACCAAACCATTCTTCATTCGTACCTAAGTGATCTTTTGTTGATGATCCTTAAGGACTCACCTTGCTCAATAAAATTCCCCATTGGTCTCAGTAGTTTCATCGGCGGCCTCTTCTGTAGTCTCCTCTGTGGCCTCACTTGTTACCTCCTCGGTGGTCTCTTTGGGTGATTAGGTCAAGATCCAGGGGTTATCAAGGAGAGATCGTAGAGAGGCACTCCGGTCCGTTGGGGTAGCTAGGTCTTTAAGATCCTCCCAATACTTTTCTTCATAGTAGCCTCGGTCATCTATGAACTTTACATCATGTCAGACTAGGTACTTCTTGTTCACCGGATCATAGCACTTATAACCCTTTTGGGTTATTGAATAACCGATGAACATGCTCTTGGTGCTCTTGGCATCGAGTTTAGTCCTCAATTCACCGGGAACTAATACATAACAAACACAACCAAACACCCTTAGATGATCTAATGGAGGTTTAGAGTTAGTGAGTACCTCAAACGGAGACCGGTCGTTGAGGTTTTTTGTTGGTGTCCGGTTGATGAGATAGCATGCGGTCATGACCGCATCTCCCCAAAATCTCTTTGGGACGTTTGTGTGAAACATCATCGACCTAGCCACTTCCTAGGGACATGACGTTTGATGTAATATTCCATGTTGGTTGAGATAGTCTCGGAACGCATGACTTGTGTACTCTCCACCATTGTCGGTCCTAAACACATTATATTGGTTAGTACATGCTCCATAAATGCTCTAAATGCTTCAAACACACGGTCCTTAGATGGCATGAGAGTAACCCAAGTATATTTTGATTTTTCATCAATGAAAGTCACAAAATACTTGTTGTTATCTCTAGAAAGGCATGGAGATGTCCGTACATCCGAATGCACTAGATCAAAGAAATTTTCAAAAATGGTAGTTGATTTATTAAATACGGTTTTGCAATGCATTCCCAAAATACAAGACTCACAATTTAAATGATTAAATACCACATTCGGTAACATAATCTCAAGAGCTCTAGAATGAGGATGACCTAGCCTAGCATGCCACATTATATTATTCGAAATTCCTAAACAAGATTTAAAAGAAAACGATCTAGCTAAGCTTGGTGTTAAATCCTCAATGACATATAAATCATCTTTGGTTCCACCTTCTCCAATGACCTTTCCCGAATCAATATCGTGAAAATAGACATCATTAGTGTTAGAATTTGCGAAGTAAAGATTAAGATTGAGAAAGTTTCGGATAGAGAGAGAAAGTGTAGAGAGAGAGTATGAACTTGATTAATTTTATTAATTCAAGATAATTTTACAAAAGTATGAAACAAGGTTTAAATAAACAAAAGGATGATCTAAAAAGGGAAAGAGACCGTTTGGTTCAAACGGTCATATGGTCAGAAAGGTTCCGAGGAAAATGACCCGCGGTCGCTATCGCTCTTGAGGCGCGGGTCGAGGGAAGACCGAGGACAGGTCGCTATCACTCTGTTCATACTCAAGCATTGGGACAGGTCAACGCAAGAAGGTCTCCGCATGTTTTGGTCAATGTGGGACCAAAACGCTGCCGTTCCGTAGACCTGCGTATTTGCCTCGATGCCCGTTCATCTCGCGGGTCGATTCTCTCGATGCCGCAGGCCTCGATCCCAGGCTGATCCGCGGATCGATCTCCTGATGCCGTGTACTGGTCTCGATGCCGGACTGACCCGCGGATCGTATTCCTCAATGCCAAACTGATCCGCGGGTCTGATTCTTCCGATACTTTATTTTCTTCCGTTTTATTTACAGTGGGTAATTTTCCCATGGCCTTTATTCACCTATGATCAATACTCCCCCTCAAGCTTAGCATAAAAGATCTAGGCTAAGCTTGGAATCCCACATTACAATACCTCATTAAAAACCTTAGTAAGAAAAACCTCATGTGATAAAAACTTACTAAGGGAAAAAGAGTGTAACGGTCATGGGAAGAGGACTTGATCATGGTTGCTTGGTCAAGTCCACAAGTCCAAGTTTGCTAAAGATATGGTTGCAAACTTTTAGACTTACAATCTTGGTAAGAATATCCGCCAACTCGTCTTCACTCTTCGTGTAGCTTGGAAGTGTCTTTCTTTGAACGATCAATCTCGATGTGTTTGGTTCTTTCGTGAAACACCGAGGTTGTTGCAATGTGGATTGCCGCTTGGTTTATGATCGGATGGTCTTGTTCAATCTCGAGGTGTAGAAGAATCCCTTTGAGCCAAGTAAGCTCATTGGTAAGCTTCTTCATGGCTCGGTATTCGGCCTCGACACTTGAACACGATACGTAATTTTGCTTCTTCGTCTTCCACATAACTAAGTTTCCTCTATGGAACGTACAATACCCGTTTGTGGACCTCCGGTCTATTGAACAAGATGAGTGCTTAAGGATCATCAACCAAGGATCGCTTAAGTATGAATAATAGGCGGTCCGGTCAAGACATCACCGGAACCGTAAAGACACGATACGCGGGATGCAAGGCCGTGTATCGGACCATCAAGACCGCATGAAGGACGGACGGAAGTAAACGGAACGGAACGTATCCGTGATCACTCGGGAAGAAGACTCGCGGGACAGCGAGTATACGGACCAGCACGAGTCCGCGTATCCGAGAACATACGGATAGCGGAACGAGAAGACTTGCGGTACAAGGAAGAACGGATCGGTACACTCGATCCGTATTACGCGATTTATCAAGACGCGGTAAGGAATCTATCGAGACGCGGGAAAGAACTTACCCGCGGAACGGTTTGGCATTGAGACGAGGATCCGCACATCCGAGAACACTCGAGACGCGGAACAAAGAAGACCCGAACATTGATCAAGAAGAATACTTAAGGATGATTAATCAAGAAGCATTCCTTAAGTAATAACCGACGGTAAATAAAAGTTACCGAAGTGAAATCAAGTTACCAAAGAAGACTCGACCCGCGGTACGAGTATCAACCAGATGCGGGACAAGGTGCGGATCAGTTGCGGGACACACAAGGTGGTCATGATTTAATTAAAGGAGAAAGACAAGCAAAGAACAATATTCATACTTTAAGGAGAAAAGCAAGGAGTGTATTAAGGAGTGCTTTAAGGAGGGATTCAAGGATGATTATTCTAGACTACTTTGGAGCCTATTCCTTTTCCCTTTGGAGCTGATACACATGGCAACACACACACACTTTGCTATAAATATGTTGCACATTTCATTGTAAATATTGCCAAGTTAATAAGAACATCAACAAGAGTTCTCATATTTCTTTCTTCTCTTTACTTAGTTAATTACAGTTTCTATACAATGTAGAACCGAGTAGATTCTAGTGTTTAGGGTGATATTCGATTGACTTGAACCCATATATGCATCAACGTGCACACTAGTTTCAGTTTGAATTACTTAGAACTCAATTGAGCATTTACGATCCAACCATTCATTAAGGTTGGGTTGTTCTTGTATTTGAGTGTTTATTTCATCATCATTCTTTAAAATTCTAACATGGTATCAGAGCATAAGCTCTTGGATAAATCCTATTTCCGCTGCATTCAAAGAAACCATTTTTCAAAATCTCTCGGTTTTGTTTTTAAAAAGTTTTGAAAATTTTGATTTCTTTGATTTGTTGGATTGAATCGTTATAAGGATGTGTCCATCTTCCTTATGCGCTTAATCCAACACAAATTCTAAGTAGTTTTCCGCTGCAAGTATTTCAAAAGTTTGGTTTAAAAGTTTTTGAAAAGTTTGATTTCAAAAGTTTGAAATTTTGGTTACCAAAAGTTTTGATTTTTCAAATCCGGATTTAAAGAAAATGTTTTTGAAAAATCTTGGTTACAAATTCTTCCAAAAAACCTTTCTATTCTCAAAAATAAACTCTTGGTTAAATCCTATTTCCACTGCATACAAGAATCCCTTTCAAAATCAATCGGAATTTTGAATTTCACGTTTTCCGGGTTCTTGTCTTCTTCAAAATTCAAAACTCTTTCCTCAATAGATAAATCCTTTGGTTGTTATTTATTTTCCGCTGCAAATCAATCTTGATCACCATGTGCATTCGGTGATAAATTTGGAACCGTGGGAATATTTAAAGTTTATTTTTCCCGGTTCGGTTTTCGTTTGAAAAGAGTCTTTGTCGCTCATGTTTAATCTTTGTTCGAAATCTTCAAAATCTTTCATTCTCCAAAATCTTCCTAATCTCTCAAATCTCTCATACTCTCTCAAAATCTCTTGGTTACTAAAATCTTTGGTTACTAAAAGCTCTCGGTTACTAAACGCTTGGTTACTAAATCTTTCATTCCGATCATTTTTGAACCGTGGAAAATATGATATTCTCTTTTCCCGGTTCTCTTAATTTAAAGAGAAGCCATTGTAGCTCTCTATTTATGAGCCATTGTAGCTCTTTATTACCGAGTCAAGAACTCGTGTTTACCAATAAGCTAAAAGAGATTGAGAATGCTTATTTGGAATTTTAAAAGAGAAGCCATTGTAGCTCTCTATTTATGAGCCATTGTAGCTCCTTATTTCCGAGTCAAGAACTCGTGTTTATGCAAGTAAGCTAAAAGAGATTGAGAATGCTTACTTATCTCGGAGAAAATCCGAAACTATACTTGTCCGAAAATCCGAGAACACCACTCGGATTCGTTAAAGAAGTTGTGCACTACCTAAGTGAAGAATCAATCTAGGAGGCACTCGGATCAATGAATTCGTGTATCATCAAAATGACGTGGAAATCACGTTCAAAGGACATTCCCTCAAGAAGTTCTTGAGAACTTCCTCTCACAAAATAGAGAAGCATTCTAAACTCAACTCCTATTTAAATTCCTATAACTTCATTATCATAATGCTATTGGAATTTCTTCTCTAATTCAATTGATTAGTTTTAAAACTATTTGAACATCAAAGTCATTATTGTTGGAAAATTCTTCAAATTGATCCGATCATGAAGTCTTAAATTGTTGATCATCTAAGTCTTTGATATTCCTCATGACATATACTTAATCTCTCGTATTTATCACTTGTGTAAGGACAAAGGAGACATGGGAGCAACCTTGGAGAGGCTGACCTAAGATACTAGGCAAGAGTCCTAGAGAAGGCGGAGTGCATCCGGTTTCTACCTAATCGACGAGTCTACCCGGTTCTTGCAATATTTTTCAACTCAAGAAAAAGGCTCGGGAAAATTAAAGTCTGACCATGGAAAGGTCAAGAAAATAGTGGAGAAAACTCTCCAAGTGATTCCGGAGCAATTCGGTAAACAACGAAGGCCACAAACCCAAAGTCTCAAGACTGGTCCAGAATCGCTAATCTGTCTTGAAGAGGCGTGCGTGAAAAAATAGAGACGTTTCGAGGCAAAACTCTCAACATGAAAAAGTTAGAAGAACCTGTCTAGTTTCAGCGGAAGAAAATCTTGCATCATTCCGAGCTATACAGAAGGAGCGAGAGCCAAAATGCCAGAAGGTGTCCAGACTGCGTTCGGACGATCTTTGGAAAATGGTCTCGGGTGGCGAACTGATGAAGGCAAACAGCAAGCCAATTTTATGACATCAACTGGACTCAATACTAAAGAAGTAACGTGGGTTAGTGGTGCAAAAGAAGGAGCTTTGGTATTTTTACAAATGGCACCAAACCGGACAGTTTGGTGATAGCTCATAAACCAACCGAATGGAGCATCAAACATTCGACCAAAACTCTTCAAAATCAGGCTATTTCTAAACCTTATTCTCTTTCGATACACAGTAAATTGGAATTTACTTAGAATGGTTGAATGTGTTAAGATTAGTAGGTTTGGAATCTTAGAAGTTGCTTAAATGATCAATTTGCAAACTGAGTTTGGTTTTAAATAAACTTTTAAGTTTATATGCTTAAATGAATACGAATCATTAAAATCAGTAATATATGGTTAAGTAAAATCAGTTGCTAAGCTTGTTTTAAATTGATAAATGAATCCGGAAATATGTTTCATTGTTCTTGCTTAGCTAATTAATTTGCCATATACATAATACTTACCTCTCAATATTTTCTGAATTGTTTCATATGAGGTTTAAGAAGAGGAGTCTTAAAAGACAAAGGATAAGTTGGTTTCAAATCAGTTCCGTGAAGAAAATTAAGAAAACAAGGAGGAATCGATTCAAAAGCTATGAAAGAGATTGAGATCGCTTATTGAACGGTGACGTCAAGGGCGTGAAGGGCTGTGTCAAAATCAGTTTGGATGTTGGCGACCTACTCAAGGTTACACAAAGGGAAGCGAACCGTGGGATGCAAGAAGCTTTAAAATCACGATGAATCCAAAAGTTCGTTGATGATAAACGATTGAGAGGTTTGCGTAAGCTTCATAAGGAGGAAAGAAGATGGTGTACTATTTAGTGGAGCAAGGCCACTTGACAAGGATCAACCAAGTATATCCAAGGAGGAGTACGATGGTGAGAAGATCAAGAAGGAGAGAGACACTCAAGTTACAACCAAATGGTTGAAGTGAGCGAATGGAGGAGAACTCGCAAGATTGGAAGTACAAAGACACAAGGAACCGAAGCTCCACCTACGTCGGATTAAAAGAATCCAAGAATCATCATACGGATCAAGGAATCCGATCACATTAAAAGGCTATCTCTAAACCCTCTATTTAATTTTGCTAGTCCCATATAAGTATAACTACTTGAAATGCAATCTTGGTTATAACTACATTCAAAGGCTTCTTCTTGATATCTATACTTATTATGACATTGCGATAAAATACGGTACTTAATTTTTCCTTTCAAACCTTTTTGATCAAAGGTGGAAAAGGAGGAAGGAGTGTGACCATGGAGAGAAATCGAGGAGCATAAGGTGAAATAAAAGATGCTTGAAGAGAAGTCCCGGGACGCAAGAAGAATGCTTGGCCGGAGCTAAGTCAAGCAAAATCCGTTGGAAGTTCAAACTTATACTGTGTTGCACGTCGTCTAAGCTTGAGGGGGAGTATTAGAGATGAGGCCATGAAGAGAAATTAAACTAAGACTGAGGTCGGAATTTTAAAGACACGGAGCAAGCCCGAGGAGGAGCCTCGGCAAAACCCGAAGAAGATGGACCAAAGCTGAACAATGGCAAGGGATCCACGAAGAATCAAGTCCCTTGTTCAAGTCCCCTTATCATTATGTTTGGCACTCTTTTTCCTTAGTAGTGGTTTTGTCCCAAAGGGTTTTCCCTACTAAGGTTTTAATGAGGCCATCATCTTGTATCTTCCAAGTTCACACTTCACGTTGTTGTGTATGAACTTGAGGGGGAGTATTGAACAAGATGAGTGCTTAAGGATCATCAACCAAGGATCGCTTAAGTATGAATAATAGGCGGTCCGGTCAAGACATCACCGGAGCCGTAAAGACACGATACGCGGGATGCAAGGCCGCGTATCGGACCATCAAGACCGCATGCAGGACGGACGGAAGTAAACGGAACGGAACGTATCCGTGATCACTCGGGAAGAAGACTCGCGGGACAGCGAGTATACGGACCAGCACGAGTCCGCGTATCCGAGAACATACGGAATGCGGAATGAGAAGACTTGCAGTACAAGGAAGAACGGATCGGTACACTCGATCCGTATTACGCGATTTATCAAGACGCGGTAAGGAATCTATCGAGATGCGGGAAGGAACTTACCCGCGGAACAGTTTGGCATCGAGACGAGGATCCGCACATCCGAGAACACTCGAGACGCGGAACGAAGAAGACCCGAACATTGATCATGAAGAATACTTAAGGATGATTAATCAAGAAGCATTCCTTAAGTAATAACCGTCGGTAACTAAAAGTTACCGAAGTGAAATCAAGTTACCAAAGAAGACTCGACCCGCGGTACGAGTATCAACGAGACGCGGGACGAGGCGCGGATCAGTTGCAGGACACACAAGGTGGTCATGATTTAATTAAAGGAGAAAGACAAGCAAAGAACAATATCCATACTTTAAGGAGAAAAGCAAGGAGTGTATTAAGGAGTGCTTTAAGGAAGGATTCAAGGATGATTATTCTAGACTACTTTGGAGCCTATTCCTTTTCCCTTTGGAGCTGATACACACGGCAACACACACACACTTTGCTATAAATATGTTGCACATTTCATTGTAAATATTGCCAAGTTAATAAGAACATCAACAAGAGTTCTCATATTTCTTTCTTCTCTTTACTTAGTTAATTACGGTTTCTATACAATGTAGAACCGAGTAGATTCTAGTGTTTAGGGTGATATTCGATTGACTTGAACCCATATATGCATCAATGTGCACACTAGTTTCAGTTTGAATTACTTAGAACTCAATTAAGCATTTACGATCCAACCATTCATTAAGGTTGGGTTGTTCTTGTATTTGAGTGTTTATTTCATCATTATTCTTTAAAATTCTAACACGGTCATTCTTATCTCCAGCCCAATCCGTATTACAATAGCCAACTAGCTCCGTGTCACCGTTCTTGCCCATCCACCTAGGCCCGGGCCGCCTTTGAGATATCTAAGAATCTGTTCCACCATGTTCTAATGGTGCACCTTGGACATATACTAGAACGACCACAATTCCCTTCGGCCCTTGCATAGTGAAGAGTATGTGATCCAATTCCGACTTTTTAAACCCTTTGTCCATTAGGGTAGAACTTATTTTCTTGTACCAAACCCTTGGCGATTGCTTAAGTCCATAGATCGCCTTTCTCAACCGCAAGACCTTTCCCAGTTTGACCAAGTTCTCAAGGCCGGGTGGTGGAGTCATGTAGACTTCCTCTTCTAGGTCGCCTTGAAGAAAGGCGTTCTTCACATCCATTTGCCAAAGTCCCATTCCAAATTTACGGCTAAGGAGAGAACAACCCTAACCGTATGTAGTTGGGCCAGCAGTGCAAATGTATCCGTGTAATCATCTCCATACGTTTGGGTGAATCCTCGTGCAACCATTCTAGCCTTGAACCTCTCAATTTCTCCACTACTTAAGTGCTTGATAGTAAACACCCACTTAGAGCTTACGGCCCTCTTTCCTTCCGGAAGATCAGATTCGTCCCACGTATGATTCTTGATCATGGCCCCAACTTCGTCATCGACCGCCCCGGTCCACTCTTCCTTTTCCATAGCCTCCTCATAGGTTGAGGGAATAGTATGCTCGTCAATCTTTCCAAGAAAGGCTTCGTGTTGCGGAGGCAAAAGGGCGAGAGAACAAACAGCTTGGATTGGGTGTACTACGGCCTCATAGTAGTAGAACACCCTCTTGTCTTTCCACGTGGATGGGTCGCTTCAGATTCTTTCACTTCTTCTAAGTGGTTGAACGGTCTCATCTTGAACGACCTCTTGGGGATCAGCCTTAACTTGGATCTCCGGTTCTTGGGTCTCCTCTTGAATGCTAGTTTCTTCACTTGGTCCTCCTTCTTGGTCTTCGGTATTGGGAGCTCCTTCCTCCTCTTGGGTCTCATCTAGGTCTCCATTAGTGGCCGCCTCTTCCCTTGTTGGGACCGGTCCTCCTAGGTGATTAAGTAAGAACTTCAAGGATGCTCCTTGGTCCGAAGAGGTTGTATGATCCTTTAGATTTTCTCAATCTTTCTCCTCGGAGTATCCTTGAACCTCTATAAATTTCACATCTCTGGAGACAAGTGTCCTCTTGGTGACCGGATCATAGCACTTGTACCCTTTTTGGGTCGTTGAGTAGCCTAGGAACATGCTTTTGGTGCTCTTCGGTTCTAGCTTGTTGCTCAACTCTCCGGGCACTAATACAAAACAAACACAACCAAAAACCCTTAGATGTTCTAAAGAGGGTCTAGATTTAGTGAGTACCTCAAATGGTGAATGATATCCAAGGATCTTGGTCGGTGTTCGATTGATTAGGTAGTAAGCCATCATCACGGCATCTCCCCAAAATCTATTTGGGACATTGGTGTGAAACATCATGGACCGTGCCACCTCCATTAGATGCCGATTCTTTCTTTCGGACACACCATTTTGTTGTGGTGTGTATGGACATGACGTTTGATGAACGATCCCTTGTTTGGCCAAGTGTTCTATAAACTTGTGGGTTGTGTATTCACCACCGTTATTCGACCTAAACACTTTAATCTTGGCATTATAATGGTTAATCACATGATTTTCAAAGTTAGTGAATGCCTCAAATACCCTATCCTTTGATGGGAGTAAAGTAACCCAAGTGTATTTTGATTTTTCATCAATGAAAGTCACAAAATACTTGTTGTTATCTCTAGATAAGCATGGAAATGTCCACACGTCCGAATGTACTAAATCGAAACAATTTTCATAAATGGTAGTTGATTTAGAGAACACGGTTTTGCAATGTTTTCCCAAAATACAAGATTCACAATTTAAATGAATAAAAGCAACATTCGGTAACATAAGTTCAAGTGCTCTAGCATGTGGATGTCCTAATCTAGCATGCAAAATCGCATTATTTAAAAACTCCTAAACTATAAGCAAAAGAAAATGATCTTGGTGTAGTATCCTCAATGACATAGAGTTCATCTTTCGTACTACCTTCTCCAATGATCTTTCCCGAGTCAATATTCTAAAAATATACATGATTAGGACAGAAAATAGCATAGCAATTCAAGTCTTTAGTGGCTCTTTTAACCGACAATAAATTACTAGCAAAATTAGGCATATAATATACTTTAGAATTCTTTTCAAATAATTTCAAGTCACCAATTCCTTTGATCGGTATTCTATCACCATTAGCTATCATCACATTTCCCTTACATTCTCAATGTTCTCTAGCAATTTCTCATTACTAATCATGTGGTGAGAAGCACCCGAATCCACAATCAAAGTATTACTAGGTTTATG
Organism: Draba incana; assembly: GCA_963576765.1. Lineage (NCBI taxonomy): Eukaryota > Viridiplantae > Streptophyta > Magnoliopsida > Brassicales > Brassicaceae > Draba > Draba incana. The sequence continues at coordinate 20,493,879 of OY755214.1, read as the reverse complement.
AGAAAAGAAAGTGATACCGGACTCAAGGGACTTGATGATGGCCTCCAAGTCAGATTTCTTCACAAAGTCACCTTGGTTCACCTCTTCTCCTTGCTTGGATGAGCCGGCTTGGGCTTGGTCACTCTTGGTGTGCCCATAGTTAGCTCTTGGCTCCCTTCGGTCAAAGAACTTCGGCTTGAGGTGGGGATTGAGCACCCAACACCGTGCCTTAGTGTGACCGCTCTTCTTACAATGGTTGCACCATAGATCTTGGTTCGACCGGTTGTTCCTCCGGTCTTGGAACCGCTCATAGACTCCCTTGTGAGCCATTGGAAGCTCCCCATTTCCACTAAACAAGACTTGAGAAACTTGTTGTCTTTGAACTTGTGAGCACACATCATCAAGCATTGGAAGCTTGTCGGATCGTAGGAGATGCTTGATGAGGTTGTTATACGCCGGATTTAAGGTAAAGAGAAGTCCGAAGACTTTATCTTGCTCCCTCCTCTCATTGAGCACCACCTGATCCATAGAACTAGGTCGGAGCATTTCCAATTCGGCCCAAAGGGACCGATACTCCCCAAAATGTTTAGTAAACTCCAAGTCTTCTTGGCTAAGATTGTTGAGGGCTTTCTTCACCTCGAACACACGGGTAAGGTTGGTTACGTTCCCGTAGACATTCTTGAGAGTCTCCCAAAGCTCACTTGTGGTCTCACAATACGAGTAAGCCTCAAGGATTGGGGCTTCAAGACCATTTTGAAGGATGGCCAACACGGTTTGGTCCTCTTGGAACCATTTAGCCTCTTTGGCTAGCTTAGCCTCTTCATCGTCTTCTTCATTGGACGAGTCAGATTCGGGTTCTTTTGGAACGAGGCTTAGATCGATGTGGCTCCATTGGCCACGACCACACAAGGCTGTTTTGATGGTTCTTGACCACAAAAGATAATTTCCTCCTTTGAGGATAACCGGAACAACAAGGGGTTTTGATGAACCGTTGTCCCTGATGATTCTTCCTTTGAAGATATGAAAAGTTGAATAAGATTGAATTGTCGAACAACCTACCAAAGAAGAAGTCTTTGGAAGTGAAGAGTTTAAATTTTGAAAGAACCGGGAAAATCAATGATTTGAATTTTCCGAGTATTTTTGATGGTAATCGAGAGATTTGAATGGAAAGTAAGAGAGATTTAAAAGGAAAGTAAGAGAGATTTGAAGAGATTTGACCTAATAATCAAAGATCATTGCTCTGACACCATGTTAGAATTTGCGGAAGGAAAGATTAAGATTGAGAAAGTTTCGTATAGAGAGAGAAAGTGTAGAGAGAGAGACTATGAACTTGATTAATTTTATTAATTCAAGATAATTTTACAAAGGTATGAAACAAGGTTTAAATAAACAAAAGGATGATATAAAAAGGGAAACAGACTGTTTGGTTCAAACGGTCATGTGATCGGAACAGTTCCGAGGAAAACGACCCATAGTCGCTATTGCTCTCGAGGCGCGGGTCGAGGGAAGACCGAGGATGGGTCGCAATCGCTGGGATCATACTCGAGCATCGGGATAGGTCAACGCGGGTAGGTCTCCGCATGTTTTTGTAAACGCGGGACCAAAGCGATGTCGTTCCGTAGACCCGCGTACTGGCCTAGATGCCCGTTTGTCCCGTAGGTCGATTCTCTCGATGCCGCATACGGGCCTGGATGCCAGGCTGATCCGCGGATCGATCTCCCGATGCCGCGTACTGGTCTCGATGCCGGACTGACCCGCGGATCGTATTCCTCGATGCCAAACTAATCCGCGGGTCCGATTCTTCCGATACTTTATTTTCTTCTGTTTTATAACCGTGGGTAATTTTCCCATCGCCTTTATTCACCTATGATCAATAATTAGGACCGAATATATAATACCAATTTAAGTCTTTTGTAACTCTCTTAACCGATAAAAGATTACTAGTGAAATTCGGCATATAAAATGTTTTAGAATTTTTATCAAATAATTTTAAATCCCCAATTCCTTTGATCTGAATTTTATCACCATTTACAATTTCTACATTACCATTTGCCTTTTCAATATTCTAACATGATATCCGTAAGAGATCTAGCCCATGAACGTTCCTTTGATCAAGTTGGTAAGTGAAGAGTCTTTGATTAAGAGATCAAAGTTAGAAGTGATGATTTCTTCATGGGATTGCAGCGGATCAAACAAAAGGATTCTGAATGGAGATGGAATGATGTATTGTTGGATGGTGAATGGATGATCGAAGAGAATTGATGCAGCGGAAGAAAGGTTGAATTTATGGATCTATGAACACTTGAACAGAACAAAATGGATTGAGAGAAACTTTCAAAGGATGTGAAAGGCCTTTGAACTTTCAGGCTTGCTATTGTTTGAATATTACACACCAAAAGCATTCACAAGTTGAGAAAGGATATGACTCACCAATCTCAGATCAAACAAGTAAAAGAAGAGGTTTTTAATAAAATGTTTGATAATTTCATAAATGAGAATACAAAGAACTTAAATAGAAAAGACAAGTCTACATGCACACTATCTAGAAAATAACAACAATAAATCTCAGTTGAAATATGACCCTTGTTCTTCCATTTTTGTCACTTCCCTTGGCTAGCAAATTAGACACTTGTTTTGGGCTCTTCTTGGGCTTGAATTGGCATAAAATGCACTGGACTTGATGGCTATTCATTTGGGTCAAAATATGTGGTCTTGATCAACAAATGGATGATGTGAAAGTGATTCACAAGCCTCTTTAAAAACCTTCCTTGGAAACCCCCTTGGGACAAAACCAAGGCAAGGGAAAAAGAGTGCCAATGAATCACTTGTCTATTTGTTGATACTTGGATCAAAACCAGGGAGGTTTAGGATCATGCTTCTTCCATTTTGGCTCAAGTTTAACTCCAGCATGAGCTGCATCCTCAGCTACAAGCTCCTCCTCAGCTACAAGCTTGTTTCCATCAGGTTCAAGCTCTTCTCCACGTTTCAAGCTCCTTGTGCTATCCATGATCATATCATCCCCTCCCTCTTGAAAAGGATTTGACCTCAAATCCATTTTATCTGGAAGAGAATAGATCAAGTTAATACAAAAGTAATCTGAAAGGGTTAGAGAGATACCTCTATTTTGGGTTTCGCTTGATTTTGGCTTGTATGCTGCGTTTGGTGGCTCCTCTTTCATCAGTATGAAAGAACTGACGTCTTGGTGTTTATTCTGGTCCGGATCGGGTGGCTTGAATCGTTTGTCTTCCTCCCTCTTTTTGATTCTTCTTGTGCACTTCAAGAAAGCTCCAAAACCTGCAATTGGCTCTTTTGAAAAAGATAAGCGCTTTATATATGTGTGATCAAGGGGCAAATGAATTTTGAAACCATAAATACTTACCTGAATAAGGTCCTTGGTATTTTCGTTGTTCATTACGGTACAAAGGAGTGGTGTTGGATCTGGAGGCCCTTCTTGGATCATGGCATTGTTGGTGACTAACTTGTCCCTATGAGTTTACGTGTTTATGTGTTCCGTAAAGATTTGCTAAAACTTGTGGAAAACTACTTCTAGGTGCGTTTAGAACCCATCTAGCATGAAAAACAACCACACTTTGAAAACACAAAAGTTCCATACTTTTTCCCCTCGTGTCCCTATGAGTTTATGTGTTTATGTGTTCCGTGTAGATTTGCTAAAACTTGTTTAAAACTACTTTGAAGTGCGTTTAGAACTCATCTAGTATGAAAAACAACCAAACTTTTGATACACCAAAGTTTCATACTTTCTCGCCTTGTGTCCATATAAGTTTACATTTTTATGTGTTCCGTAAAAATTTGCTAAAACTTGTTTAAAACTACGTTTAAGTGCATTTAGAACACATCTAGCATGAAAAACAACCACACTTTAAAAAACACAAAAGTTCCATACTTTCTCGCATCATGTCCCTATGAGTTTACGTATTTATGTGTTCCATAAAGATTTGCTAAAACTTGTAGAAAACTACTTCTAAGTGCATTTAGAACTCATCTGGCATGAAAAACAACCACACTTTGAAAACACAAAAGGTCCATACTTTTTTGCCTCATGTCTCTATAAGTTTACGTGTTTATGTGTTCCGTAAAGATTTGCTAAAACTTGTTTGTTTAGACTATTTTTAAATGCGTTTAGAACCCATCTAGCATGAAAAATAAGCACACTTTAAAAACACAAAAGTTCTATGCTTTCTCGCCTTGTGCCCCTATGAGTTTACGTATTTATGTTTTCCGTATAAATATGCTAAAAATTGTTTAAAACTATTTCTAAGTGCATTTAGAACCCATCTAGCATGGAAAAATACCACACTTTCAAAACAAAAAAGTTCCATACTTTTGCGCCTCGTGTCCCAGAGAGTTTACGTGTCTATGTGTTCCGTAAAGATTTGCTCAAACTTGTGGAAAACTACTTCTAGGTACGTTTAAAACCATCTAGCATGAAAAACAACCACACTTTCAAAACACAAAAGTTTCATACTTTCGCGCCTCGTGTCCCTAAGAGTTTACGAGTTTATCTATTCCGTAAAGATTTGCTAAAACTTGTTTAAAACTACTTCGAAGTGCGTTTAGAACCCATCTACCATGAAAAACAACAACATTTTAAAAACACAAAGTTCCATACTTTCGCCCCGCGTGTCCCTATGAGTTTACGTGTTTATGTGTTTCGTAAAGATTTGCAAAAACTTGTTTAAAACTACTTCTCAGTGCGTTTAGAACCCATCTAACATGAAAAACAACCACACTTTAAGAACACAAAGTTCCATACCTTCTAGCCTCGTGTCCCTATGAGTTTACGTGTTTATGTGTTCCGTAAAGATTTGATAAAACTTGTGGAAAACTACTTCTAAGTGCGTTTAGAACCCATCTAGCATGAAAAATAACCACACTTTAAAAACACAAAAGTTCCATACTTTATCTCTTGGTGCCCCTATGAGTTTACGTGTTTATGTGTTCCGTAAAGATTTCCTAAAACTTATTTAAAATTACTTCTAATTGCGTTTAGAACTCATGTAGCATGAAAAACAACCACATTTAAAGAACACAAAAGTTCCATACCTTCTAGCCTCGTGTCCCTATGAGTTTACGTGTTTATGTGTTCTGTAAAGATTTGCTTAAACTTGTGGAAAACTACTTCTAAGTATGTTTAGAACCCATCTAGCATGAAAAACAACCACACCTTATAAACACAAAAGTTCTATACTTTCTCTCCTGGTGCCCCTATGAGTTTACGTGTTTATATATGTGTTCCTTAAAGATTTACTAAAACTTGTTTAAAACTACTTATAAGTGCGTTTAGAACTCATCTAGCATGAAAAATAACCACACTTTCAAAACACAAAGTTCCATACTTTCTCGCATCATGTCCCTATGAGTTTACGTATTTATGTGTTCCATAAAGATTTGCTAAAACTTGTAGAAAACTACTTCTAAGTGCATTTAGAACTCATCTGGCATGAAAAACAACCACACTTTGAAAACACAAAAGGTCCATACTTTTTTGCCTCATGTCTCTATAAGTTTACGTGTTTATGTGTTCCGTAAAGATTTGCTAAAACTTGTTTGTTTAGACTATTTTTAAATGCGTTTAGAACCCATCTAGCATGAAAAATAAGCACACTTTAAAAACACAAAAGTTCTATGCTTTCTCGCCTTGTGCCCCTATGAGTTTACGTATTTATGTTTTCCGTATAAATATGCTAAAAATTGTTTAAAACTATTTCTAAGTGCATTTAGAACCCATCTAGCATGGAAAAATACCACACTTTCAAAACAAAAAAGTTCCATACTTTTGCGCCTCGTGTCCCAGAGAGTTTACGTGTCTATTTGTTCCGTAAAGATTTGCTCAAACTTGTGGAAAACTACTTCTAGGTACGTTTAAAACCATCTAGCATGAAAAACAACCACACTTTCAAAACACAAAAGTTTCATACTTTCGCGCCTCGTGTCCCTAAGAGTTTACGAGTTTATCTGTTCCGTAAAGATTTGCTAAAACTTGTTTAAAATTACTTCGAAGTGCGTTTAGAACCCATCTACCATGAAAAACAACAACATTTTAAAAACACAAAGTTCCATACTTTCGCCCCGCGTGTCCCTATGAGTTTACGTGTTTATGTGTTTCGTAAAGATTTGCAAAAACTTGTTTAAAACTACTTCTAAGTGCGTTTAGAACCCATCTAACATGAAAAACAACCACACTTTAAGAACACAAAGTTCCATACCTTCTAGCCTCGTATCCCTATGAGTTTACGTGTTTATGTGTTCCGTAAAGATTTGCTAAAACTTGTGGAAAACTACTTCTAAGTGCGTTTAGAACCCATCTAGCATGAAAAATAACCACACTTTAAAAACACAAAAGTTCCATACTTTATCTCTTGGTGCCCCTATGAGTTTACGTGTTTATGTGTTCCGTAAAGATTTGCTAAAACTTATTTAAAATTACTTCTAAGTGCGTTTAGAACTCATGTAGCATGAAAAACAACCACACTTAAAGAACACAAAAGTTCCATACCTTCTAGCCTCGTGTCCCAATGAGTTTATGTGTTCTGTAAAGATTTGCTTAAACTTGTGGAAAACTACTTCTAAGTATGTTTAGAACCCATCTAGCATGAAAAACAACCACACCTTATAAACACAAAAGTTCTATACTTTCTCTCCTGGTGCCCCTATGAGTTTACGTGTTTATATATGTGTTCCTTAAAGATTTACTAAAACTTGTTTAAAACTACTTATAAGTGCGTTTAGAACTCATCTAGCATGAAAAATAACCACACTTTCAAAACACAAAGTTCCATACTTTCGCGGCTCGGGTCCCTATAAGTTTACGTGTTTATGTGTTCCGTAAAGATTTGCTAAAACTTGTGGAAAACTACTTCTAGGTGCGTTTGAAAACCCATCTAGCATGAAAAACAACCAGACTTGAAAAAACACAAAAGTTCCATACTTTCGCGCCTCGTGTCCCTATGAGTTTACGTGTTTATGTGTTCCGTAAAGATTTGCTAAAACTTGTGGAAAATTTCTTCTAAGTCTGTTTAGAACCCATCTAGCATGAAAAACAAACACACTTTAGGAACACAAAGTTCCATACTTTCGCGACTCGTGTCTCTATGTGTTTACGTGTTTATGTGTTCCGTAAAAATTTGCTGAAACTTGTGGAAAACTACTTCTAAGTATGTTTAGAACCCATCTAGCATGAAAAACAACCACACTTAATAAACACAAAAGTTCTATACTTTCTCTCCTGGTGTCCCTATGATCTTAAGCTTTACTTCCAGATTTCTGCCTTAAACTCAAGCTTGTTCCTAAACAAATGAATCTTAAGGTTACTAAGGCAATACTTAAAGTTTCAAAGGAAACTTAAGGAAGTATGCTACTAGTTTTTACCCAGATCGGATCAGACTTGGACAGGCTTCTTCGGACCTTCGGGAACCTTCTTGGAACTGATACAACGTGACACTAGTTGGATCCTAAGCAAAAGATCACGAAGCTAAGGTTAAACTCAAGTTAGGAACAAGAATCTAAGCTTAATAAGGAAAAGGATCCGATCATAGGAAGCTTACCCAAAGCTTTCTTGAAAACATTCTAGGACAGCTAGGCTAGCTCACGGCACTGGCCTTGGCACTGTCTTTGGGACTGATAAATCGGACAAGACTTCGCTTAGCTTACTTAATAATGGAACAAGGACTCACGTGGGTTGCTCGATGGGAACTTATCTTGGCTCAGATGGGTCGTGCAGCGTAAGGCTTTCTTTGAGAGTCTAAGAATGGTTCTGCCCCTTCAGGCTGGGTCTAGGGCCTTGCTTATATAGGCACGAGAAGGAGGTGACGCAGCAAGACACCTCATCGTGATGTGGAGCATGCAATTCCACAGAACATAACGTAGGGGCGACACGTGGCATCGAAGATAAGTAGGAATTGATCCGAAGACAGCAACTGCTATGTCATGCAGCTGAGTCAAGGCTTTCTTAGCTGAAGCAGGCAGCCCGACACCTTAGTCACGGACAGGCAGGTAAGCAGGCAGCTTAGTCACGGACAGGTCATGCTTACGTCACGGAGGTGCTTGGCCGGTCTGAAGGCCAAACGATCTTCGTTTGGTCCGGTCTCATCTCGAGACTTGGTCTAATGACCCGTTCACTTGCTATGGCTGGCCGCCCGAGTGAAGGACCGAGACCATAGGCCAAACATGTTGGAACAAACCTCCAAGACATAGAAAAGGGCGTTCCGACAAAAGAACTAAGGATGGATCGAAGGAAACCAACTTGGGGCCGAGAGAAGTGGCCAAGCCTCGACCCATGTGCCTTTAAGACGTGAGACTGGCACGGAACATGTCCCCCGGGCACATGAACCGCGGTCCAGGCCAAGGAACGAGAGGCCTGGGACGAGTTCCGTACCGCGGGGCGATAAATGCCCAAGGCCGCACAAGACTAACCCGAGAAACCATCGAGCCGCGACTAAGGAAAATACGTGGCTATCCTTAAGCCACGTTGAGGGTAGGTAGCGAGTATGGCTAGAAACGTGCCACGTCGTGGGTAGGTAGGACGAACAGCTGTCCTTGCGCCACGTCACCCGACCCGCGTAGCATCGTTTGGGTGGCCGATCTGTGAGCCACTTCTTCCACCGGTTCTTGCCTATAAATAAGACCCCTCCCTTACTCAAAACCGGACCATTCCCCCATGCAAAACTCTGCCCAAATATCCTTCTATTTGATCCGAACCCTTGTCCGAAAATCTCCTTAGGGAATCCTTGTTCCTTTACACTAGAAAACCGAAAGTTAATCTTTGGATCCATCACCAGAGTGTGGATCAGTCCCGAGAGAATACCCAAATATCCGAAGGAGTCTTTCCGAGTCTTGATCCGAACGAGTCCGAGCTTAGGGCGAACTGCGAGAGTGTGATTGCTTATGTATCTAGACAGTTGAGAAAGCACGAAGAGAACTATCGTACACATGATCTAGAAATGGTTGCAGTGGTGTTCGCCCTTAAGATATGGCGATCATATCTCTATGGTGAATTAGTAAAAGTAATGACCGATCATAAGAGCTTAAAATATTTATTCACCCAACCTGATCTTAACCTAAGACAAAGAAGGTGGATGGATTTTATAGCGGATTATGATTTGGATATTACTTACCACCCGGGAAAGGCGAATGTAGTAGGCGATGCCTTAAGTTGCCGTAAAACAAGTGTGGATATGGAGAAAGATTTGATGAGTTGAGATGCAGAATTCAAGAAGAATCATTTGTTAGCCTTAGAAGGAGAGAGTAGCAAACCGTTGGGTTTACAAGCGGTAAATCAAACAGGTTTATTACAACGCATCTAGCAGGAGCAAAGAGAAGATGTAAAGCTGAAAAAGATTATCGAAGGACTAAACAACCAGGGAGAACCAGATGCAAGTGGATACCATTTGGCTGCAGATGGTACCCTACTTCAAATAAAAGGATTACCGTGCCTAAGGGACAAGGCTTACGGGAAGAAACTCTGAGGACAACGCATAAATCACGACTTAGTATTAATCTAGGAAGTACTAAGATGTACCGAGACATTCACCAATATTATCACTGGCCTGGTATGAAATGATCTGTTGCAAAGTGGGTAGCGTAGTGCCAGACTTGTCAACAAGTTAAGATTGAACATCAAGTACCAGCCGGGTTACTACAGAGTTTACCTATCCTAGAATGGAAATGGGATGCAATTTTTATGGACTTTGTTTCAGGATTACCGAAAACACCCAGACGGGAAAGCAACGCGATTTGGGTAATCGTAGATCGTTTAACCAAAAGTGCTCATTTTCTACCCATGAGGTTGGATGACAACATTGAGATATTGGCTAAGCTATATTTGGAAGAGATAGTGAAGTTACATGGAGTTCCAGCCAACATCATATCTAATCGTGATCCCCGATATACGGCTAGACTATGGCGTGCTCTTCAAAAGGCACTTGGAACAGATTTGCATATGAGTACTTCCTTCCACCCCGAGACAGATGGGCAGACCGAGAGAATGATAAGAACGCTTGAGGATCTACTCCGTATGTGTATGTTAGATTGGGGAAACACATGGGAAAACCACGTACCTTTAGTGGAATTTTCATACAATAATAGCTACCACGCAAGTATTGGTACGTCACCGTATGAAGCGTTATACGGGCGACCTTGTAGAACACCCATTTGTTGGACGGAAGTAGGAGAAAGACAAGAGTTTGGGTCAGAGTTGGTGAAAGAGACTACGGATAAAATTAGCCTTATTCGGGCTAATATGAAGAAGACTCAAGATCGCCAGAAGAAGTATGCCGATCAACATAGAAGGGAAGTTGTTTTTAATGTCGATGATTGGGTATGGTTGAAAGCCGAGGCAGAGAAAGGAAAGGATAGATTTGCTAAGCAAATTAAGTTGGCTCCACGATCTAAAGGTCCATATTGTATCATTAAAAGAATAGGTGAAGTAGCTTACGAGTTAGATCTTCCTTCGAGTATGGGAATGCATAATATTTTCCATGTCTCTCTGCTACGTAAGTTTATTCGCCGCCCGGATGAACCAGAACCAGAACGGGAACCAGATCCCCTCCTTACATGTTTATGTGTTCCCCAGAACCTTTAAGGATTGGTGAAACACGAACTAAATTTCTGAAAGGACGAGAGATCTCGCAGATTAAGGTGATTAGAAGAAAGAATCACCGAGATGTTATCACATGGGAAGATGAGGGAAGATTTAGGAACTCTCACCCAGAGATGTTTACCGAACCTGGAACTGATGAAGCGGGACCCTCAGATAGATGAGAATTCGGGACGAATTCTAATAAGGAGGGGAGATTGTAATGACCCATTCACTTGCTATGGCCGGCCGCCTAAGTGAAGGACCGAGACCATAGGCCAAACGTGTTGGAACGAACCTCCAAGACATAGAAAAGGGTGTTCCAACAAGAAAACTAAGGATGGATCAAAGGAAACCAACTTGGAGCCAAGAGAAGTGGCCAAGCCTCGACCGAAGTGCCTTTAGTACGTGAGACTGGAACAAAACATGTCCCCCGGGAACATGAATCGCGATCCAGGCCGCAGAACGAGAGGCCTGGGACGAGTTTCGTACCGCAGGGCGATAAATGCCAGAGGCCGCACAAGACTGACCCAAGAAACCATCGAGGCGCGACTAAGGAAAATACGTTGCTATCCTTAAGCCACGTCGCGGGTAGGTAGCGAGTATGGCTAGAAACGTGCCACGTCCCGGGTAGGTAGGACGAACGGCTGTCCTTGCGCCACGTCACCCGACCCGCGTGACATTGTTTGGGCGGCAGAACGTGGCCGATCCGTGAGCCACTTCTTCCACCAGTTCTTGCCTATAAATAAGACCCCTCCCTTACTCAAAACCGGACCATTCCCCCATCCAAAACTTTGCCCAAATATCCTTCCATTGGATCTGAACCCTTGTCCGAAAATCTCCTTAGGGAATCCTTGTTCCTTTACACTAGAAAACCGGAAGTTAACCTTAGGATCCATCGCCAGAGTGTGGATCAGTCCCGAGAGAATACCCGAATATCCGAAGGAGTCTTTCCGAGTCTTGATTTGAGCTTAGGGCGAACCGCGAGTAGGAATCTAAGTAAAATCGCATACTTTTCCTAAGGCAAAGGTGAGTCTTGGTTATGTTTGTCGTGTGTTAGATGAGTGGAACACACGTTGCTTGTTTATTTATCCGCAATAAAGGTTCGTATAAACCATGTGATAGAATTGCTAAGGGTTGAGAATGAACCTAAATGAATTGCTTGGAATTGTTAAGAAGTTTAACTAGCGAACGTATGGAAAGAATCTAAGTAAAACAGTGTACAAGTTATATGCATACACATTAGATTCTTAAATCATATAACTTGTTGTGTGCACAGTTGGTCATTGCCCGGATCCGTGACTTAGCCGAGGAGGGTTAAGTTCATGAAGACACGGAGAGACGAGATTACAGCCTAGGGCCGTGTACTGCATGACGATGCAGAATTTCCGATGTGGTAGCATAATGGTACGACCATAGGGAATTGTTAAAGGAATGTAGGTCCTTAGCCTTTGTGGTTCTGGACCGAAGGATGCCTTGGTTACACGTGATGGGAATTGACAACGCGTAAGGCCTTATGGAACTGAAAATGATAGTGCATAGCATATAATGTTCACGTATAAATATGCATGCATTTGAGTGTTGCTTGTTGATTGTTATTTTGGGTTTTGGGTTGGGAATATATTATTGACTGTTAGGGGAGCCTTAGACTCACTTGGCAACTAGTGCTCAAGACTCCATTTGTTTTGCAGGTAACCTTTAGCGGGTAGACCATTGGGGAGCACAATATGGAACATTAGGATAAATCAGCAGTAGAATTCCTTGCTTTTGTAAATGATTAATGTTTATTATGTACATAAACGTTTTGGGAGTGTTAGACTCGGGATCGAATATAGTTTTGTAACCGTTTAAAAACCTAAGTATAAATAATAAAGGAAAGGTTTTAAATAACTCGGGTTACATATGATACGTAGTCCTGTCTGGACGATCTAACTATTGGATATAGCTCAGGTTGGCAAGCCTTGGGTCATATTCAATAGGGACGGATGCCTAAGTGTCTAGTATAGGGCTTTTGGATGTGTTCCGAGAACCTCTGATCGGGCACTTGGGTGTTCCTCAGTGGTGTCTCCGCTTAGATCCCGATCGGGGGCGTTACAATTAGTGGTATCAGAGCATGGTTTTTACGATGCTCAAATGGAACCTGGTTTTCAAATAATTTATTGAGTAAAAAAATGTCACAAAAGCAAGTAGGATAAATTGATTATGTTCATGTGCTATGTTACTTTAAGGTTGGATAAGACTTACCAGACCCTTTGATGCAGATGTCTGTACCATCGCGTAGTGATTATTCTGATAGTAGATCGTGGAGACCACCAAGAGGGCGTGGACAGCCTTCTCATGGATATCATGGACGATATCCTGGTCTTCCTCCCCCCCAGAGCAAGAATATTCAGATATGTCAGAGTATGTGCTAGTACCGTTGATTGAGTATCAAGAATATACTGACGAGAACTCTCCGCATTGGACACCAGAGTTAGGACTCCAGGATATTAGTGACCTAATCCCGAGGGAACATGATCGAGAAGGACGAGATCAGAAGCGAGAAACGCCGATGAAAATGTGATGAGTGTGATTAGATAGTTAGCGGAACGTATGGGAAATTGGAGGACTTCTCGAAAATAGCAAGATCCGCCACCTTCACCACCGGATTTCCTTAAAATGGTAATGATGATGCAGAATCTGGGAACACGCAGATTCTTTAGGGATACAGGTCCATTGGAAGCAGATGCATGGATGAAACATCTTGAAAGGAATTTTGAGGCTACACGTTGTCCTGAGGGTTACAAGACTGATATAGCTGCTCACTATTTGATAAAGAATGCAACCAACTGGTGGGATGGCGTCAAAAACTAATATATGAGTACAGAGATTTCGTGGGATATCTTCCGTAGGGAGTTTTAGAGGAAGTACTTTCCGCCAGAAGCTAGGGATAGAATGGAAGCACAGTTCCAAAACTTAATACAAGGACAATGTAATGTGCGAGAATATGAAGCTGAGTTTACTCGACTTTGATGTTACACACATTACGGGCCAGGTGATGAACCAGTTGTCATCAGGAAGTTTTTGCGAGGCTTGAGGCAAGAGATTATGAGTAGACTTGTTGTGAACTAGTATTATAGTCTTTGTGAGCTAGTGGAGCGAGCAGTTGATGTAGAAGAAAGCATTAGGGTTGAACGAGAGTCCATGGCACGAGCAGAGTTGCATTTCCAAGAACAGCAACGACGGGTACCACATCAACCACAACAACAATCGGAGCCAAAGAACCAAGTGGCTCGAAGGGGTAATTGGGCACAAGGAAGAGGACGAGTCCAAGGGCAAGGACAGACCTTTGGTCGTGGACGAGGCCAAGGTCAGGGACAGACCTATGGCCAAGGACGGGGTAGAGGAATCGCCGGTAGAGGATTACCGCCGATGCAGCAACTACCCGAGTGCTTTAAGTGTTGTGGTCGAGGCCACTACGCTAAAACTTGTCCTAACCATGGGCAGACGGCACGGCCTGTGCCGGCCCACGTGGTTTGTTATACTTGCAACCAGCCGGGACATTATGCGACTTCTTGTCCGGTTACGCATCCTACATGACAGACAAGTCAACCAGCGGGAGTACAAGCGATGCAATGGGAGCCTGAGATAGAAATGCCCCAGGAGGTTGAGTCTCCAGCTAAGTGTCAAGCAATTATGGGACGAGTATATTCCTTAGATAAACCCGAAACCACTCGACCTTCTAAAGGTCCCCTTTTAGGTAAATAAGGGTTCTATCCTTATAATCTTTCTGTTGTGTGTGAATATGGTGTGTGAATCTTTGTGATGCATGTTTAATATATATATATATATATAAGAAGTTTAAACGAAAGTTTATTGCATATCTAAGAACATTACGTGTGGTGGTGTACCCACACACGTTCTGTTTGACTCAGGTGCAACACATAGTTGCGTAGCACCTGATGTCACCTTGAAATTTAGGGGGACTTTTACGATAACAAAAGTCTCTATCCCCGTTAGAACACCCGGTAACCAAATCCTTCATGCCAAAAGTGCTATATGGGAGTGCCAATTGTGATTGGAGACCATATCTTCATAACCAACTTATTAGTTGTCCAATTAGAAGGGTACCATGTCATTTTAGGAATGGACTAGCTAACGGCGTATATGGCGCACATAGATTGCGGTAGAGGCAGGATAACCTATAACGCGATCAAACCTAATACCGGAATATCTTTCATAATGGCCTTGAGAGCATAGAGTGCCCTTATGAAAGGAGAAGTTTATCTCTTGACCCTGAGTATAGTGGGTGACACCAAAGAGGAGCAGAATCTCGAGGAAATCCCTGTAGTTAATGGTTACGAGGATGTGTTTAAACCTTTGGAAGGGTTACCACCACCTCGTAACAACCCCTTTACCATTTCGTTGGAATCGGGAGCGACGCCCATAGCTAAGGCGCCATACCGAATGGCCCCTGCAGAGCTAGCAGAATTAAAGAAGCAATTGGAGGATTTGATGGAGAAGGGTTTTATTAGACCAAGTTCGTCACCATGGGGAGCTCCAATTTTATTCGTTAAGAAGAAGGATGGTAGCATACGGTTGTGTATAGACTACCGGGGAATTAACAACATTACCATCAAGGACAAATATCCATTGCTGAGGATCGATGAGTTGTTGGATCAACTGCAAGGAGCGAGTTGGTTTTCAAAGATTGACTTAGCATCAGGCTACCATCAGATCCGTATTGCAAAGACAGACGTTATGAAGACCACGTTTAGGACACGTTATGGCCAATACGAGTTTGTGGTCATGCCGTTTGGCCTGACCAATGCACCTGCTGCATTCATGCGATTAATGAATGAAGTCTTCCGGGATTACCTAGACGAGTTTGTCATCATTTTCATTGATGATATTCTTATCTATTCTAAAACTGCGGAGGAACATGAAATACACTTGGGGAAAGTGTTAGAACGTTTGAGGAGCCAAAAGCTTTTTGCTAAGTTTAGCAAATGTGGCATTTGGAAGCGGGAGATTGGATTTTTAGGGCATCGGGTATCAGAACAGGGAGTTTCGGTTGACCCACAGAAGATCGTTGCGATTCAAGATTGGCCACAACCGACCAATGCTACAGAAGTACGAAGCTTTCTAGGACTAGCGGGATATTATCGGAAATTTGTTAAAGGATTTTCGAATATATCCAAACCATTGACTCGCCTGACTAGTAAGGGTGTAGTCTTTGTATGGGATGACAAATTGGAGAATGCATTTAACCAGTTGAAGAAGGCCTTGACCACATCACCGGTCTTAGCCTTACCTAAGCCGAATCAACCATTTACGGTATTTACCGATTAGTGTGGAACGGGATTAGGTTGTGTTCTGATGCAAGGCGAGAGGGTGATTGCTTATGCATCTAGACGTTGAGAAAGCACGAAGAGAACTATTGTACACATAATCTAGAAATGGCTGCAGTGGTGTTCACCTTTAAGATATGGCAATCATATCTCTATGGAGAATCAGTAAAAGTAATGACTGATCATAAGAGCTTAAAATATATATTCACCCAACCTGATCTTAACCTAAGACAGAGAAGGTAGATGGAGTTTATAGCGGATTATGATTTGGATATTACTTAGCACCAGGGAAAGGCGAATGTAGTAGCTGATGCCTTAAGCCGCCGTAAAGCAAGTGTGGATGTGGAGAAAGATTTGATGAGCTTAGATGCAGAATTCATGTAGATTCATTTGTCAGCCTTAGAAGGAGATAATAGCGAACTGTTGGGTTTACAAGCGGTAAATCAAACAGGTTTATTACAACGCATCCGGCACGAGCAAAGAGAAGATGAAAAGCTGAAAAAGATTATCGAAGGACTAAACAACCAGGGAGAACCGGATGCAAGTGGATACCATTTGGCTGCAGATGGTACCCTGCTTCAAAATAAAAGGATTACCGTGCCTAAGGGACAAGGCTTACGGGAAGAAATTCTGAAGACAGCGCATAAATCACGACTTAGTATTCATCCAGGAAGTACTAAGATGTACCGAGACATTCACCAATATTATCACTGGCCTGGTAAGAAACAATCTGTTGCGAAGTGGGTAGCGTAGTGCCAGACTTGTCAACAAGTTAAGATTGAGCATCAAGTACCAGCCGGGTTATTACAGAGTTTACCGACCCTAGAATGGAAATGGGATGCAATTTCTATGGACTTTGTTTCAGGATTACCGAAAGCACCCAGATGGGGAAACGACGCGATTTGGGTAATCGTAGATCGTTTAACCAAAAGTGCTCATTTTCTACCCATGAGGTTGGATGACAACATTGAGATATTGGCTAAGCTATATTTGGATGAGAAAGTGAAGTTACATGGAGTTCCAGCCAACATCATATCTGATCGTGATCTCCGATTTACGGCTAGACTATGGCGTGCTCTTTAAAAGGCACTTGGAATAGATTTGCATATGAGTACTTCCTTCCACCCCGAGACAGATGGGCAGACCGGGAGAACGATAAGAACGCTTGAGGATCTACTCCATATGTGTATGTTAGATTGGGGAAACACATGGGAAAACCACGTACCTCTAGTGGAATTTGCATACAATAATAGCTACCACGCAAGTATTGGTATGTCACCGTATGAAGCGTTATACGGGCGACCTTATAGAACACCCATTTGTTGGACGGAAGTAGGAGAAAGACAAGAGTTTGGGTCAGAGTTGGTGAAAGAGACTACGGATAAAATTAGCCTTATTCGGGCTAATATGAAGAAGGCTCAAGATCACCAGAAGAAGTATGCCGATCAACATAGAAGGGAAGTTGTTTTTAATGTCGATGATTGGGTATGGTTGAAAGCCGAGGCAGAGAAAGGAAAGGATAGATTTGCTAAGCCAATTAAGTTGGCTCCGCGATCTAAAGGTCCATATCGTATCCTTAAAAGAATATGAGAAGTAGCTTACGAGTTAGATCTTCCTTCGAGTATGGGAATGCATAATATTTTCCATGTCTCTCTGCTACGTAAGTTTGTTCGCCGCCCGGATGAACCAGAACCGGAACGGGAACCAAATCCCCTCCTTACGTGTTTATGTGTTC
The DNA here is from genome assembly GCA_963576765.1 of Draba incana. NCBI lineage: Eukaryota > Viridiplantae > Streptophyta > Magnoliopsida > Brassicales > Brassicaceae > Draba > Draba incana. The sequence continues at coordinate 20,476,241 of OY755214.1, read as the reverse complement.
CCCAGAACCTTTAAGGATCGGTGAAACACGAACTAAATTTCTGAAAAGATGAGAGATCTCGCAGATTAAGGTGATTAGAAGAAAGAATCACCGAGATGTGATCACATGGGAAGATGAGGGAAGATTTAGGAAATCTCACCCAGAGATGTTTACCGAACCTAGAACTGATGAAGCGGGACCCTCAGATAGATGAGAATTCGGGACGAATTCTCTGTGTTCCTTGAACGTACCAAGCATATTGAAGTGGATTGCCATAAGATGCGTGAAGCAGTAGAACGAGGATTGATCTTGCCATGCTATACAAGAAGTGCAGATCAACTAGCTGACCTATTCACCAAGGCAGCAAGCTTAAAGGTGTGTGATTTCATCTACTTAAAGCTTGGACTTATAAAGATCAATTAGCCATGGAGTTCATACTCTTTTCCCTTTAGTGTAGTCTTTATCCCACGTGGTTTTTCTACACTAAGGTTTTAATGAGGTGAATCATCATGGTCCAATCTTAACTTAGATCTCTATAGTTAAGCTTGAGGGGGAGTGTTGAACTAAGGATGAATTGGTTCTGATAGGTGAACTCAGTTCTGATTATTATGGAACCAAGGAGGAATTGGTTCAAGAATAGTAAACCAAATATTAAAATATGGTGGAGTGATCAGAGCAAGTGACCATTGGAAGCTTCCTATGAGAATCTGTCATTTTGAATTATAAGAGGCTCCATTTCTACCTAATATGACAGTTGGGATTGGGAGACTTTTGGAGCTGAATCTACAAAAGTCAAATATGACTGTTGGGAGTTGTTTGTTTTGAATTCAAATTTTACTATGACTAGATTCTATAAATATGTTGTAACTGATCAGAAATAAATCAAGGGAATAAGTTTCTCTCTTCAAACTCTCTCTAATCTCTCTACTCTCTTGAATTCTCAAACTGATTCTCTACACAAAATCTCAACATTCTCTCTTACTTCCGCATAAATCTTACATGGCCAGGTCCAAAAACAGTAGGCGAGGTGAGAAGTTTCCTTGAAATTGCTGGGTTTTACAGGAGGTTTGTAAAGGACTTTAGCACGCTGGCAGCTCCACTCACTGAGGTTATAAAGAAGGTTGTGGGTATTAAGTGGGAACAAGCACAAGAAGATGCATTCCAATCCCTTAAAGAGAAGCTTACTCATGCCCCTGTTCTAACTTTACCATATTTTCTTAAAACTTTTGAGATAGAATGTGATGCTTCTGGTATAAGCATTGGAGCTGTTTTGATGCAGGATAAGAAGCCCATAGCATTTTTCAGTGAGAAGCTTGGAGGAGCAATGCTAAACTATCTCACTTATGACAAGGAGCTATATGCTTTGGTGAGAGCATTACAAACGTGGCAACACTATCTCTGGCCTAAGGAGTTTGTTAAACACACTGATCATGAATCCCTTAAGCATCTCAAAGGTCAGCAAAAACTCAACAAGAGACATGCCAGGTGGGTTGAATTCATAGAAACATTTCCCTATGTCATCAAGTACAAACAAGGTAAGGTCACTGTAGTTGCCGATGCATTGTCTCGCATGTATGCTTTATTGACCTTATGACTCACATTGAGACTAAGAGAAATCTGTCCTGCGTAACGGAACAGAAGGGTTCGTGATCAGAACTGACACCGAGACATCAAGGACGGATCTGTGGAACTCCCGAGATACGGATCAGTTTCTGTTTACCGTAATTCATAAAATAAACTAAGGTGGTCCATACCTTATTATCTGATCAAGAAACACATGTGTATGGGCATGAATAAAATAGGAGACAAGGGAGTATGGGCACAAGGAGAAGGCTCCTCTTCCCCCCCATTTTGGTCAGAATTCCCAACGGTCATATAGGACCTAGTTCTCCTTATTTAAACCTTGTATGAGACATTGTGACCGATTATCTTGAATAATACTCAAGTTCATACTCTTTACTCTTCTCCGAATCTCTTAATCTCTTAATCTGTCACTCTCCATCTCACTCTATTCTTTCGCAAATCTTACATGGTATCAGAGCATGTTTTGATCTTGTGACTTCAATCTTTAAACTCTCTATTCAATCTCTGGTTCGGTTTTAAAGCTCTCTGCCCAGAATCTTCAATCAAACTTTCTGTCCAAATTTTACAGAGCTCAAAGCTCCTCATCAAACCAAGTGTGAAACTACAAGAAGAAGGATGAGTATCATTGGTGACTCAAAGCCCCTTGTTGCCCCAGTAACTTTAAAAGGAGAAAACTACCTCCTATGGTCGAGAACGACCAAGACTGCCCTATGTAGCCGTGGCTTGTGGAACCACATCGACCTCACCCTCCATGAACCAACCTATGACGCAGGCACTGACAAAGAGAAAGAAGATGCAAGGACCAAGGCAGCTAAGTGGTTTCAAGAAGATCAAACTGTGCTAGCCATCCTCCAAAACAGCCTTGGTGCCTCAATCCTCGAAGCCTATTCTTACTGCGAGACTGCAAGCGAGCTATGGGAGACTCTCAAGAATGTGTATGGTAACACATCTAACCTCACTCGGGTGTTTGAGATCAAGAAGGCCCTCAATGAACTGAGTAAAGAAGAAACAGAGTTTACAAAGCATCTCGGTAAATACCAAGCATTGTGGGCAGAACTGGCGATGTATATGCCAAGCTCCGTGGATCTGGTGGTTCTCAATGAGCGTAGGCAGCAAGACCAGGTCTTTGGCCTTCTCCTCACGATGAACCCGGTCTATAACGACCTCATCAAACATATCCTCCGGTCAGACAAGCTTCCGAGTTTCGATGACGTTTGCTCTCAAGTGCAGAAGGAACAAGGCTCTCTAGGATTATTCGGTGGTAAGGGGGAGCTGCCTATGGCTAATAAGGGTGTGTACAATCGGTATGATACTCGGAGGAACAATGGTCCGAGTAGATATCTCAACCCCGAGTTACATTGTGAACACTGCAAGAAGGACGGTCATACGAAGGATAAGTGCTGGCTGCTCCACCCACAACTTAAGCAACCACCAAGATGGAACTCACGTCCAGAATATGGACGAGGTTCAAGGGCCAACTACTCCTCAGCAAGACAAGAACAATCTCGAACTGGGTCATTCAAGCAAAGGGAAGAGTTCACCCAGGGAGTGTATATGACGAAATCTTACTTGGAGGCGCTCATCAAATCAGTGGCGTCACTTAAAGAATCCGGTAAAACCTTCTATACTCGTAGACCTAGTGAATATCTTGTGGTAGATTCGGGTGCTTCTCACCATATGATTAGTAACTCCGAACTACTCGAGAAACTAGAACCGTCTAGGGGGAACGTGATGATTGCAAACGGTGATAATATACCTATTAAGGGAATTGGGAACTTGAACCTGTTTAACAAGAGCTCAAAAAATCTTTACATGCCAAATTTTTAATCAAATTTACTCTCTGTGAAAAGAATGACCAGTGACTTGAATTGTTATGCAATTTTTGGTCCTAATGAGTTCCATTTTCAGGATATTGAATCTGGGAAAGTTATTGGAGGTGGTGGTACCAAGGATGATCTCTATATCTTAGAAGATTTATCACCAAGCTCTTCTAGTTTCTCTTTATTTAAAACTTGTTTAGGAGTTGCTAATTAATGCTATTTGGCATGCTAGAGTAGGACATCCTCATTCTCGTGCTCTTGAAATAATGCTTCCCGATGTTTCATTTGATCATTTGTCTTGCGAATCATGTATCCTCGGAAAACATTGCAAATCTGTTTTTACTAAATCTGCTACTACTTATGAGAATTGCTTTGATTTGATTCATTCTGATGTTTGGACCTCTCCTTGCTCATCTAGAGATCGATAACAACAAATACTTCGTCACATTCATTGATGAGAAATCTAAATATACATGGCTCACGCTATTACCCTCTAAGGATCGGGTCTTTGATGCATTTTCAAACTTCCAAACTTATATTGCTAACCAATACAATGCCAAGATTAAAATTTTTAGAACAGATAATGGTGGTGAATATATGAGCAATCGGTTCAAAGAGCACCTGTCTAAGCTTGGCATTTTCCATCAAACAAGCTGTCCATACACTCCACAACAGAACGGTGTGGCAGAGAGGAAGAACCGACACTTGATGGAGGTCTCAAGAGCCATGATGTTCCACATGAATGTACCAAGAAGATATTGGCCGGTGATGCTGTCATGACAGCTTGTTACTTAATCAACCGGACACCCACCAAAGTCCTTGATGATGTTTCCCCATTTGAGGTACTCACTAAAGAAAAACCCTTCCTTAATCATTTGAGAGTATTTGGGTGTGTCTGTTTTGTTTTGCAGCCTAGGGAATTGAGGGACAAGCTAGAACTGAAAAGTACAAGATGCATGTTCTTGGGCTATTCAACAACACAAAAGGGATACAAATGCTATGATCCGAGTTCAAGGAAAACATTTGTGTCTCGAGACGTGAGATTCATAGAAGATCAGAGATTTTATGATGTAAAAGACAGAGATAACTTTAAAGATTTGGCTACCCCCAACAGACCTGGGCTCTAACCTGAGATTTCTCCTCCAACACCTCGGGAATAATGAGACCAGGGACAAGAAGGATCAAAACATTGATCACAGAACAGTTCAAGAGAATGTCATTCAAGAGACAGTCCCAGAGGATGAAGGTCTAGAGATTATGCAAGATGAATCTCCGGTTGTTCACGAACAAGAACAAGCTTCGGTTGAACATGAAGTAGAAGATACTGGAATTGCAATCCCACAAATGGAATCTGTCCAAGAAGAAGTCGTAGAGCCTGTCCTAAGAAGAAGTACAAGACTCAAGAAGGATCCCTCTCAATGGAAAGAGAGTCATGTGTATTTCAACAATGAAGCAGTAGCACATCACATCCAAGCGGTGTGTTCTCTCGCCCTCTTACCTTCTTCTCATAGATCCTTTCTTGTCAAGATAGATAAGCATACCATACCCAGAACATATGAAGAAGCTATGGAGGATGAGCAGTGGGGTGCAGCGGTAGATGATGAGGTTGGTGCTATGGATAAAAACCATACTTGGGACGAGGCGGATCTCCCCGAGGGAAAACGGGCAGTGAGCTCCAAATGGGTATTCACGATCAAATACTTGAGCAGTGGTGACTTAGAAAGATACAAGGCCAGGCTGGTGGCTAGAGGATTTACCCAAACGTATGGGGATGATTACACAGACACATTTGCACCAGTGGCCAAGTTAAACATGGTGAGAGTTGTGTTCTCCTTTGCGGTCAACCTAGACTGGGAATTGTGGCAAATGGATGTAAAGAACGCTTTCTTACAAGGGGATCTTGAGGAGGAAGTGTACATGACACCACCACCAGGCCTTGAGGATTCTATTGCTCCAGGAAAGGTTCTCAAGCTTAGGAAAGCAATCTATGGTCTAAAACAGTCTCCACGAGCTTGGTACAAGAAGCTCAGCACCACCCTAAAAGAAAGAGGTTTCAAGAAATGTGAACTCGATCACACTCTCTTCACTCTTCAAGGGCCAAATGGAATCGTTGTGGTGTTAATCTACGTTGACGACATGATTATCTCAGGCAATGATGCACAAGGAATCCAAGAGAAAAAAGATTTTCTCAAATCAGTGTTTGAGATCAAGGATTTAGGAGAGGTGAAGTATTTCCTAGTCATAGAGGTGTGTAGATTCAAGAATGGTATGCACATTTCGCAAAGGAAATGCACTTTGGATCTGTTACAAGAAACCGGGAAGTAGGGAACTAAGCCAGCTAAGACTCCACTCGAAGAAGGTTACAAGACCGATCGAAAGGGGGAGCAAGAAGATGAACTCTATGAGGATCCAACAAGATATAGAAGACTCGTGGGTAAACTGATCTACTTGACATTAACAAGGTCGGACTTAAGCTTCGCAGTGAATCAAGTTAGTCAACACATGAAGGAACCTAAGATATACCATTGGCAAATGGTGGAAAGAATACTTAGGTATCTCAAGACAAGTCCGGGTCAAGGCATTTGGATGGGAAGGAATGAGAATACTGAAGTTGTAGGATATTGTGATGCGGATTGGGCCGGTGACAGGAATGATAGAAGATCAACCACAGGTTATTGCACATTCATTGGAGGAAACTTGGTAACATGGAGAACAAAGAAACAAAAGTCAGTCTCATGTTCAAGTGCTGAAGCCGAGTATAGGGCAATGAAGAAGTTAACAAACTGTTAGATTTTAGGTGAGCAAATGCTCACATAAACAAAAGATCCATCCTTTAGGAAGGAATGAATCAAAGAAAAGCTCAAGAGAGCACAAAGAGATTAAGAAAGAGTTTTAGAGAGATTTAGGACTGATTATGAGAGATTTAGAAGAGATTAGTAAAGATTTAGAAGAGATTAACATAAATGTGGATTTGATCCAAAGGGATCTCACCCTAAACACGTTTAACTCCTAATCTCTACATTGTTTATAATCTGAACTTGAATATAATAAAGAGAGAAAGATGAACATAGATTTTATTATATTCAATGATGAGTTCATCTTTCTCTCTTTATTATATTCAAGTTCAGATTATAAACAATGTAGAGATTAGGAGTTAAACGTGTTTAGGGTGAGATCCCTTTGGATCAAACCCACATTTATGTTAATCTCTTCTAAATCTTTACTAATCTCTTCTAAATCTCTCATAATCAGTCCTAATTCTCTCTAAAACTCTTTCTTAATCTCTTTGTGCTCTCTTGAGCTTTTCTTTGATTCATTCCTTCCTAAAGGATGGATCTTTTATTTATGCGAGCATTTTCTCACCTAAAATCTAACATGGTATCAGAGCATAAGCTCTTGAGGACCGTGGTTTTCCGCTGCTAGAAGGAGATGCTCGAAGCTCTCCGAAGAAAGAAGAAGAAGAAAGCACGATGCTTTCCGAATGAAAAAGACGGAAGCTCAAAGCTTTCCCATGGAAGAAGAAGAAGAAAGCTTGAAGCTTTCAAAAAGAAGGAGAATGCAGAAGCGCCTCACGGGTTAAAGGAGATCTTACCCGTGAGAAGAAGCTCGTTCTTTTGAAGAAGAGATTCATGAGAAGAAGGTGATGAATTTCCACCTTTGGAGTCCATTGTTGAGATTCAAGTATGCTACAAGAGATTGAGATGCTTGCTTGTGAAAAACCCAAGTGTTGAGCTTGGTCATTAATGTGAAGTAAATGGGATTCAAGGGAAGAATACCATTAAAGATTGGATCTTTCCTTCACTATAAGAAAACAGGTGCATTTGCGACGGAAATTTGCGAAGGAATTAAATCGTCGCAAATTTGCGTCGTAGTTGCGACGGTTTTGCGAGGAACAATCTTAATAACTCGCAAAACCGTCGCAAATTTGCGTAGGCACTTGTCGACGCAAAATCGTCGCAAATTTGCGACGATTTTGCGTCGACTTGTACGTTTAGACGCAAAACCTTCGCAAAATTTGCGACGTGTTTGCGTCGATTTAAATTTTGCGATGGTTTTGCGTCGAGGTGTACGTTTAGACGCAAAACCGTCGCAACATGTGCGTCGAATTTGCGACGATTTAAGGATTGCGAGGGATTTGCGACGAAAATAGGTTGAACATGTTTTAATTGATTCTTACTTGTTTATGAGCGTAATATTTTAGCCGCAAATCAGTCGCAAAATTCTTGGAAAATAGCTGCAAATTAGTCGCAAACTGAAATGAACATTCTATAAAATCCACATTAATTATCTCACAAATTCTATACTTGAACAAATATAGATAACAATCGATCTTTGATTCCGGGTCCGGCGGTGGGAGACAAGCAGAAGAACGGGCAAGGAAATGTTATTATCATTAATATATATTAGTAAGAAACAGAAATAATTATATTTCAAAGTTTGTATATTGTTTAATTGACATTTAATTATATTTTACTAATTCTACGTTGAATATATACAGGTGGACACACACGTGGGTGGACACTGGTAAAAGAGTTGCATAAAATAAAACCACAATGGTGTCACGTACCATATGTGGTAGCAATGATTCATAAAATAGAACCTAATGGATTGGGGGACGCGATGGTCATACTAAAGGTAAAATGTATATATAATTTAGAAGAAAAGATGTTTTTAACAAATTATATATTTAGTAATCGATAAATGTTATTTGTTTTTCTTGAAGGATCCTACCGGGACTGTACAAGCGAGCATTCATAGGTCCGCCATATCTGATAACAAATATGGGCCGCACATAAAGGAGGGTTCGGTATTGGTTCTAAAGGAGTTTGTAGTTGTTAAGTTTGATAGGGCGACAACATATCTTAACATTATTCTTACGAACATAAGCAATGTAAGTTAAGTAGAATATATATTTTAATTAAAGGTATTGTATTAAGTAGTATCCTTACACATAAATCAAGTTTTTATTTCACAGGTTATATCTAAAGAAAACATGGCTACAACGTTCATAGAAGAAGGTAGTAGCAGTCGTGTTCATCGAAATTCAAACAATTGGCTATCCCAGGAATATGACGAAGGGTCGACGACGGATGATGGTGAAGAAATGGATGATGAGTAAAACATTACGTCATCAATAAAAGAAATTAAAATAAATAAATAAATGTGTTTATGTCTGCATTTTATTTGTATTACGTTTTTAAGCAATCATGTACTATATATATATATATATATATATATCGATTGTACGTACGTTTATGAACATCGATGTTAATGTTAAAATATGATAATATATAAGTTTCCAAAAATTTACTTGTAACCCTAACACATTAATACTAATAACAAAAAAGTACAAACTTACCAAACTATAAATACAAAAGTTTCGTCGTAATAACTTACCAAACTATAAATACACATTTGCGATGATTTTGCGTCGACTTGTACGTTTGGACGCAAAACCGTCGCAAAATTTGCGATGGTTTTGCGTCGATAATTAAGTCTCGACGCAATTTCGCCGCAAAAATTGCGGCGGGTTTGCGTGGCAAGATATTTTAAGATATTCCGATAATTTTGCGTCTGTTTTGCGACGAAATAAAAGTTGCTACGCAGTTGCGACGAAAATTATTACAAAACGTGTTTAATGAGTCTTACCGGTTTATGGGTACAATATTTTTTGTCGCAAACGAGTCGCAAAACCTTTGCAAAAACGTCGCAAAACCTTAGCAAAAACGTCGCAAAGGAGTAGCAAAAAAATCCAAAGTTCTATAAATTCCGTGAATGTGAAGAACAGAATTCATTATAAACATTCAAAGCATTCTCTAAAAACATCAGAATCCGAGAAACACACTTTTTTCCCAAAGAAATATATTAAAATTTGATAATCGAAGATGTCTTCGCATCATGAGGTCTACGTGGTTCGAGCATGGATGTACAACCGCAAAGATCCAGAAACTGGCGAAGTGTCTAGAGAATTTAGAGAAGGGCTTGACCAGTTTTTGACCCAGGCGATAAACAACCAAGGGGCTGTCGCGGGATATACCAACGACGGTAACGTGAAAATTTTATGTCCTTGTGTGAAATGCAAAAACTTTGCTCCACATGATACGCGAACTGTTTGGAAACATTTATTTACGAGGGGGTTTTTACCTAACTACTATGTTTGGTTTACGCATGGGGAGGATTTTGTTGTCAATGTTCCTGGTAGTTCAAGTACGAGTTATAATCGTGGGAATGTAGAAGGTGGTAGTAATTATGAGGATAGTAATTATCAGTATGGTCATGATAATTTTAATGAATCTGCATTTGGAAATATAGATGGGAATAGGTTTAATGATATGGTCAATGATGCATTTCAAGAATGTAACGACCGTGGTCCAAAATGGGTTTATCGGGTGCCTGTCGATCGACATGAATGGGTGTGTCGATCGACATGAGATGTCAGCCTCTTAGTGGAAATCGGACAGGGATTTCTCTGTCGATCGACACAGGGTTGTGTCGATCGACACAGGCTGTTAGGTTCTGGATATTTTAGGACAGAGAGTGCTCTGTCGATCGACACAGTGGGCTTGTGTCGATCGACACGAGCAAAATCGGGCAAATTAAAGAGAAATTTTCTCGGTTTGGGCCGGTGTAAGGGAACCCTAATGTCACACTATAAAAGCTGGGAGTGTGTTTCAGTTTAGGGTAGCCGTTTTTAGAAGCTTTGAGAGAAAGAAGAGAATTTGGGTGAGAGGTCGATTGTTCGTTGAGTTGGTTCAAATTCTCGAGATTTCTTCATCCGTTCGTGGCTGTGGTGATTCGTGAGGAGTTCCTTGCGGTTCCAGTGGTGAATCTAAAGATTCTAGGCCGTGCGTTCGTTCCTCTCGATCCGTTCATCCTCTTCGATTAGCGAGGTGAGTGCGTGATTGCTAGGATTAGCCATTAGATGATGGGTTTTCGTTGTTTCTTGATTCGTGAGTAGTGATTAATTTTCGATTTGATTGAGTGCTGAATGGGGTTGTTTATTCTGTGTTTTTGACCGGAAATCATTTATAATGTGGATCCCGAGTCGAGACATGAGAGGAGAGTCTCGGATCTGGGATCTATAACAGGGTGTCGATCGACACCTAGTGGTTGTGTCGATCGACACCACGAAATGGAAGTGATGCTCGTGTTAGAGAGTGTCGATCGACACACCAGGGCGGTAAATTGTGTTAAATGTGTTTTGCTTATAAATTATCTTTATGTTAATCCGTGCGGGATGACCGCTCCACTGAGTATTTGTGATAATACTCACGCAACTCCCGGTTTCTTTTGAGTTGCAGGTAAAGGAAAGTTATGATCTTGGAATCGATGCGAGGACGGAGGATGATAGGATGTTTTTATGTTATGTTATGTTGTCGGTTTCAACAAGTAGCCTGTTAGGTTGTTAGTGATTATGGAATTGTTAAACTCGAGTTTTCCTGGATTGGTTTCACTAGATTATCGGTTATTATGTATTGAAGTGGGACTTGTTATTTGACTGGTTGTTTCCACCTAGTATTCACCTGTGTTAATAATGTTTTGTAAAATAAAAATAAAAAATGCGGGTGTTACAGTTTGGTATCAGAGCCTATACAGTTTTAGGACGTAGATTGCGTGATCTGAGACTATGTGAGTTACTGTGTTAGTATAGAGTCTTAGATCATCCTCCCGAGCCTCCAGTGTGATTCCACGGTATGTTGTGTTTTTATTTCCGTGTGACTTCTAGTAGCCTAGCCTGTATTTTGGGAAATGCAGAGCAGTATGGTTCCTGGAGCTAGAGGTCGTGGCAGAGCTGGTGCCCGGGGTGGCAGAGTTGGTGGCCGTGGAGGCCGAGGTCGTGGTCGTGGACCAGTGGTTGAGTCGTCTTCGAGTGCTACGCATGCGTCAGGGACTCCTACGCATCATACGGGTTCTGTGAGCGAGGCCAGTGGTAGTGCTAGCGTGAGCGTTGTGGGTGCCGGGAGAGGCGCCAGGATGGCTGGTGCAAGAGCGGGCCCGGGTGTGGGTGCTGTTCTAGCTCAGGATCGTATGGATCGCATGGAGGGTATTCTGACAAAGTTACTGGGGCGGTTTCCGGCAGCAGTTCCGGTTCAGGCTCCAGTGGTGCCTCTAGTGGCAGGGGTGCAGCCTAGGGCTGCAATGGATGAGGTGCGTCCGACTTATTTGGAGATGATGGGTCAGATGCGACAGATGAGTACTGCTTTCTTCGCGGGCGGTGTTGGGCCTGAGGAGGCAGATGACTGGCGCATGCGCATGGAGCGCAACTTCCGTTCGGTTCGATGTCCGGAGGATTATCGTGTGGAGTTAGCTATCCACTATCTGGCTGGAGATGCTCATTTGTGGTGGAGAGCGATTGAGGCCAGGAGGCCTGCAGCTTTGTGGACCTGGGGAGAGTTCGTGGCGGAGTTCAACGCCAAGTACTTTCCTCAGGAGGCTTTAGATCGTCTCGGGACGAGGTTCGTGGAGCTAGTTTAGGGTGATCGTACTGTGCGAGAGTATGATGCTGAGTTCAGCAGGTTGCTTGTCTATGCGGATCGCGGCATGGAGGACGAGCGGACGCAGGTTCAGAGGTTCCTGAGGGGACTTAATGCAGATTTGAGGATTCGCTACAGGGTTTCAGAGTACGCCTCGAGGGCGAAGCTGGTTGAGATGGCTGCAGGCATTGAGGAGGATCTGAGAGGTCAGTTAGCTGTAGCCGTTCCAGCGGCCGTACCCGTGTCGGTTGTTCCTGCGGTTCAGCCGAGGAGGCAGCAGCAGCAGCAGCAGAGTAGTTCCGGTTCTGGTTCCGGCAAAGGCGGCAAGCCTGCGCAGGGCCAGAAACAGAAATGGGATGGTGGTTCCAGGTCCAGTCAGAGGGGCGGAGCTTGTTATGGATGCGGGAGTTTGGAGGATCGTTTGTCGAGTTGCAGTCCCAGCCGCAGTCGCAGTCCCAGCCGCAGTTGCAGCAGCGGGATTCGAGAGTATGTTACCACTGCAGGGAGCCAGGGCATATCAGGACGATGTGTCCCAGATTGCAGCCGGCGGCTGTAGCTACGACTCAGCCAGTTGAGGTGCAGCCGAGGGGTCAGATTGCGGCAGTGCAGCAGCCGATTGACTAGATCGGGCCGGCACCGAGAGTGTTTTCGCCAGCAGAGTTCGGTCAGAATAGTGGAGCCGGACAGATCACAGGTAAAATTCTAGACTCAACTTCGTTAATTCCTAGTGGTAGAGTTTATTGTTGTTGTGTGGTGTTTTTTGATTTTACTTGTGGTAGAGTCATCAGGGTTCTCAACGCATATAGAATTGTGTAGGGACCTTGTTAGTGGGCGGTTTTGAGTCCCACGTGATGTTTGATTCAGGAGCATCGCACTGCTATATTACTCCTGAGTGTGCCGAGAGCAGTGGCATTCGGAGCAGCGCTGGCGAGCGCGCAGGCATGGTCAAGGTGGCTGGAGGAGGTTTCCTGGCTACTTCGGGCCGTGCTAGAGCAGTAGATGTTCAGATCGCGGGGCATTCGATGCCAGCGGACTTGGTGATTAGTCTAGTAGCGCTGTATAATGTAATTCTCGATATGGACTGGCTATCCTTCTACCGGGTTCACTTGGATTGCCACCGTGGCAGAGTGGTTTTAGAGCGAGCCGGAGAGAGATTGGTGTTTCACGGTTTGAGACCGACTTCCAGTAGCCTGGTGATTTCGGCTATTCAGGCGGAGCAGATGTTAGAGCGAGGTTGCGAGGCGGTTTTGGCGACGATAGTGATGTCAGAGGGCAGTAGTGAGGTTGCTTTGGAAGATATTCGAGTTGTTAGGACTTCGAGGATGTTTTTCGATCGTTGAAGGGATTACCACCATCTCGGTTCGATCCTTTCACGATTGAGCTAGAGCCCGGGACAGCTCCGATATCTAAGGCTCCTTACCGGATGGCTCCAGCAAAGTTAGCGGAGTTAAAGAAGCAGTTAGAGGACCTTCTAGAGAAGGGTTTTATTCGTCCGAGTGTTTCGCCAAGGGGAGCGCCCGTGCTGTTCGTAAGGAAGAAGGATGGGAGTTTCCGATTGTGCATCGACTACCGGGGACTTAACCGAGTTACTGTGAAGAACAGGTACCCTCTCCCGAGGATTGATGAGTTGTTGGATTTGTTGAGGGGTGCGACCTCGTTCTCCAAGATAGATTTGGCTTCAGGGTATCATCAGATTCCGATTGCTGAGGCAGATGTTCGCAAGACGGCATTCAGGACGAGATATGGGCATTTCGAGTTCGTAGTTATGCCTTTTGGGTTGACGAATGCGCCTGCGGCATTCATGAGATTGATGAACGACGTGTTCAAGGAGTTTTTGGACGTGTTCGTGAACATTTTTATTGATGATATCTTGGTTTATTCGAGGAGTTCCGAGGAGCATGAGGTGCATTTGCGTTTGGTTTTGGAGAAGCTTCGGGAGCAGAAGCTTTTTGCTAAGTTGAGCAAGTGCAGTTTTTGGCAGAGGCAGATGGGATTTCTGGGTTATATCGTGTCTGCAGAGGGAGTATCTGTGGATCCGGCTAAGATTGAGGCGATTCGAGATTGGCCAAGACCGAGTAGTGCTACCGAGATCAGGAGTTTTCTGGGTTTAGCAGGATACTATCGGAGATTCGTTAAGGGCTTTGCGAGTATGGCGCAGCCGATGACGAAGTTGACTGGTAAGGAAGTTCCGTTTGTTTGGTCGCCGGAGTGCGAGGAGAGCTTTGCGAGGCTCAAGGAGATATTGACTAGTACGCCGGTGTTGGCATTACCCGAGCCGGGGAAGCCTTACACTGTGTATACTGATGCTTCAGGAGTTGGTCTGGGTTGTGTTTTGATGCAGGAGGGTCGAGTTATTGCTTATGCTTCAAGGCAGTTGCAGGGTAGTGAGCGTAATCGGCCTACGCATGATCTAGAGTTGGGAGCCGTAGTGTTCGCTCTGAAGATCTGGATATCTTATCTGTATGGAGGCAGAGTACAGATTTTTACGGACCATAAGAATCTGCAGCACATCTACACTCAGCCATTGCTGAATATGAGACAGAGACGCTGGGTTGAGTTACTGGCGGATTACGATCTGGAGATCATTTATCATCCGGGCAAGGCTAATCAGGTAGTAGATGCCTTGAGTCGGCGGCGGTTCGATTCGGCCCGTGAGCAGGATATCGCAGAGCTAATAGGCAAGATTAGCACGTTGCGTCTTTGTGCCGTTTCTGAGGAGCCTTTGGGCTTAGAGGCAGTCGGTCAGGCAGATCTTCTCAGTAGGATCAGAGTGGCTCAGCAGTGTGATCAGGGTTTGTTGGGTGTGTCGCGAGCAGAGGATTCCGAGTATGTAGTCTCTCCGAATGGGACGATTCTGATTTGCGGTCGAGTATGTGTACCTCGAGATGAGGCATTGAGGCAGGAGATTCTGAGTGAGGCTCATTCGAGCAAGTTGTCGATTCATCCGGGTGCGACTAAGATGTATCGAGACCTCAAACGGTATTATCACTGGGTCGGGATGAAGAGAGATGTGGCGACTTTCATTTGGAAGTGCGATACTTGTTCGTTGGTTAAGGCCGAGCATGGAGTTTCGAGTGGTCTTCTGCAGAGTTTACCTATTCCTGAGTGGAAGTGGGATATGATTACGATGGATTTCGTGGTTGGGTTGCCTACTTCGGGGACGTATGATGCTATCTGGGTAGTTGTGGATCGGTTGACTAAGTCAGCGCACTTTTTGGCCATTAAGAAGACCGATGGAGCGGCTAAGTTGGCTAAGAAGTTCGTGAAGGAGATAGTGAGGCTGCATGGAGTGCCAGCCAGTATTGTATCTGATCGGGATCCCAGGTTTGCATCAGAGTTCTGGAGAGCGTTTCAGGCAGAGATGGGCACTAAGGTGCATATGAGTACAGCTTATCATCCGCAGACTGATGGGCAGTCAGAGAGGACTATTCAGACGATGGAGGATTTGCTGAGGATGTGTGTGCTTGAGGTGGTTATTGGGCGGATCATTTGAGTTTGGTCGAGTTCGCTTACAATAACAGTTTTCAGGCGAGTATCGGTATGGCTCCTTTTGAGGCTTTGTATGGGCGGCCATGTAGGACGCTGTTATGCTGGACCCAAGTGGGGGAGCGCAGTATTCTGGGAGCTACTTATGTTCAGGAAACGACGGAGAAGATCCGGGTCGTGAGATTGAACATGAAGGAAGCTCAGGATCGCCAGAGGAGCTACGCTGATAAGCGGAGGCGAGAGCTTGAGTTTGCGGTTGGAGATCGCGTGTATCTCAAGATGGCTATGTTGAGGGGTCCTAACAGATCCATTAGGGAGGACAAGCTGAGTGTGCGGTTTATGGGTCTGTTTCCTGTGGTGGAGCGTGTTGGACCGGTGGCGTATCGGCTTGAGTTACCTCCGATCATGAAGGCATTTCATAAGGTTTTTCATGTTTCGATGTTGCGGAAGTGCCTGCATGAGTCGGAGGAGTTAGTGCCTGAGATTCCTGCGGATCTTCAGCCAGATTTGACGGTTCCGGCGGTTCCTGTAAGGATTCTGGAGAGAGGAGTCAAGGAGCTGCGTCGGAAGAAGATTCCACTGTTGCGGATTTTGTGGGATTGTGGCGGTTGCCAGGAGGAGACGTGGGAGCCAGAGGCGAAGATGAAGTTAAAGTTCCGGGAGTGGTTCGATAAGCAGGTCGCGGCGTGAGCTTTATCTCTCTTTGCGGTTCTAGTTTCGAGTATTAGCATGTCGATGCTTTTGTATTGCTGTATTTTCGTTTATATTGTAACGATTTTACATTTTTGAGATTAATAAGATGGAGTTGTTCCTTATTTATCTCTGTGTTGTTATAAGATTTGTTCTTATATTTGTTACGTGGTAATATTCCGGGACTAGGGAGTATCGAGTTGGCCACACGAGGTACTCTTTGTCGATAGATGTTTATGGACGTTTTAGAATTTATTACTCTAGGGGCTGCGGTCCCGAATAACTCATTCATTTTTATCTGGAGATGATTAGTTCTTCAGCGAGGATGATTAATTCCTCAGAGGAGATGATTAGTTCTCCTGTATACTCTTTGGGATGATTAGTTTCCATTGCGAGTATCGAGGGATGATTAGTTCTCTCGAGGGGATGATTAGTTCCCCTGTGTACCCGGAGCTCGAGGGATGCGTCCTGAGAGTGGATGGGGCACTGTGTACCCGGAGCTCAAAGGATGCGTCCTGAGAGTGGAAGGGACACGAGACACCGATAGCTCAAGGGATGCGTCCTGCGAGTGCGAGGGGTGTCGAATGAGTTAAGAGTAATAGATGTCGGAAAACGGGCGTATAAACATGAGACAGAACTAGAGCCTCGCAGATCAGGTTTTGATCTTGGATAGTTGACCGGGTCGGGTTAGGTTTGGAGTCTTTGATAGACGTTTGTCGGGATTCGAGGACGAATCCAGTTTAGTGGGGGAGAATTGTAACGACCGTGGTCCAAAATGGGTTTATCGGGTGCCTGTCGATCGACAGGAATGGGTGTGTCGATCGACACGAGATGTTAGCCTCTTAGTGGAAATCGGACAGGGAGTTCTCTGTCGATCGACACAGGGTTGTGTCGATCGACACAGGCTATTAGGTTTTGGATATTTTTGGACAGAGAGTGCTCTGTCGATCGACACAGTGGGCTTGTGTCGATCGACACGAGCAAAATCGGGCAAATTAAAGAGAAATTTTCTCGGTTTGGGCCGATGTAAGGGAACCCTAGTGTCCCACTATAAAAGCTGGGAGTGTGCTTCAGTTTAGGGTAGCCGTTTTTAGAAGCTTTGAGGGAAAGAAGAGAATTTGGGTAAGAGGTCGATTGTTCGTTGAGTTGGTTCAAATTCTCAAGATTTCTTCATCCGTTCGTGGCTGTGGTGATTTGTGAGCAGTTCCTTGCGGTTCCAGTGGTGAATCTAGAGATTCTAGGCCGTGCGTTCGTTCCTCTCGATCCGTTCATCCTCTTCGATTAGCGAGGTGAGTGTGTGATTGCTAGGATTAGCCATTCGTTGTTTCTAGATTCGTGAGTAGTGATTAATTTCCGAGTTGATTGAGTGCTGAATGGGGTTGTTTATTCTGTGTTTTTGACCGGAAATCGTTTATAATGTGGATCCCGAGTCGAGACATGAGAGGAGAGTCTCGGATCTGGGATCTGTAACAGGGTGTCGATCGACACCTAGTGGTTGTGTCGATCGACACCACGAAATGGAAGTGATGCTCGTGTTAGAGAGTGTCGATCGACACCGCCCTGGTGTGTCGATCGACGCCTAGTTGTTAATTAAGAAAATTGTTTAAAAACCTAAAACTTGATTGACTGGTAAATTGTGTTAAATGTGTTTTGCTTACAAATTATCTTTATGTTAATCCGTGCGGGATGACCGCTCCACTGAGTATTTGTGATAATACTCACGCAACTCCCGGTTTCTTTTGAGTTGCAGGTAAAGGAAAGTTATGATCGTGGAATCGAGGCGAGAACGGAGGATGTTTTTATGTTATGTTATGTTGTCGGTTTCAACCAGTAGCCTGTTAGGTTGTTAGTGATTATGGAATTGTTAAACTCGAGTTTTCCTGGATTGGTTTCACTAGATTATCGGTTATTATGTATTGAAGTTGGACTTGTTATTTGACTGGTTGTTTCCACCAAGTATTCACCTGTGTTAATAATGTTTAGTAAAAAAAAAAAAAAAATGCGGGTGTTACAAAGAAACTACTGCTTCGTTTAGTGATAATACTTTTGAAGAACCAAACCCGAATGCTAAAAAATTTTATGATATGTTAGATGCTGCTAACGAATCTATCTAATTTACGATTCCTTCTTCAAAATCTAGGGAATCATGAGCCAAGAGACAAAATGAATCACCAAGGCCGCAAGCTAGTAGTTCAAGAGGAAGAGGTCCAAGAACCGGTTCGTGAAAATGAGGTTCAAGAGTTTATACAAGAGGAGGTTGGTCATAATGAGGCCTCGGTAAACCTAGAGGAAGATCATGAAGCCAATGAGGAAGTGGTAGCAAGCCCGGACAATGGAAATCCGGAAGAAGAAGTCCAAGACAAGATTGAAGAACCGGTTTTGCGTAGAAGCATGAGACTAAGGAAGGATCCCTATCAATGGAAAGAAAGCCGAGTCTACTACAACAATGAAGCCGTAGCCCATCCTATCCAAGCGGTGTGTTCGCTTGCTCTCTTACCATCTTCTCATAGGGCTTTTGTGGTCAAAATAGATGAACATACAATCCCGAAGACTTATGAGGAAGCTATGGAAGATGAGAAATGGGTGGAAGCGGTTGATGATGAGGTTGGAGCTATGATTAAGAATCAAACTTGGGATGAGACCGATCTCCCCGAAGGGAAAAGAGCCGTGAGTTCGAAGTGGGTCTTTACTATCAAATACTTGAGTAATGGAGATCTTGAGAGATACAAGGCATGGTTGGTGGCTAGAGGATTTACTCAAACCTATGGAGATGATTATACGGATACATTTGCCCCGGTTGCCAAACTTAACACCGTAAGAGTGGTGTTCTCTTTGGCGGCTAACTTGGAGTGGGATTTATGGCAAATGGATGTCAAGAACGCATTCTTGCAAGGCGACCTAGAAGAGGAACTCTACATGACTCCACCACCCGGCCTTGAACACTTTATTGCTCCCGGCAAAGTACTTAAGCTCAAGAAGGCAATCTATGGGCTGAAGCAATCTCCTAGAGCATGGTATAAGAAGCTTAGTACAACACTCAAGGAGAAAGGTTTCAAGAAATGTGAGCTTGATCATACACTTTTTACTCTCCAAGGGTCGGATGGGATAGTTGTCGTGTTGATTTATGTGGATGACATGATCATATCCGGAAGTGATAAGCAAGGCATACAAGAGACTAAGGACTATCTTCGATCTGTGTTTGAAATGAAAGATCTTGGAGAGTTGAAGTATTTTCTTGGGATTGAAGTGTGTAGGTTCAAGAATGGATTACACATCTCTCAAAGGAAATATACTATGGATTTATTGAAGGAGACCGGGAAACTTGGAGCTAAACCGGCTAAGACCCCTTTGGAAGATGGTTACAAGGGCATTCGAAAGGGGGAGAAGGACAATGAGCCGTATGAAGATCCATCCCGATATCGAAGACTTGTGGGCAAACTAATCTACCTAACTCTTACGAGACCGGATATAAGCTTTGCGGTGAATCAAATTAGTCAACATATGAAGGAACCAACGGTTTACCATTGGCATATGGTTGAGAGGATCCTTAGATACTTGAAAGAGAGTCCGGGTCTTGGAGTTTGGATGGGAAAGAATGAGAGCTTCGATGTGGTTGGTTATTGTGATGCGGATTGGGCCGGGGATCGAAATGATAGAAGATCTACAACCAGGTATTGCACTTTCATTGGTGGGAACTTAGTTACTTGGAGGACAAAGAAGCAAAAGAAAGTCTCATGCTCTAGTGCGGAAGCCGAGTATAGGGCCATGAAGAAGTTGACAAACGAGCTTACTTGGTTAAGAGGAATCTTGGCTCACTTGGGAATTGAGATGGAAAAGCCGATGATAATGCATTGTGATAATCAAGCCGCAATTCATATTGCTACGAACTCGGTATTCCATGAAAGGACGAAGCACATTGAGATCGATTGTCACAAGGTTCGAGAGAAGATAGAGCAAGGATGGACGTTACCTTGCTTTACAAGAAGCGAATATCAACTAGCGGATGTTTTTCACCAAATCTGCAAGTCTCAAAGTTTGCAACAACATCTTCGGCAGACTTGGGCTTGTGGATTTGACACATCCATGAGGAGAACCCCTTACTTGCAATCATCATACTCTTTTTCCCTTAGCGGAGTTTTGTCCCACGTTGTTTTCTTTGCTAAGGTTTTTAATGAGGTGATGGTTGCGAGTTCCAAGTTAAGCATAAATCCTTTATGTTTAACTTGAGGGGGAGTATTGACCTTAGTACCATCAAAATGTGCTAAGGGAAAGAAAATGAATAAGAGTGTCGATCGACACTAGTATCTGTCGATCGACACTCATGTCTCTGGAAATATTGGATCAGAAGAGTGTGTGTCGATCGACACTAAGGTGTAGTGTCGATCGACACGAATGGGAAGACGCAGAAAGAGGGACCAGGAAGGCCCGTGTCGATCGACACCAAGGAGTGGTGTCGATCGACACGCGACCCAGATTTTGAATGTGGTCCCAAATCTTATCTAGAAACATTGTGGTCCCAAATCTTATCTTCTTCCCAACGTTCTGATCCTCTCTTTTCTTATATATATGTATTTCTTCTCTTTGTAACATTATCTTTGAATAATAAGAAAATCTTTCAAAGTTCATACTCTTTTCTCTCCATGGCTACATAATCTCTCACTCTCTCAATCTTCACTACTCTTCACTCAATCTTACTCTAAATCTCTCACAAAACGAACACGTCGCATGTGTTTGATGAGATCCGTGTAAGTTGTGTTGAGAGTCATAAGCAGTCCGAAAACTTTGTCTTGCTCTCGTCTCTCATTCAGCACAACCGGATCAATTGAGTTTGGCCTTAACATTTCTAGTTCGGCCCAAAGAGATCTAAATCTCCCAAAATGTTGAGTGAACTCCATGTCTTCTTAGTTGAGGTCATTGATAGCTTTCTTGACTTCAAAGACACGGCTCAGATTGGAGATGTTACCAAACACCTTTTGTAGGGTGTCCCAAAGTTCCTTGGCATTCTCACAGTAGGAATATGCTTCAAGGAGAGAGGCATCTAGCGAGTTTTGAATGATGGACAACACCATTTGATCCTCTTGGAACCACTGGTCTTTATCACCATCAACAACCGTCTTCTTGCCTTCTTTTTCGACCGTCACTTTTGGCACTTCGCTCTTCACGACATGGCTCCAAAGTCCGCGGCTGCACAATGCTGTTTTGGTCGTTCTAGACCACAGCAAGTAGTTTATCCCCTTAAGAGTAACTGGAATTACCACTGGCCTTGAGTTCTCCATGGTTGTAGCTCTATGAACTGATGATTCACTCTATAAACCAGTGGATAATAGGAGGTTTCCAGAGAGATTTTGAGAAATCAGAATGGAAAGTAAGTGAGAGTTTTGAAAGATTTTGAAAGTTCTTTAAGAAATCTGCAAGGAATAAATCACTATAACCTCTCACAACTCAGCACCCATGGATTTGAGGATTATTCAACCTCAAAGTGAGGAGATTAGTATGATTTATTTCAAGAGCAAACAAAGACTTCTTGAAGATTTCCAGAAGTTTATTAACCACTGGATAAACAAGATTTTCCCAGAAAAGTTTGAAAAACCAGAATGAAGATGGAGTAAAAAACACAATGAAAGACCAGAGAATAAGAGATTTTGGAGCTTTATGCTCTGATACCATGTAAGAATTATGCGGAAATGTATTGAAGAATTATGAGGAACAGATTTGAGAAGAGAGTTTGAATGAGAGAAGAGAGAATTTTGTTCTCATTACTTTGAAATCAGACCTAATACATTCTATTTAAAGACTACAAAGATAAGAGAGAGAGAGAGGAGGCAACGGTCATATGGAAGATCAGAACATGTGACTCTTCTATTTTTGACAAAGTCTTCCTCTTCCTTTTTCCTTGTTGGTCTATTTTAGGTAAAATGTGTTTGAAGTGTTTGGCCACCATTTCCCTCCATTTGTAATGGTCAGATTACTAATTAGGATTAGTGTTTTGGTTATCACTAATCCATCTTAGTTTAACATTTGGATTTGAAACCGCGGGACCACTTTGGATAAGGCGCGCCCATGTGCTGATGCGCGCCATCACTCGTACCGCGCCTCGGGAGATTACGTACCGCGGGTCGAGTGTGAACCGTCCCGCGTCTTGAGCATCCGAGTCTCCCGCGTTCTCAACCGTTCCTCGTGCGGCCTTACTCGTTCCTCATGCGGCCTCACTCTCCGGTCTTGTCTTTCTTGATGCAGCCTTGGTTCCATTATAAGCGGCCTAGTTTCTCCATGGTGCGGCCTAGCTTCTCCAAGCCTTAGCCGCCCTAAACCGCTCCTCACCAAGTCTTAGACACACTTTAGTATCTTAAGAGATGATCATAGGATTATCACTCTTAAGTACTCTCCTTGATTAACAAGTTCTACCCTTTATCCCCTTGTTGCATTCTCTCATCTCTCTTTTCTCACTACCCCATGTTTAACCACTAGCCCTTTTTGGCTAAATCTTTCTTTAATACTCTCAAACTTCCTCTATTCTTCTCTTTTTGATCAAAATCCTAGGGGATACTCTTTTCTTTGCACTAGCTCTTTCTATCCTAGCATTCTCTAACATATTTTCTTTTCTTTTGATTTACTCTAAGAGAATGCTAAACTATCATTTTTCTTTAAAACACTTAGAGCTATATGGTTTCTTCTTAATTCCATTCCCTAGAACTTATTCTTTCTTCTTCAAACCATGATATTTTTTTCTTTTATTCTTTCTTTTCACACTCAACCACAAACCCAAAGATATTCAATAAAATACTTAACCATTTGGTTTCATTCCCCACCTAAGACTAGTCTTAGACACAAGAAACTAGTCTATTGAAAACTTTGCCTTGTCGTCTCTAATTCTTGCAAGATTTTACCAATATAACACAAAGAAAAAGGCCTCACTCAAAGAACATATGCAAGGGTTTGAACAAAATGGTTTCGGGTTTTCAAGGTGTGGTACCATCCTCATCCAAAAGATGAACTTAGATCGAGATGGCCATTCAAATCAAGATTAGAGTGATAAAAATAAGGCAAACATGATTTGAATGTCAAGTGTTTATCCATAGTTATGATTCAAAATCCAAAAGTGAGAGAGATTAGTCAAAATTAAGTTCAAGTTGATAGAGTTGAATCTAGATCATGCAAGTTTCTAATAAGTAGGGACTTTCAAAGATGTAAGATCCAAGTATGGATGAGCCTCTACTTCATGAATGTTAATGCATCGAAAGAGTTCTAACGAGGGCATAACATTGAATCCTAAAATGAAACTTTACAAGGAAATTTCATCATTGCTCCCTATGCAAAATGCGAATGCATCCCTAAAATGTTCTAGACTCAATCCTAATCATGAAAAAGGAAAATAAAAATGCTAATATTGTATGAAACTACATGCATTTTTTTTGTTTTTTTTTTTCAAAATTTTTCAATTTTTTTGTTTTTTCGGTTTTAAAAATATGCACAATGCTAAAACAAAGAAAACAAAACTAAGTAAGCAACGACCTCCCCCAAACTTAAACAACACTATCCCCAGTGTTATCAAGCCCGAAATTGGCAAAAGAAATCAAATGAAACGTGAACTTGATCGAAAAAGTACAGAATATACCACTTTGGAGATCCTGTCGATCGACATAAACTTCTTGTCGATCGACAGATCAGGTTCTGTTTTTAGACCGTTGTTTGGTTGAAAAATTCAAATTTTGTGGCTGTGTCGATCGACAGAAATCCTTGTCGATCGACAGATGAGGCTCTGTCCAAACTGCAAATTTGTCGTTTTTTCGCAAAGTGTTTGGTTCGATGTTCCAAACCTGCATCCACAGATATTCCACAAACGATCAACGGGAAAAAACACACTGCAATCCTTAAATAGAAAGTGAAATTCACTAATCGTTTGAAATTCCAACTAAAAATCCAAAATCAAAGTACAAACTTTTGAAATTCCACAAATGTAACTAAAACACACATAAAAATGTCTGAAAAGGGAAAAAAAATAAAATCGAGATAAAGCAGAATGGAAGAAGGGAACTAGTCCTCCTCCTCATCGGGATGGTGCTCTGATGGTGGTTGGCGAAGACCTTCCGGTGAAGGTGTGCTCCGTGGAGACGGTGTGCGGGGGCGAATACAGCTGGATTTGCACGACATCGCATCCCATGTCGCCTTTAGGACCTTAGCAATCCAGTTGAAACGCTAGTCTTCATCAAGTGGTCCATCGGGAAGTCTCGGGAAACGATGGTCATGCTGAGGCTGCTGCTGCGATGTCGACTCTGGCGGTGCTTGAGAGGTGGTAGCTCCCGAGGTAACAACTCCTCGTGTTGTGAGTTTCCTTGTAGGCTCTACCTGCTTAAGCAATTCCGCAGGTGGATCGAAGAAGATAAGTGAAGGGTCATTAGTGACCCGCAGTAAATCTGTCACACTCCTAATCTCTACCATTCTCTTTTGGTTCCTTGCAATCGGGAAAATCCAGTGTATAGGATAGTCAGTCGTGATCCAATGAGCATTCTTCATGTGCTCCAGGTCCACATATGCACTCTTACTTTCTACCGTGTATCCTCTCGTGGAAACTTTGCATCTCCCGAAGATGTTAAACAAGGAGAACACAAAGGTGTTCAAGAGAAGAATCAAGAATACCCAAAGTTAGACATATTCGGGTCACTTTGGGAAATGGAAGACCAAGCACGTTCAAGGCCTGGTAAGTGGCGTTCTAGGCCATTCAAGATGAGAAGGAGTGAGGCCGCATGAAGAATGAAGAAGGCCTATAGTGTCGATCGACAGAGAAGAGTGTCGATCGACACTCTCGTCTCTGGAAAAACTTAGACACGGAAAGAAGGTGTCGATCGACACCAAGGAGTGGTGTCGATCGACACGAGTCCCAGAGTTTGAATTCGACCGTTTCATCATCCGACCGTTGCGAATCCGACCGTTGGAGTATTCGACCGTTGGAGAATCTGACCGTTGGAGAAGAGTGTCGATCGACACTACATAAGAGTGTCGATCGACACGATCGACACGAGTCACATGTGACTTATTTTTGCTTCTTTTGATTCTGATCTTTGTGGCTATAAATACCACTTGTAAGACTCATTTGTATGTATTCAAGTATTCTTAATAAAAGAGAGAAACTCTTGTTCTTCATTTATCTTTATTTTACTTAAGTCTTCTTTTAGTATTTTCAATGTAGATCATTAAAGGAACTAAGTTATGGGTTTGATTCTTATGGATCAAACCCCATCTTTTATGTAACTTTCCTTTGGTAATCTACCACTACAAGAAAACAGGTCCATTTGCAACGGAAATTTGCAACGGAAATAAATCGTCGCGAATTTGCGTCATATTTGCGACAGTTTTGCGTCGAAAATGTAAACGTCGACGCAAAACCGTCGCAAATTTGCGTAAAAACTTGACGACGCACAAACGTCGCAAATTAGCGACGCTTTTGCATCGAGTTTTAAATTTAGACGCAAAGTCGTCGCAAATTATGCGACGTTTTTGCGTCAACTTATAATTTGCAACGGTTTTGCTTGGATTTGAACGTTTAGACGCAAAACCGTCGCAAATTTTGCGTCTAATTTGCGACGGTACTAGGTTTGCGAGGGATTTGCAACGAAATTAGGCTGAACACGTTTTAATTGATTCTTACTTGTTTATAAGTGTAATATTTTAGCCGCAAAACAGTCGCAAAAGTCTTAGAAATTTGTTGCAAATTAGTCGCAAACTGAAATGAAAATTCTATAAAATCCACATAATATTATATTATCTCACATTCTATAATTCAATTCACATTATATTTTCTCACATTCTATAATTCAACAAATATCTATGGATAACAATCGATCTTTGATTCCGGGTCCGGCTGGTGTGAGACAAGCAGAAGAACGAGCAAGGAAAAAACTTGAAGAATCGATGTTGCAAGAATGCAATTCTTATGAGAGACATGTACAGATACTTAACTCTGTTGTTGAGGCAGAAGATCCTTCGTTCACCGATGTCCTTTGGAAGACGACAATTGGAAATTTAACCAAATTAACAGGTATAATGAAATGCTATTATTATTAATTAGTAAGAAACAGAAATAATTAATTATATTTGAAAGTTTGTATATTGTTTAATTGACATTAATTATATTTTACTTATTCTACGTTGTAAATATGTACAGGTGGACACACACGTGGGTGGACACTGGTAAAAGAGTTGCTTAAAATAAGACCACAATTGCATTATTGTGACGTACCATATGTGGTAGCAGTGATTCATAAAATGGAACCTAATGGATTGGGGGACGCAATGGTCATACTAAAGGTAAAATGTATATATAAGTTATACGAGAAGATGTTTTTAACATGTTAGAATATTTAGTAATCGATAAATATGTTAATTGTTTTCGTTGAAGGATCCTACCGGGACTGTACAAGGGAGCATTCATAGGTCCGCCATATCTGATAACAAATATGGGCCGCACATAAAGGAGGGTTCGGTATTGGTTCTAAAGGAGGCTGTACTTGTTAAGTTTGATAGGGCGGCAATATATCTTAACATTGTTCTTAAGAACATAAGCAATGTAAGTTAATTACAATATATAATTTAAAGGTATTGTATTAATTAAGTAGTATCATTTCAAAAAAAAATCAAGTTTTTATTTCACAGGTTATATCTAAAGAAAACATGGCTACAGCGTTCATAGAAGAAGGTAGTAGCAGTCGTGTTCATCGAAATCCAAACAATTGGCTATCGCAGGAAAATGACGAAGGGTCGACGACGGATGATGGTGAAGTAATTAGCGATGATGAGTAAAAACAATACGTCATCAATAAAAGAAATTAAAATAAATAAATAAATTTGTTTATGTCTACAGTTTATTTGTATTACGTTTTTAAGCAATCATATATGTACTATATATATCGATTGTACGTACGTTATAAACATCAAATTAATTAATGTTAAAATATGATATTAATATAAGTTTGCAAAAATTTACTTTTAACCCTAACACATTAATACTAATAACAAAAAAGTCCAAATTACATCTTAACTTACAAAACTATAAATACATAAGTTTTATCGTAATAACTTATCAAACTATAAATACACATTTGCAACGATTTTGTGTCGACTTGAACGGTTCGTTGCAAAATCGTCGCAAATGTTGCGACGACATTGCGGCGACTATAAGATAACGACGCAACAACGTCGCAATATTTGCGACGTTTTTGCGTCGTAAGATATTTTGTAATACCTTACTACAACACGTGTTTATGATGCTTACCTATCTATGGGTGCAATATTTTTAGTCGCAAATTCGTCGCAAAAGAGAAGCAACAAAGTCGCAAATGAGTTGCAAAAAAAATCAATTTTCTATAAAATCCTCGATTGTGTGATGAACGAATTCACAACAAAAACATTCCAATCATAATCTAAAAACAAAAGACAAGAAATTTTTTTTTCCAAACATTTCTTAAAGAGTCAAATTAATTTGATAATTTATCGAAGATGTCTTCGCATCATGAGGTCTACGTGGTTCGAGCATGGATGTACAACCGCACAGATCCAGAAACTGGCGGCGTGACTAGAGAATTTAGAGAAGGGCTTGACCAGTTTTTGACCCAGGCGATAAACAACGAAGGGGCTGTCGCAGGATATACCAACGACGGTAACGTGAAAATTTTCTGTCCTTGTGTGAAATGCAAAAACTTTGCTCCACGTGATACGAAAACTGTTTATAAACATTTACATACGAGGGGGTTTTTACCTAACTACTATGTTTGGTTTTCGCATGGGGAGGATTTTGTTGTTAATGTTCCGGGTAGTTCAAGTACGAGTTATAATCGTGGGAATGTAGAAGGTGATAGTAATTATGAGGATAGTAATTATCAGTATGGTCATGATAATTTGAATGAATCTGCATATGGAAATACAGATGGGAATAGGTTTAATGATATGGTCAATGATGCATTTCAAGAAACTCCTGCTTCGTTTAGTGATAATACTTTTGAAGAACCGAACCCGAGTGCTAAAAAATTTTATGATATGTTAGATGCTGCTAACGAACCTATCTACGAAGGATGTAGAGAAGGGCTTTCAAAATTGTCGTTAGCATCTAGGATGATGACAATTAAAAGCGAAGATAACCTTAGTGAAAATTGCATGGATAAATGGGGTGAATTGTTTAAAGAGTATTTGCCAGAGGGTAATAACTCTGCAGAGAGTTACTATGAGATACAAAGATTGGTAGCAAGTCTTGGATTACCGTCTGAGATGATTGATGTCTGCATTGATAATTGTATGATTTTTTGGAAAGATGATGCTCAGCTGCAGGAATGTCGTTTTTGCTCTCATCCAAGATATAAGAAGACTAGTGGTCGCACCAAAGTCCCATTCAAGCGTATGTGGTACCTTCCAATAACAGATAGGTTGCAGCGATTATATCAATCAGAGCAGACAGCAGGGGCAATGAGGTGGCACGCAGAACACGATTGTGAGGAAGGGGTGGTTGCCCATCCATCAGATGCAAAGGCGTGGAAACACTTTCACACGGTACATCCAGACTTTGCTGTAGAACATAGAAATGTGTATTTGGGTCTTTGCACTGATAGGTTTAGTCCATTTGGGATGTCGGGTAGGCAATATTCGTTGTGGCCAGTCATAGTGACCCCATATAATCTCCCACCGTGGATGTGTATGCATCGAGAATTCTTATTTCTCAGCATTTTAGTTCCAGGGCCAAAGCATCCAAAAAGATCACTTGATGTCTTCCTACAACCTCTTATCCAGGAACTCAAGCAGTTGTGGCATGTTGGTGTACGCACATTTGATTCGTCCAGCCGTAAGAACTTCAACATGAAGGCTGTCCTCATGTGGACGATAAGCGACTTTCCGGCGTATGGTATGCTATCTGGATGGACAACGCACGGAAAGTTATCATGTCCTTATTGTTTAGATAAGACCGAATCATTTCAATTGTCAGCAGGAGGGAAAGCTTGCTGGTTTGACTGCCATCGTCGTTTTCTTCCAAGGAATCATCCTTATAGAAAGAGTAGGACGTTATTTCGAAATCGAGTTGTTAAAACCTCCCCCTTGGTTTACCTCTCAGGTGAGGAGTTGGAAGAACAAATTGATGGATATGGTGCGGAAGAAACTGTAAAAGTTGGAGGTAATTGGCAAAGTAATCCAGCAAATATGCCTATTGGGTATGGGGTATACCATAACTGGCATAAGAAAAGTATATTTTGGGAATTGCCTTACTGGAAGGACCATCTGCTGAGGCACAACTTGGATGTCATGCATGTAGAGAAGAATTTCTTCGAGAATATTATACACACATTGTTGAATGTTGCAGGGAAAACAAAAGACAATCGGAAATCTCGTCTGGATCTCGCGGCTTTATGCATAAGACCTGAGTTGCATCTAACAGGAGATGGTAGGGCACCTATTCCCAGTTTCCGACTATCACCTGCTGCGAAGAATGCTTTGATTAACTGGGTTAAGGAGTGTGTGAAGTTCCCAGATGGCTATGTGTCAACTTTTTCAAGGTGTGTTGAGCAAGGAGGGAAATTTTCTGGGATGAAGAGCCATGATTGTCATGTGTTCATGCAGCGACTACTGCCTTTTGCCTTTCAAGAGCTTTTTCCGCAGGATGTACACGAGGCAATTGCAGGTGTTACGTTTATCTATGGTTATTAATATATACATACATGTATTCTTTACCTGTATTAATTAACTTACTTCGGACCGGATTGACGTTTTAGGTATTGGAGCATTTTTCAGAGACATATGTGCCAGAACCTTAATGGAGGACGAAATCTCGAAGTTGAATTCAGACATTCCACTCACTATTTGCAACTTAGAGAAGATATTTCCACCTTCCTTTTTTGATGTGATGGAACATTTGGTTGTACACTTACCACATGAGTTAGATTTGGGTGGTCCTGTCCAATTTCGATGGATGTACCCCTTCGAAAGGTTCTTCAAACATTTGAAGATGAAGGCGAAAAATCTTGCAAGAGTAGAGGGATCAATCATTGCTGGAAGTTTGACAGAGGAGACATCAAATTTCTCTACTTACTACTTTAGCAAAGCCGTGAAAACTAAGAAAACCCGTCGTACACGATACGACGATGGTGGGGTTGGCCGAACATATCACTTGGAGGGTGTACCGGATGTTTTCTGTGATGTAGGTCGGATGGGTGGAACAGTGAAGGAATCAACGTGGTGTGATTTCAAGCATATGCAAGCTGCCCATACGTATATAATGCTCAATTGTAACTACTTTCAGCCATATGAGAGGTACGTGGCATATATATAGTTATTGACAATATATATAGCTACAACTAATTAATAATTAACGTGTGTACAGAATGTTAGAAGGCCAAATACGAGAGGCATTTCCTGAACTAAATGATGAAGAAGTTCAATTTTACCTAGAACGTGATTTTGCTGGCTGGATGCAGGAGAAGGTAAGAACCATGCATGAGTTTTATTAGTATTACTTATATATGTATACTAATTAAGATATTGCAATTTGACAATATATAGGTGGCGAAGAAATCTCGACGAAGTTGGCCTTTATGGGTACATGAGTTTGTTTTGGGGCCCATTGCAAGCATAAAAACGAGTAAGATGTATTGTACTCGCGGCTTTATTTTTCACACATTTCAACATGGACAAGATAAAACCACTGCAAATTATGGTATACATGTCCCGGGCGATACAAACTTCTATGGTATTTTGAAGGAAATCATTGAGATTGAGTATGCTGGTGTGTTGAACTTGAAAAGTGTATTATTTCGTTGTGATTGGTTTGATCCAACCAATGGTCTCGGGGTTAGAACCAGCAAATTTGGAGTTGTTGATGTAAAAGGAAATAGGAGCTACACTGACAAGTTTGAGCCATTTGTTTTAGCATCCCAAGCAGAGCAAGTAGTATTCATTCCGTACCCTCGAACTCGTGGACGACGGGATCAAGATTGGCTATCCGTGATCAAAGTTAACCCAAGGGGTCGATTTGTCGGGGGGTTAGCAGCTGATGCAGATGATGACCAACCCCCAGTGCAACCAGCAAGAACCGAAGATGTTTCGATCCCTACAGAGGTAACCACCGATTTGACAAGAATTGACCCACTTCATAGTGGTCTTGATGTGATATTCGAGGATTCAGAAGGAAACGAAGATGAGTTTGATGAAGACGAAGAGGAAGATGAGGACGACGATGATGACGAAGAAGGCGGATTAGATGATGATGAAGAAGATTAACAACTGTAATATTATTTACAAGGGCACCGTCTTTCTTTACATTGAAGTCGGTTTATTGTTATTTTGAGGTACGTGGCAAATTCGGGGATATATCATATTATTTAGGGACTCGGGCAACGGTGGCATTTGTAAGCAACATTGAGCGAGCCTCATAATGTACTCTTACCTCAGTTAAAACGCTTCGACAGAACTTTGATTCCAAACAGCGGATTTAGCCTCATAATGTACTCTTAATGTAGTAGATTATAGGCCTAAATCCGCCATTTGGAATCAATTAACTATCGACATTTGAAGAGAGATGTATAGACATTTGAAGAGAGATGTGAGGAATGAGGGAAGGATTGGACTTGCTTTTATAGGGAAAACTACCCTCGCAATGGCGTTGCAATTTGGTTGCAAAAAGGACCGAATATTTCACCCAATCCATGTGCGATCAATTAATAGAGTTGACCGTTATAGTCGCAAGAGTGTTGCTAACATAGCAACGTATTTGCGACGAAACCGTCGCAAAATCGTTGCAAATATTCAATTGCAACGTTTTAGCGACGTTATCGTCGCAAATCCCACGCAAATTAGGGTATAGGGTAAACTTAGGGGTTTGGATGTTTTAGACCAAAAATAGGATTCGTAAAATAAAAATATACAAGTATGAGTCGTTTAATAAATAACAATCCCTCTATAATTACTCAAATAAAACTTTTCCAAACATAATCGAGAAACATATATAACGAAGTATCAAATACTTGTAATTATACTTAGATTATGATCGAGTTATCATTTTTGCCGATTTTACAAATAACTTCAATTAGTACTCTAACTTTGGTTCATACATGCAGTAGGACCTAAACAATTGTGTATTTATCTTTTATGAAACCTAATTTTGGTCTAAAACATTCAATTCCCTAAATATACCCTAAACCATATTTGCATGGGAATTGCGACGAATATGTCGCAAAAGAGTTGCAATCAACATTTTGCAACGTATTTGCGACGAAAACGTCGCAACTCCGATGCTAAGTTAGCCACACTTTTGCGACTACAGTTACGGTCAACTCTATTCATTAACCGTTACAAACACCTCGGGATTTTACGGTTTGCGAGGAAATTGCAACGATTTTTTTAATATTTGCGAGGTATTTGCGACGAAATGTGGGCGGGAAACGAAAAGACGTGGGCGGCAACCATGCAGCAGGCGAAATATTCGGCCCAATTAGCATCGAAATTGCGACGGTTTGGTTAATATTTGCGACGGAATTGCGAGGGATAGTTCTCCCTATATATACGGTTTCAATCCTTCGGACTGTATACTCATCTCTCCTCTCTCCAAAAAAAAAAAATCTCTTCCTATAAAAAAATTCCATCCACCTTCCAAATCATTCCCGACCTTATTAGGTAAATCCCTAAATTGTTCTTTCCTTTTATGAATGTTAATTTTTCCTTTCGTATATAATTTATTAGTTAATTGTGGTTTATAGGAAAATTGTTAGGAATAATTAATTAGGAATCAAATTGTATTAGGGAATTGAGGATTAACTTATATTGATTAAAAGTTAAAATTGTTAATCTACTAATTTTGTTATAAATATTAATGCTATAAATAATGTTATAAATAATTTTGATTAGGTTAAAATAATGTTAATGTTATAAATAATTAATGTTATAAATAATGTTAATGTTATAAATTAATGTTAATGTTATAAATAATGTTATTAATTTTATAAATATTAATGTTATAAATAATTTTGATTAGGTTAAATTAATGTTATAAATACAAAATGGTTAAAATTAATATTAAACTAAATATTTTGTAAATATGCAATTACTAATTTAAAAAACTATCAAATTTATTTAGATGGCAGGGAACGACTATAACCAGTTCGTACAGTCCAGTGGTCGTGCTAGTGGTCATAAACGACCAGGACAGAGGAGACATCCCTTGCAGGGCTCTGAAATCCCCTCTAGTTCCACGATTCCTGAGACACAGCCGACGCCACCTCCCGAGTCACAGCAGACGCCACCTACCCAGCCAAACCCTAGAGCACTTCCTTCATGGGACGACTTGACCTTGGGCCAGCTTCTCGTTACTCCTGGACGGGAGACTCTTCCCCATTTACACCCTGACTCCCAGGGCAACGCTGTGTGGTAAGTAATTAAATTTTTATAGTTTTAATTCAATTTTGTTTTATAATTATTATTATATTTACACAATATATTGCTTTTTGTATATTTTTTTAGGTTTTGGAAAAATTCGGTCGGCAAGGATGTTAGAAAGATCATAGAGCGGGATTTCAAGGTGTGCCACACGAGTTGGAAGTATGTTACCCCGGAGATCAAGGATCGGTGGTTCCATCAATTCGCGGTAAATTTTTTTATTAATTTTTAAAACTTTTATTTATTTATTCAATTTTGTAATTTTCTAACTTATGTTCTAATTTATGACAATTTGCAGCAAAAATACTATTGGAACCCTGCGATTAATGGTTTAGTTCGTGAGGGATTTGAGAAGAAAGCGAAGGACCGTCTCAACAACCAAATAGGACGGTGGAAGGAGAAGTGGCAAAAAAATCCGGATCCCAAGGTATGTATGCCAACTTTCTTCGATCCCGATATTTGGGATGGCCTTGTCGCCTTCTGGGAGTTGGAGACATCTAAGGAGAGGTCTAGCCAGTGCTCGTCTGCTCGATTGACGAAGGTTGGCGGTAGTGACCACCCTTCAAAACACGTTTCGGGACAGAAGGGATTTGAGCAGCGTGGTTTTGAGATTGTAAGTTATTCATTATCTTACTTTAAATTTTTAGGGTCACAAAAATCTCAACTTCTAATGTTTTCTTTGTCAGGCCGTGCAAAAAGGATCTCCCGCAACGATCCCAGAGGTTTGGGAGGTGACCCACCGCAGGCCGGACGGGTCATGGGTTGATGAACGTGTCCACAACCTCCACGACGAGGTCAATGAGCGAGTCGAAGAACTCTCATCCCAGTCTACTCCCGATGGTCAACCTACTCAGTTGACACCGATGGCGATCAACCAAATCGCATTACAGGTATATAAACTTAATTTCCTTCGTAATTTTATTCTTAATTTTAAATATTTAGTATACTATTAACATTTGTAAACTTTTCATTTTTTTGGTAGTTGGCTCCTCGAAACCGTAAGGGAAAGATGGCATTTACAGGATCTATCCGGACGGATGATCATGGAGTGCCATTTTGTCCCGTTACGAGATTTGCTTCTGATCCGGAAATAGTCAAGGAGCTCCACCAAACCAAAGAAGAGCTCACACAAACAAAAGAACGGCTAGGCGAAACGGAGAAGTTGCTCAGCGAAACGACGAAGAGGACCACCGCCCATGATGATATGTTCGCGCTGTTAGCGAGGGGGAACCCCGAGCTTGCCGAGTTTCTGAGAAGACCTGAAGGCGACGGAGGAGGCACATCGACCACAAGGGAAGGCGACGGAGGAGGCACATCGACCACCAGGGATCCGCTCGATGATATCGATTTCGAATAGATTTGTTTTCAGTTTTTAGATTTATGTAAAGCTTTATTTTTATTTTATGTTTTTATATTTAAATTTAAATATTTTAGATTTTTTTTTTTTAATTAAAAATTATTTAATTTTCGAAATTTTTTTTTTTATAAATCACATCGAAAATCGTCGCAAAACCGTCGCAAATAATAGCCGCAATTGCGTCGCAATCCGGTATGACGCAAACATATCGCAAAATATTACTCGCAAAATCGTCGCCAAAAATAGCTGCAAAACCGTTGCAAGTACTAGTCGTCGCAAAACCAATGCTAACTTTTACCACGTAAAACCGATGCTATTTCGTCGCAAATATATTAAGTCGCAAAAACGTCGCAAAATATTAAGTCGCAAAACCGTCGCTAATTTTGCGACGATTTTGCGACTATCGATATAGTTGCGACGATTTTGCGACGATTTTTGGTTTGCGACGAGCTAGTTGCGACAAACGACAAAACGTCGCAAAATCGTCGCAAATACCCATTTTGCAACGAATTTGCGACGAAACTTGCCGTTGCAAATGGGGGTGTTTTCTTGTAGTGTACCTTATTTCTTCTTATCAAACTCCAAATCTATCCACACATGTAATACTCGGTTTTGATGAAACCGGTTTGTGTGGTTTCTTTCTTAAACACTTTTAGGTGTTTGTTCTTCATAGATGAGCTTAGACTCATCAAATTCCAACATGGTATCAGAGCATAAGCTCTTGGGTAAGAAGATTTGGAGTATTCGGTTTTGATTTTCAAAAGTTAGAAAATTTTTGATTTCTTTGATTTGTTAGATTGAATCGGTATAAGGATGTTTCAATCTTCCTTATGCGCTTAATCCAACTCAAATTCTATGTAGATTATCCGCTGCAAAAGTTTTTAAAAGTTTTGATTTTGCTTTCAAATCCGAAAATTTGAAAGAGAAAAAGAAAAGTTTGATTTTCGGTTAGAAAATGTTTTAAAGAAAAATGTTTTTTTTTTGAAAATCTTGGTTTATGTTCTTGGTGAGCCTTTGTTGCTCTTGTTAAAACTTTGTCCAAGTAAGCTAATAAGAGATTGAGATTGCTTACTTGATAAATTCTTGAAGTGAACCGGGGGAAAATTCCGGTGTCACAAACTTTATCTTTGGTTACCAAAATCTTTCAATCTCTAGGTTACAAATTCTTCTTAATCTCTAAAGCTCAAAGCTTTTCACTTTCTACTCTCAAAGCTCAAAGCTTTTCCTTGGTTACTAAACACTCTCGGTTACTAAATCTCTCGGTTACTAAATCTTGGTTACTAAAACTCTTGGTTACTTAAATCTTTGGTTACTAATTTTGAAATTGTTGTGTAGGAAAAGATCCATGGGATGCCTTTGTGCATTTAAAATCATGATGAATCCAATCCTTGTTTTATGGGAGAGAACCGGGGGATGCTAAAAGATTAGCATTTAAAATCTCGTTGTATCCATTCCCAATTTTAAGAGATCGTGGTAGCCGATGCACCCGGTCCAAGTTGTCTCATCCAAAAGGTGGATGTTCTTGTGGTAGCCGAAGCACCACACACGAAGTTACCTTATTCTTCAAGAAGCTACAAGCTTCAATGATGTTCATACTTCCAATCCGAATTGGAAGAAAGAGGGAGTTCTAAATTTTTCCCTCCATTTGATTTTATTTGAATTGATTCCGGTTAGAGTAAAAACCGTTTGATTAAAAGAAATTTTGATTTCTTAAAAATGATATGCTTGCTAATGTGGAACCTATAAACGAATTGAAGATAGAAAGTTTAAAATCATGATTTTAAACTTAAATATTTGAATGTGATTGATCCAATTTGTTTATTGTGTTTATGCAAGGTGAAAATAAACTCAAGAAATCCAAGAAGAAGCAACTAGCCTTTGAAGGTCAACTTGAAGTCATTCATGAGGCCAATAGGATGCCCAAAATCATGAATGGTGAAGTATAGTTGAACGAGCCAATGTTTTGAGGCTTCCGAAGAGCTAAAAGAGATTGAGAGGCTTCGGCGGTATTGGGCTTGGCGTTAAGGAAGGTTGAGAAAAGAAGCTTGGAATTTCAAAGAGTGGAATTGAGCTAAAGAAGAAACCAAGTTTGTGCTAGTTATGACCGGACCCCTTATTCTCTATGGTCAAAACTTAGTACAAACATGGTGACCACGAGCATGGAGGAGATGGAAAGGAAAATCCGAACTGTTGGCTACATAATCGACGAGCCCGAGAGGGAAAATCCGAACTTGTAGCTGTCTAATCGACGAGCCGTTCCAAATCCTCAAGACAAGCCGTGGAGAAGAATTCCTAATGTCAAGAGTGATTATCAAAGAACAACCGGATCGGTTGAAGTTGTGTGTACGGGGGAGAAGGTGAAGCACATGTTTGGAGATTAGAATCAATGGCCACCAAGAACATCCGCCACAAGAAGCGGAGAGGAAAGACGGGTGGAATGACCACCAAGAACAGCCGCCGCAAAAGAAGTAGAGAGGAATGATTGGTGGAAGGTGATGAATCAACTCACAAACATGGAGACAAGTGCTCTTCCCGATCAAATCAAACCACACCAAAATAAAGAGGACCAGAAGAATCAAGAGGCCGAACTCCACTCTTAGCCTTTGTTCACGAATCTTCACGACGGCTAAGCGTGCGGGGGAGTATTAGCAATGAAGCATCAAGAGAAGAAGCAAGACCGAGGCGGAAAAAAGAGGAGCCGAGGTGAAGCTCAAAGAAGACGAGCAAGACCGAGGCGGAAAATAGAGGAGCCGAGGTGAAGCTCAACAAATAAAGAAGACCTTGGTTTAAAACCCTTAAGATCTTGGATTGATACTCTTTTTCCTTAGTGTGGTTTTGTCCCAAAGGGTTTTCCCACTAAGGTTTTAATGAGGTCTCTCCTTGTATCTCCAAGTTAATACTTCGCGTCATCTACGTATTAACTTGCGGGGGAGTGTTAAACAAGGAGAACACAAAGGTGTTCAAGAGAAGAATCAAGAATACCCAAAGTTAGACATATTCGGGTCACTTTGGGAAATGGAAGACCAAGCACGTTCAAGGCCTGGTAAGTGGCGTTCTAGGCCATTCAAGATGAGAAGGAGTGAGGCCGCATGAAGAATGAAGAAGGCCGCACGAGATAACATCAAAATGTGCTAAGGGAGGAAAATCGCCTATAGTGTCGATCGACAGAGAAGAGTGTCGATCGACACTCTCGTTTCTGGAAAAACTTAGACACGGAAAGAAGGTGTCGATCGACACCAAGGAGTGGTGTCGATCGACACGAGTCCAAGAGTTTAAATTTGACCGTTTGATCATCCGACCGTTGCGAATCCGACCGTTGGAGTATTCGACCGTTGGAGAATCTGACCATTGGAGAAGAGTGTCGATCGATACTACATAAGAGTGTCGATCGACACGATCGACACGAGTCACATGTGACTTATTTTTGCTTCTTTTGATTCTGATCTTTGTGGCTATAAATACCACTTGTAAGACTCATTTGTATGTATTCAAGTATTCTTAATAAAAGAGAGAAACTCTTGTTCTTCATTTATCTTTATTTTACTTAAGTCTTCTTTTAGTATTTTCAATGTAGATCATTAAAGGAACTAAGTTATGGGTTTGATTCTTATGGATCAAACCCCATCTTTTATGTAACTTTCCTTTGATAATCTACCTTATTTCTTCTTATCAAACTCCAAATCTATCCACACATGTAATACTCGGTTTTGATGAAACCGGTTTGTGTAGATTCTTTCTTAAACACTTTTAGGTGTTTGTTCTTCATAGATGAGCTTAGACTCATCAAATTCCAACAGAAGATTGGAGTTAGGATGCTTCCCACAGGTAAATGCCTCTTACCTGGATTAGTAAGAGATAGTGGAGTGTGCTTAAGCGAGTGAAGGTACTCCATCAACACCATCCCCATGTTTGGTGTTGTAGTGTCCCAAGTCTCATTATGAATGATGCCTCTCAAAGCATAAGAAAGCAGGACCAGCTCGTGACTCCTAACCTTCACCGGCTCCATCTTGCATATGATGGTAGTGGTAATCAATCGAAGCAGGTAGCGGGCAACAGGATGACGCACATCAGCCTGTGCAGAACTTCCCACTTGATAAGGACCAGTATCTATCTTACTCCACAGTGTATGCACGCCACCAGCAATGTCCTTCGGTAAACTGACTAGTGGAACCTCAGGAAACTCAAAAGTCCTGCAAACAGTTGCAGCATTCATTTGATAGCGCTTCCCGTTAGACATGAAGCTCATGAAGAAATGCTTCGGATCTAGCTTCTCCTCTGGAGTTTGTGCGTTGCTGGATAACTTCACGGTGGCAAAGAACTGGCGGACAAGGTTGGGATACATGGCGTTATATCCGTTCACCAATTTTGTCAAACCCATCTCCTCAACTAATTGCGTCACCTCGTTCTCGATTTTCAGATGAGACAGTGAGAGTTCATGGATGAACTTGGTGGTCGCTATTGGCACTTTGAGCCATTCGTTGTAGAGGAGGGGTCATAATCTTCCCAAATGGGTAGACCCTCCCTCTTATTAATCTCGTCACCTGTCAGCAGTGTCTTCAACGTTACTCCCCTCTCCAAAGACTCAAACTCAACCTGCATAT
Source organism: Draba incana (assembly GCA_963576765.1). NCBI lineage: Eukaryota > Viridiplantae > Streptophyta > Magnoliopsida > Brassicales > Brassicaceae > Draba > Draba incana. The sequence goes on along the minus strand of OY755214.1, from coordinate 20,436,847 downwards.
TTGTGTTCTCCTCTCTTGGCCATGTTGGTGTAACACCACGATGGATAGTGTAAGTAGGTGGTGGAGCTTGAGAACTCGAGCCCTCATCAGTTCGTTCACGTCTCTTTCTTCCCTGAACTGGTTTTGGTGCCATCTGCAAAATAAAATCACAAAGAAAAACACGCAGGGGAAATTACATAAAAGATGACAGGAATCTATGTCGATCGACAGAGACGCCTCTGTCGACAGTTCTGCATATGACAAAGATCGACTAATTCCATCACAAAATCTCGAGCAAATCATACCCAGCACAACTCCTAGCATCTCTATTAAGCCCTATGTTCGACAAAACAACCACGATTCACACCAATTCAAACCACATTCCAAAACTCCCAAATTCTAAAGTTCAAACCCTAATTATCAAGAACAACACAATTGAGGCACGAAATCGATTCGAAATTACTCTAAAAGTGTAAAGGAAGTATTAACAACACAAGAATCGAACCAATTCAGCCTCAAAACTCATCACTTTTCTTCATGAAATCGGAATGAAAAATCAAGAAAAGGGAAACATACCTTGTTCGATTGCGAAAACGAATTTGAGAATCGAATAGAGGAGGAAAATCCAAGTGGATTAGGCTCAAAAATCGACTAATTTGGTTAAGTTTTCGAAAATCTAGGGTTTGGGGAGAATTGTGTCGATCGATTTAGAAGAAGGAATGAGGAAGAAGAAGAAAAATCAGATTAAAAACACTTACCTCGTGGGTGTCTCTGCCCGTGTCGATCGACAGACGTTTTTTTTATGTTCCTGTCGATTGACGGGAAGTGTTCCCGTCTGTTTTTTTTTTTTTTTTTTTTTTTTTTTTTTTTTTTTTGGAGGAAAACCAAAACGAAAAACCAAAGTTAGTGAAAAAGAAAATTTTATACATACTTACAAATGGGTTGCCTCCCATTAAGCACTTGTTTTCAGTCGTTAGCTTGACTGTGTTAAAGCTCAAGCTTCGGGTGCATCATCCAAGGGTACAATGTGTCCCTCCGGAATCTTGGCTTCCGCCCAGTAATGTTTCACCCTCTGACCATTCACCGTGAATTCTCTTCCGTCCTTTGTGATTAACACAACAACTCCATGTGGTCTAACCTCTTTGATTGTGAAAGGACCTGACCAACGAGAACGCAATTTACCTGGAAAAAGCTGTAAACGTGAGTTGTAGAGCAATACCTGGTCGTTGGGTTCGAAGTTTCTGGAGATTATCTTCTTATCATGGTATGACTTTGTCCTCTCCTTGTACAACTTGGAGTTTTCGTAGGCATGAAGTCTGATCTCATCCAGTTCGTTCATCTGAATTAATCTCCTTTCTGCAGCAGGCTTGATGTCGAAATTGAAATGCTTCACCGCCCATGCTGCCTTGTGCTCAAGTTCCACCGGAAGATGACATGCCTTCCCATAAAGCAGATGGAAAGGAGTGGTTCCCAGAGGAGTCTTGTAAGCAGTCCTATAAGCCCAGAGTGCATCGTCCAGCTTTGTAGACCAATCCTTCCTCGTGACACTTACCGTCTTCTCAAGGATTTCTTTGATCTGCCTATTTGAAACTTCCACTTGACCACTTGTATGTGGGTGATAAGGACTCGCCACGCGATGATGAACACCGTACTTCTCTAAGAGTTTAGAGAATATCTTGTTGATGAAGTTTGTTCCACCATCACTGATGACTACTCGTGGTACTCCAAATCGTGGGAAGATGATGGTCTTAAACAGCTTAATGACCACCGCAACATTATTCTTTGGACTAGCAATCGCCTCCACCCATTTGGAGACATAGTCCACAGCGACTAGTATATACTCGTTCCCATAAGAAGATGGGAATGGACCCATGAAATCGATGCCCCAGCAATCAAAGACTTCAACCTCTAGGATGAAGTTTTGCGGCATCTCATGTCGCTTGCTGATCTTTCCTCTCCTCTGGCAAGCATCACACTGCAAAATAAACACATTAGCATCTTTAAACATTGAGGGCCACCAGAAACCCGCCTGAAGAACCTTGGACACTGTCTTGAATGTGGAAAGCTTCGCTTTCCGCAATGCATCTTCTATAGAGCCCATCTGAACAATGTCGGTATAGATAAGGCTCGTCCCAATAGTACCTCCGAAGTTCTCTCATGAATTTCTTCTTCTCATAGCCCTTGAGATCGTCCGGTGTAGTCTCTGCAGCAAGGTAATTGGCTATGTCGCTGAACCAAGGTCTATCGCTCTCCGAAACCGCGTTTGACTCGTGAAGTTCCATCTGAGCATCCACTGTCGATCGACATAGTTGGTTGGTGTCGATCGACAGAAGATGTTCAGCATTCTGGTTTTCGGACAGTGAGCTCCCTGTCGATCGACATAGAGTAGTGTCGATCGTCGGCGAAGGCTCTGTCCCAACACTTAGCTGATTTTCCTCTTTGGTCACTTGGGATCCAATCCAAAGAAGTGTACACTTTCCTCCGGGAAGTAATCATCGATTGGTACACTATCTTCTATCCGAATGCGCGAGAGATGATCTGCTACACCATTCTCTACTCCTTTTTTGTCCTTCACCTCAATGTCAAACTCTTGTAGAAGGAGGATCCATCTCAACAACCTCGGTTTAGCGTCTTTCTTTTGCATCAAGTACTTTAGTGCTGAATGATCCGTATGCACTATCACCTTGGCTCCAATCAAGTAAGAACAAAACTTCTCGAAGGCGAAAATGACAGCTAACAACTCCTTTTCAGTAGTTGCATAGTTCTTTTGAGCTTCGTCTAGCGTTCTACTAGCGTAGTAGATGGCATGAAGCTTCCTGTCCTTATTTTGTCCTAACACCGCCCCAACTGCATAGTCACTAGCATCACACATCACCTCGAAAGGTAAATCCCAGTCAGGAGGTTGCACTATCGGAGCACTCACCAAAGCCTGTTTGATCTGTACAAAAGCAGTTAAACAATTAGCATCAAAATCAAATTTGATGTCCTTACAGAGCAACGTGGTGGGTGGTCGAGCAATTTTTGAGAAGTCCTTGATGAATCTCCTGTAAAAACCAGAATGCCCAAGGAAACTACGAATCTCCCTGACTGTAGTTTGCGGTTGAAGGCTCATCATCACTTCAATCTTGGCACGGTCCACCTCAATTCCATCAGCTGAAACTCTATGGCCAAGCACAATCCCATCTTGCACCATGAAGTGGCATTTCTCCCAATTAAGAACCAAGTGCTTCTCCACACATCGAGCAAGAACCTTCTCTAAGTTGTCAAGGCAGTCCTTGAACAAATCACCGTGGACCGAGAAGTCATCCATGAAGACATCCATATAATTCTCAATCATGTCGGTGAAAATGGAAATCATACACCGTTGGAATGTCGCTGGAGCATTACAAAGTCCAAAGGGCATTATGCGGTATGCAAAAGTGCCATAAGGACAAGTAAATGTTGTCTTCTCCTGGTCATCTGGATGGATGGGGATTTGGAAAACCCAGAATACCCATCGAGGAAACAGTAGTAGGGGTGCTTTGCTAAACGCTCAAGCATCTGGTCAATGAAGGGCAATGGAAAGTGGTCTTTCCTTGTGGCTGCGTATAGTTTCCTGTAATCTATGCACATCCGATGTCCAATCACAGTTCTCATCGGAATTAGCTCGTCCTTCTCATTCTTTACCACTGTGACGCCTCCTTTCTTTGGTACCACGTGAACAGGGCTGATCCAAACACTGTAAGAAATGGGATAGATGATCCCAACCTCTAGGAGTTTCAAGATCTCCTTCTTGACAACTTCCTGCAAATTTGGATTAAGCCTCTTTTGATGTTCAACTGATGATTTGCTCTCATCCTCAAGGTGGATCCTATGCATACACAAGTCTGGAGAGATACCTGCAATATCATCAAGAGAATAGCCAAGAGCTGGGCAAAATTTCCGCAGCTTGCTCAGCAGTAAGGCGAGCTCTGGATTGTTCAAAAAAGAATTAACAATCACAGGGTAAGTAGAATTTTGACCAAGAAAGGCGTACCTTAGTCCTGCGGGAAGTTGTTTGAGCTCAAGCTTTGGAGCTTTTTGTTCACTCCAATCACTGACTTGTGGAGCTTTCATGAAGCTTCCCCCAAACTCGCACTAGCAACCAATTGCTTCCAGTCCTTGCTAGCATCCATCATCCTAGCATAAACCCTTGCATCATCATCAAATTGTCCTTCCTCTTGCACAGAGTTCACCAAAGTCCTTTTCTAAGGGATCAATGGGATGCATCTCATTGAAAACTTCCTACGCGGGGTCGGTGAGTGTGTCAACGTAGAAGGTGTGTCCATCTATGGTAGGTCTCTTAACAAGCTTGTCCATTTCGAACTTCATCTGGAGACCTCCTACTCTCAAAGTCATACTGCCTCCTTGACAGTCAATCATAGCACCTGCTGTGGCCAAGAAAGGTCTACCCAAGATAAGAGGATCCTTGGGTTCCTCGTTGTACTGCAAACCAACAAAGTCAGTAGGAATCAAACAGTTCCCAACCTTGATTGGGACATCTTCCAATACTCCTTCTGGAATCCTTACTCACCTATCCGCTAGGATAAGAGAAATCCTAGTGGATTGGTAATCTGTCATCCCAAGACTAACGGCAACTGAATGTGGCATGAGGTTGACGCCAGAACCTAGATCACAGAGAGACCTCAGAAATCTATCCTTGAAGATCAAACAATCCAAAACAAAGCTTCCTGGATCCGTCAGTTTCTCTGGAATCTTGTTGTGAATCACTGCACTTACTTGTTCAGAAATCATAGCCACTCCTTCCTCAATGCCCAAACTCTTGGTAACCATCTTCTTAACATATCGTCGTATCACAGGATTGAGCCTAACGGCATCAACAAAAGGAAGTTCTACCACTAGCTTGTCTATGATGGCCTTGCATCTTGCATCTTCAAGCTCTTGCTTAGACTTCTTCTGGCTCTTTGGATAAGGTACTTTGGGTTTGTACACTCTCTCAACTGCATTATCGGACGGTTTTGAAGGAGAAGTCGGACTGGGGACCTCCTATCGATCGACGGAGATAGGTTGTGTCGATCGAGAGGTGTCTGGTTTTGCTGTATCGACCTCTTTCTTCCTTCTGTCGATCGTCACAGGAGTCTCTGCCAAAATCTGCTCTGGTTTTGCTGTATCGACGATCAGGCGTGTCGATCGACAGAGGAGTCTCTGTCCGAATTTCATCTTCATCAAACTCTCCAAACTCATCAAATTTTTTTGTACCAAGTCCTTTCTTCAACACAGGCCCTTGGATTTCCTTTCCACTCCTCGTTGTGATGGAAGCAACGGTATGCTTCGGGTTAGCATCCGTTATAGATGGAAGAAATCCTTCTTGTCTCCTAGAGTTCTCGGCGGTTTGAGCAACTTGAGTGTCAAGCTTCTTCACGTGAAGATTGATAGCCTCAATCTTTCCATTCAGGTCGGTGTACAAGGCATCGATTTTGCCATTGAAATTCACCGTCATCTTCTGCTGGCCCTCTAGAATTTGCTCTAGCATCGAATCTGTCTTGTTATCTAACGTCTTAGGAGGAGGAGTTTGGTAAGAAGAAGAACCATAGTTCCTAGTGAAGCTGCTCTGATAGGGCTTCTGATAGTCCGTATTCTGGAATTGCGGTTTGGTGTAGCTAGGTGTGGCTTGATTTCCAGTGAATGTAGATTGACCTTGATTCCCAGGGAACGTAGATCTCTGATTGTTTCTACTGTAGTTGTTTCCACTGTAATTTCTGTTACCCTGCTGATTACCAAACCTCTGTCCCTGAAAACCATTACCACCAACGTAATTGCAGTCCTCTTTATCCTCTTCTTCTTCTGGAATGAAGGTTTCTACCTCCTGAGCAAACTGCACCTGCTTCTTTCCCACTAACAAGTTGTGCACCGAGTCTAGCTTGGCTTCCATCTTAGCCATATTACCTCCATCTGCGCTCTTGCCAAGCTGCTTTCTCTCGAAGTCTATGTTCTTGGTGCTACTACTTGAAGCCATGTTCTCAATGAGTGCCAGCGCATCACTTGGAACATTGGTGTTGAAATTCCCCCTACTTGCTGAATCCAAAGACATCTGGTGTCTCCAATCGATTCCTCTGAAGAAGATTCCCAACAGCTGTACATCACTAAAACCATGATGAGGACAATCTCTCTGGTAGGATATGAATCTTACCCATGCAGCCTTGAATGCTTCAGTTGGTCCTTGCCTGAATGTCGAAATCTTCATCCTTAGATCCTCAGACCTTGTCTCATCGAAGAAGTTGATGAGGAAAGCATTTTTCGTGTCCTCCCAAGTAGTTAAAGAACCAGGTGCTAACTGCTTCAGCCAGTAAGCTGCTTCTCCGCTGAGAGAATATGGGAAAAGCTTACAGAAAAAGGTAGTCTTCAGGAACTCCATTGGCTTTGATGCTGGACGCTAAGTCCTCAAACATCTCGATGTGGTCCATAGGATGCTCTGAAGGAAGGCCATGGAAAGGGTGCTGAGCCACCAAAGAGAAGTAAGCAGGCTTCAGCTCAAAGTCATTCCTAGGAAAGGCAGGAGGTCTAATAGCAGCCCTATTGGCATAGAACTCCTGAGGCCTGTAGTGCTCTCCTAAAGTACGCACATGCCCAGCTGGCTCGTGCTGTTGCATCAACTGACCCTCCTGGTCCTGCTCCTCTTGTATCACAGTTCCATCGTCTTCAATACGCTGACCCTGCGCGTTGTACTTCCGTCCTTGATGGTCTGTAATGGTTCCATCTGCACCGCGGAGCAAGATTACTCTGTTGTTGATCATCTTGGCTGCTCTCGTTGCTGCTCGGTTTGCTCGCTCTAACTTTCCAATCTCAAGATTGAGATCGACTAACTCTTCGTTTCAATTGCTTCTGGTTGGGCGATTAGGCATAAACCTGAAACACACAAATACTAAGAGAAAAGAGCAAGGTAGTATTAAAACAAAAATAAATACTTAGAAAAAATCTTAGTAACTTGAATTGAAAGGTAAAATCAAGTCCCCGGCAATGACGCCAAAATTTGATATGCTCAAATTCACCCTCGAGCTACTCCCTCAAATTAAGAGATCATAGTAGTATTTAGGGATCGAATCCACAGGGAATTGATTACACAATCAATCTCAGTATTCAAATTATGCTAAGTAAAAAGATGTAAATGTAATCACAATTTATAAAAACAAGTAAACAAAAGATGGTTTAATTTCAAGTTCTCAAAGAGACGAAAGCTAGGCCATGGAAATTTCTTCAAGTAATGAATCGAAATCAAAGATATAACAACTGTCAAGGTTCAATTAAGCACCGTTCTAGAACTCAAACACGAGAGTATAGCCAACTAACTTCTGTTACAAAGGCTATCTATCTTTAAATCCTTAAATTCCAAATTCCTTTGCGAATTTATCGAATCTAAACAAGCAATTAGTACAAGTTCGATTTGTTCACAAAATCCCTAAGCCAAATTCCTTTGCAAATAGGTAATTTTGCTCATCTAGACTAGTTCGAATTGTCAATAACACTTCCATGTATATTGAGTCAATCTAAGATCAAGATTCTAGGTGATCAAGCTAGATATGCGATCTTAACGATTTCTCATCAAAACCCAAGAAATCCCCAAGACCTAACAAGTAATTTACTCAGAAATAGATGATGGAATCATAATAACTGAATAGAATTGCATAAAAGAGTTAGAATAGAAGATACAAAAGGGTTTGTAGTCACTAGATGTCAAGAACATATGGATCTCCCTCAAAGTTCTTCAAAATATCTCTCTCTCTCTGTCTCCACGAAAAGCTCAGTTGTTTACAAGATAACAAGGATAAAACTATTTATACTAGTGCCAAAAATAGGTCTAAGTCTTTGGAAAAACGTGTGTTTTGCTTCTGTCGACCTCTCTGTCGATCGACAGAGTAGTATCCTGTCGATCGACAGTGTACTCTCTAAAAATATCTTCTGCTTCTGCCGACCTCGTGTCGATCGACAGGAAGGATCTTCTTTGCTTGTGTCGATCGACGGGAAGGCGTCTGTGGAAATTTTCTTTGCTTCGTCACTTCAGGTGTCGATCGACGATCAGGAGTGTCGATCAACGGGGACTCCGCTGCTCGATTCCACTTTGATATTTTCAGCTCCAAAATGCTCCAAACGTTTCCATTAAGCTCCAAACGACCATTTTCCTGTAAAACACTATAAAAGACACACAAATACCAAAAATACTATACAATAACGACTTATATCATGGTTAAAAACGGGTAAAAACCATGATATATCAGTTGCATAAGTTGTCTGAGTTGTTTTAGTTTGCTTATAAATAAAAAATCCTATAAAAAGTTATGTGCTTGTTTGATACTTGTTTTTGCGTTTGTTTTATTTCTATTTTGCTTAATCTGCATAAGTTGATTGATTGCCTCTGTTTGCTAGTCTCATTTGCATCATAAAACCATAAAAATTGTTTTGCTTAGTTAATTTGGTTTGTTCAAGCAATCTGTGCATTTATTTCATTGATTGAGAAAGTTTGTTTGATCAGTTTAGTGCAAATTCGTTTCTGGCCTTTCGTGGTATTTTTTACCTATTTGCTGAGATTTTGCAAGGTTATTTCCAGCACTTGGATAATAACATGGGAGATGAAAATGAGAATCCACAAGCTGCCCTTATGAGGATGCTAACTGAGCTCAGGACAGAGATGAGAGGAATTGGAGAAAGAGTGGGACAGTTGGAGCAACCACGGGTGAGAGTTGGAGAGGAAAATGTACAAGCAAGGCGAAACGTGCGAGTAGAAGAAGAAGACCACGAGGAGAGTGAAGATGACATACCACCTGATCCTTTGTGGAGACGGCATCAACGTAGAGAAGACTGTTAGAATTTGATGAGTCTAAGCTCATCTATGAAGAACTAACACCTAAATGTGTTTAAGAAAGAATCCACACAAACCAGTTTATACAAAACCGAGTATTACATGTGTGGAAAGATTTAGAGTTAAATAAGAACGATTAGGCTAGAATAGACTTAATAATATGGGTTCAATTCAAATGAATCTCACCCTAAACACTATAATCTCTCTAAGACTACATTTTGTAATACTATGGAAAAACAAGAGAGAAAGAGTAAATGTGAACTTGATTTTCTTTATTGATTCAAGTTAATGTTTACAATGAGTAAAACAACATATATATAGGAAAACAAGGTCAATATGACCGTTGGGAATCAGATCAAATGGAAGGAGGGATAGAATCCCACAGTATGAAAGTGACTTGTCCATTTTGAGTAACATGGCCGTCGTGTCGATCTACACTACATGGGGGTGTCGATCGACACTCCTCTCCAACGGTCGGATTCGCAACGGTCGGATGATCAAACGGCTCTTTTTCAAATTCTAGGACCGGTGTCGAGCGACACCACTCCTTGGTGTCGCTCGACGCCTTCGTTGCGCGACCCGTTCTCCTCATGGACCGGTCGATCCTCCTCTCGACCCGCGGATTGGGTAAGTCTCTGGAAAGTAGACCTACCGGTCCAAATACTAGACCGGTCGGTCCCTCTTCTGATCAGGATGGCTCCAGTTTAACACCATCGACCATCTTCGTTATGGGCAACGCCCGATGCTCGATTCCCGAACCGCGAGACAGTCGTGTCGAGCGACACCCCTCCTTGGTGTTGCTCGACACTCTCTTCGGATCCGCATGTCTTCCCGCGGTACGTGCATCCCCGATCCTTCTTCGACCCGCGGGATGAGTGGCGTCGATGCCGACCGTCCCGGATACGGGGTGTCGAGCGACACTCTCCTAGTGTCGCTCGACACCAACATTCTTTCCCGAGAGTAACTTCCATTTTTCACCATTTTGACGTGCGGCCTTCTTCATTCTTCATGCGGCCTCACTCCTTCTTAACTTGAATGGCCTAGAATGCCGCTTACCAAGCCTTGAACGTGCTTGGCCTTCCATTTCCCAATGTTACCCGAACATAGTTTCTTTATGGGCAACTTAGCTTCCTTTCTTGAACACCATTGTTTTCTCCTTGTTTAACACTCCCCCGCAAGTTAATACGCAGTAGGACGAAGTATTAACTTAGAGATACAAGGAGAGACCTCATTAAAACCTTAGTGGGAAAACCCTTTGGGACAAAACCACACTAAGGAAAAAGAGTATCAATCCAAGATCTTAAGGGTTTTAAACCAAGGTCTTGAGCTTCACCTCGGCTCCACTTTGTTCCACCTCGGTCTTGCTCTTCTTCTTTGAGCTTCGGCCTCAACTTATCCGTGATAGCTTCGGCCTTGCTTCTTCTTTTGAGTGACCGTTCTAATACTCCCCCGCACTCTTAGCCGTCGTAAAGATTTGTGAACAAAGGCTAAGAGTGGAGTTTGGCCTCGTCTTTGGCCTCTTGATACCTTCGGCCTTCTTGATTCTTCTTCTTAGCTTCGAGATCGACCGGTCCACTTTTCCTCCTTAAGCCGGTCCACTTTTCGGGAAATGAGACCGACCGGTCTTAATAGGGGACCGACCAGTCGGTTAGGCTCAATAGCCTCCGGTCCACCTTTGGAAATGGGACCGACCGGTCTTCATACAAGACCGACCGGTCGGTTTGACAGATTTTGATGGTGTGGTTGGATTTGGTCGGGAAGAGCACTTTTCTCCATGTTTGTGATCTGATTCATCACCTTCCACCAGTCATTCCTCTCCACTTCATTTGCGGCGGCTGTTCTTGGTGGCCATTGGTTCTAATCTCCAAACATGTGCTTCACCTTCTCCCCCGTACACACAACTTCAACCTTGTTCTTTGATAATCACTCTTGAAGTTAGGAATTCTTCTCCACGGCTTATCTTGAAGAATTGGAGTGGCTCGTCGATTAGACAGCTACAAGTTCGGATTTTCCCTTCCTACTCCTCTAAGCTAGTGGTCTCCAAGTTTGTACAAGTCATGACCATAGAGAATAAGGGGTCCGGTCATAACTAGCACAAACTTGATTTTATTAAGTTCAATTCCACCTCTTGAAATTCCAAGTCTCTTTTCAACCTTCCTTAACGCCAAGCCTAATCATCATCCAAGGCCTCTCAATCTCTTATAGCTCCTTGAAAGCGTCAAAACATTGGCTTGATCAACCCTTCTTCATCATTCACGGCTCTTTTGGCGGCATTTTTGAATGACTTCAAGATTGCCTTCAAAGGCTAGTTGCTTCTTCTTGGATTTCTTGAGTTTATTTCCACCTTGCATAACCACAATAAACGAATTGGATCAATCACATTCAAATATTTAAGTTTAAAATCAATTCAATTTCATCATGATTTTAAACTTTCTATCTTCAATTCGTTTATAGGTTTCAAATTTGCAAGCAAATTATTTCAAGAGATCAACATTCCTTAATCAACCGGTTTTAACTCTAAACCGGATTCAAGATTCAAATTAGAATCAAGAGAGGGAAAGATTTAGAAACTCCCTCTTCTTCCAATTCGGATTGGAAGTATGAACTTTGAGGCTTTGTAGCTTCCTGAAGGCTTTTGTAACATCTTGAGTGGTCTCCTTTGAACCACCAAATCATCAACACCTTGATGAACAACTTTTGGGCTCGGATTCATCGTGATTTTAAATGCGTCATTGGCATCCCACGGTTCTCTCCCATAAAACTTAGGATTGGATTCGTCATGATTTTAAATGCACAAAGGCATCCCATGGATGTCTTCCTTCAACAAAGATAGTAACCAACGATTTAGTAACCGATTTAGAGAATAAGTAACCAAGAGATTTAGAGAATGAGAGATTTAGTAACCGAGAGAATGAGAGATTGTGATACCGGAATTCACATCGGTTCACTTCAAGAATTTCTCAAGTAAGCAATCTCAATCTCTTATTAGCTTACTTGGACAAAGATTTAACAAGACCAACAAAGGCTCACCAAGATTTTCAAAACAATTTCTTTAAAACTGAATTTTCAAGAAAGATTCCAAACCAAAAATTTTCAAATTTGAAATCACAAACTTTTGAAATCATTTTGAGCAGCGGAAAATTAACAAGAATTTGTGTTGGATTAAGCGCATAAGGAAGATTAATTCATCCTTATAACGATTAAACCCAACTCACCAAAGAAATCAAAATTTTCTATCTTTTGAAAAATCAAAACCGAATATCTCCAAATCTCTAACCCGAGAGCTTATGCTCTGATACCATGTTTTAATTTGATGAGTCTAAGCTCATCTATGAAGAACACACACCTAAATGTGTTTAAGAAAGAATCCACACAAACCGGTTTATACAAAACCGAGTATTACATGTGTGGAAAGATTTGGAGTTAAATAAGAACGATTAAGCTAGAATAGACTTAATAATATGGGTTCAATTCAAATGAATCTCACCCTAAACACTATAATCTCTCTAAGACTACATTTTGTAATACTATGGAAAAACAAGAGAGAAAGAGTAAATGTGAACTTGATTTTCTTTATTGATTCAAGTTAATGTTTACAATGAGTAAAACAACATATATATAGGAAAACAAGGTCAATATTGTTAGAATTTGATGAGTCTAAACTCATCTATGAAGAACAAACACCTAAATGTGTTTAAAAAAGAATCCACACAAACCGGTTTATACAAAACCGAGTATTACATGTGTGGAAAGATTTGGTGTTAAATAAGAACGATTAAGCTAGAATAGACTTAATAATATGGGTTCAATTAAAATGAATCTCACCCTAAACACTATAATCTTTCTAAGACTACATTTTGTAATACTATGGAAAAACAAGAGAGAAAGAGTAAATGTGAACTTGATTTTCTTTATTGATTCAAGTTAATGTTTACAATGAGTAAAACAACATATATATAGGAAAACAAGGTCAATATGACCGTTGGGAATCAGATCAAATGGAAGGAGGGATGGAATCCCAAAGTATGAAAGTGACTTGTCCATTTTGAGTAACCTGGCCGTCGTGTCGATCGACACTACATGGGGGTGTCGATCGACACTCCTCTCCAACGGTCGGATTCGCAACGGTCGGATGATCAAACGGCTCTTTTTCAAATTCTAGGACCGGTGTCGAGCGACACAACTCCTTGGTGTGTCTCGACGCCTTGGTTGCGCGACCCGTTCTCCTCATGGACCGGTCGATCCTCCTCTCGACCCGCGGATCGGGTAAGTCTCTGGAAAGTAGACCGACCGGTCCCAATACTAGACCGGTCGGTCCCTCTTCTGATCAGGATGGCTCCAGTTTAACACAATCGACCATCTTCGTTACGGGCAACGCCCAATGCTCGATTCCCGAACCGCGGGATAGTCGTGTCGAGCGACACCCTTCTTGGTGTCGCTCGACACTCTCTTCGGATCCGCATGTCTTCCCGCGGTACGTGCGTCCCCGATCCTTCTTCGACCCACGGGACGAGTGGCGTCAATGTCGACCGTCCCGAATACGGGGTGTCGAGCGACACTCTCCTAGTGTCGCTCGACACCAACATTCTTTCCCGAGAGTAACTTCCATTTTTCACCATTTTGACGTGTGGCCTTCTTCATTTTCATGCGGCCTCACTCCTTCTTAACTTGAATGGCCTAGAACGCCACTTACCAAGCCTTGAACATGCTTGGCCTTCCATTTCCCAAAGTAACCCGAACATAGCTCTAACTTTGGGTAATCTTGTTTCTTCTCTTGAACACCTTTGTGTTCTCCTTGTTTAACACTCCCCCGCAAGTTAATACGCAGTAGGACTAAGTATTAACTTGGAGATACAAGGAGAGACCTCATTAAAACCTTAGTGGGAAAACCCTTTGGGACAAAACCACACTAAGGAAAAAGAGTATCAATCCAAGATCTTAAGGGTTTTAAACCAAGGTCTTGAGCTTCACCTCGACTCCTCTTTGTTCCGCCTCGGTCTTGCTCTTCTTCTTTGAGTGACCGTTCTAATACTCCCCGCACTCTTAGCCGTCAGGAAGATTCGTGAACAAAGGCTAAGAGTGGATTGGCCTCGTCTTTGGCCCTTTTATATCATCGGCCTTCTTGAATTTGGTGTGAGACCGACCGATCCCATTCAAAAGACCGACCGGTCGGTTTGACAGATTTTGATGGTGTGGTTGATCCTTTGATCTTCACTTTCTTTCCACGCCTCACTAAGCATTTGGACCTTCATGATCCTTTTGGTGGAGTTTTCGGTTCCATGAGCACTTCACCTTCTACCCGTGAGTTCTCCCCCATTCACGTAATTTTATCGATCCGGTTGTGCTTTGATAATTACTCTTGAAATTCCAAGTTTCTTCTCAACCTTCCTTAACGCCAAGCCCAATACCTCCGAAGCCTCTCAATCTCTCTTAGCTCTTCGGAAGCCTCAAAACATTGGCTTGTTCAACCATACTTCACCATTCATGATTTTGGGCATTCCCAATCTCTTTTAGCTTCATGAATGACTTCAAGTTGACCTTCAAAGGCTAGTTGCTTCTTCTTGGATTTCTTGAGTTTAATTTGGAATTCTTCTCCACGGCTTGTCTTGAGTAATTGGAATGGCTCGTCGATTAGACAGCTACAAGTTCGGATTTTCACTTTCAGGCTCGTCGATTATGTAGCCAACAGTTTGGATTTTCCCTTCCAACTCCTCCATGCTCGTGGCCTCCATGTTTGTACAAGTCATGACCATAGAGAATAAGGGGTCCGGTCATAACTAGCACAAACTTGGGTTTATTAAGTTCAATTCCACCTTGCAAGAACACCATAAACAAATTGGATTAGACACATTCAAATATTTACGTTTAAAGTCATAAACCGAGAGATTTAGAGATTTAGTAACCAAGGGAATGAGAGATTGTGATACCGGAATTCACATCGGTTCACTTCGAGAATTTCTCAAGTAAGCAATCTCAATCTCCTATTAGCTTACTTGGACAAAGATTTAACAAGAGCAACAAAGGCTCACCAAGATTTTCAAAATAATTTCTTTAAACCCGAATTTTCAAGAAAGATTCGAAGCCAAAAATTTTCAAATTTGAAATCACAAACTTTTGAAATCATTTTGAGCAGCGGAAAATTAACAAGAATTTGTGTTGGATTAAGCGCATAAGGAAGATTAACACATCCTTATAACGATTCAACCCAACTCACCAAAGAAATCAAAATTTTCTATCTTTTGAAAAATCAAAACCAAATAACTCCAAATCTCTAACCCAAGAGCTTACGCTCTGATACCATGTTAGAATTTGATGAGTCTAAGCTCATCTATGAAGAACAAACACCTAAATGTGTTTAAGAAAGAATCCACACAAACCGGTTTATACAAAACCGAGTATTACATGTGTGGAAAGATTTGGAGTTAAATAAGAACGATTAAGCTAGAATAGACTTAATAATATGGGTTCAATTCAAATGAATCTCACCCTAAACACTATAATCTTTCTAAGACTACATTTGGTAATACTATGGAAAAACAAGAGAGAAAGAGTAAATGTGAACTTGATTTTCTTTATTGATTCAAGATAATGTTTACAATGAGTAAAACAACATATATATATAAGAAAAACAAGGTCAATATGACCGTTGGGAATCAGATCAAATGGAAGGAGGGATGGAATCCCAAAGTATGAAAGTGACTTGTCCATTTTGAGTAACATGGCCGTCGTGTCGATCGACACTACATGGGGGTGTCGATCGACACTCCTCTCCAACGGTCGGATTCGTAACGGTCGGATGATCAAACGGCTCTTTTTTAAATTCTAGGACCGGTGTCGAGCGACACCACTCCTTGGTGTCGCTCGACGCCTTCGTTGCGCGACCCGTTCTCCTCATAGACCGGTCGATCCTCCTCTCGACCCTTTGATCGAGTAAGTCTCTGGAAAGTAGACCGACCGGTCCCAATTCTAGACCGGTCGGTCTCTCTTCTGATCAGGATGGCTCCAATTTAACACCATCGACCATCTTCGTTACGGGCAACGCCCGATGCCCGATTCCCAAACTGCGGGATAGTCGTGTCGAGCGACACCCCTCATTGGTGTCGCTCGACACTCTCTCGGATCCGCATGTCTTCCCGCGGTACGTGCGTCCCCGATCCTTCTTCGACCCGCAGGACGAGTGGCGTCAATGCCGACCGTCCCGGATACGGGGTGTCGAGCGACACTCTCCTAGTGTCGCTCGACACCAACATTCTTTCCCGAGAGTAACTTCCATTTTTCACCATTTTGATGTGCGGCCTTCTTCATTATTCATGCGGCCTCACTCCTTCTTAACTTGAATGGCCTAGAACGCCACTTACCAAGCCTTGAACATGCTTGGCCTTCCATTTCCCAAAGTAACCCGAACATCGCTCTAACTTTGGGTAATCTTGTTTCTTCTCTTGAACACCTTTGTGTTCTCCTTGTTTAACAAATATGACCGTTGGGAATCAGATCAAATGGAATGAGGGATGGAATCCCAAAGTATGAAAGTGACTTGTCCATTTTGAGTAACCTGGCCGTCTTGTCGATCGACACTACATGGGGGTGTCGATCGACACTCCTCTCCAACGGTCGGATTCGCAACGGTCGGATGATCAAATGGCTCTTTTTCAAATTCTAGGACCGGTGTCGAGCGACACCACTCCTTGGTGTCGCTCGACACCTTCGTTGCGCGACCCGTTCTCCTCATGGACCGGTCGATCCTCCTCTCGACCCGCGGATCGGGTAACTCTCTGGAAAGTAGACCGACCAGTCCCAATACTAGACCGGTTGGTCCCTCTTCTGATCAGGATGGCTCCAGTTTAACACCATCGACCATCTTCGTTACGGGCAACGCCCGATGCTTGATTCCCGAACCGCGGGACAGTCGTGTCGAGCGACACCCCTCCTTGGTGTCGCTCGACACTCTCTTCGAATCCGCATGTTTTCCCGCTATTGACCTTAGTACCATCAAAATGTGCTAAGGGAAAGAAAAAGAATAAGAGTGTCGATCGACACTAGTCTCTGCCGATCGACACTCATGTCTCTGGAAATATTTGATCAGAAAAGTGTGTGTCGATCGACACTAAGGTGTAGTGTCGATCGACACGAATGGGAAGACGCGGAACGAGGGACCAGGAAGGCCCGTGTCGATCGACACCAAGGAGTGGTGTCGATCGACACTAGACCCAGATTTTGAATGTGGTCCCAAATCTTATCTAGAAACATTGTGGTCCCAAATCTTATCTTCTTCCCAACGTTCTGATCCTCTCTTTTCTTATATATATGTATTTCTTCTCTTTGTAACATTATCTTTGAATAATAAGAAAATCTTTCAAAGTTCATACTCTTTTCTCTCCATGACTACATAATCTCTCACTCTCTCAATCTTCACTACTCTTCACTCAATCTTACTCTAAATCTCTCACAAATCTTACATGGTATCAGAGCACAAGCTCTTGGGATTCTAAATTTGTTAGATTGATCGTTATAAGGAGATTTTTCATTCTCCTTATGCGCTTAATCTAACATACATTCTTCATCTTGATTTGAATCCTTTCAAAGCTCAAAGCTTTCATACTCTATCATTCAAAAGCTCAAAGCTTTCATCTTTCTATCCTAAAAGCTCAAAGCTTTCTCCTTGTTCAATCATAAAGCTCAAAGCTTTCTATTTCTCAAACAAAGCTGAAAGCTTTCTTCACTTCTCTTATAAAGCTCAAAGCTTTCTATTTCTCAATCAAAGCTCAAAGCTTTCTTCATCTCTCTCATAAAGCTCAAAGCTTTCTCAAAACAACAACATGATGAATGTGTTTGAAAACACTAAGCCAGTCGTTGCTCCGGTGATTCTTAAGGGAGGAAACTACCTCCTTTGGTCAAGGACTACCAAAACCGCCTTGTGTGGTCGTGGGTTGTGGAGTCACATCGATCTCTCTCTTCGTGAAGCTATCTATGATGGTTCGTCGGATGAGGAAGAAGGTGAAGCGGCTAGAGTGGCGGAGGCCAAGTGGTTTCAAGAAGATCAAACCGTTTTAGCCATTCTTCAAAATGGTTTGGAAGCATCAATCCTTGAGGCTTACTCCTATTGTGAAACAGCTAGTGAGTTATGGGAAACTCTCAAGAACGTTTATGGTAACGTTTCCAATCTCACTAGGGTCTTTGAGGTGAAAAAGGCTCTCAATGAGCTAAGTCAAGAGGATATGGAGTTCACTAAACACTTTGGGAGATATCAATCTTTGTGGGCCGAGCTTGAGATGCTTAGGCCAAGCACCATAGACCCGGCGGTGCTTAATGGTAGACGAGAGCAAGACAAAGTCTTTGGACTTCTCCTTACCTTGAATCTAGTGTACAACAACCTCATCAAGCATCTCCTCCGTTCCGATGTGTTACCAAGCCTTGATGATGTTTGTTCTCAAATCCAAAGGGAACAAGGATCACAAGGGTTATTCTGTGGAAAGGGGGAGCTTCACATGGCTAACCAAGGGTCTTACAACCGTCATGACAACCGGATGAATGGTGGAACAAGTCGGTATCTCAACCCACATTTGAAGTGTGATCATTGCAAGAAGGAGGGCCACACCAAGGATAAGTGTTGGTTGTTTCATCCTCATCTCCGTACACCAAGAGGAACCAATCCGAATTATCACAAGGGGTCTCGGGCTAACTATGTTTCGGCTAAACAAGTTCAAGAAGGAAACTGGTCCTCTAAGCAAGGAGAGGAGGCTAACCAAGTCGACTATGTAAGGAAGACCGACTTGGAGGCTCTCATCAACAAAACGGTGTGGCCGAGCGAAAGAATCGACATTTAATGGAGGTTTCAAGAGCCATGATGATCCACATGAATGTGCCAAGAAGATTTTGGGGAGATGCCGTGATGACCGCTTGTTACTTAATCAACCGGACACCGACCAAAGTCCTTGGGGATCTTTCCCCATTTGAGGTACTCACTAAAGAAAAACCCTTTCTTAATCACTTGAAAGTTTTTGGGTGTGTTTGTTTTGTGTTGGTGCCTAGGGAATTAAGGGACAAGCTAGAAGCAAAGAGTACAAGATGCATCTTCCTTGGATATTCAACAACACAAAAGGGGTACAAATGTTATGATCCGAATTCGAGGAAGACGTTTGTGTCTAGAGATGTGAAGTTCCTTGAGGAACAAGGATTTTATGGAGTCAAAGACCGAGGAGACTTGAGCGACCTTGCAAAACCGTCGGACCTTGGCTCTAATTTACGATTCCTTCTTCAAAATCTAGGGAATCATGAGCCAAGAGACAAAATGAATCACCAAGGCCGCAAGCTAGTAGTTCAAGAGGAAGAGGTCCAAGAACCGGTTCGTGAAAATGAGGTTCAAGAGTTAATACAAGAGGAGGTTGGTCATGATGAGGCCTCGGTAAACCTAAACACTATAATCTCTCTAAGACTACATTTTGTAATACTATGGAAAAACAAGAGAGAAAGAGTAAATGTGAACTTGATTTTCTTTATTGATTCAAGTTAATGTTTACAATGAGTAAAACAACATATATATAGGAAAACAAGGTCAATATTGTTAGAATTTGATGAGTCTAGACTCATCTATGAAGAACAAACACCTAAATGTGTTTAAAAAAGAATCCACACAAACCGGTTTATACAAAACCGAGTATTACATGTGTGGAAAGATTTGGTGTTAAATAAGAACGATTAAGCTAGAATAGACTTAATAATATGGGTTCAATTAAAATGAATCTCACCCTAAACACTATAATCTTTCTAAGACTACATTTTGTAATACTATGGAAAAACAAGAGAGAAAGAGTAAATGTGAACTTGATTTTCTTTATTGATTCAAGTTAATGTTTACAATGAGTAAAACAACATATATATAGGAAAACAAGGTCAATATGACCGTTGGGAATCAGATCAAATGGAAGGAGGGATGGAATCCCAAAGTATGAAAGTGACTTGTCCATTTTGAGTAACCTGGCCGTCGTGTCGATCGACACTACATGGGGGTGTCGATCGACACTCCTCTCCAACGGTCGGATTCGCAACGGTCGGATGATCAAACGGCTCTTTTTCAAATTCTAGGACCGGTGTCGAGCGACACAACTCCTTGGTGTGTCTCGACGCCTTGGTTGCGCGACCCGTTCTCCTCATGGACCGGTCGATCCTCCTCTCGACCCGCGGATCGGGTAAGTCTCTGGAAAGTAGACCGACCGGTCCCAATACTAGACCGGTCGGTCCCTCTTCTGATCAGGATGGCTCCAGTTTAACACAATCGACCATCTTCGTTACGGGCAACGCCCAATGCTCGATTCCCGAACCGCGGGATAGTCGTGTCGAGCGACACCCTTCTTGGTGTCGCTCGACACTCTCTTCGGATCCGCATGTCTTCCCGCGGTACGTGCGTCCCCGATCCTTCTTCGACCCACGGGACGAGTGGCGTCAATGTCGACCGTCCCGAATACGGGGTGTCGAGCGACACTCTCCTAGTGTCGCTCGACACCAACATTCTTTCCCGAGAGTAACTTCCATTTTTCACCATTTTGACGTGCGGCCTTCTTCATTTTCATGCGGCCTCACTCCTTCTTAACTTGAATGGCCTAGAACGCCACTTACCAAGCCTTGAACATGCTTGGCCTTCCATTTCCCAAAGTAACCCGAACATAGCTCGAACTTTGGGTAATCTTGTTTCTTCTCTTGAACACCTTTGTGTTCTCCTTGTTTAACACTCCCCCGCAAGTTAATACGCAGTAGGACTAAGTATTAACTTGGAGATACAAGGAGAGACCTCATTAAAACCTTAGTGGGAAAACCCTTTGGGACAAAACCACACTAAGGAAAAAGAGTATCAATCCAAGATCTTAAGGGTTTTAAACCAAGGTCTTGAGCTTCACCTCGACTCCTCTTTGTTCCGCCTCGGTCTTGCTCTTCTTCTTTGAGTGACCGTTCTGATACTCCCCGCACTCTTAGCCGTCGGGAAGATTCGTGAACAAAGGCTAAGAGTGGAGATTGGCCTCGTCTTTGGCCTTTTTATATCATCGGCCTTCTTGAATTTGGTGTGAGACCGACCGATCCCATTCAAAAGACCGACCGGTCGGTTTGACAGATTTTGATGGTGTGGTTGATCCTTTGATCTTCACTTTCTTTCCACGCCTCACTAAGCATTTGGACCTTCATGATCCTTTTGGTGGAGTTTTCGGTTCCATGAGCACTTCACCTTCTACCCGTGAGTTCTCCCCCATTCACGTAATTTTATCGATCCGGTTGTGCTTTGATAATTACTCTTGAAATTCCAAGTTTCTTCTCAACCTTCCTTAACGCCAAGCCCAATACCTCCGAAGCCTCTCAATCTCTCTTAGCTCTTCGGAAGCCTCAAAACATTGGCTTGTTCAACCATACTTCACCATTCATGATTTTGGGCATTCCCAATCTCTTTTAGCTTCATGAATGACTTCAAGTTGACCTTCAAAGGCTAGTTGCTTCTTCTTGGATTTCTTGAGTTTAATTTGGAATTCTTCTCCACGGCTTGTCTTGAGTAATTGAAAGGCTCGTCGATTAGACAGCTACAAGTTCGGATTTTCACTTTCAGGCTCGTCGATTATGTAGCCAACAGTTTGGATTTTCCCTTCCAACTCCTCCATGCTCGTGGCCTCCATGTTTGTACAAGTCATGACCATAGAGAATAAGGGGTCCGGTCATAACTAGCACAAACTTGGGTTTATTAAGTTCAATTCCACCTTGCAAGAACACCATAAACAAATTGGATTAGACACATTCAAATATTTACGTTTAAAGTCATAAACCGAGAGATTTAGAGATTTAGTAACCAAGGGAATGAGAGATTGTGATACCGGAATTCACATCGGTTCACTTCGAGAATTTCTTAAGTAAGCAATCTCAATCTCCTATTAGCTTACTTGGACAAAGATTTAACAAGAGCAACAAAGGCTCACCAAGATTTTCAAAATAATTTCTTTAAACCCGAATTTTCAAGAAAGATTCGAAGCCAAAAATTTTCAAATTTGAAATCACAAACTTTTGAAATCATTTTGAGCAGCGGAAAATTAACAAGAATTTGTGTTGGATTAAGCGCATAAGGAAGATTAACACATCCTTATAACGATTCAACCCAACTCACCAAAGAAATCAAAATTTTCTATCTTTTGAAAAATCAAAACCAAATAACTCCAAATCTCTAACCCAAGAGCTTACGCTCTGATACCATGTTAGAATTTGATGAGTCTAAGCTCATCTATGAAGAACAAACACCTAAATGTGTTTAAGAAAGAATCCACACAAACCGGTTTATACAAAACCGAGTATTACATGTGTGGAAAGATTTGGAGTTAAATAAGAACGATTAAGCTGGAATAGACTTAATAATATGGGTTCAATTCAAATGAATCTCACCCTAAACACTATAATCTTTCTAAGACTACATTTGGTAATACTATGGAAAAACAAGAGAGAAAGAGTAAATGTGAACTTGATTTTCTTTATTGATTCAAGATAATGTTTACAATGAGTAAAACAACATATATATATAAGAAAAACAAGGTCAATATGACCGTTGGGAATCAGATCAAATGGAAGGAGGGATGGAATCCCAAAGTATGAAAGTGACTTGTCCATTTTGAGTAACATGGCCGTCGTGTCGATCGACACTACATGGGGGTGTCGATCGACACTCCTCTCCAACGGTCGGATTCGTAACGGTCGGATGATCAAACGGCTCTTTTTTAAATTCTAGGACCGGTGTCGAGCGACACCACTCCTTGGTGTCGCTCGACGCCTTCGTTGCGCGACCCGTTCTCCTCATAGACCGGTCGATCCTCCTCTCGACCCGCGGATCGAGTAAGTCTCTGGAAAGTAGACCGACCGGTCCCAATTCTAGACCGGTCGGTCTCTCTTCTGATCAGGATGGCTCCAATTTAACACCATCGACCATCTTCGTTACGGGCAACGCCCGATGCCCGATTCCCAAACTGCGGGATAGTCGTGTCGAGCGACACCCCTCATTGGTGTCGCTCGACACTCTCTCGGATCCGCATGTCTTCCCGCGGTACGTGCGTCCCCGATCCTTCTTCGACCCGCAAGACGAGTGGCGTCAATGCCGACCGTCCCGGATACGGGGTGTCGAGCGACACTCTCTTAGTGTCGCTCGACACCAACATTCTTTCCCGAGAGTAACTTCCATTTTTCACCATTTTGATGTGCGGCCTTCTTCATTATTCATGCGGCCTCACTCCTTCTTAACTTGAATGGCCTAGAACGCCACTTACCAAGCCTTGAACATGCTTGGCCTTCCATTTCCCAAAGTAACCCGAACATCGCTCTAACTTTGGGTAATCTTGTTTCTTCTCTTGAACACCTTTGTGTTCTCCTTGTTTAACAAATATGACCGTTGGGAATCAGATCAAATGGAATGAGGGATGGAATCCCAAAGTATGAAAGTGACTTGTCCATTTTGAGTAACCTGGCCGTCTTGTCGATCGACACTACATGGGGGTGTCGATCGACACTCCTCTCCAACGGTCGGATTCGCAACGGTCGGATGATCAAATGGCTCTTTTTCAAATTCTAGGACCGGTGTCGAGCGACACCACTCCTTGGTGTCGCTCGACACCTTCGTTGCGCGACCCGTTCTCCTCATGGACCGGTCGATCCTCCTCTCGACCCGCGGATCGGGTAACTCTCTGGAAAGTAGACCGACCAGTCCCAATACTAGACCGGTTGGTCCCTCTTCTGATCAGGATGGCTCCAGTTTAACACCATCGACCATCTTCGTTACGGGCAACGCCCGATGCTTGATTCCCGAACCGCGGGACAGTCGTGTCGAGCGACACCCCTCCTTGGTGGCGCTCGACACTCTCTTCGAATCCGCATGTTTTCCCGCTATTGACCTTAGTACCATCAAAATGTGCTAAGGGAAAGAAAAAGAATAAGAGTGTCGATCGACACTAGTCTCTGCCGATCGACACTCATGTCTCTGGAAATATTTGATCAGAAGAGTGTGTGTCGATCGACACTAAGGTGTAGTGTCGATCGACACGAATGGGAAGACGCGGAACGAGGGACCAGGAAGGCCCGTGTCGATCGACACCAAGGAGTGGTGTCGATCGACACTAGACCCAGATTTTGAATGTGGTCCCAAATCTTATCTAGAAACATTGTGGTCCCAAATCTTATCTTCTTCCCAACGTTCTGATCCTCTCTTTTCTTATATATATGTATTTCTTCTCTTTGTAACATTATCTTTGAATAATAAGAAAATCTTTCAAAGTTCATACTCTTTTCTCTCCATGACTACATAATCTCTCACTCTCTCAATCTTCACTACTCTTCACTCAATCTTACTCTAAATCTCTCACAAATCTTACATGGTATCAGAGCACAAGCTCTTGGGATTCTAAATTTGTTAGATTGATCGTTATAAGGAGATTTTTCATTCTCCTTATGCGCTTAATCTAACATACATTCTTCATCTTGATTTGAATCCTTTCAAAGCTCAAAGCTTTCATACTCTATCATTCAAAAGCTCAAAGCTTTCATCTTTCTATCCTAAAAGCTCAAAGCTTTCTCCTTGTTCAATCATAAAGCTCAAAGCTTTCTATTTCTCAAACAAAGCTGAAAGCTTTCTTCACTTCTCTTATAAAGCTCAAAGCTTTCTATTTCTCAATCAAAGCTCAAAGCTTTCTTCATCTCTCTCATAAAGCTCAAAGCTTTCTCAAAACAACAACATGATGAATGTGTTTGAAAACACTAAGCCAGTCGTTGCTCCGGTGATTCTTAAGGGAGGAAACTACCTCCTTTGGTCAAGGACTACCAAAACCGCCTTGTGTGGTCGTGGGTTGTGGAGTCACATCGATCTCTCTCTTCGTGAAGCTATCTATGATGGTTCGTCGGATGAGGAAGAAGGTGAAGCGGCTAGAGTGGCGGAGGCCAAGTGGTTTCAAGAAGATCAAACCGTTTTAGCCATTCTTCAAAATGGTTTGGAAGCATCAATCCTTGAGGCTTACTCCTATTGTGAAACAGCTAGTGAGTTATGGGAAACTCTCAAGAACGTTTATGGTAACGTTTCCAATCTCACTAGGGTCTTTGAGGTGAAAAAGGCTCTCAATGAGCTAAGTCAAGAGGATATGGAGTTCACTAAACACTTTGGGAGATATCAATCTTTGTGGGCCGAGCTTGAGATGCTTAGGCCAAGCACCATAGACCCGGCGGTGCTTAATGGAAGACGAGAGCAAGACAAAGTCTTTGGACTTCTCCTTACCTTGAATCCGGTGTACAACAACCTCATCAAGCATCTCCTCCGTTCCGATGTGTTACCAAGCCTTGATGATGTTTGTTCTCAAATCCAAAGGGAACAAGGATCACAAGGGTTATTCTGTGGAAAGGGGGAGCTTCACATGGCTAACCAAGGGTCTTACAACCGTCATGACAACCGGATGAATGGTGGAACAAGTCGGTATCTCAACCCACATTTGAAGTGTGATCATTGCAAGAAGGAGGGCCACACCAAGGATAAGTGTTGGTTGTTTCATCCTCATCTCCGTACACCAAGAGGAACCAATCCGAATTATCACAAGGGGTCTCGGGCTAACTATGTTTCGGCTAAACAAGTTCAAGAAGGAAACTGGTCCTCTAAGCAAGGAGAGGAGGCTAACCAAGTCGACTATGTAAGGAAGACCGACTTGGAGGCTCTCATCAAGTCAATTGCTTCACTCAAAGAGTCCGGTAAAACCTTCTATACTCGTAAACCTAGTGATTCTCTTGTGGTTGATTCAGGAGCATCTCATCATATGATTAGTAATTTGAATTTGCTTGAAAAACTTGAACCTAGTAAAGGAAATGTGATGATTGCAAATGGAGATAATATTCCGATCAAAGGAATTGGGAACTTGAATTTGTTTAACAAAAGATCTAAAGCTTTTTACATGCCAAATTTTGAATCTAATTTACTCTCGGTCAAACGAATGACTAGTGATTTGAATTGTTATGCAATCTTTGGTCCTAATGACTTCCATTTTCAGGATATTGAGTCCGGAAAAGTGATAGGAGGTGGTGGTACCAAGGATGATCTCTATGTCTTAGAAGATTTATCACCAAGCTCATCTAGTTCATTTCGTTTTCAAACTTGTTTAGGAGTAGCTAATAATGCGATTTGGCATGCTAGAGTAGGACATCCCCATTCTCGGGCTCTTGAAATAATGCTTCCCAATGTTTCCTTTGATCATTTGTCTTGTGAATCATGTATTCTTGGAAAACATTGCAAATCGGTCTTTACTAAATCTTCTACTATCTATGAGAATTGTTTTGATCTTGTTCATTCGGATGTTTGGACCTCACCTTGTGCATCTAGAGATAACAATAAATACTTTGTCACATTCATAGATGAAAAATTGAAATATACATGGCTTACTCTTTTACCTTCTAAGGATAGAGTCTTTGATGCATTTGTGAACTTTCAAACCTATATTACTAACCAATACAATGCCAAGATTAAGACTTTTAGAACAGATAATGGTGGTGAATATATGAGCAACCGATTTAAAGATCACCTAGCTAAGCTTGGCATTTTGCATCAAACGACATGTCCATACACTCCACAACAAAACGGTGTGGCCGAGCGAAAGAATCGACATTTAATGGAGGTTTCAAGAGCCATGATGATCCACATGAATGTGCCAAGAAGATTTTGGGGAGATGCCGTGATGACCGCTTGTTACTTAATCAACCGGACACCGACCAAAGTCCTTGGGGATCTTTCCCCATTTGAGGTACTCACTAAAGAAAAACCCTTTCTTAATCACTTGAAAGTTTTTGGGTGTGTTTGTTTTGTGTTGGTGCCTAGGGAATTAAGGGACAAGCTAGAAGCAAAGAGTACAAGATGCATCTTCCTTGGATATTCAACAACACAAAAGGGGTACAAATGTTATGATCCGAATTCGAGGAAGACGTTTGTGTCTAGAGATGTGAAGTTCCTTGAGGAACAAGGATTTTATGGAGTCAAAGACCGAGGAGACTTGAGCGACCTTGCAACACCGTCGGACCTTGGCTCTAATTTACGATTCCTTCTTCAAAATCTAGGGAATCATGAGCCAAGAGACAAAATGAATCACCAAGGCCGCAAGCTAGTAGTTCAAGAGGAAGAGGTCCAAGAACCGGTTCGTGAAAATGAGGTTCAAGAGTTAATACAAGAGGAGGTTGGTCATGATGAGGCCTCGGTAAACCTAGAGGAAGATCATGAAGTCAATGAGGAAGTGGTAGCAAGCCCGGACAATGGAAATCCGGAAGAAGAGGTCCAAGACAAGATTGAAGAACCGGTTTTGCGTAGAAGCATGAGACTAAGGAAGGATCCCTCTCAATGGAAAGAAAGCCGAGTCTACTACAACAATGAAGCCGTAGCCCATCCTATCCAAGCGGTGTGTTCACTTGCCCTCTTACCATCTTCTCATAGGGCTTTTGTGGTCAAAATAGATGAACATACAATCCCGAAGACTTATGAGGAAGCTATGGAAGATGAGAAGTGGGTGGAAGCGGTTGATGATGAGGTTGGAGCTATGATTAAGAATCAAACTTGGGATGAGACCGATCTCCCCGAAGGGAAAAGAGCCGTGAGTTCGAAGTGGGTCTTTACTATCAAATACTTGAGTAATGGAGATCTTGAGAGATACAAGGCAAGGTTGGTGGCTAGAGGATTTACTCAAACCTATGGAGATGATTATACGGATACATTTGCACCGGTTGCCAAACTTAACACCGTAAGAGTGGTGTTCTCTTTGGCGGCTAACTTGGAGTGTGATTTATGGCAAATGGATGTCAAAAACGCATTCTTGCAAGGCGACCTAGAAGAGGAAGTCTACATGACTCCACCACCCGGCCTTGAACACTCTATTGCTCCCGGCAAAGTACTTAAGCTCAAAAAGGCAATCTATGGGTTGAAGCAATCTCCTAGAGCATGGTATAAGAAGCTTAGTACAACACTCAAGGAGAAAGGTTTCAAGAAATGTGAGCTTGATCATACACTTTTTACTCTCCAAGGGCCGGATGGGATAGTTGTTGTATTGATTTATGTGGACGACATGATCATATCCGGAAGTGATAAGCAAGGCATACAAGAGACTAAGGACTATCTTCGATCGGTGTTTGAAATGAAAGATCTTGGAGAGTTGAAGTATTTTCTTGGGATTGAAGTGTGTAGGTTCAAGAATGGATTACACATCTCTCAAAGGAAATATACTATGGATTTATTGAAGGAGACCGGGAAACTTGGAGCTAAACCGGCTAAGACCCCTTTGGAAGATGGTTACAAGGGCATTCGAAAGGGGGAGAAGGACAATGAGCCGTATGAGGATCCATTCCGATATCGAAGACTTGTGGGCAAATTGATCTACCTAACTCTTACGAGACCGGATATAAGCTTTGCGGTGAATCAAATTAGTCAACATATGAAGGAACCAACGGTTTACCATTGGCATATGGTTGAGAGGATCCTTAGATACTTGAAAGAGAGTCCGGGTCTTGGAGTTTGGATGGGAAAGAATGAGAGCTCCGATGTGGTTGGCTATTGTGATGCGGATTGGGCCGGGGATCGGAATGATACAAGATCTACAACCGGGTATTGCACTTTCATCGGTGGGAACTTAGTTACTTGGAGGACAAAGAAGCAAAAGGAAGTCTCATGCTCTAGTGCGGAAGCCGAGTATAGGGCCATGAAGAAGTTGACAAACGAGCTTACTTGATTAAGAGGAATCTTGGCTCACTTGGGAATTGAGACGGAAAAGCCGATGATAATGCATTTTGATAATCAAGCCGCAATTCACATTGCTACGAACTCGGTATTCCATGAAAGGACGAAGCACATTGAAATCGACTGTCACAAGGTTCGAGAGAAGATAGAGCAAGGATGGACGTTACCTTGCTTTACAAGAAGCGAAGATCAACTAGCGGATGTTTTCACCAAATCCGCAAGTCTCAAAGTTTGCAACAACATCTTGGGCAGACTTGGGCTTGTGGATCTCACACATCCATGAGGAGAACCCATTACTTGCAATCATCATACTCTTTTTCCCTTAGCGAAGTTTTGTCCCACGTGGTTTTCTTTGCTATGGTTTTTAATGAGGTGATGGTTGCGAGTTCCAAGTTAAGCATAAATCCTTTATGTTTAACTTGAGGGGGAGTATTGACCTTAGTACCATCAAAATGTGCTAAGGGAAAGAAAATGAATAAGGGTGTCGATCGACACTAGTCTCTGTCGATTGACACTCATGTCTCTGGAAATATTTGATCAGAAGAGTGTGTGTCGATCGACACTAAGGTGTAGTGTCGATCGACACGAATGGGAAGACGCGGAACGAGGGACCAGGAAGGCCCGTGTCGATCGACACCAAGGAGTGGTGTCGATCGACACTAGACCCAGATTTTGAATGTGGTCCCAAATCTTATCTAGAAACATTGTGGTCCCAAATCTTATCTTCTTCCCAACGTTCTGATCCTCTCTTTTCTTATATATATGTATTTCTTCTCTTTGTAACATTATCTTTGAATATTAAGAAAATCTTTCAAAGTTCATACTCTTTTCTCTCCATGACTACATAATCTCTCACTCTCTCAATCTTCACTACTCTTCACTCAATCTTACTCTAAATCTCTCACAAATCTTACACCCGCGGTACGTGCGTCCCCGATCCTTCTTCGACCCGCGGGACGAGTGGCGTCGATGCCGACCGTCCCGGATACGGGGTGTCGAGCGACACTCTCCTAGTGTCGCTCGACACCAACATTCTTTCCCGAGAGTAACTTCCATTTTTCACCATTTTGACGTGCGGCCTTCTTCATTCTCATGCGGCCTCACTCCTTCTTAACTTGAATGGCCTAGAACGCCACTTACCAAGCCTTGAACGTGCTTGGCCTTCCATTTCCCAATGTTACCCGAACATAGTTTCTTTATGGGCAACTTAGCTTCCTTTCTTGAACACCATTGTTTTCTCCTTGTTTAACAAAGACCATAAAAATTGCATAATCTGCATAAGTTGATTGATTGCCTCTGTTTGCTAGTCTCATTTGCATCATAAAACAAAAAAAAAAACCATAAAAATTGTTTTGCTTAGTTAATTTGGTTTGTTCAAGCAATCTGTGCATTTATTTCATTGATTGAGAAAGTTTGTTTGATCAGTTTAGTGCAAATTCGTTTCTGGTCTTTCGTGGTATTTTTGACCTATTTGTTGAGATTTTGCAAGGTTATTTCTAGCACTTGGATAATAACATGGGAGATGAAAATGAGAATCCACAAGCTACCCTTATGAGGATGCTAACTGAGCTCAAGACAGAGATGATAGGAATTGGAGAAAGAGTGGGACAGTTGGAGCAACCACGGGTGAGAGTTGGAGAGGAAAATGTACAAACAAGGCGAAACGTGCGAGTAGAAGAAGAAGACCACGAGGAGAGTGAAGATGACATACCACCTGATCCTTTGTGGAGACGGCATCAACGTAGAGAAGACCCTTTGAGGATGGACCAGGCCCGGCGAGTAGGACCAGGCCCGGCGAGTAGGACCAGGCCCGGCGAGTAGGACCACGTGATACTTTCCATGAGTTGAAGTTAACACCACCTACCTTTGCTGGAAAATCAAATCCAGAAGTATATTTGGATTGGGAGAGACGTCTTGAGCACATCTTCGAGTGCTATGGCTATGATGAACGTAAGAAGGTAGCTGTAGCAGCTGCTCAACTTACAGACAATGCACTTACATGGTGGGACAGAAACATCGCTGAACGGAGGAGACAACGTTTTGGACCCGTAGTTACATGGAGGGACATGAAGTTTCTCTTGCGGCTTAGATACGTGCCTGATCATTATCATAGAGACTTACAAAAACGTTTTCGTAAGCTGTCTCAAGGGAACAGAAGTGTAGATGATTATTTTGAAGAGTTGAAGTTAATGAACTCCTTGGAGCTAGAGGAATCAGAGGAAGCCTTGATGGCTCAATTCATAGACGGGTTGCAAGATAGGATTGCAAGAAAGGTGGAGAGAGCTCAGTATAGTGGATTGCATGAGTTGTTACATTTGGCTGTCAAAGTAAAACAACAAAACAAGCGCAAGACAACTCCTTACAACCGCAACAAACCAGCTCAACCTTGGATCGCAAGTAGTTCTAATTCAGTAGATAAAGGCAAGGCAGTAGAGATTGATTCTAGGTTCAATGGGAAGAACCACGAACTGTCTAAGTAATAATCAAAGAACTCGTGATATAACATGTTTTAAGTGTCAAGGCAGGGAACATATATCCAGAGACTGCCCGAATCGTAGAACAATGATTATTACCCCTAGTGGATGTTAGATTTTAGGACTTAGATTGAGAGAATAAGAGATTGAGAGAATTGGGAAGAATAGAGAGAAAGTGTATGAACTTGAAAAATTATTCCATTCAAGATAGATGTGCAAGGTTCATACAACAAGGTTTATATAGAAAACAGTTCTGGCCTTCGTGTCGATCGACACTAAATAAGTGTGTCGATCGACACGCCTCTCCAACGGTCATATCTCAACGGTTGGATAGCAACGGCCGGATTCTCCAACGGTCGAATTTCAAACTCTGGGACTCGTGTCGATCGACACCACTCCTTGGTGTCGATCGACGCCTTCGTTCCGCGTCTCTTGTTTCCACAGAAGGTCGAGTGTCGATCGACACTCTACTCTGTCGATCGATACCTTGTTCCAGAGACGTTAGTGTCGATCGACACTCTCCTCTGTCGATCGACACTCTTGCTTATTCTTTTCCCTTAGCACATTTTGATGGTGCCAAGGTCAATACTCCCCCTCAAGTTAAACATAAGGAATTATGCTTAACTTGAAAACCCGCAACCATCACCTCATTAAAAACCTTAACAAGGAAAACCACGTGGGACAAAACTTTGCTAAGGGAAAAAGAGTGTGATGATTGCAAGTTAGGGGTCTTCTCATGGATGAGTGAGATCCACGAGTCCAAGCTTGCTAAAGAGACGGTTGCAAACCTTGAGACTCGCAACTTTGGTGAAGATATCCGCCACTTGGTCCTCACTCCTTGTAAAACACGGAAGTGTCCATCCTTGTTTAATCTTCTCACGAACCTTGTGGCAATCGATCTCTATGTGCTTCGTCCGTTCATGGAACACCGAGTTGGTAGCTATGTGAATTGCGGCTTGGTTGTCGCAATGGATCACCATCGGCTTGGTGATCTCAATCCCCATGTGAGCTAAGATGCCTCTCAACCATGTTAGCTCATTTGTTAATTTCTTCATCGCTCTATACTCGGCTTCCGCACTTGAACATGAGACCGACTTTTGCTTCTTAGTTCTCCAAGTCACCAAGTTTCCACCAATGAATGTTGCATAGCCGGTTGTGGATCTTCTATCGTTTCGATCTCCGGCCCAATCCGCATCACAATACCCAACAACTTCGGTGTCTTCATTTCTTCCCATCCAAATGCCTTGGCCAACACTCCCTTTAAGGTACTGAAGTATTCGATCCACCATTTTCCAATGAAACACCTTTGGCTCCTTCATATGTTGACTTACTTGGTTGACCGCAAAGCAAAGATCCGGCCTTGTTAGGGTAAGATAGATCAATTTCCCAACAAGTCTTCTATATTGAGATGGATCCTCATACATTTCATCTTCTTGCTCCCCCTTTCGATCGGCCTTGTATCCTTCCTCAAGTGGTGTCTTAGTCGGCTTCGAGGCAAGCTTCTCGGTTTCCTTGAGCAAATCCAATGTATACTTCCTTTGGGAGATGTGCAATCCATTTGTGAATCTACATACTTCGATCCCAAGGAAGTATTTCAACTCGCCGAGATCCTTAATTTCGAAGACCGATTTTAAGAAATCCTTAGTGTCTTGAATCCCTTGTTTATCATCACCGGAGATGATCATATCATCCACATAGATCAAGACAACCACCATTCCATTCGGTCCTTGAAGCGTGAATAGAGTGTGATCCAATTCACACTTCTTGAAACCTTTTTCCTTGAGAGTCGAACTTAGCTTCTTGTACCAAGCCCTTGGAGATTGTTTAAGACCATAGATGGCTTTCCTTAGCCGAAGAACCTTTCCGGGAGCAATGGTGTTCTCTAGGCCGGGTGGTGGAGTCATGTACACCTCTTCTTCAAGATCTCCTTGAAGGAAAGCATTCTTCACATCCATTTGCCACAACTCCCAATCCAAATTGATCGCCAAAGAGAATACAACCCGTACCGTGTGTAGCTTAGCCACCGGAGCAAATGTATCCCTATAGTCATCTCCATATGTTTGTGTAAATCCTCTCGCCACTAACCGCGCCTTGTGTCGTCCCAAGTCCCCATTGCTCAAGAACTTAAGAGTGAAGACCCATTTAGAACTAACCGCTCTTTTCCCAAACGGAAGATCGGCCTCATCCCACGTGTGGTTCTTAATCATAGCCCCAACCTCAGCATTAACCGCTTCAACCCACTGATCCTCTTCCATTGCCTCTTCATATGTCTTCGGAATCGAATGTTCATCTATCTTCACAAGGAAGGCTTGATGAGAGGAAGGTAAAAGGGCGAGCGAACAAACCGCTTGAATAGGATGAGCAACGGCTTGGTTGTTGTAGTAGACTCTATTCTCTTTCCATGTGGAAGGGTCCTTCCTTAATCGTGTGCTTCTCCTAAGAACCGGTTCGCTTGGTTCTTCTTCAACTCTCGAGTCATCGTGGTCTTGTGCTTGAGCATCGGGGAGTTCATTATGACCAATCACCGCTTCTTGACATTCTTGAGCACTGGAGGTCTCATCATTACTAACCGTCTCCTCTTGATCATTGGGAACACTCTCATCATTGGTCTCTTGGATAGTCTCCTCTTGGACCGGAGGAGCTTCACCGTTTCTAGCCTTTGGTGCTTCCGGATTGTCGAGATGTTGAAGGAGGAACCTTAAATTAGCATTGTAATCCATAGAGCTTGCAAATTCCCTTAGTTCATCCTTTCTCTTCGGTACTATAGTAGCTCTTTTCCTCCATAAACTTCACATCCTTGGATACAAATGTTCTTCTCGAACTTGGATCATAACATTTGTATCCCTTTTGGGTAGTGGAATATCCAATGAACATACACCTTGTGCTCTTTGCATCTCGCTTTGTCCGCAATTCACCGGGAACTAAGACAAAACAAACACACCCAAAAACCCTTAGATGTTCAATAAAAGGTTTAGTATTATTAAGTACCTCAAACGGGGAGATATCCGAGAGAATTTAGGTTGGGATTCGGTTGATCAAATAGCACGCCATCATGACGGCATCACCCCAAAATCTCTTAGGTACATTCATGTGGAACATCATGGCACAAGACACCTCCATCAAGTGACGATTCTTCCGTTCGGCCACGCCATTTTGTTGAGGAGTGTATGGACAACTTGTTTGATGCAAAATGCCATGCTTAGATAGATGTTCTTTGAAGCGATGGCTTGTATATTCTCCTCCATTATCTGTTCTAAAGATTTTGATCTTGGCATTGAATTGGTTAGTAACATAAGTTTGAAAATTTATGAATGCATCAAGAACACGATCTTTTGATGGTAATAGGGTGATCCAAGTATATTTTGATTTTTCATCTATAAATGTTACGAAATACTTGTTATTATCCCTAGATAAGCATGGTGAGGTCCAAACATCCGAATGAACTAAATCAAAACATTTCTCATAAGTAGTAGTAGAATTCGGGAAAACCGTTTTACAATGTTTACCAAGAATACAAGATTCACAACTCTTATGATCAAAGTAAACATTTGGTAACATTAATTCAAAAGCTCTAGAATGAGGATGACCTAATCTAGCATGCCAAATAGCATTATTACCAACACCTAAACAAGATTTGACCGAAAAAGAACTAGGTGAAAAATCTTCAATAACATAGAGATCATCTTTGGTTCCACCCTCTCCAATAATCTTTCCGGAATCAATATCCTGAAAATGAACATCATTAGGACCAAAGATTGCATAACAATTCAAATCTTTAGTAGCTCTTTTTACCGAAAGTAAATTAGAAGTAAAGTTCGGCATATAAAAAGCTTTAGAATCTTTATCAAAGACTTTTAAAGTTCCAATTCCTCTTATAGGTATATTATCACCATTAGCAATCATCACATTTCCATTAGTTGACTCAATATTCTCAAGCATCCTAGAGTTACTAATCATGTGATGGGAAGCTCCCGAATCAATTACTAGGGAACTACTAGGAGTATGAGTAAAGTAAGTTTTACCGGATTCCTTTTGTATGGTAAGGGCTTTGATGAGTGCCTCCAAGTCGGATTTTCTCACATAATCTCCTTGGTTGGCCTCCTCACCTTGCTTAGATGATCCGGTTGGAACTTGGTCGAGCTTGGCCGTGGTGTAGTTAGCTCTTGGGTTCTTCGGGTAGTCGATCCACCAACTAGGCTTGAGATCCGGATGAAGAAGCCAACAAGTCTCCTTGGTGTGTCTTCCCTTGCAATGTTCACACCTTGCCTTAGAACCCGGCCGATTGTTACCATAGCTCCCTTTGTTTCCACGATTATCGAATCGGTTGTAAACCCCCTTGTTAGCCATTGGAAGTTCCCCCTTACTATCAAAGAGTCCTTGGGAACCTTGTTCTCTTTGAATTTGTGAGCACACATCTTCAAGGCTTGGGAGCTTCTCCGACCATAGGATGTGCTTGATGAGATCATTGAATGCCGGATTCAAGGTGAGTAATAGCCCAAAGACCTTGTCTTGTTGTTTCCTTTCGTTTAGCACCTTTGGATCAATAGAGCTCGGTCTCAACATTTCAAGCTCGGCCCAAAGAGACCTATATTTACCAAAGTGCTTGGTAAATTCCATATCCTCTTGATGAAGATTATTGATGGCTTTCTTCACTTCATAAACCCGAGATAGGTTAGACACGTTTCCATAAACGTTCTTCAATGTTTCCCATGGCTCCTCCGCCGTTTCACAATAGGAATACGCCTCAAGAATGGAGGATTCAAGACCATTTTGAAGAATGGCCAACACGGTTTGGTCCTCTTGGAACCACTTTGCTTCTCTCTTCTTTTCGGAATCTTCATCGTCTTCTTCTCCCGATGAATCATACACCGGTTTGGATGAAGTTTCAATGTGGCTCCACAACCCTCGGCCACATAGAGCTATCTTCGTGGTTCTTGACCACAATAAGTAGTTATCTCCCTTGAGAGTAACCGGAACCACCAATGGTTTAGAATTATCTAAAGAACTCATCTTTTCTTATGAAAGTTTGAAACTTTTAGAAATCATTTGTGATTGATATGTATGTTAAATCAAGCGCATAAAGAGAATGGAAATCTCTATATAACGATTTGATCTAACTAATTAAAGATAAATCCACAAATCGAAAAAGATTAATTAAAGAATGAGATTTGAAGAATGAGATTATGAGTGTAATGAGGTCACAAAGATCAAAATCGCTCTGATACCATGTTAGATTTTAGGACTTAGATTGAGAGAATAAGAGATTGAGAGAATTGGGAAGAATAGAGAGAAAGTGTATGAACTTGAAAAAATTATTCCATTCAAGATAGATGTGCAAGGTTCATACAACAAGGTTTATATAGAAAACAGTTCTGGCCTCCGTGTCAATCGACACTAAATAAGTGTGTCGATCAACACGCCTCTCCAACGGTCATATCTCAACGGTTGGATAGCAACGGTCGGATTCTCCAACGGTCGAATTTCAAACTCTGGGACTCGTGTCGATCGACACCACTCCTTGGTGTCGATCGACGCCTTCGTTCCGCGTCTCTTGTTTCCACAGAAGGTCGAGTGTCGATCGACCCTCTACTCTGTCGATCGACACCTTGTTCCAGAGACGTTAGTGTCGATCGACACTCTCCTCTGTCGATCGACACTCTTGCTTATTCTTTTCCCTTAGCACATTTTGATGGTGCCAAGGTAAATAGTGGAGATTACGAGTCACATGATGAGCAAGATGATGATTCGAATGAACAAGAGGAAGACTTTGAGTACCCTGACCGTGGAGAGCTTCTAGTGACCAGGAGAATACTAAGTGTTCTTATCAATCCCGAAGAAAAAGGTCAACGAGAGAATCTCTTTCATACTCTCTGCACCATCAAGGGAAAGGTATGTAATCTAGTTATAGATGAAGGTTCTTGTACTAATGTCGCTAGCAAGTATATGGTGGACAGGTTAGGTCTTGAGAAGACTAAGCACCCTAAACCATACAAGCTGCGTGGGCTCAATGATGAGACAGAACTGAAGATTTCTGAACAAGTCACCATACCTTTTAGTGTGGGACGATACCAGGATCAAGTTGTGTGTGATGTAGTACCGATGCAAGCTTGGCACCTTCTACTTGGGAGGCCTTGGCAGTTTGACCGAGCAACAACACACAACGGTCGCACCAATCATTATTCATTTACACTTAACGACCGTAAGTATAATCTTGCCCCTCTTAGTCCTTCTGAAGTACACGAATTACAAGTACACATGAACAAGGAGGCTGAGGTAAGTAAAAACATTCTTCATGTATCAACTAGTGTTATTAATAAAACCATGAGTGCTAAAGGCACTGTGTTACTAATGATGTTTAAAGAGTGTTTAAGTACAGGTTTGGGAGAACTAGAACTCTCAACCGAGGTGCACGCTGTTCTAGAAAAGTTCAAAGACGTATTCCCCGAAGATATACCTCCTGGACTGCCACCAATTCGAGGCATAGAACATCAAATTGATCTAGTTCCCGGTTCAGCTCTGCCAAACAAGCCAGCATATAGAATGAGCCCGGAAGAGACTAAAGAATTAGAGAAGCAAGTACGAGACTTAATGGAAAAAGGATACATACGAGAGAGTCTAAGTCCTTGTGCTGTACCAGTGTTACTAGTTCCAAAGAAAGATGGATCATGGAGAATGTGTGTAGATTGTCGAGCTATCAACAACATCACCATCAAGTATATGTTAAACAAGGAGAACACAAAGGTGTTTAAGAAAAAATAAGTCTACCCAAAGTTAGTGATATTCGGGTCACTTTGGGAAATGGAAGGCCAAGCATGTTCAAGGCTTGGTAAGAGGTGTTCTAGGCCATTCAAGTGAAGAAGGAGTGAGGCCGCATGAAGGACGGATGGAAGTAAACGGAACGGAACGTATCCGTGATCACTCGGGAAGAAGACTCGCGGGACAGTGAGTATACGGACCAACGCGAGTCCGCGTATCCGAGAGCAGACGGAACGCGAAACGAGAAGACTTGCGGTACAAGGAAGACACGGGACGGACGCGACCCGATCCGCGATACGAGAATTATCGAGATGCGGGATGGTGCGGTCTCGTAATCCGACCGTTGGAGTCCGCGGATCAGTTTGGTCTCGTGTGGTCCCGGGATTAAGTTACAGTTAGGAAGAGAGAAGGATGCCTTGTGGTCCACACATGACAAGTCACTTTCACCAACAAGCTTCCAAGACATCATCTTTCCAAATGTCACTATCTCACCTTTGGGACAAAACCACACTAAGGAAAAAGAGTATTAATCCAAGATCTTAAGGGTTTTAAACCAAGGTCTTCTTTATTTATTGAGCTTCACCTCGGCTCCTCTTTGTTCCGTTTACTTCCATCCGTCCTTCATGCGACACGAAGTTGTATTTATAGAGGAAACAACTTCTACAAAAGAGAAAGAAAAGAGCCGTTGGGATTTTTGTCCGAGGCACTCGTGTCGATCGACACTCTTATGTAGTGTCGATCGACACTCTTCTCCAATGGTCAGATTCTCCAACGGTCGAATTCTCAACGGTCGAATCCTAACGGTTGAATTCAAACTCTGGGACTTGTGTCGATCGACGTCTTCGTCTTGGTCTTGATACGCGTCTTCCCTCGATGCTCGGACCGTCCCGCGATATACTTGGTACGTGACCCTTCTCGGTACCACGGGACGGGTGTGTCGATCGACACTACTCCTTCGTGTCGATCGACGCCTTAGTCTTCAAACTTTACCAGAGGCTCTAGTGTCGATCGACACTCCTCCCTGTCGATCGACACTCTAGGCGATTTTCCTCCCTTAGCACATTTTGATGTTTTCTCGTGCGGCCTTCTTCATTCTTCATGCGGCCTCACTCCTTCTCATCTTGAATGGCCTAGAACGCTACTTACCAAGCCTTGAACATGCTTGGCCTTCAATTCTCCAAAGTCACCCGAATATCTCTCACTTTGGATCATCTTGTTTCTTCTCTTGAACACCTTTGTGTTCTCCTTGTTTAACACTCCCCCGCAAGTTAATACGCAGATCAAGCGAAGTATTAACTTGGAGATACAAGGAGAGACCTCATTAAAACCTTAGGGGGAAAACCCTTTGGGACAAAACCACAGTAAGGAAAAAGAGTATCAATCCAAGATCTTAAGGGTTTTTAACCAAGGTCTTCTTTATTTGTTGAGCTTCACCTCGGCTCCTCTTTGTTCTGCCTCGGTCTTGCTCGTCTTCTTTGAGCTTCAGCCTCAACTTATCCGTGATAGCTTTGGCCTTGCTTCTTCTCTTGAGTGACCTCTCTAATAGTATAGGCATCCCATTCCACGCCTAGACGACATGCTGGATGAGCTAAGTGGTTCTACCATTTTCTCAAAGGTAGATTTAAAGAGTGGTTATCATCAAGTTCGAATGCGAGAAGGAGACGAGTGGAAAACCGCATTCAAGACCAATCAAGGCTTGTATGAATGGCTGGTTATGCCTTTCGGTTTAACTAACGCACCAAGCACATTCATGCGACTTATGAACCAGGTTCTTCGTGCTTATATAAGTAAATTCGTAGTAGTTTATTTTGATGACATACTTATCTATAGCAACAACGTATCAGACCATCTCAATCATCTTGAACTAGTGCTCAAATCACTTCGCAAGGAAGGCCTTTATGCTAACCTCAAGAAGTGTACATTTTGTACTAACAAGCTTGTTTTCTTAGGTTTTGTAGTAAGTGAACAGGGACTGCAAGTTGATGAGGAGAAGATCAAGGCTATACGTGAATGGCCTACTCCTACTACCATCGGCCATGTAAGAAGTTTCCATGGGTTAGCCAGCTTCTATAGGCGTTTTGTGAGAGACTTTAGCACGGTGGTAGCACCACTTACTGCCGTGATCAAGAAGAACACTCCTTTCTCTTGGAGATCAGCCCAGGACATAGCATTCAACACCCTTAAAGAGAGACTCACACAAGCACCGGTTCTAGCGTTACCAGACTTTGATGAGATGTTTGAAGTGGAGTGTGATGCATCTGGTTTGGGTATTGGGGTTGTTCTACATCAAAGGAAGCGACCAGTAGCATTTTTCAGTGAAAAATTAAGTGGAGCCACATTGAACTATCCAACATATGACAAGGAGTTATACGCTTTGGTTCGTGCGTTAGAGACATGGCAGCACTACCTTCTCTCTAAAGAGTTCATCATTCACACTGACCATGAGACTCTTAAGCATCTGCGAGGTCAGACGTCACTCAAGAGAAGACATGCTAAGTGGCTTGAGTTCATTGAGACATTTCCGTATGTTATCAAGTACAAGAAGGGCAAAGAGAATGTTGTAGCTGATGCTTTATCCAGGAGACATGCATTGATAGCAATAATGGAGGCAAGAGTCATGGGGTTTGAACACATCAAGGACCTCTATAAAGATGACCCAGACTTTAGTGGAGCGTTTGAAGCATGTGGGAAAGGTGCTTACGGAGCATATTACATACAAGATGGGTTTCTATTTCATGATAAGAGGCTGTGTATACCCCAAGGATCATTGAGAGAGTTGCTGCTTAGAGAAGCGCACGGTGGAGGATTAATGGGACATTTCGGTGTAGACAAGACCTTAGATGTTGTAGCTGAACATTTCTTTTGGCCACACCTAAAGAGAGACATGGAGAAGCATTGTAGCCGTTGTGTCATTTGCCTTAAGGCCAAGTCCAGGTTACATCCTCATGGTCTCTATTTACCTTTACCTATTCCTAATGCACCATGGGTGGATATTTCGATGGATTTTGTCTTAGGACTACCCAAAATACGACACAAAGATTCAGTCTTTGTTGTTGTGGACCGGTTCTCGAAGATGGCCCATTTCATACCATGTGAGAAGACCAACGATGCTACACAAATTGCTGATTTATTCTTCAAGGAGGTGGTACGTTTACATGGTATTCCTAGAACTATTGTTTCTGATCGAGACCCAAAGTTTTTAGGTCACTTCTGGAGAACTTTGTGGAAAAAGCTTGGAACCAAGTTATTGTTCTCTACAACTTGTCATCCTCAAACGGATGGACAAACCGAAGTGGTAAATCGTACTTTATCTGCTTTACTTAGAGTCACTCTTGGTAGGAATATGAAAACATGGTTAGATTGTTTACCATTTATTGAGTTCGCTTATAACCATGTTACTCACTCGGCTACTAAGATGTCTCCTTTTAAAGTTGTATACGGAGTTAATCCCTTGACGCCTCTGGATCTTTCACCCATACCACAAGCTGAACAGATTAATCTGGATGGTCTAAAGAGAGGAGAATTTGTCAAGAAACTACATGAAAAGGTTAGAGACAACATCATAAAGAAGACTGAAGAATACAAGAGGAGAGCCGATAAAGGATGCAAGAGAGTAGTCTTTGAACCAGGAGACTGGGTCTGGTTACACATGAGACAGGAGAGGTTCCCAAACCAAAGAGTTTCAAAGCTATCACCACGAGGGGACGGCCCTTTCAAAGTGCTAGAGAAGATCAATGACAACGCTTACCGCTTGGAGCTGCCAAGTGAGTTTAACATGTCCCATAGCTTTAATGTTACTGATCTATCTCCTTTTGATTCAGAAGATCCAGTTTTGAGGACAAAACTGTTAAACAAGGAGAACACAAAGGTGTTCAAGAGAAGAATCAAGAATACCCAAAGTTAGACATATTCGGGTAACTTTGGAGAATGGAAGGCCAAGCATGTTCAAGGCTTGGTAAGTGGCGTTATAGGCCATTCAAGATGAGAAGGAGTGAGGCCGCATGAAGAATGAAGAAGGCCGCAAGAGAAAACATCAAAATGTGCTAAGGGAGGAAAATCGCCTAGAGTGTCGATCGACAGGGAGGAGTGTCGATCGACACTAGAGCCTCTGGTAAAGTTTGAAGACTAAGGCGTCGATCGACACGAAGGAGTCGTGTCGATCGACACAACTGTCCCGCGGTACCGAGAAGGGTCACGTACCAAGCATGCCGCGGGACGGTCCGAGCATCAAGGGAAGACGCGGATCGAGACCAAGACGAAGGCGTCGATCAACACAAAGGAGTCGTGTCGATCGACTTAAGTCCCAGAATTTGAATTCAACCGTTAGGATCCGACCGTTGAGAATCTGACCGTTGGAGAAGAGTGTCGATCGACACTACATAAGAGTGTCGATCGACACGAGTGCCTCGGACAAAAATCCCAACGGCTCTTTTCTTTCTCTTTTGTAGAAGTTGTTTCCTCTATAAATACAAGTTGTAAGCTTCATTTGTAAGTATTCAAATTTTCTAATAAAAGAAAGAAACTCTTGTTCTTCATTTATCTTTATTTTACTTAAGTTTTCTTTTAGTATTCTAAAATGTAGATTCTTAAAGGAACTAAGTTATGGGTTTGATTCTTATGAATCAAACCCCATCTTTTATGTAACTTTCCTTTAATTATCTACCTTATTTCTTCTTATCAAACTCCAAATCTATCCACACATGTAATACTCAGTTTTGTGGATTCTTTCTTTAACACTTTTAGGTGTTTGTTCTTCATAGATGAGCTTAGACTCATCAAATTCTAACAAAAACCTCTAGAAGAGGGAGGGAATGATGAGGTCATCGAACCACACATGGAACCAAACCAAGACAAACCAAGCGTACTAAAGTTAGAGAAGCACCAATGACACGTTCAAAGGCAAGAAGGCTTAGAGAAGGGTTCAACGAGGCTGTAGAGACTCTTCTAAGTACCATGGAACTTGGAGACATGCTAAATAACACTCAAGAACCTGATCCTTTACAAAAGAGCTCGAATGCACCCGATTTGGAGCTAATAGATGGTTTTGCACGTCTTAGCATCAAAGAAGCATTTCCACCCAAACACCAAGGTAAGTCTATCGTTTTTACAGGGCTAGGAGCTCATTACAACAAGAAACCCCCAGAAACTACGTCAGAGGTGCAAGTTAACCTCCAAACAAGCTATGGAGCCAATACAGAGCTTTTGGAGCAGGAAGAAGAGCTGGAGGCAAACCAAGAGAAGGAACACAAAGACCTTCTACAAACTGACCTCAAGGGACTTAAAGAGGAAGATTTCATCAAATAATTGAAGCTGCAACGATCAGAGCCATACAAGACCCTAACTCACGCGTATGGAAGCAAGACTGGCCAAAACCAGGTATTTACATTATTTATGGTTTGTGCAGGTAAAGATGAGTTATCCTAGTGGTTTAAACACACCAAAGAGACCAGAGATCAAGCCCCAGCAAGTGTGCACGTTTTTGCTTTATTTTTGCTAAGTTTCTTTTTGTTGTTTTAAGTAGATTTCCATTTTTGAGTCAGTCCTGTTGCTGTGTCGTTTTTTGCTTTATTTTTGGCCTTAGGGCTAGCTGATGGACTCTATATAAAGTCCCCCTGCAGCTTTGTAACCTTTTTCACCTTTGATTATCAATAAAATACGCAGTTCTTCCTCTTAGACCTAGCAGCCGCCTAGCTCTGAGTTTTGCTTGTTCTTTGTGTGTGTGATTCACCAAGAACAAGTGTTTGCAGTATCAGAGATCCTCACATCATCTCTGTGGTGCCATTGATCCATCCTCATCCAACAGATCAACAAGAGAGAGCGTGAAAGCCAACTTGTTGTTCCCACATCGATTCAGGTCTCTTAACCAGACTTGTCTTATCATTCCCATCCACTGATCAGAGGGAGAGAGCGTGAAAGCCAGCGTTGTGATCCCATCAATCCATCTGGTTCAGACTACCATAAGGCTCCTAACCAGGTCTTATATCATGACTAATGAGCTCACTTGGCTAAGAGGCATTCGTGCACATTTGGGAATTGAAGCTACAAAGCCGATGATCATGCATTGTGATAATCAAGCCGCAATTCATATAGCGACGAACGGTATTCCATGAGAGGACGAAGCACATTTGTTAGAATTTATGAGCAAATGCTCACATAAACAAAAGATCCATCCTTTAGGAAG
The DNA here is from genome assembly GCA_963576765.1 of Draba incana. NCBI lineage: Eukaryota > Viridiplantae > Streptophyta > Magnoliopsida > Brassicales > Brassicaceae > Draba > Draba incana. The sequence continues at coordinate 20,392,874 of OY755214.1, read as the reverse complement.
GAATGAATCAAAGATAAGCTCAAATGAGCAAAGAGAATAATCTGAACTTTAGACAGATTTAACAAAGAGATTTGAGCAAATTATATAAGAGATTAAGAGAGGATTAAACATAAAATGGGTTCAATCCAAATGGATATCACCCTAAACACTTAAACTCCTAATCTCTACATTTTGAATAAGTAAAGAGAGAAAATAAAGGAAAGAGAGAGATGAACTCAGAATCTGATTTCTTTCTTATTAATTAGTTTTATTACAAATGAGGATACAAGTATATAAAGCAAGATTTTGGATAAGATTCCCAATCTGAACGTTGGGAGGTGATGACAACATAAAGTGATAAAGCAAACATTGCTTTATGTGATGATAAGGTTGAAGATTATTGACCTTGGCACCATCAAAATATGCTAAGGAAAAGGGAATAAACAAGAGTGTCGATCGACACTCCAGTCTCTGTGGAAACGAGAGACACGGAAAGAAGGCGTCGATCGACACGAAGGAGTCGTGTCGATCGACACGAGCCCCAGAGTTTGAATTCGACCGTTGAGATTCGACCGTTGCGATTCGACCGTTGCGATCCAACCGTTGAGATATGACCGTTGGAGAATCGTGTCGATCGACACACTTATGTAGTGTCGATCGACACGAAGGCCATAATTGTTTTTCTATTTAAACCTTGTTGTATGAACCTTGTACCTTATCTTGAATGAAAATTTTCAAGTTCATACTCTCTTTCTCTATTCTCTCAATCTCTTATTCTCTCAATCTAAGTCCTAAAATCTTACATGGTATCAGAGCGAGTTTGATCTTTGTGACCTCAATACTCTCATAATCTCATTCTTCAAATCTCACTCTTTCAATAATCTTTCCGATTTGTGGATTTTTCTTTAATTCGTTAGATCAAATCGTTATATAGAGATTTCCATTCTCTTTATGCGCTTGATTTAACATACATATCAATTAATCCCAAATCATTTCTAAAAGCTTCAAGCTTTCATTCGAAAATCAATAAGAAAAGATGAGTTCTTTGGATAACCCTAAACCATTGGTGATTCATGTTAGAATTTGATGAGTCTAAGCTCATCTATGAAGAACAAACACCTAAAAGTGTTAAAGAAAGAATCCACACAAACCGGTTTCATCAAAACCGAGTATTACATGTGTGGATAGATTTGGAGTTTGATAAGAAGAAATAAGGTAGATAAATAAAGGAGAGTTACATAAAAGATGGGGTTTGATTCATAAGAATCAAACCCATAACTTAGTTCCTTTAAGAATCTACATTTGAAAATACTAAAAGAAAACTTAAGTAAAATAAAGATAAATGAAGAACAAGAGTTTTCTCTCTTTTATTAGAATACTTGGATAGTTGGATGCTTACAAATGAGTCTTACAAGTGGTATTTATAGCCACAAAGATCAGAATCAAAAGAAGCCAAAATAAGTCACATGTGACTCATGTCGATCGACACTCTTATGTAGTGTCGATCGACACTCTTCTCCAACGGTCAGATTCTCCAACGGTCGAATTCTCAACGGTCGGATCCTAACGGTTGAATTCAAACTCTGGGACTTGTGTCGATCGACACGACTCCTTCATGTCGATCGACGCCTTAGTCTTCAAACTTTACCAGAGGCTCTAGTGTCGATCGACACTCCTCCCTGTCGATCGACACTCTAGGCGATTTTCCTCCCTTAGCACATTTTGATGTTTTCTCGTGCAGCCTTCTTCATTCTTCATGCGGCCTCACTCTTTCTCATCTTGAATGGCCTAGAACGCCACTTACCAAGCCTTGAACATGCTTGGCCTTCCATTCTCCAAAGTTACCCGAATATGTCTAACTTTGGGTATTCTTGATTCTTCTCTTGAACACCTTTGTGTTCTCCTTGTTTAACACTCCCCCGCAAGTTAATACGTAGATGATGCGAAGTATTAACTTGGAGATACAAGGAGAGACCTCATTAAAACCTTAGTGGGAAAATCCTTTGGGACAAAACCACACTAAGGAAAAAGAGTATCAATCCAAGATCTTAAGGGTTTTTAAACCAAGGTCTTGTTTATTTGTTGAGCTTCACCTCGGCTCCTCTTTGTTCCGCCTCGGTCTTGCTCGTCTTCTTTGAGCTTCGGCCTCAACTTATCTGTGATAGCTTCGGCCTTGCTTCTTCTCTTGAGTGACCTCTCTAATACTCCCCCGCACTCTTAGCCGTCGTAAAGATTGATGAACAAAGGCTAAGAGTGGAGCTTTTGATCGCCTCTTTCTCTTTATACGGTTTGGAGACATGGAACTTCAATTCCTTTGATTGGTCTTCTCCCCCGTACACACAACTCAACCTTTTCGGTTGTTCTTCGATAATTTCTCTTCTTCTTTGAGCTTCTTTTGTTCAAATGACATCTTTCAATTTCGGAATTTTCACCCACGGCTTGTCTTGAGGATTTGGAACGGCTCGTCGATTAGACAGCTACAAGTTCGGATTTTCCCTCTCGGGCTCATCGATTATGTAGCCAACAGTTCGGATTTTCCTTTCCATCTCCTCCATGCTCGTGGCCACCATGTTTGTACTAAGTTTTGACCATAGAGAATAAGGGGTCCGGTCATAACTAGCACAAACTTGGTTTCTTCTTTAGCTCAATTCCACTCCTTGAAATTCCAAGCTTCTTTTCAACCTTCCTTAACGGCAAGCCCAATACCGCCGAAGCCTCTCAATCTCTTTTAGCTCTTCGGAAGCCTCAAAACATTGGCTCGTTCAACTATACTTCACCATTCATGATTTTGGGCATCCTATTGGCCTCATGAATGACTTCAAGTTGACCTTCAAAGACTAGTTGCTTCTTCTTGGATTTCTTGAGTTTATTTTCACCTTGCATAAACACAATAAACAAATTGGATCAATCACATTCAAATAAGTTTAAAATCAATTCAATTTCATCATGATTTTAAACTTTCTATCTTCAATTTGTTTATAGGTTTCAAATTAGCAAGCATATCATTTTTAAGAAATCAAAATTTCTTTTAATCAACCGGTTTTCCCTCTAACCGGATCCAAATCAAATAAAATCAAATGGAGGAAAAATTAGAACTCCCTCTTTCTTCCAATTCGGATTGGAAGTATGAACATCATTGTAGCTTGTAGCTTTTTGAAGAATTCGGACCGGATGCATTTGCAAACCACGGTCTTAAACTTGGCTTGGATACAACGTGATGCACTCTGGGCCTATCACGGTTCTCGCCATAATCATCATCACGAGAGGCTCCACCATTTCTATGCGGGAATATCTAGAGGCTCCACCATCTTTTGGTGGGAATATCTAGAGGCTCCGTCATCTTCCTTTGGTGGGAATATCTTGTGACCGAGAGTTTGAAAGAATTAGTAATCGAGAGATTTAGAGAATTAGTAACCAAGAGATTGAGAGAGTATGAAAGATTTGAGAGAATAAGTAACCGAGAGAATTAGTAACCAAAGAGTATTTAAGAGAAAAGCTTTGAGCTTTGAATGATTAAAAGAGAAAGCTTTGAGCTTTAGAGAATTGAGAAAAGCTTTGAGCTTTGGAACATCAAGGGAAAGCTTTGAGCTTTAGATGATTGAAAGAGAAAGCTTTGAGCTTTAGAGAATTTGGGAAAGCTTTGAGCTTTAGAGAATTTATGAAAGCTTTGAGCTTTAGAATTTGAGAAAGCTTTGAGCTTTAGAAAATTTGTAACCAAAGATTTCAAACCAAGATTCAACAAGAGCACCAATGGCTCACCAAGAACTTTAAACCAAGATTTTCAAAAACATTTTTCTTTTGAAAAATAACAAAATTTGGTTTTCAAAGAACAACTTTTAAACTTTTGAAACCAAAAAAAAACTTTACAATCATTTGCAGCGGTAAATCTACTAAGAATTTGTGTTGGGTTAAGCGCATAAGGAAGATGAACACATCCTTATAACGATTCAACCTAACTCACCAAAGAAATCAAATTTTTCTAACTTTTGAAAAATAAAAAACCAAAACTCCAAATCTTCAAACCCAAGAGCTTATGCTCTGATACCATGTTAGAATTTGATGAGTCTAAGCTCATCTATGAAGAACAAACACCTAAAAGTGTTAAAGAAAGAATCCACACAAACCGGTTTCATCAAAACCGAGTATTACATGTGTGGATAGATTTGGAGTTTGATAAGAAGAAATAAGGTAGATAAATAAAGGAGAGTTACATAAAAGATGGGGTTTGATTCATAAGAATCAAACCCATAACTTAGTTCCTTTAAGAATCTACATTTGAAAATACTAAAAGAAAACTTAAGTAAAATAAAGATAAATGAAGAACAAGAGTTTTCTCTCTTTTATTAGAATACTTGGATGCTTACAAATGAGTCTTACAAGTGGTATTTATAGCCACAAAGATCAGAATCAAAAGAAGCCAAAATAAGTCACATGTGACTCGTGTCGATCGACACTCTTATGTAGTGTCGATCGACACTCTTCTCCAACGGTCAGATTCTCCAACGGTCGAATTCTCAACGGTCGGATCCTAACGGTTGAATTCAAACTCTGGGACTTGTGTCGATCGACACGACTCCTTCGTGTCGATCAACGCCTTAGTCTTCAAACTTTACCAGAGGCTCTAGTTTCGATCGACACTCCTCCCTGTCGATCGACACTCTAGGCGATTTTCCTCCCTTAGCACATTTTGATGTTTTCTCGTGCGGCCTTCTTCATTCTTCATGCGGCCTCACTCTTTATCATCTTGAATGGCCTAGAACGCCACTTACCAAGCCTTGAACTTGCTTGGCCTTCCATTCTCCAAAGTTACCCGAATATGTCTAACTTTGGGTATTCTTGATTCTTCTCTTGAACACCTTTGTGTTCTCCTTGTTTAACAATTCCGGTTACTCTCAAGGGAGATAACTACTTGTTGTGGTCAAGGACCACGAAGATAGCTCTATGTGGCCGAGGGTTGTGGAGCCACATCGATACTTCATCCAAACCGGTGTATGATTCATCCGAAGAAGAAGATGAAGATTCCGCAAAGGGGAGAGAAGCAAAGTGGTTCCAAGAGGACCAAACCGTGTTGGCCATTCTTCAAAATGGTCTTGAGGCCTCCATTCTTGAGGCGTATTCTTATTGTGAAATGGCAGAGGAGCTATGGGAAACATTGAAGAACGTTTATGGAAATGTTTCAAACTTATCCCGGGTGTACGAAGTGAAGAAAGCGATCAACAATCTTCATCAAGAGGATATGGAATTTACCAAGCACTTTGGTAAATATAGATCTCTTTGGGCCGAACTTGAAATGTTGAGACCAAGCTCCATTGATCCGAAGGTGCTAAACGAAAGAAAAGAGCAAGACAAGGTCTTCGGGTTGCTTCTTACCTTGAATCCGGTGTTCAACGATCTCATCAAGCACATCCTTAGATCGGAGAAGCTCCCAAGCCTAGAAGATGTGTGTTCACAAATCCAAAGAGAACAAGGATCTCAAGGACTCTTTGGTAGTAAGGGGGAGCTCCCAACGGCTAACAAGGGTGTTTATAACCGATTCGATAATCGTGGGAACAAGGGAGGCTATGGTAACAATCAACCGGGCTCTAAGGCGAGGTGTGAACATTGTAAGGGAAGACATACCAAGGAGACTTGTTGGATTCTTCATCCAGAACTCAAGCCAAGTTGGTGGATCGATTACCCGAGGAACCCGAGAGCAAATTACACCACGGCCAAGCCCGACCAAGTCTCAACCGGATCATCTAAGCAAGGTGAGGAGGCCAACCAAGGAGATTATGTGAGAAAATCCGACTTGGAGTCATTAATCAAAGCCCTTGCCACACAAAAGGAATCCGGTAAAACTTACTTTACCCATACTCCTAGTAGTTCTCTAGTAGTTGATTCAGAAGCATCCCATCACATGATTAGTAATTCTAGGATGCTTGATAATCTTAGATCAACTAATGGAAATGTGATGATTGCTAATGGTGATAATATACCCATAAAAGGAATTGGAACTTTAAAAGTCTTTGATAAAGAATCTAAAGCTTTTTATATGCCGACTTTTACCTCTAATTTACTTTCGGTAAAGAGGGCAACCAAAGATTTGAATTGTTATGCAATCTTTGGTCCTACTGATGTTCATTTTCAGGATATTGATTCCGGAAAGATTATTGGGAAGGGTGGAACCAAGGATGATCTCTATGTTATTGAAGATTTTTTACATAGTTCTTTTTCGGTTAAATCTTGTTTAGGAGTTGCTAATAAAGCTATATGGCATGCTAGATTAGGTTATCCTCATTCTATAGCATTTGAATTAATGTTACCAAATGTTTACTTTGATCATAAGAGTTGTGAATCTTGTATTCTTGGTAAACATTGTAAAACGGTTTTTCCGAATTCTACTACCACATATGAGAAATGTTTTGATTTAATTCATTCGGATGTTTGGACCTCACCATGCTTATCTAGGGATAATAACAAGTATTTCGTAACATTTATAGATGAAAAATCAAAATATACTTGGATCACCCTATTACCATCAAAAGATCGTGTTCTTGAGGCATTCATAAACTTTCAAACTTATGTTACTAACCAATTCAATGCCAAGATCAAAATTTTTAGAACAGATAATGGAGGAGAGTATACAAGCCATCGATTCAAAGAACACCTCTCTAAGCATGGCATCTTGCATCAAACGAGTTGTCCATACACTCCTCAACAAAATGGAGTGGCCGAACGGAAGAATCGCCACTTGATGGAAGTGTCTCGTGCCATGATGTTCAACATGAACGTGCCTAAGAGTTTTTGGGGGGATGCGGTCATGATGACGTGCTATTTGATCAACCGAATCCCAACCAAAATTCTTGAGGATGTCTCCCCGTTTGAGGTACTCAATCACACTAAACCTTTTATTGAACATCTAAGGGTTTTTGGGTGTGTTTGTTTTGTCCTAGTTCCCGGTGAGTTGCGGACAAAGCTAGATGCAAAGAGCACAAGGTGTATGTTCATTGGATACTCCACTACCCAAAAAGGATACAAATGTTATGATCCGAGTTCAAGGAAAACATTTGTATCCAAGGATGTGAAGTTTATGGAGGAAAAGAGCTACTACGGTACAGAAAAGAAGGATGACCTAAGGGAATTCGCAAGTTCTATGGATTACAACGCTAATTTAAGGTTCCTCCTCCAACACCTTTGCAACCCGGAAGCACCAAAGGCTAGAGAAGGTGACGGACTTCCGGTCCACGAGGAGACTACTCAAGATACCAATGATGAGAATGTTCAAAATGATCAAGAATAGATGGTTAGTAATGAAGAGACTAATGATGAGACCTCCGTTGTTCAAGAAAGTCAAGAAGAGATGGTTAGTAATGATGAGATCTCCGGTGTTCAAGAAAGTCAAGAAGAGGTGGTTAGTCATGATAATCTCTCCGGTGCTCAAGCACAAGATCTCGATGACTCAAGAGTTGAAGAGGAACCAAGTGGACCGATTCTTAGGAGAAGCGCACGGCTCAAGAAGGATCCTTCCACATGGAAAGAAAATAGAGTATACTACAACAATCAAGTTGTTGCTCATCCTATTCAAGCGGTTTGTTCACTCGCCCTTTTACCTTCCTCTCATCACGTCTTTCTTGTGAAGATAGATGAACATTCGATTCCGAAGACATATGAAGAGGCAATGGAAGAGGAACATTGGGTTGAAGCGGTTAACGATGAGGTTGGTGCTATGATCAAAAAACCATACTTGGGATGAGGCCGACCTACCGTTTGGGAAAAGAGCGGTTAGCTCTAAATGGGTCTTCACTCTTAAGTTCTTGAGCAATTGGGACTTGGAACGACACAAGGCTCGGTTGGTGGCTAGAGGCTTCACACAAACCTATGGAGATGATTATACGGACACCTTTGCTCCGGTGGCTAAGCTACACATGGTACGGGTTGTCTTCTCTTTAGCAATCAATTTGGATTGGGAGTTGTGGCAAATGGATGTGAAGAATGCTTTCCTTCAAGGAGATCTTGAAGAAGAGGTTTACATGACTCCACCACCCGGCCTAGAGAACACCATTGCTCCCGGAAAGGTTCTTCGGCTAAGGAAAGCGATCTACGGTCTTAAACAATCCCCAAGGGCTTGGTACAAGAAGCTAAGTTCGACTCTCAAGGAAAAAGAATTCAAGAAGTGTGAATTGGATCACACTCTCTTTACGCTTCAAGGACCGAATGGAATGGTGGTTGTCTTGATCTATGTGGATGATATGATAATCTCCGGTGATGATAAGCAAGGGATTCAAGACACTAAGGATTTCTTAAAATCGGTCTTCGAAATCAAGGATCTAGGAGAGTTGAAGTATTTTCTTGGGATCGAAGTATGTAGATTCACGAATGGGTTGCACATATCCCAAAGGAAGTATACTTTGGACTTGCTCAAGGAGACCGGAAAGCTTGCCTCTAAACCAGCAAAGACACCACTTGATGAAGGTTACAAGGCCGATCGAAAGGGGGAGCAAGAAGATGAAATATATGAGGATCCATCTCAATATAGAAGGCTTGTTGGGAAATTGATCTATTTAACCTTAACTAGGCCGGATCTTTGCTTTGCGGTCAACCAAGTAAGTCAACATATGAAGGAGCCTAAGGTTTTTCATTGGAATATGGTGGACCGAATACTTCGGTACCTTAAAGGGAGTGTTGGCCAAGGTATTTGGATGGGAAGAAATGAAAACACCAAAGTTGTTGGGTATTGTGATGCGGATTGGGCCGGAGATCGAAACAATAGAAGATCCACGACCGGCTATGCAACATTCATTGGTGGAAACTTGGTGACTTGGAGAACTAAGAAGCAAAAGTCGGTCTCATGTTCAAGTGCGGAAGCCGAGTATAGAGCAATGAAGAAGTTAACAAATGAGCTAACATGGTTGAGAGGCATCTTAGCTCACATGGGGATTGAGACCACCAAGCCGATGGTGATGCATTGTGACAACCAAGCCGCAATTCACATAGCTACCAACTCGGTGTTCCACGAACGGACGAAACACATCGAGATTGATTGTCACAAGGTTCGTGAGAAGATTGAACAAGGATGGACACTTCCGTGTTTTACAAGGAGTGAGGACCAAGTGGCGGATATCTTCACCAAAGCCGCGAGTCTCAAGGTTTGCAACCGTCTCTTTAGCAAGCTTGGACTCGTGGATCTCACGCGTCCATGAGAAGACCCCTAACTTGCAATCGTCACACTCTTTTTCCCTTAGCAAAGTTTTGTCCCACGTGGTTTTCTTTGTTAAGGTTTTTAATGAGGTGATGGTTGCGGGTTTCCAAGTTCAGCATAATTCTTATGTTTAACTTGAGGGGGAGTATTGACCTTGGCACCATCAAAATATGCTCAGGAAAAGGGAATAAACAAGAATGTCGATCGACAGGGTAGAGTGTCGATCGACACTCCAGTCTCTGTGGAAACGAGAGACACAGAACGAAGGCGTCGATCGACACGAAGGAGTTGTGTCGATCGACACAAGCCCCAGAGTTTGAATTCGACCGTTGAGATTCGACCGTTGCGATTCGACCGTTGCGATCCAACCGTTGAGATATGACCGTTGTGTAGATTTTGAGAGATTAGAAGTGATCTGATTCAGATCCAGATCAAGAACAAGAGAGAGAGAGATAGAATCTGAGTTTAGAGAGAGAGAGAGTTTTGATATTCTAATCTGATTAATTCATTTGTTTTTGCAACCACACACATGTATATAAAGAAAAGAATCAAGCTTACAAGGGAAGCTAACCCACATATAAAAGTATATAATCTGTTTTTACTGTTCATCCGAATTTTGATCAAGCAAGCTTCAATGCAACATTCCCCCTCAAGATTGGCTGGTGGAGATCCAATAAGCCAATCTTGCCATAGATACTATCACACACCTTTGAAGATGTTGCCTTGGTGAGAATATCTGCAAGCTGTTCCGAGTCCTTAACATAAGATGGAGAAATGAGACCTGCTTGTACCTTTTCACGAACAAAATGACAATCAAGCTCAACATGCTTGGTCCTCTCATGGAACACAGAGTTAGAAGCAATGTGATAGCCTTTAACCAGATCAACTCTTTTGTGATAGCTCTCATCGCTCTATATTCAGCTTCAGCACTTGAGAGAGATACCACTTTTTGTTTCTTGCTCTTCCAAGTGACAAGATTTCCTCCAACAAAAGTACAATACCCCGTTGTAGATTTTCTATCCATCTTGTCACCTGCCCAATCTGCATCGCAATAGCCCACAATCTCATTATTACCATTGCAACTCATCCAAATTCCTTTCCAAGAAGTACCTTTTAAATATCTCAGGATCCTCTCAACCATTCCCCAATGACGCTGAGTAGGAGCTTGCATAAACTGAGCAGTTTTGTTAACCGCAAAACTGATATCAGGTCTAGTAATTGAAAGATAGATCAGTTTACCTACAACCCTTTGATACTGTCCAACATCCTCAAGAAGTTCCCCCTCATGCAAATCTTGATAACTTTCTTCAATGGGAGTCCTTGCTGGTTTGGAAGCAAGTTTTCCTGTCTCCTCAAGCAAATCAAGGGTATACTTCCTCTGAGATAAGAATAGACCCTCATCAAAGCGACACACTTCAATCCCAAGGAAATACTTCAACTTTCCCAAGTCTTTGATATCAAACTCAGTTTTGAGAAGCTTCTTTGTATGCTCAATTCCTGATTTATCTGATCCTGTAATCACAATATCATCAACATAAATGAGCACTACGACAATCCCATTTCCCCCCTGAACTGTGAACAAGGAGTGATCAGCTTCTGATCTTCTAAAACCATGTTGTAGAAGAGCACCACTGAGACGTTGATACCAGGCTCTTGGAGATTGTTTTAAACCATATATAGCTTTGTTTAGTTTGCACACTTGACTACTGTTTTCAGGATTATGATAACAAGGAGGAGGCATCATATACACTTCTTCCTCAAGGTCTCCTTGAAGAAACGCATTCTTCACATCCATCTGCCATAGATCCCATGAAAGATTAGTAGCCAAAGAGAATAAGACACGCACCGATTTGAGTTTAGCCACTGGAGCAAATGTGTGTAGATTTTTGAATCAAACTCTCCTAATCTTCTCCTAAAACTCACGTCCAAAACAGAGAGAGAGAGGAGAAAGTTTAATGTTTGATTGTTTAGAGAGATAGAGAGATATTTCTGAATTTTTTCCTCTTATTAGTTTTCAGATCTTACAACTGATACTTATACCAATTCTATTACAAATATCTAACAAATATCTAAGAAATATGATTAAACAACTAATCACAAATATCTTCTTTAAAATCTGATCCACCCTCTTGTCCACTTGTTCTTACCTAGCTCTTAAGTTATCTTTTGTCACTTGAGAAGACTTGGCTTTGAAGACTTCCAACCATTGACTCAAACTCAACTTAAGTCTTTGACTTTTCTTCTCCGAGCCATCAGACCGATTGCACTTGACTGAATCCTCCACATTACTAGGCTCAACAATCCTCCTTACATCACTAGGCTCAACAATGTGTCCATATAGTCTACTCCATAGGTCTGAGTAAAACCTCTTGCCACAAGACGAGCTTTATACCTCTCAACTTCTCCTGTACTCATGTACTTGATTGTATATACCCATCTGCAACCAACAAGCTTTTTACCATCTGGTAGATCAACCATATCAAACGTATTGTTCTTCTTCATGGAACCCATTTCTTCATCCATAGCATCAACCCAGACCTGAATAGCACAAGCTTCTTCATAGGTCTTAGGTATTTTATCTTGAAGAATCTGGCTAAGGAAAGCTTGGTGTTCCTCTGGAAGATGAGCAACTGAACAATAGCTTTGAATTGGATGAGCAACAGCCTCATTATTGTAGTAAACTCTAGTGTTCTTCCAATTCTCAGGCCCAGACTTCAATCTTTCACTTCTTCTTAGGGGAGGAGCCGATTCCTGATCTGATTCAGTCTCTTCAGAATCTTCAACTACAGCATCCGAGTCTGGAGTTGATCCATCTGTTTGAGTTTCTCCCCCTTGATCATTCTCCCCCGATTCTTGGGTAGAAATCTTCTCTTCAGTATCACCTCCATCACTTCCCATAGTATCATCACCAGCTACAGCCTCATTATGCATGCTTCTTACACTTTCAGCTGGAGATGTACTCCTCGGACTTACTAGAGTGTTAAGACCATCCAGAATAAATTTCAAGGTAGTAGCTCGATCAAGTCCAGGAGAAACCATATCCTTCAGATGATCCCAATTCTTTTCACCGAAATAACTCTTTTTCTCATCAAACTGGACTTCCCTGGAGACATACAAACGACTAGTCTCTGGATGATAGCACTTGTATCCTTTCTGTGTGGAGAATAGCCAACAAACATACACTTGATACTCTTGGGTTCAAGCTTGTTTCTCTGAGCTTCTGGAACAAAGACATAGCAAACACATCCAAACACTTTGAGATGATTAATACTTGGTTTACATTTGTGTAATACCTCGAATGGAGACACATCTCCAAGGTGTTTGGTTGGCAGCCGGTTGATCAGATAACATGCAGTCATCACAGCATCTCCCCAATACTGCTTAGGAACATTCCTCGCAAACATTATTGTCCTAGACACTTCCATCAAATGCCTATTCTTTCTCCCAGCCACTCCATTCTGTTGTGGAGTATATGCACAAGAAGTTTGATGGATAATTCCATGCTTTCCAAAAAACTCTGTAAACGCCTTACTCATGTACTCTCCCCCATTATCACTTCTGAAAATCTTAATCTTGGCTCCAAACTGAGTATGCACATAATTATAGAACTTTGAAAAAGCTTCTAGGACATGACTCTTAGAAGGCATGAGTGTTACCCACGTATACTTCGATTTCTCATCAATAAACGAAACGAAATATTTATATTGATCTCTAGTTACACACGGTGCTGTCCATACATCAGAGTGAACTAGATCAAAACAAGCATCATACCCACTGGTTGATTCTGGAAAAACAGTCCTATAATGTTTTCCTAGAATACATGCTTCACAAACTTGATGATCTTGATCCTTCTGATGAGGCAAAACAAGCTTAAGGGCTGCGTGGTGAGGATGACCGAGCCTTTCATGCCAAAAAGAGTTCATACTTCCTGAACTTAGAGCTGAGTGATTAGCCACAATATCCACTACTGGTTGCTTGTTGTCCAAAACATCCAAAATATATATAGAGACCATCCTTGGAGCAACCTTCCCCAATGGTCTTTCCTGACTTAGTGTCCTGAAATCGAACATCATCAGAACTAAACACAGCCAAGCAATCAAGATCCTTAGTAGCTTTCTGAACACACAATAAGTTAGTAGTAAACTTAGGCATGAATAGAGCTTTTGTGTTCTTACTAAACAACTCTAAGAGCATCCTTACTCATGATACTCTGTGAGTATCATGAGATAAAAAAATAATAAATCTCCTCTTTTTACTCAATTTTACTCAAAAAAATACTCTCTCTCTTCATTTTACTCAACTTTTATTAATTTTATATTTAAAAACACTCACTTCCTCCTATTGATACCCAATTTTGAGTATCAAATGCATCAACCTATTGATACCCTCTCTCCAATAATAACAACAATCTCCTCTTTTTACTCAAATTTTATTAATTTTATATTTAAAAACACCTCATCTTTTTACTAAAAAACACTCTCTTTCCTCCTATTCCTCAAATTTTAATAATTTTATATTATATGATACCCATAAAATATCACCGCTGAACATGCTCTAAGTCTCCAATTCCTCTAATCTCAACATCTTGTCCATTAGCTATAGTGTCGATCGACACACACTCTTCTGATCTAATATTTCCAGAGACATGAGTGTCGATCGACAGATACTAGTGTCGATCGACACTCTTATTCATTTTCTTTCCCTTAGCACATTTTGATGGTACTAAGGTCAATACTCCCCCTCAAGTTAATCATAAAGGATTTATGCTTAACTTGGAACTCGCAACCATCACCTCATTAAAAACCTTAGCAAAGAAAACTACGTGGGACAAAACTCCGCTAAGGGAAAAAGAGTATGATGATTGCAAGTAAGGGGTTCTCCTCATGGATGTGTCAAATCCACAAGCCCAAGTCTGCCCAAGATGTTGTTGCAAACTTTGAGACTTGCGGATTTGGTGAAAACATCCGCTAGTTGATCTTCGCTTCTTGTAAAGCAAGGTAACGTCCATCCTTGCTCTATCTTCTCTCGAACCTTGTGACAATCGATCTCAATGTGCTTCGTCCTTTCATGGAATACCGAGTTCGTAGCAATATGAATTGCGGCTTGATTATCACAATGCATTATCATCGGCTTTTCCATCTCAATTCCCAAGTGAGCCAAGATTCCTCTTAACCAAGTAAGCTCGTTTGTCAACTTCTTCATGGCCCTATACTCGGCTTCCGCACTAGAGCATGAGACTTCCTTTTGCTTCTTTGTCCTCCAAGTAACTAAGTTCCCACCAATGAAAGTGCAATACCCGGTTGTAGATCTTCTATCATTCCGATCCCCGGCCCAATCCGCATCACAATAGCCAACCACATCGGAGCTCTCATTCTTTCCCATCCAAACTCCAAGACCCGGACTCTCTTTCAAGTATCTAAGGATCCTCTCAACCATATGCCAATGGTAAACCGTTGGTTCCTTCATATGTTGACTAATTTGATTCACCGCAAAGCTTATATCCGGTCTCGTAAGAGTTAGGTAGATTAGTTTGCCCACAAGTCTTCGATATCGGGATGGATCTTCATACGGCTCATTGTCCTTCTCCCCCTTTCGAATGCCCTTGTAACCATCTTCCAAAGGGGTCTTAGCCGGTTTAGCTCCAAGTTTCCCGGTCTCCTTCAATAAATCCATAGTATATTTCCTTTGAGAGATGTGTAATCCATTCTTGAACCTACACACTTCAATCCCAAGAAAATACTTCAACTCTCCAAGATCTTTCATTTCAAACACCGATCGAAGATAGTCCTTAGTCTCTTGTATGCCTTGCTTATCACTTCCGGATATGATCATGTCATCCACATAAATCAACACAACAACTATCCCATCCGGCCCTTGGAGAGTAAAAAGTGTATGATCAAGCTCACATTTCTTGAAACCTTTCTCCTTGAGTGTTGTACTAAGCTTCTTATACCATGCTCTAGGAGATTGCTTCAGCCCATAGATTCCCTTCTTGAGCTTATGTACTTTGCCGGGAGCAATAGAGTGTTCAAGGCCGGGTGGTGGAGTCATGTAGACTTCCTCTTCTAGGTCGCCTTGCAAGAATGCGTTCTTGACATCCATTTGCCATAAATCCCACTCCAAGTTAGCCGCCAAAGAGAACACCACTCTTACGGTGTTAAGTTTGGCAACCGGGGCAAATGTATCCGTATAATCATCTCCATAGGTTTGAGTAAATTCTCTAGCCACCAACCTTGCCTTGTATCTCTCAAGATCTCCATTACTCAAGTATTTGATAGTAAAGACCCACTTCGAACTCACAGCTCTTTTCCCTTCGGGGAGATCGGTCTCATCCCAAGTTTGATTCTTAATCATAGCTCCAACCTCATCATCAACCGCTTCCACCCATTTCTCATCTTCCATAGCTTCCTCATAAGTCTTCGGGATTGTATGTTCATCTATTTTGACCACAAAAGCCCTATGAGAAGATGGTAAGAGGGCAAGCAAACATACCGCTTGGATAGGATGGGCTACGGCTTCATTGTTGTAGTAGACTCGGCTTTCTTTCCATTGAGAAGGATCCTTCCTTAGTCTCATGCTTCTACGCAAAACCGGTTCTTCAATCTTGTCTTGGACTTCTTCTTCCGGATTTCCATTGTCCGGGCTTGCTACCACTTCCTCATTGGCTTCATGATCTTCCTCTAGGTTTACCGAGGCCTCATTATGACCAACCTCCTCTTGTATAAACTCTTGAACCTCATTTTCACGAACCGGTTCTTGGACCTCTTCCTCTTGAACTACTAGCTTGCGGCCTTGGTGATTCATTTTGTCTCTTGGCTCATGATTCCCAAGATTTTGAAGAAGGAATCGTAAATTAGAGCCAAGGTTCGACGGTGTTGCAAGGTCGCTCAAGTCTCCTCGGTCTTTGACTCCATAAAATCCTTGTTCTTCAAGGAACTTCACATCTCTAGACACAAATGTCTTCCTCGAACTCGGATCATAACATTTGTACCCCTTTTGTGTTGTTGAATATCCAAGGAAGATGCATCTTGTACTCTTTGCTTCTAGCTTGTCCCTTAATTCCCTAGGCACCAACACAAAACAAACACACCCAAAAACTTTCAAGTGATTAAGAAAGGGTTTTTCTTTAGTGAGAACCTCAAATGGGGAAAGATTCCCAAGGACTTTGGTCGGTGTCCGGTTGATTAAGTAACAAGCGGTCATCACGGCATCTCCCCAAAATCTTCTTGGCACATTCATGTGGAACATCATGGCTCTTGAAACCTCCATTAAATGTCGATTCTTTCGCTCGGCCACACCGTTTTGTTGTGGAGTGTATGGACATGTCGTTTGATGCAAAATGCCAAGCTTAGCTAGGTGATCTTTAAATCGGTTGCTCATATATTCACCACAATTATCTGTTCTAAAAGTCTTAATCTTGGCATTGTATTGGTTAGTAATATAGGTTTGAAAGTTCACAAATGCATCAAAGACTCTATCCTTAGAAGGTAAAAGAGTAAGCCATGTATATTTCGATTTTTCATCTATGAATGTGACAAAGTATTTATTGTTATCTCTAGATGCACAAGGTGAGGTCCAAACATCCGAATGAACAAGATCAAAACAATTCTCATAGATAGTAGAAGATTTAGTAAAGACCGATTTGCAATGTTTTCCAAGAATACATGATTCACAAGACAAATGATCAAAGGAAACATTGGGAAGCATTATTTCAAGAGCCCGAGAATGGGGATGTCCTACTCTAGCATGCCAAATCTCATTATTAGCTACTCCTAAACAAGTTTGAAAACGAAATGAACTAGATGAGCTTGGTGATAAATCTTCTAAGACATAGAGATCATCCTTGGTACCACCACCTCCTATCACTTTTCCGGACTCAATATCCTGAAAATGGAAGTCATTAGGACCAAAGATTGCATAACAATTCAAATCACTAGTCATTCGTTTGACCGAGAGTAAATTAGATTCAAAATTTGGCATGTAAAAAGCTTTAGATCTTTTGTTAAACAAATTCAAGTTCCCAATTCCTTTGATCGGAATATTATCTCCATTTGCAATCATCACATTTCCTTTTGATGTCAGGCGTTTTTACACAAGGCTGGGGCCATCAAAAACCCCTATGTACGTTGTAGCACAAAGGGTTATCGTATCCACAGGGAGGTTTGATTGATACACTAGGATTGCAATGATCCATTCTTAAGCTAGAGCGATGCTTTTTACAACTAAACAAAAGATGAAACTATGAAACAAGTGATGATATGGTTTTAATTTACATTGGTCTCGAAGAGACAATGATTAAGCTATGGAAATTCCTTGAATCGAAATCTAAGATAACACAATTGTCGAGGGTTTTGTTAAACGTCGTTCTAGAACTCAAACAGGAAAGTATAGCCAGCCAACTGTCGTTATGAAAGCTATCTATCTTTAGAAACTCAAATCCCAAATTTCTTTGCGAATTCGTCGAATCTAAACAAGCATTTAGCACGAGCTCAATATGTTCACAAAGTCCCTAAGCCAAATTTCTTTGCGAATAAGTAACTTTGCCCATTTAGACTAGATTCAGGTTATTAATCCCACTGTCGTGGCTAACCAACAATCCTAAAATCAAGATTCGAGGTGATCAAGCAAGAATCAAGCATTGAGAACAGTCTAAACGAAGAACTAACGGATAAACCTCAACAAATATGCAACCTTAATGATTTCTAGTCATAACCCAAGAAATCCCTAAAACCTAACAAGCAATTTCACTCAGAAACAGATGATGAAATCAAGATAACTGAATATAATTGCATAAAAGAGATAAAGTAGGAGATACAGAGGGTTTGTAGTGATTGAATGAAGAACATATGGATCTCCCTCCAAAAATCTCTTCCAAATCTCTCTCTCTCTCTCTCTCTCTCTCTCTCTCTCTCTCTCTCTCTCTCTCTCTCTCTCTCTCTCTCTCTCTAAGTCTCAAAACGAGAATAGATCTAGTTTTTACAAGTTTTCTAGATATTTTACAAAGAAAACAAGATTAAACTATTTATAGAAGTGCCAAAATTAGGTCTGCAGGTCCGCCGTCGATCGACATTAAAGTCCTGTCGATCGACATTAAAGTCATGTCGATCGACGCGAAGGCGTCTGTGGAAATATCTGAAAAACGCGTTGTTCTGGCTTCTTCAGGCTTCCTGTCGATCGACACAAATCCCTGTCGATCGACGGGAAACTCTCTGGAAAAACCCCTCCGGTAAAACGGCCATATCTCCTGAACCACCGATCGGAATGACCTCAAACCACTTCCATTGGAAAGCTATCTCAAATACCTACAATTTTCATGCAGACCTCTGAAGCTAAATCCAAATGGAAACCGTTATTCTAAGTCGATCTTTGAAGCACTTTGGATGGTTTCGGCACAAACGACTATTTTCCTGCAAAACACTACAAAAGACACACAAATACAAAATATACTATACAAAAACGACTTATATCATGGTTAAAAACGGGTAAAAACCATGATATATCACCCCCCCAGACTTAGCATTTGCTTGGCCTCAAGCAAAACATACACCAAGAATGTGAAAGAGGTTTGAAAACATAGAACATACCTTCTTTCGATGCAGCGAATTGACCTTTCCAAAACCAACCAGAATCAGACCACCATGTACTTCTCCGCAGACACACACAACCTTCCAAATCCATCCACCACTTCGCAGCATAATCCGTTAGTCTTCATCGCTTGATCTCAATGTTCTCAAAGCCATGAACCTTCTAGACTCATTCCCATACTATACCGCGATAAATCAACCTAAACAACACTTGGTAATCTACCTCTCCCCCAGACTTATTTCGTTCTATATTTACATATATATACATTTTTTTGCGATTGTTAAACTCGAAGCAGTGCATATTTCACTAATGTTGTTCCTTGTTAGGAGATAGGGTCGTGACTCACTACTATTGTTCCTTGTGAGGAGACAGGTTCGTGAGATTGCTCGTCCTCAACATCCTTTTTAAGGGACTCAGACTGCTGCTTATGAGCTGGGTGATCATCTCGAGTACAGATTCATTGGATTAATTCCTCATCTTGTACTCAAGAGCTATCATTTCACCCCAATCCTATTAATATCTTATATACATGTATATATATTCCTTTTTTTTATATACGGGGAGAGGAGTACCATTATTATCAACAGGGGGTTGCATTTACCAGGTATGAATGAGGAGTCAAGCTCAATGGAAATCGATCCCAAAGAGTATCGTGCAATAGCTCTGACTTGGCGGATTATACTGGAAGTAGCGGACTTCTCTAGTCAATTGGTCTATCCTAGGATTTTTCATTAGTCTTAACTCTAAAGTTGATCCTGGAAGAATGGTCACATGATGAAAAAGACCAAAAGAAGGGATGTTCTACTAATTTTGACTCAATAAAACAAAAAAAAATTTTAACCAAAAATTTGAGTCAAAAATCAAAACAAAAAGAAACCCGTTAGTAACTTCCTCCCCCAGACTTAACCAACACTGTCCCCAGTGTTATCAAGCTCGAGATTGGTAAAATAAATCAAATGAAATGCGAACTTGATCAAAGAAATACAAAATTTACCATTTTTTTTTTTGGGTCCTGTCGATCGACACGAACTTCTGTCGATCGACATACCATGTTCTGCCTTAGACCGTTGAGTTGTTGAAATCTTTAAAACGTCCCTGTCGATCGACAGAATGTATTATGCGTCGATCGACAGAGTATTTTAAAGCCGCAGAAGGTTTCTCTAGAGACCTTCGTGTCGATCGACAGGAATTAGGTGTCGATCGACATATGAGGCTCTGTCCAAACTTCGCATCTGTTGACTTCTCGCAAAGTGTCTGGTTCGAAGTCCGAAGTTGTCCAAACCTGCATCTACTGACATTCAACAAACGATCAACAGGAACAACTCATTGCATTCCTTAAATAAAAATTCAAGTTCGCTTAGTATTCGAAATTTCAACTAAAAAAAATCAAAACAAAAGTACGAAATTGAAAAGTAAATGGGTTGACTCCCATTAAGCGCTCATTTTAAGTCATTAGCTTAACTATGGATATGTTTGGGGAGGTCCCCAATGGCGCGTTTAACGTCACTAGCTTGACGGTTGCTTCATCTTTGTCACTTCCTTCTAGAACAAAAGAGAAAAGATTAACAACAAAAGGGAATAAAAATAAAACTCTAGCCTTAAGAAGAATCAAAATCCCAATGATCAATGCAAAAACCTCCCCGGCAACGGCGCCATTTTGATGTCAGGCGTTTTTACACAAGGCCGGAGCCATCAAAAACCCCTATGTACGTTGTAGCACAAAGGGTTATCGTATCCACAGGGAGGTTTGATTGATACACTAGGATTGCAATGATCCATTCTTAAGCTAGAGCGATGCTTTTTACAACTAAACAAAAGATGAAACTATGAAACAAGTGATGATATGGTTTTAATTTACATTGGTCTCGAAGAGACAAAGATTAAGCTATGGAAATTCCTTGAATCGAAATCTAAGATAACACAATTGTCGAGGGTTTTGTTAAACGTCGTTCTAGAACTCAAACTCGAAAGTATAGCCAGCTAACTGTCGTTACGAAAGCTATCTATCTTTAGAAACTCAAATCCCAAATTTCTTTGCGAATTCGTCGAATCTAAACAAGCATTTAGCACGAGCTCAATATGTTCACAAAGTCCCTAAGCCAAATTTCTTTGCGAATAAGTAACTTTGCCCATTTAGACTAGATTCAGGTTATTAATCCCACTGTCGTGGCTAACCAACAATCCTAAAATCAAGATTCGAGGTGATCAAGCAAGAATCAAGCATTGAGAACAGTCTAAACGAAGAACTAACGGATAAACCTCAACAAATATGCAACCTTAATGATTTCTAGTCATAACCCAAGAAATCCCTAAAACCTAACAAGCAATTTCACTCAGAAACAGATGATGAAATCAAGATAACTGAATATAATTGCATAAAAGAGATAAAGTAGGAGATACAGAGGGTTTGTAGTGATTGAATGAAGAACATATGGATCTCCCTCCAAAAATCTCTTCCAAATCTCTCTCTCTCTCTCTCTCTCTCTCTCTCTCTCTCTAAGTCTCAAAACGAGAATAGATCTAGTTTTTACAAGTTTTCTAGATATTTTACAAAGAAAACAAGATTAAACTATTTATAGAAGTGCCAAAATTAGGTCTGCAGGTCCGCCGTCGATCGACATTAAAGTCCTGTCGATCGACATTAAAGTCATGTCGATCGACGCGAAGGCGTCTGTGGAAATATCTGAAAAACGCGTTGTTCTGGCTTCTTCAGGCTTCCTGTCGATCGACACAAATCCCTGTCGATCGACGGGAAACTCTCTGGAAAAACCCCTCCGGTAAAACGGCCATATCTCCTGAACCACCGATCGGAATGACCTCAAACCACTTCCATTGGAAAGCTATCTCAAATACCTACAATTTTCATGCAGACCTCTGAAGCTAAATCCAAATGGAAACCGTTATTCTAAGTCGAGCTTTGAAGCACTTTGGATGGTTTCGGCACAAACGACTATTTTCCTGCAAAACACTACAAAAGACACACAAATACAAAATATACTATACAAAACCGACTTATATCATGGTTAAAAACGGGTAAAAACCATGATATATCACCTTTACTAGGTTCAAGTTTTTCAAGCAAATTCAAATTACTAATCATATGATGAGATGCTCCCGAATCAACCACAAGAGAATCACTAGGTTTACGAGTATAGAAGGTTTTACCGGACTCTTTGAGTGAAGCAATTGACTTGATGAAAGCCTCCAAGTCGGTCTTCCTTACATAGTCGGCTTGGTTAGCCTCCTCTCCTTGCTTAGAAGACCCGGTTCCTTCTTGAACTTGTTTAGCCGAAACATAGTTAGCCCGAGACCCCTTGTGATAATTCGGATTGGTTCCTCTTGGTGTACGGAGATGAGGATGAAGCAACCAACACTTATCCTTGGTGTGGCCCTCCTTCTTGCAATGATCACACTTCAAATGTGGGTTGAGATACCGACTTGTTCCATCATTCCTCCGGTTGTCATGACGGTTGTAAGACCCTTGGTTAGCCATGTGAAGCTCCCCCTTTCCACCGAATAACCCTTGTGATCCTTGTTCCCTTTGGATTTGAGAACAATTATCATCAAGGCTTGGTAACACATCGGAACGGAGGAGATGCTTGATGAGGTCGTTGTACACCGGATTCAAGGTAAGGAGAAGTCCAAAGACTTTGTCTTGCTCTCGTCTTCCATTAAGCACCGCCGGGTCTATGGTGCTTGGCCTAAGCATCTCAAGCTCGGCCCACAAAGATCGATATCTCCCAAAGTGTTTAGTGAACTCCATATCCTCTTGACTTAGCTCATTGAGAGCCTTTTTCACCTCAAAGACCCTAATGAGATTGGAAACGTTACCATAAACGTTCTTGAGAGTTTCCCATAACTCACTAGCCGTTTCACAATAGGAGTAAGCCTCAAGGATTGATGCTTCCAAACCATTTTGAAGAATGGCTAGAACGGTTTGATCTTCTTGAAACCACTTAGCCTCCGCCACTCTAGCCGCTTCACCTTCTTCCTCATCCGACGAACCATCATAGGTAGCTTCACGAAGAGAGAGATCGATGTGACTCCACAACCCACGGCCACACAAGGCGGTTTTGGTAGTCCTTGACCAAAGGAGGTAGTTTCCTCCTTTAAGAACCACCGGAGCAACAATCGGTTCAGTGTTTTCGAACACATTCATCATTTTTGTTGTTTTGAGAAAGCTTTGAGCTTTATGAGAGAAATGAAGAAAGCTTTGAGCTTTTGGGATAGAAAGATGAAAGCTTTGAGCTTTATGAGAGAAATGAAGAAAGCTTTGAGCCTTTTTTTTTTTTTGGGATAGAAAGATGAAAAAGAAAGCTTTGAGCTTTTGGGATAGAAAGATCAAAGCTTTGAGCTTTTTGGAAGGATTCAAACCAAGATGAAGAATGTATGTTAGATTAAGCGCATAAGGAGAATGAAAAATCTCCTTATACCGATTCAATCTAACAAATTTAGAATCCCAAGAGCTTTTGCTCTAATACCATGTTAGATTTGTGAGAGATTTAGAGTAAGATTGAGTGAAGAGTAGTGAAGATTGAGAGAGTGAGAGATTATGTAGCCATGGAGAGAAAAGAGTATGAACTTTGAAAGACTTTCTTATTATTCAAAGATAATGTTACAAAGAGAAGAAATACATATATAAAAGAAAAGAGAGGATCAGAACGTTGGGAAGAAGATAAGATTTGGGACCACAATGTTTCTAGATAAAATTTGGGACCACATTCAAAATCTGGGTCGCGTGTCGATCGACACGGGCCTTCCTGGTCCCTCTTTCCGCGTCTTCCCATTCGTGTCGATCGACACTACACCTTAGTGTCGATCGACACACACTCTTCTGATCCAATATTTCCAGAGACATGAGTGTCGATCGACAGATACTAGTGTCGATCGACACTCTTATTCATATTCTTTCCCTTAGCACATTTTGATGGTACTAAGGTCAATACGGACGGTCAAAGGCCGGCCGAGGCAAAGCCCGAAGAAGACTGTCCAAAGCCGTTTAATGGCTTGGATCCACAAAGCCGAATCAAGTCCCTTGTTCAAGTCCCCTCATCATTATGTTCGGCACTCTTTTTCTTTAGTAGTGGTTCAAGTCCCCTCATCATTATGTTCGGCACTCTCATAATCTGTCACATTCTCTTGTAGCTCATTCTGGGCAGTTTAGGATTCAATCATCACACTTGGTTGAATCTGTCATTTATGGAGCATAGACTCCCAAATTACAACAGTTTAGATGTTCAACGATTTAAGACTTCATAGATATTGACTTTATGACTCACATTGAGGCTAAGGGAAATAACGGTTCCACAAATCCGGATCAGTGTGCGGATCAGTGTGCTGATCAGTTTGCGGATCAGTTGAGTCTCGTGTGGTCCCAGAGCTAAGTTACTGTTAGGAAGAGACAAGACATGCGGTCCCTACCGAGACAAGAGAGTATGGGCACAAAGAGCATGTTGTGATTAAACCAAGGAAGAGGAGCCTCTATGTTCCCTCCTCTTGTTCTGATTCAAACAGTCACCTTGTGACCTTGTTCTCTATTTAAATGCTTGTATTACTCATAGTAACATTCATCTTGAATAATACTCAAGTTCATACTCTTTACATTTCCCCTAATCTCTCAAACTCTCACTCTCAATCTCACTCTAATCTTCCGCAAATCTTACATGGTATCAGAGCATGTTTTGATCTTGTCACCTCAATCTTTAAACTCTCTATTCAATCTCTGGTTCGGAGTTAAAACTCTCTGCCCATAATCTTCATTCAAACTTTTTGTCCAAACTGTATAGAGCTTAAAGCTCCTCATCAAACCAAGTGTGAAACGACAAGAAGAAGGATGAGTATCATTCATGACTCAAAGCCCCTTGTCGCCCCAGTAACTCTCAAAGGAGAAAACTATCTCCTATGGTCGAGAACGACCAAGACGGCCTTATGTAGCCGTGGCTTGTGGAGCCACATCGATCTCACCCTCCGTGAACCAACCTATGACGCAGCCACTGACAAAGAGAAAGAAGATGCAAGGACCAAGGCAGCTAAGTGGTTTCAAGAAGATCAAACTGTGCTAGCCATCCTCCAAAACAGCCTTGGAGCCTCAATCCTCGAAGCCTATTCTTACTGCGAGACAGCAAGCGAGCTATGGGAGACTCTCAAGAACGTGTATGGTAACACATCTAACCTCACTCGAGTGTTTGAAATCAAGAAGGCCCTAAATGAACTGAGTCAAGAAGAAACAGAGTTTACAAAGCATCTTGGCAAATACCAAGCATTGTGGGCAGAACTAGCGATGTATAGGCAAAGCTCCGTGGATCCGGTAGTTCTCAATGAACGTAGGCAGCAAGACCAGGTCTTTGGCCTTCTCCTCACGATGAATCCAGTCTATAACGACCTCATCAAACACATTCTCCGGTCAGACACGCTCCCTAGCTTCGATGACGTTTGCTCTCAAGTGCAGAAGGAACAAGGCTCTCTTGGGCTATTTGGTGGTAAGGGGGAGCTGCCTATGGCTAATAAGGGCGTGTACAATCGGTATGATGCTCGGAGAAACAACGGTCCAGGTAGATACCGTAACCCCGAGTTACACTGTGAACATTGCAAGAACGATGGTCATACGAAGGATAAGTGTTGGCTGCTCCACCCACATCTTAGGCCACTGCCCAGATCAAACCCACGTCCAGAGTATGGAAGAGGTTCAAGGGCCAATTATTCCTCGGCAAGACAAGACCAGAATGGAACCGGTTCACTAAGGCAGAGGGAAGAGTCCACACAAGGAGAGTACGTGATGAAATCTGACTTGGAGGCGCTCATCAAATCACTGGCGTCACTTAAGGAATCCGGTAAAACTTTCTATACTCGTAGACCTAGTGAATATCTTGTGGTAGATTCGGGTGCTTCTCACCATATGATTAGTAACTCCGAACTGCTAGAGAAACTAGAACCGTCTAGGGGGAACGTGATGATTGCAAACGGTGATAATATACCTATTAAGGGAATTGGGAACTTGAACCTGTTTAACAAAAGCTCAAAGGCCTTTTACATGCCAAATTTTGAATCAAACTTACTTTCTGTGAAAAGAATGACAAGTGACTTGAATTGTTATGCAATCTTTGGTCCTAATGAGTTCTATTTTCAGGATATTGAATCTGGAAAAGTTATTGGAGGTGGTGGTACCAAGGATGATCTATATATCTTAGAAGATTTATCACCCAGCTCCTCTAGTTTCTGTTTATCTACAACTCGTTTAGGAGTTGCTAATAATGCTATTTGGCATGCTAGAGTAGGACATCCTCATTCTCGTGCTCTTGAAATAATGCTTCCCAATGTTTCGTTTGATCATCTGTCTTGTGAATCATGTATTCTCGGAAAACATTGCAAATCTGTTTTTACTAAATCTGCTACTACTTATGAGAATTGCTTTGATTTGATTCATTATGATGTTTGGACCTCTCCTTGCTCATCTAGAGATAACAACAAATACTTTGTCACATTCATTGATGAGAAATCTAAATATACATGGCTCACTCTCTTACCCTCTAAGGATCGGGTCTTTGATGCATTTTCAAACTTCCAAACTTATATTTCTAACCAATACAATGCCAAGATTAAAATTTTTAGAACAGATAATGGTGGTGAATATATGAGCAATCGGTTCAAAGAGCACCTGTCTAAGCTTGGCATCTTGCATCAAACAAGCTGTCCATACACTCCACAACAGAACGGTGTGGTAGAGAGGAAGAACCGACACTTGATGGAGGTCTCAAGAGCCATGATGTTCCACATGAACGTACCAAGAAGATATTGCACTACAAGAAATTTGAGTATATATAGCACCCGATAAACGCTATATATCATTATTATAGCGGTTTAGCAAACGCTCTATCTACCCCGTTATAATAGATAAAACACTTTACATAGCGGTTTTTGGTAATGCTATAATATATTTATTTACAATAGCGATTAATTTAGTGCAATTATAAAGTTTTTCGATTAGAGATTTGAGAGCGTGGTTGAGATGACGAACAATACGACCTCGCTTAAGAGTCTTGGCGTTCTCTTTGAAAAGCTCCCACTCGAATCTGGTTTCTTGCTTCGAAGAAGGATACATGGCTAGGATAGAAACCTTTTTTTGGAAGAACGATTAGAATTTTGGGAGTTAAGATGGAGAAGGAGAGAGGCGAATCGCCTGTAGATTGGGTGTGGAAGATGAAAAATTAGGGTTAATTAGATTTGGTGAGAAAGGACGAGGAAGAGAAGTTAGAGCGGTAGAAGTGAGATGAGGAAGGTTTTCGTCCGTTGATTTTAGCCAGATCAACGGTGAGTAAGAAAAGAAGTGTGATCCATATCTCTATGGCTTAGCCAATGAGAATCCATCGTTTTTATTTCCATTTAAATGTGTTAAACTTTTTTATTTTCCTTTTATTGTGTAGATTAATTTTGCAATATGTGGTAAAGTAATGGAAAACAAACTATATATCCTAAAAATATTTACAATTTTTTGATAATATATTTTACTTTCAATCAATTTCATTTGCAATATAGTTATATGTTCCTTTGTGGGTTAGAGTTCATCATTTAGGGTTTGGGATTTAAGTTTTAAGATTTGTGATTATGAGTTTAGAATTAGAAAGTGATTAAATTTTTTTCGCATTTGTTTTTATAAGGGTTGGATTTTGGATTTATACTAGATACCTTTTATAAGTGTTGGATCTTTTTGGCATATTGTCTGATGTTGACATTTAATAATTACAATAGAAAATTTAGTGTTTATGATTAAGGGTTTGTGTTTGAGATTTAGTGTTTAGGGTTTGTATTTGGGGTTTCAAGTTTAAGTTTTAGAAAATGATTATAATTAAAATTTTCAAAAAATTTATACCCTAAATCAAACACTTATAAATTTTTATTATATTTCTATTGTTAATAACAATAGAAATTATATTTCAACCCTTATACCTTATACCCTATACCCTAAACCCCAAAACATAGGCCTTATATTCTAAATCAAATACCCATTAACCTTTCTTTCGTATTTTGTAATAGTTTTTTTCTGTTCTATATATTTTAACCTTTCCTTATATTTTGTAACCTTTCATTAGTTAACTTTTATACTTTTCAATTATCATCAAATCTCAAATTATAGTTATAAGTAATAGAAATCAAAGTGAAATTATACACTATTCATTTGTGGTTTGGGGTGTGGTAAGGTAACCGAAATTTTAAGAGACACATGGTAATTCATTTGTTGTTTTGGTGATTATCATGAAGTTGATTGAACCCATCGATGAAGATGGTGGAGATGACCGAGTTCCCTTTTTTTATATTTTTTTTCCAGAAATTATTTCAAATCCGAAATTGGGTTCTTCAAAATGCAAGTGTTTGAATGAAATACAAACTGAGATTGGTTCTTGAAAAGGTGAAGAAGAAAAGATCAGAGATCAAGAAAACAAAATAATTGCTTCTCTTCCATCTTCTCCAGCTGTTCTTCGTGAGAGTCCATTAATGGCTTCTTCTTCTTTACCTCTTTCTCCTCCATCTCCACCGTCTCTTCTTTGTGAGAGTCCATTAATGGCTTCTTCTTCGTTACCTCTTTCTCCTCCATCACTGCTTCGTGAGAGTCCAATAATAGCTTCTTCGCCTTTTTTATCTCTTTCTCCTCCATCTCTTCTTTGCCAGAGTCCAATAATGGCTTCATCTTCTTCTTTGTCTCTTTCACTTCCTTTGTCTTCTCCGCCTCGCAGTTGGGAACACGATGTCTTTCCGAGCTTCCACGATCCAGATGTACGCAAAGGCTTTCTCAGTCACATTCAGAAGGAGTTTGAAAGACAAGGAATCATGCCATTCATTGATAATGATATCAAGAGAGGAGAATCCATCGCTCCTGAACTCAAACGGGCGATTCAATTTCAGAATCCATCGCTGTTTCAGTTTCATAAGGATGACAATTCGTAGATTCCTCTGCAATGGTTTTCAAATTACAGAACATTAACAAAATCAAAATCCATTAAGTAAGTTCGAATCTTTTATAGAGATTATCAAATCCTCACCTATGGAGGAAGAAGAAGAAGAAGACAAATCTTCGAGTTTCTTCTTCAAGGGTTTGAATTTAGAATAAGAACACGTTTGAAACCGAACTATGGTTTCAGTTCTGAATGTAGATAACACTAGCAAGCTAATCATTCCCTCGTAAGCTAACTAATGCGCGAAACAAGATTCCGAGCATAGATGCATCAAACAAGAAGGATTAGATCGATCAAGAAAACTTGCCATTTGTGATGAAACAGTGATCAAGCCCAAAACTGATCCTATTTCCATAATCTCACATAACAATTCAACAACATCAACATTATATCAAAGCATGAAAGATTCGCTTCAGAGCTCAAACCAATCCATGCTCTATACAACCAAACAGCCACATCGCACAAACAATGGTATCCACAAAAGAGAATCTAACAAGGTCCATAATTCACGAATCGAATCAAAATTAAGCTAGATCTGGATAATTCATATCGAAATTAAGAACAATCACGAACAAATTCAAATCGAATCCAAAAGAGTCGTTCAAAATCCGATAAGCGTAGAAACTTACCAAGATGAAACTGATGGTCGCATTGAAGCTTAGCCCAAGCTCGATCGCCGTTTACAACCACCGTCTCCAGACAAATCGAACACGCAACCGCACCAAAACCATCTCCTTCGTCGCGAGAATCGCCATCGGCACCGGTACTTGGGTCGGTGAGATCATTATCGCCGAAATTGAATTTGTTAACCTTATTGCATAAACCCATAACCAAAAATCCAATAAAAAAAACAAACCCAAATCTCAAAACCCTTTTATTTTTTTTGTTCTTCGAGTTGAAATCACCACAAAATTCACACAGAAAATCTCTCTTTTCTGATTCCTTAACGCTTCGATTTCGATTTCGATTTAAAATTACCAGAATAAGATGAAGATGAGAGAACACAAAAATTAAGCTGAAATTTATGAAATGAGAAACGAAATTTATGAAATTTTCCCCAAAAGAAACGAAGAAATGAGAAAAGGCACTAAGGAAAGAGATGAAATGAGAGAAGAGAGAATTAAGAGCGGGCAATTTTTAGGTTTTTGGATTGCAAAGTGGAAAAAATTGGGAGGAAACAATATTTTTTCCAAGTGAGCGGCGGGCAATTTTTAGGTTTTTCCGCCAAAACTCTAACACAGCGTTTAAGAGAAGAAAGTGCTATGTATTGTATATTAACCAAAAAGCGTCACAAAATAAAAAATTTTGTCCACCTTTTTATAGCGTTTATATTTATGCAAACGCTATAATAAAAAAGGTTGATATTTATTATAGCAGAAAAACAAAGAACGCTATATTTTAATGCTATATATACTCAAATTTCTTGTAGTGTTGGGGTGACGCTGTCATGACAGCTTGTTACTTAATCAACAGGACACCCACCAAAGTCCTTGATGATGTTTCCCCATTTGAGGTACTTACTAAAGAAAAACCATTCCTTAATCATTTGAGAGTATTTGGGTGTGTCTGTTTTGTTTTGCAGCCTACGGAATTGAGGGACAAGCTAGAACCGAAAAGTACAAGATGCATGTTCCTGGGCTATTCAACAACACAAAAGAGATACAAATGCTATGATCCGAGTTCAAGGAAAACATTTGTGTCTCGGGACGTGAAATTCCTTGAAGATTAGAGATTTTATGATGTAAAAGACACAGGTGACTTGAAGGATTTGGCAACCCAGCAGACATGGGCTCTCACCTGAGATTTCTCCTCTAACACCTCGAGAATAATGAGACCAGGCACAAGAACGATCAAAACATGGATCACAGAACAGTTCAAGAGAATGTCACTCAAGAGACAGTCCCAGAGGATGAGGGTCTAGAGGTTGTGCAAGATGAATCCCCGGTTGTTCAAGAACAAGAAAAAGCTTCGGTTGAACATGAGGTAGAAGATACTGGAATTGCAATCCCGGAAATGGAATCTGTCCAAGAAGAAGTCGTAGAGCCTGTCCTAAGAAGAAGTACAAGACTCAAGAAGGATCCCTCTCAATGGAAAGAGAGTCGTGTGTATTTCAACAATGAAGCAGTAGCACATCCCATTCAAGCGGTGTGTTCTCTCGCCCTCTTACCTTCTTCTCATCGAGCCTTTCTTGTCAAGATAGATGAGCATACCATACCCAGAACATATGAAGAAGCTATGGAGGATGAGCAGTGGGGTGCAGCGGTAGATGATGAGGTTGGTGCTATGGTTAAAAACCACACGTGGGACGAGGCAGATCTCCCCGAGGGAAAACGGGCAGTGAGCTCCAAATGGGTATTCACGATCAAATACTTAAGCAGTGGTGAGTTAGAAAGATACAAGGCCAGGCTGGTGGCTAGAGGATTTACCCAAACGTATGGGGATGATTACACAGACACATTTGCACCAGTGGCCAAGTTAAACACGGTGAGAGTTGTGTTCTCCTTGGCGGTCAACCTAGACTGGGAATTGTGGCAAATGGATGTAAAGAACGCTTTCTTACAAGGGGATCTTGAGGAGGAAGTGTACATGACACCACCACCAGGCCTTGAGGATTCTATTGCTCCAGGAAAAGTGCTCAAGCTGAGGAAACCAATCTATGGTCTAAAACAGTCTCCACGAGCCTGGTACAAGAAGCTTAGCACCACCCTAAAAGAAAGAGGTTTCAAGAAATGTGAACTCGATCACACTCTCTTTATTCTTCAAGGGCTAAATGGAATCGTTGTGGTGTTAATCTACATTGACGACATGATCATCTCTGGAAATGATGCACAAGGGATTCAAGAGACAAAAGATTTTCTCAAATCAGTGTTCGAGATCAAGGATCTGGGAGAGGTGAAGTACTTCCTTGGCATAGAAGTGTGTAGATTCAAGAATGGGATGCACATTTCGCAAAGGAAATACACTTTGGATATGTTACAAGAAACCGGGAAGTTGGGAACTAAGCCAACAAAGACTCCACTCGAAGAAGGTTACAAGACCGATCGAAAGGGGGAGCAAGAAGATGCTCTATGAGGATCCATCAAGATATAGAAGGCTAGTGGGTAAACTGATCTACTTGACATTAACGAGGCCGGACTTAAGCTTCGCAGTGAATCAAGTTAGTCAACACATGAAGGAACCTAAGATATACCATTGGCAAATGGTGGAAAGAATACTTAGGTATCTCAAGACAAGTCCGGGTCAAGGTATTTGGATGGGAAGGAATGAGAATACTGAAGTTGTAGGATATTGTGATGCAGATTGGGCTGGTGACAAAAATGATAGAAGATCAACCACAGGTTATTGCACATTCATTGGAGGAAACTTGGTGACATGGAGAACCAAGAAGCAAAAGTCAGTCTCATGTTCAAGTGCTGAAGCCGAGTATAGAGCAATGGAGAAGTTAACGAACGAGCTTACTTGGTTAAGAGGAATTCTGTCACATATGGGAATTGAGTCAACCAAACCAATGGTGATGCATTGTGATAACCAAGCTGCTATTCACATTGCGACTAACTCAGTATTCCACGAGAGGACGAAGCACATTGAGATCGATTGTCACAAGGTTCGGGAAAAGATTGAGCAAGGATGGACACTCCCATGCTTTACAAGAAGTGAAGACCAATTGGCTGACATCTTCACCAAGGCAGCGAGTCTTAAAGTTTGCAATCACATTTACAGCAAACTCGGACTCGTGGATATAACTCTTCCATGAGAAGACCCCTTACTTACAATCATCACACTCTTTTTCCCTTACCAAAGTTTTGTCCCACGTGGTTTTCTTTGGTAAGGTTTTAAATGAGGTGATGGTTGTGAGTCTCCAAGTTAAACATAAATCCTTTATGTCTAACTTGAGGGGGAGTATTGACCTTATGACTCACATTGAGGCTAAGGGAAATAACGGTTCCACAAATCCGGATCAGTGTGCGGATCAGTGTGCTGATCAGTTTGCGGATCAGTTTCCGGATCAGTTGAGTCTCGTGTGGTCCCGGAGCTAAGTTACTGTTAGGAAGAGACAACACATGCGGTCCCTACCGAGACAAGAGAGTATGGGCACAAAGAGCATGTGGTGATTAAACAAAGGAAGAGGAGCCTCTATGTTCCCTCCTCTTGTTCTGATTCAAACAGTCACCTTGTGACCTTGTTCTCTATTTAAATGCTTGTATTACTCATTGTAACATTCATCTTGAATAATACTCAAGTTCATACTCTTTACACTTCCCCTAATCTCTCAAACTCTCACTCTCAATTTCACTCTAATCTTCCGCAAATCTTACATAATGAGTGCAAGAAAGGAGTTTTAAATCAGTACCAATTGCAAGATGGGTTTTTTTTCAAGGGAAACAAGATGTGTGTTCCTAAGAGTTCCATAAGGGAGTTGCTGATTCGTGAATCTCATGGGGGAGGTTTATCTGGTCATTTTGGAATCAATAAGACGTTGGACATGCTGCACGAGCATTTCTTTTGGCCCAAGATGGCAAAGGACGTTCATACTATTGTGGAAAGGTGTGCAACTTGTCAAAGGATGAAAAGTCATTTCCAACCTGGACTTTACACTCCTTTACCTGTTCCTACACAGCCTTGGGATGATGTGAGCATGGATTTCATTGTTGGATTGCCAAGAACACAGAGAGGAAAGGATTCTATCATGGTAGTTGTTGATCGGTTCAGCAAGATGGCTCATTTTATATTGGAATTTGATGAGTCTAAGCTCATCTTATGATCAACAAACACCTAAAGGTGTTAAAGAAAGAATCCACACAAACCGGTTTAACAAAACCGAGTATTACTTGTGTGGAGAGATTTGGAGTTTGAATAAGAAAGATTAAGGAATCATAGACCAAATAATATGGGTTCAATCCAAATGGATATCACCCTAAAGGCAATGTCTATCCTTAATCTACATTGAAAATACTAAGAAAAGCTTAAGTAAAGAAAGAAAAGAAATAAATAAAGAACTAAAGATTTTCTCTTCTTTTATTGATAAAATGATACTTGGATAATTACAAATGAATCTAAGAACTTGTATTTATAGAGGAAAAATCAGATCTAAAGAAATAAAGGAAAAAGTAAAATGTTGACCAAATTTGAATTTGGTCAACTGTCCCAACGGTCTGATGCCGTACGGTCGGCATCGAGTGAAAGTAACCCGCGGGACGAGAGAAGGCACGCGGGCATCGGGTCGCAGATCTTCGGACGCGGGACGAGCTTCAGGACGAGTGGCATCGAGTCGCAGGATGCGGATCACTCGATGCCAACACGCGAAGGGACGCGGATCAGTACACGACCCGCGTGTTTATCCGTTTACCCGGGTCGGGTATTCGGATAAATACACGGATCCTAGAAACTGATCTGATCCGCGTGTTCGAGCATCGGTACGTGGTTCCTCGACGCTTCTTCGATCCGCGGGTCGAGTGGCATCGATGCCAGGTCCGACCCGCGGTACATGGTCGGGACCAAATTTCCCAACTTCCATTTTTCACCGTTTTTGCCATTTTCTCGTGCGACCTTCTTCGTTCCTCATGCGGCCTCACTCCTTCTTCACTTGAATGGCCTAGAACACCATTTTCCAAGCCTTGAACGCTTCTTGTCCTTCCTTACCCAAAGTAACCCGAATATGGCTAAGTCTTGGGCACTTTGGGATCTTCTCTTGAACACCTTTGTGTTCTCCTTGTTTAACACTCCCCCGCAAGTTAATACGCAGTAACACGAAGTATTAACTTGGAGACACAAGGAGAGACCTCATTAAAACCTTAGTGGGAAAACCCTTTGGGACAAAACCACACTAAGGAAAAAGAGTATCTACTCCAAGGTCTTAAGGGTTTTAAACCAAGGTTTTGAGCTTCACCTCGGCTCCTCTTTGTTCCGCCTCGGTCTTGCTCTTCTTCTTTGAGCTTCGGCCTTCATCTTATCCGTGATAGCTTCGGCCTTGCTCTTCTTCTTTGGGCTTCTTTCTTTAATACTCCCCCGCACGCTTAGCCGCCGTGAAAAACCGTGAAACAGAGGCTGAGAGTGGATCTTGGCAATGCCTTTTGCTTTTGGAGTCTCGGATCAATCTTCGGTCTTATTGCTCCTTTTGATTTTTCTTCTTAACTCCGGTTTCTCCTCATGGTTTCCTCATTATTCTTCTTTCATTTGCACCTTTGATCAGGAGGTTTAAACAAAAGAAAACATTAGAGATGTTTCCATAACTCAAAACCATAAATTAAGAAATATATGTATACTAGCAATAGATTTTAAATAACAAATGATTGATTCATAAATGGAGAGTTTAGAAATGGCCCTTTTTCTTGAAGTTTCGGATCAGTTGTTGGTCTTATTGCTTCTCCATGATTTCCCGAGAGCATTGATTGGACGTCTCTTGATGTTCCCTTGTTATTTTGCGTCGGACGTGGTTTCGATTTCGTTTTCACACCGTCTCCATGGACTTTAGCGTGACCTTATCTACACCACTTGGAAGGAGAAACCAAGTATATGAGAGGTTTCTCCACCTTCCCAAGACAAAGCGTCCAAAAACATCCGAGAGCCTTTTTCTCTACTCTTCTTCACGGGACTCTTTTGAGACCGCCTTATTGTTACGGTTTGGAGACATGGAATTTCGATTCCTTTGATTAGTCTTCTCCCCCGTACACCAAACTTCACCAATCCGATTACTTCTTAACATTTCTTCTTGAATTTCACCTTGCATTTACACAATAAACGAGTTGGATTAGCCATATTCAACTAATTAAGTTTAAAATCATAAAACATTCAAATTTCATCATGATTTTAAACTTTTAATTCTCAATTCGTTTATTGGTTCCAAATTTGCAAGCATATCATTTTTCCAGAATTTAAACTCCTTTAATCAACCGGTTTTACTCTAAACCGGAATTCAAAAATTCAAAATTCAAATTTCAAATAAAATGGAGGGAAAAATTTAGACACTCCCTCTTCTTTCAATTCGGATTGGAAGTATGAACACTTTTGGAGCTTCTTAGCTCCTTGAAGAATTTTGTAACTTCTTGAGTGGTTTCCTCTTGAACCACTAAATCATCAACCTTTTGATGAATAAACTTTGGCTTGGATCCATCGTGATTTTAAATGCTCCATTGGCATCCCACGGTTCTCGCCATCAATTTAGGATTGGATTCATCATGATTTTAAATGCACAAAGGCATCCCATGGATCTCTTCCTTCAAAACAACATCATAATTAGTAACCAAAGATTGAGTAACCAAGAGAATGAGAGAATAAGTAACCGAGAGATTTAGAGAATAAGTAACCGAGAGAATGAGAGATTTAGTAACCAAAGATTGAGAGAATTAGTAACCGAGAGTGAGAGAATTTGTAACCAAGTATTAAAACGTGATACCGGCATTTTCCATCGGTTCACTTCAAGAAACTCTCAAGTAAGCAATCTCAATCTCTTATTAGCTTACTTGGACAAAGATTTAACAAGAGCAACAAAGGCTCACCAAGAATTTTAAACCAAGATTTTCAAAACCATTTTCTTTAAAATTCCGAATAAAACAAAACCTTTTGGTAACAAATTTCAAACTTTTCAAAACAAACATTTCAAATTTACTAGAATTTCTTCACAAAATCCGGTTTCAAATAAACAAAGATTTTTCAAACATTTCTTTTAAAATCAACAAAACCCGGTTTTAAGAAAATCAAGACTTTAAAACTTTGAAATCGAAATTCTTCAACATTTGAAATCAAACTTTTCAAATTCATTTTAAATCAACATTTTCAAACCCTTTTAAACAAAACTCTTACACCAAGAATTTTCAAATCAAATTTTCCAAAATTAAACAAAATCCGGTTTAAAGAACACAAACTTTAAACTTTTGAAATCACAATTTCTCAAACATTTGAAATCAATTTGCAGCGGAATCTAACACGAATTTGTGTTGGGTTAAGCGCATGAGAGAGATTGATTACTTCCTCATACCAATTCAACCCAACTCACCAAAGAAATCAAAATTTTAGAACTTTTGAAAACACAATTTTTCAATCATTTCAAATACTGGCAGCGGAAATCTACAAGAATTTATGTTGGGTTAAGCGCATAAGGATGATTGAAACATCTTTATACCGATTCAACCCAACTCACCAAAGAAATCAAAATTTTCTTAACTTTTGAAAAATAAAACCAAACCTCCAAATCTCCAACCCAACAAACACCTAAAGGTGTTAAAGAAAGAATCCACACAAACCGGTTTAACAAAACCGAGTATTACTTGTGTGGAGAGATTTGGAGTTTGAATAAGAAAGATTAAGGAATCATAGACCAAATAATATGGGTTCAATCCAAATGGATATCACCCTAAAGGCAATGTCTATCCTTAATCTACATTGAAAATACTAAGAAAAGCTTAAGTAAAGAAAGAAAAGAAATAAATAAAGAACTAAAGATTTTCTCTTCTTTTATTGATAAAATGATACTTGGATAATTACAAATGAATCTAAGAACTTGTATTTATAGAGGAAAAATCAGAACTAAAGAAATAAAGGAAAAAGTAAAATGTTGACCAAATTTGAATTTGGTCAACTGTCCCAACGGTTTGATGCCGTACGGTCGGCATCGAGTGAAAGTAACCCGCGGGACGAGAGAAGGCACGCGGGCATCGGGTCGCAGATCTTCGGACGCGGGACGAGCTTCAGGACGAGTGGCATCGAGTCGCAGGATGCGGATCACTCGATGCCAACACGCGAAGGGACGCGAATCAGTACACGACCCGCGTGTTTATCCGTTTACCCGGGTCGGGTATTCGGATAAACACGCGGATCCTAGAAACTGATCTGATCCGCGTGTTCGAGCATCGGTACGTGGTTCCTCGACGCCTCTTCGATCCGCGGGTCGAGTGGCATCGATGCCAGGTCCGACCCGCGGTACATGGTCGGGACCAAATTTCCCAACTTCCATTTTTCACCGTTTTTGCCATTTTCTCGTGCGACCTTCTTCGTTCCTCATGCGGCCTCACTCCTTCTTCACTTGAATGGCCTAGAACACCATTTTCCAAGCCTTGAACGCTTCTTGTCCTTCCTTACCCAAAGTAACCCGAATATGGCTAAGTCTTGGGCACTTTGGGATCTTCTCTTGAACACCTTTGTGTTCTCCTTGTTTAACATTTTATTCCTTGCCACAAGACAGATGATGCAAGTAAGGTTGCTGATCTATACTTCAAGGAGGTTGTGCGTCTTCATGGAATTCCAAAGACCATTGTTTCTGATCGTGATTCAAAATTCCTGAGTTATTTTTGGAAGACTTTGTGGAAGAAGCTTGGTACTAAGCTTCTCTTTAGTACTTCTTGGCATCCACAAACTGATGGACAAACTGAGGTAACGAACAGAACTTTGACTACTCTTTTGAGGGGTTTGATTAAGAAGAACTTGAAGGAATTGGATCTCAAGTTGGCTCAGACGGAGTTTGCTTATAATAGATCAATAAGCTACACTACAAGACATTCTCCATTTGAGGTAGTGTATGGTCTGAATCCTATTACACCTATTGATCTGATTCCTTTGCCTTGTGAGTTCAAAGCGAACTATGAAGCAGTTGAGAGGGTGAAAACAATGAAGAAATTGCATGAGAATGTTCGAGCTGAGATTGAAAAGGCGAATGAGAAGTATAAGAAGAAAGCCAACAAGAACAGGAAGTCTAAGTCATTTGAGCCTGGTGATCTGGTCTGGTTACACTTGAGAAAGGAGAGGTTTCCTAGAAAACGCAAGTCAAAGCTTATGCCAATATCAGAAGGTCCTTTCAAGATACTTGAGAAATATGGTGAGAATGCTTATAAACTTAAACTTCCAGGTGACTATGGAGTTTCTGTTAATCAAGGAGAGTACTTAAGAGTGATTAATCAATTATCATCTCTTAAGTTACTAAAGTGAAATAAAAGTTACCATGGTGAAATAAACATGTTCGGGTAACTTTGGGAGTAGGACCAAGATGCGGAACAAAATGGAGCAGCTCGGTACCGAGGAGGATGCAGATTAGTACGAGTGGCATCGAAGCCACTCGACCTGCGGTACGTGAACTCCCGAGGCACGGATCGGAAGAGTGACGCGCATCAGTTCTGGAGACGCGCATTGAAGAAGACCCGAGGCGCATCAGTTCCGGATCAGTTCATTCCCGAGGAGCATCCACTTGCGGTCCTGATTCTAGTCGTTGGAAAAGATAAAAGAAAAGTGGTCCCAACCTTATCATCTGATTCAAAAGAAGAAGATAAGGTTGCTTTATGAAAGAAGACAAAGACTCCTTTATGTCACTTTCTCCCTTGCTTTATTTCCAACGGCCACATGGTGTAATCTGATCCAAAGCTTTGCTATTTATACTTGTATTCTCTCATTTGTAAGATTTAACTCAATAATAAAAATCTGATTCAAGAGTTCATCTCTCTTCTTTTCCTTTGTTCAAATCAGATTATTCAAAATGTAGATATTAGGAGAGAGTTGTGTTTAGGGTGAGATCCTTTAGGATTGAACCCATTTATGTTTGAATCTCTCTTAAATCTCTCCTAATCTACTCCTAAATCTCTTTGTTAAATCTGTCTAAATCTCAGATTACTCTCTAAGCTCATTGGAGCTATTCTCATGATTCAACCATTCTAAAGGTTGGATCTTCTCTTTGGTGAGCTAGACTCACACAAATTCCAACAGTTTCAGCTATATTCAACGTGGGGGATCTTTCTCCATACTTTGAGGATGAAGGGTTGCTGGATTTGAGGACAAATCCTTTTGAACCCGAAGGGAATGATGCGGGAGCAAAAACACAAGTCATGGAAACAACGCAAGGAGCTGATGGAGGAAATGGGCTGGCTGTTACTTTGCTAATTTTAGACTAGAAAACTATCTAATGGAGTGGGAAGCAAGCAATTGGGCTGGATTTCGTGGAGTGGTTATTCAATGAGTGTTCGTGGAGGGTTCGTGGAGTCGTTTGAAAAGAGCCTTTGTTGCTCATGTTTAATCTCTGTCCGAGTAAGCTAATAAGAGAATGAGATTGCTTGCTTGAGAAATTCTTGAGGTGAACCGATGTAAATCCCGGTATCACATTTTTCATACTTTGTCCGAAATCTTCAAATCTTTCATACTCTCGGTTACTCAAATATTTGGTTACTATACTCTCTCGGTTACTTATTCTTCTACTCTCGGTTACTCAAGAACTTCGGCTACTAAATCTCTTGTTACTTATTCTCTAAAATTAGTTTGGAAACCAAAGCCTAAACACTTACCCAAAATTCAAAAGCTTTATTTTAAACTCTCGGATCGAAATCCTCTTATATTTGAATTATTTCCTTTCGGTCCAAGACCTTCCCCTTATTAAAAGCTTACTATATGTGTAAAACCTTATCACCATTATTCTTGGTTAGTTTCGGTGATAAGAATTGAGCACATATAGGCCGTTGAAGCTCAATCTTGAAGTCATTTCATGAGGCCAAAAGAGAGCCCAAAATCGTGAATGGTGAAGAAGGGTTGATCAAGCTACTGTTTTGACGTCGTTCGGGAGCTATAAGAGAGTGAGATGCTTCGGATGGTGATTAGGCGTGGCGATGAGGAAGGTTGCTGTCAACATGAAGTTCAAGGAGCTAAAGAAAAGGAGGAATGGTACTTGGTTATGGTATCAACCGGAGGAACAAAGGAGAGGCCGAGAAGAAGAAAAGAGCAAAGCGAAACCGTTCAAGTGGCTATGAATGAGAATGAGAATGCAAATTGAACGGTGACGAGAAGGGAGTGAAAGGCGTTCCAAGATCAGTTTGGATGGCTTTATCCGACTCAACAATCATCAAAAAGGCTACCTCTAAACTCTACTCCTATTTCAATTTATCATAATAATATTCGAATGCTAGTTCCTTCCATTAAGTCTTAATTTGCGCATATCGATATGTCTTTGATATTCCTCATGAAACATACTTAATCTTTTCTTCTTTATCACTTGTGTAAGGGTAAAGAAGATCATGAGAGCCTCAAAGAAGTAAAGATAACACGGAAAGGAGCCAATGCCGAGAACAAGATGAAAAGGAGCTACCGGTTCAAAAGCTATGAATGAGAATGAGAATGCTTATTGAACGGTGACATGAAGAGTGAAAGAGGAGGCATCAAAATTAGTTTGGTTCAACATGGCGAATGGAGGAGAACTCGCAAGGTTGGAAGTGCAAAGTCACTAGGAACCATAGCTCCACCCGTACCAAAGGGAAGAGAACCGTGGGATGCAAGGCATTTAAAATCACGATAAATCCAAAAGTCCTTTGGGCGTTTTATGCGAATGGAGGAGAACTCGCGAGTTGAATGTGCAAGACACAAGGAACCATAGCTCCACCAAACCAGATCAAAGAATCCGTGTATCATCAAGATGGCGTGGAAATCATGTTCAAGGGACATTCCCTCAAGAAGTTCTTGAGAACTCCCTCTCACGAAAATAGAGAAGCATTCTAAACTCAACTCCTATTTAAATTCCTATAACTTCATTATCATAATGCTTTTGGAATTGCTTCTCTAATTCTGATTGATTAGTTTTAAAACTATTTAAACATCAAAGTCATTATTTGTGTTAAATTCTTCGAATTGATCCGATCATGAAGTCTTAAATTGTTGATCATCTAAGTCTTTGATATTCCTCATGACATATACTTAATCTCTCTTATTTATCAATTGTTTGAGGACAAAGGAGACCATGAGAGCCTCAAAGAAGGAAGATGGCATGAAAGTAATTCAATACCGAGAAGAAGAAGAGGCAACACACATAGAGGTTTTGGAAGGGAAAATCCGAACTGTGGGCTACATAATCGACGAACCCTAAAGGGAAAATCTGAACTTGTAGCTCACTAATCGACGAGCCACTCCAAATCCTCAAATCAAGCCGTGGTGGAAAATTCCGAATTGGAGTTACTAAATGGGCATTACCAACCTATGAGGAGACATGGGAGCAACCTTGGAGAGGCTGACCTAAGCTACTAGGCAAGAGTTCTAGAGAAGGCGGTTCATCGAAGAAGAGGAAGCTTAATGTGGAGTGCATCAGGTTTCTACCTAATCGACGAGTCTACCCGGTTCTTGCAATATTTTTCAACTCAAGAAAAAGGCTTGGGAAAATTGAAGTCTGACCATGGAAAGGTCAATAAAAGAGTGGAAAAAATTCTCCAAGTGATTCCGAAGCAATTCGGTAAACAACGAAGGCCACAAAGCCAAAGTCTCAAGACTGGTCCATAATCGCAAATCTGTTTTGAAGAGGCGTGCGTGAAAAATTAAGACGTTTCGAGGCAAAACTCCCAACATGAAAAAGTTAGAGGAACCTGTCTAGTTTTTATTAAATAGATTCAAGTCTCCAATTCCTTTAATGGGTATATTATCTCCATTTGCAATCATCACATTACCCTTAGATGGTCCTAGGTTCTCAAGAAGATTCAACCACTAGAGAATCACTAGGTTTAAGAGAATAGAAAGTTTTACCGGATTGATTGAGTGATGCAATGGATTTGATGAGAGCTTCAAGGTCGGATTTCCTCACATAGTCTCCTTGGCTTGTCTCTCCTCCTTGCTTTGCCGGTCCGGAATGGTCTTGATCAATCTTGGCGGTTGAGTAGTTGGCCCTTGCACGTTCATCTCTAGCACGGTCGGCATAGAACCTTTCCTTGAGATGTGGATGAATGAGCCAACATTTCTCCTTAGAATGGCCCTTTCTCTTACAATGTTCACTACTTAGAACGCCTCTTATCACCCTTCAACACCCCTTTGTTAGCCATTGGAAGCTCCCCCTTGCTACCAAAGAGCCCAAGAGATCCTTGTTCCCTTTGAATTTGCGCACAAACATCATCAAGGCTTGGAAGTGTCTCCGATCGAAGGATGTGTTTGATGAGATCATTGAACACCGGGTTTAGTGTGAGTAGAAGGCCAAAGACCTTGTCTTGCTCCTTTCTTTCATTGAGAACCACCAGATTGATTGAGCTTTGCCTAACCATCTCAAGCTCGGCCCAAAGTGACCGATACTTCCCAAAATGCTTAGTAAACTCCATATCCTCTTGGTGGAGATTATTGATTGCTCTTTTCACTTCAAACACACGAGAGAGATTCGAGACATTACCATAAACGTTCTTCAATTTTTCCCAAAGCTCAAACGCGGTGTCACAATAAGAATATGCCTCAAGAATTGAAGGTTCAAGACCATTTTGAAGAACCGCCAACACCGTTTGATCCTCTTGAA
Source organism: Draba incana (assembly GCA_963576765.1). Lineage (NCBI taxonomy): Eukaryota > Viridiplantae > Streptophyta > Magnoliopsida > Brassicales > Brassicaceae > Draba > Draba incana. The sequence continues at coordinate 20,349,964 of OY755214.1, read as the reverse complement.
ACCACTTAGCTTCTCTTTCCCTCACGACCTCATCATCCTCTTCCTCAGACGAGTCATACACCGGCCTTGTCGTGAGATCGATGTGGCTCCACTATCCACGGCCACAAAGAGCGGTCTTAGTTGTCCTAGACCAAAGCAAGTAATTTTCTCCCTTGAGAATCACCGGAACCACCAAAGCTTTTGAGTTATCCATGAAAAATCATTCCTTTAAGGGTTTTGAGACTGATTTTGAGAAAAGCTTAAAGCTTTAGAGAGAGTTTGAATCGATCTAGAAGAAAGCTTGAAACTTTGTGAAAATTTCAAGTATAATAGATTCAAACCAAAGATTTAACCTTTCGGATGAGAAGATTGAGATTCCAAAAGAGATTTAGCAAACCGAACAACCTTTGATTGAAAAAGAGATTAGAGACCAGATTCTAGGTCACCATGAACGTAAACCACGCTCTGATACCATGTTAGTTTTAGAAGATTAAGCGGAAGTATTTAGAGAATGAAGAAGATTAGTGAAGATTAATGAAGAATGTGGAGATTAAGGTAGATTAGTAACCATGGAGAATAAGGAGAATAGGAACTTGAGTTTTTATTCAAGATAATGATTACAAAAATGAGAACAATCCATAAATAGAAAAAATACTAGGTAAGGTCCACAGGACCGTTGGTGATAAAGGTGAAATGACAACATAAAGGTGGATCTTATCCACCATACGGACGCGGCCTCACTCCATCTTATCCACCAGCTGTCAGGCCGCTTTTTGACCGTTGAAGACCGCTTGAGCATCGTCATGGAACGCTGAGTTTTGATCTTCCCGCGTATCGGCAAAATCCTTCCCGCGTCGTGTATCGGATCTGTGCCTCGAGGGAACTTGTTCCGCGGGACGAGCAATCCTCAATGTCATATCGACCCGCGCCTCGAGTATCCTTACCGCGGGTCGAGATCCTCCGAACTAAACTCCATCCTCTATTTATTCCAACCATTCTCTTTATTCCCTTAGCACTTAATGAGATTACTAAGGTCAATATCTTAGTACTCAGATTTTTATTAAGAGCTTGTTATAGTTTACAAGAGATATTACAACATATAAATAGAGTCCACAATCACAACATGACCGTTTGGAATCTGATCAAGGGGGGAGACAACATAGGCTCCTCTTCCATTATTTTAATCACCCCAAGAGTACTTTTATTCAAACTGATCCAAGATAACATTTGTGCCCATACTCTCTTTTCTCGGTAGGGACCGCATGTCTTGTCTCTTCCTAACGGTAACTTAGCTCCGAGACCACACGAGACTAAACTGATCCGCGGACTTCAACGATTGGATTATCGATACGCGTCTCAAGTGTTCCGCGTGTCGGACTGTCCCGCGGGTTACCACATGCGGCTTTGACATTCCGCGTGTTTCCTCCGTCTCAAACTGATCCGCGGATTTCTTATCCCGCGTATCCAACGTATTCACTTTCCCGCGTATACTGTCTCGCGGGTCGAGTGTGTCCCGATCCACTTCTCATTCTGATCCGTGTCTCGATCCACACTTCCTAAGTTACCCGAATATGGTTTTCCACCGCGGTAACTTCACTTTAGTAACTTAAGAGATGATCATTGATTAATTACTCTTAAGCACTCTCCTTGATTAACACTCCCCCTCTAGTTCATACACAACAAGGTGAAGTGTGAACTTGGAGATACAAGGAGTGTTAGAATTTGATGAGTCTAAGCTCATCTATGAAGAACAAACACCTAAAAGTGTTAAAGAAAGAATCCACACAAACCGGTTTATACAAAACCGAGTATTACATGTGTGGATAGATTTGGAGTTTGATAAGAAGAAATAAGGTATATAATTAAAGGAAAGTTACATAAAAGATGGGATTCATAAAAATCAAACCCATAACTTAGTTCCTTTAATTATCTACATTGGAAAATACTAAAGAAAACTTGAGTAAAATAAAAGATAAATAAGAACAAGAGTTTCTCTCTTTTATTAAGAATACTTGGATACTTACAAATGAAGCTTACAACTTGTATTTATAGAGGAAACAACTTCTACAAAAGAGAAAGAAAAGAGCCGTTGGGATTTTTTTGTCTGAGGCACTCGTGTCGATCGATACTCTTATGTAGTGTCGATCGACACTCTTCTCCAACGGTCAGATTCTCCAACGATCGAAATCTCAACGGTCGGATCCTAACGGTTGAATTCAAACTCTGGGACTTGTGTCGATCGACACGACTCCTTCGTGTCGATCGACGCCTTTGTCTTGGTCTCGATCCGCGTCTTCCCTCGTTGCTCGGACCGTCCCGCGGCATGCTTGGTACGTGACCCTTCTCGGTACCGCGGGACCGTTGTGTCGATCGACACTACTCCTTCGTGTCGATCGACGCTTTAGTCTTCAAACTTTACCAGAGGCTCTGGTGTCGATCGACACTCCTCCCTGTCGATCGACACTCTAGGCGATTTTCCTCCCTTAGCACATTTTGATGTTTTCTCGTGCGGCCTTCTTCATTCTTCATGCGGCCTCACTCCTTCTCATCTTGAATGGCCTAGAACGCCACTTACCAAGCCTTGAACATGCTTGGCCTTCCATTCTCCAAAGTTACCCGAATATGTCTAACTTTGGGTATTCTTGATTCTACTCTTGAACACCTTTGTGTTCTCCTTGTTTAACACTCTCCCGCAAGTTAATACGTAGATGATGCGAAGTATTAACTTGGAGATACAAGGAGAGACCTCATTAAAACCTTAGTGGGAAAACCCTTTGGGACAAAACAACACTAAGGAAAAAGAGTATCAATCCAAGATCTTAAGGGTTTTAAACCAAGGTCTTCTTTATTTGTTGAGCTTCACCTCGGCTCCTCTTTGTTCCGCCTCGGTCTTGCTCTTCTTCTTTGAGCTTCGGCCTCAACTTATCCGTGATAGCTTCGGCCTTGCTTCTTCTCGAGAGTGACCTCTCTAATAAGGAGAGGCCTCATTATAACCTTAGTAGATAAAACCCATTGGGATAAAACTCTACTAAGGGAAAAGAGTACCAACTCAATGATCTAGGGGAATTCAATCAAGGTCTTGTTCTTCTTGTTGAGCTTCGGTCCTCGGCTTCTCTTCTTTTGCCTCGGCCTTGCTCTTCTCTTCATGCTGCCTCTCTAATACTCCCTGATGAGATCCTAGGTGATCAACTCCGAAGGAAAGGCTGTAGAGGATGCGAGATGGACTCGTTGGTGATGATGGCGTGATGATGGTGATCTGATGGCGTGATGAAGATGGAGAGGAGATTGGATCGTGATTGATATGGATAGATGTTTAGGTGATAAGATGGATGGTAACAGATAGAAGAATTTCTAGATCACAAAGTGTATAAGAAATTCGGATTCTAAGAACGCATTCAAGGAATCAAAGTGAGAGAAGAAACAAATCGAAATTGCTGTTTGCATATAAGTTCTTCGCTGAAGAAACAAAGGAGGCGTCATTTGGGTTTTATAATCAACCCTAGAGACATGAAACCCAAACAACAGAGCGTTCCAAAATAAAACAACAAAGCGTCTAAAATTTAAATAAAACAGCGAGGCGTCCCAACCCTAAGGTTCCTAATCGGTGCACCTCTAAAATACTAAGTACCAGCCATAGTGACTTGTACATAATTACCCAATAGCAATGAATTCTAAGTAACTCGACGTAGTGATTCATCTGCCTCATTAAAAACCATGCCGAGAAAACCCATTGGGACAAAACTCAACATGGGAAAAAGAGTACAGACTCCTCACCTTAAGTCACTTAGTCATCATTACCGGGTGTAGTCTTCAACGTGGAGATATTAAAGACTTGAATCTTCGGTAAGCTGAGTGATCCTTCTGCTATGAGTGAATGAGCTTCCTTGGCCATCTCCTTAGCTCTAGAACGAGTGATCCGTCCTACTAGCTCCGGTTCCTCCTCAGCTTCTGGTTCCTCAGCTTCTGGTTCCTCAGCGTCCTTGCTACCCATGATCATATCATCCCCTCTCTCTTGAAAAGGATTTGTCCTCAAATCTGTATCTGCAAGATAGGGGAGCAAGTCAGAAACATTGAACGATGGAGATACGTTATACTTACCTTGGAGATCAATCTGATAAGCATTGTTGTTGATCTTCTTGATGACTTCAAATGGTCCATCAACTCATGGCATAAGCTTGCTCTTCCTCTCTTCTGGGAATCGGTCCTTTCGTAAGTGAATCCACACCAAGTCTCCTTCTTCAAAGATCATCTCCTTTCTGCCCTTGTTTGCTTGTTTCTCATACTGCTTAGTCTTCTTCTCTATATTCTCCTTGGCTTTAGCGTGTATCTTCCTCACCTGTTCAGCTTTTTCTTTGCCATCTAAGCTACATTTAACACTTAAAGGCAAAGGGATCAAGTCTAGAGGTGATTGTGGATTAAACCCATAAACGATTTCAAAAGGAGAAAAGAGAGTTGCAGAATGCTTAGCGTGATTGTAAGCAAACTCCACGTGTGGTAGGCACTCTTCCCATGACTTGATATTACTCTTCACCAACGCCCTGAGAAGTGTAGACAATGTTCTGTTCACCACCTCTGTTTGACCGTCAGCCTGAGGATGACAAGTAGTTGAAAATGCCAGCTTGGTTCCTAGTTAAGCCCATAAAGTTCTCCAGAAGTGTCCTAGAAACTTTGTATCCCTGTCTGAAACTATCACTTGAGGCATGCCATGCAGACGTACTATTTCCCTGAAAAACAAGTTAGCTACACTAACAGCATCATCTGTCTTGTGACTAGCAATGAAGTGAGCCATCTTGCTAAACCTGTCAACAACCACAAAAATAGAATCTCGACCATTCCTGGTTCGAGGTAAGCCAAGCACAAAGTCCATAGAAATATGAGTCCAAGGATGAGAAGGGATAGGGAGAGGAGTATACAAACCGTGAGGCTGTACTTTACTCTTTGCCATTTTGCAAACAGCACACCTAGAACAAACCTTCTCCACGTCTGACTTCATGTTAGGCCAATAGAAGTGATCTTGCAGTCCAGATAGAGTCTTTGCTACTCCAAAATGTCCAGCTAGTCCACCTCCATGAGCTTCTCTAACTAGCAGTTCTCTAATAGATCCTTGTGGTATGCATAATCGATGGTTGTAGAACAAGTATCCATCCTGCCTAAAGTAGTTATCAAAAGCAAACTTATGGCACTTGCCATAGCTCTCAGCGAAATCAATGTCAGTCTCATAAAGGTCTATGATATGCTCAAATCCATGTAATTTCGAAGTTAAAGTAGAGATAAGAGTGTACCTCCTGGATAATGCATCTGCGACTACATTATCCTTACCTTTCTTGTACTTAACGATGTAGGGAAAAGTCTCAATGAACTCCATCCACCTGGCGTGTCTCTTGTTGAGCTTCTGCTGTCCTTTGAGATGCTTCAATGACTCGTGATCAGTGTGAATAACGAACTCCTTAGGCCATAGGTAATGCTGCCACGTCTGAAGAGCTCGAACCAATGCATATAATTCCTTGTCATAGGTAGGGTAGTTGAGGGTTGATCCTCCCAGCTTCTCACTGAAGTAAGCCACCGGTTTCCTATCCTGCATCAAAACAGCTCCTATACCAACTCCGGAAGCATCACATTCAATCTCAAAGGTTTTCATAAAATCTGGAAGAACTAGAATAGGGGAATTGATAAGCTTCTCTTTAAGTGCTGTAAAGGCCTGCTCTTGTGCCTCTCCCCATTGAAATCCCACGTTCTTCTTGATAATCTCAGTCAATGGCGCAGCAATGGTGCTAAAATCCCTCACGAACCGCCTGTAAAAGCCTGCTAGCCCATGGAAGCTTCGTACTTCTCCTACGTTTTTAGGACTTGGCCATTCCTTGATTGCTTTGATCTTCTCCTCATCGACTTTTACACCATCTGCACTTACTATAAAACCTAAGAAAACAATCTCATTAGTGCAGAAGGAACATTTGGATTGATTAGCAAAGAGGGATTGAGAACGAAGAACATCTAGAACTCTGCGGATGTGTTCTAAATGCTCCTCCAAACCTTTGCTGTAGATGAGGATGTCATCGAAGTAGACTACCACGAAGACTCCTATGAACGGTCTTAAGGCATGGTTCATTAAGCGCATGAAGGTGCTGGGAGCATTGGTGAGACCAAACGGCATGACTAACCATTCATACAGCCCCTGCTTGGTCTTGAAAGCAGTTTTCCACTCATCCCCTTCCTTCATTCTGATCTGATGGTATCCACTCTTCAAATCGATCTTGGAGAAGATTGTTGATCCACACAACTCATCTAACATGTCATCAAGTCTAGGAATAGGATGCCTATACTTCACGGTTATGTTGTTGATAGCTCTGCAGTCTACACACATCCTCCATGAGCCATCCTTCTTAGGGACTAACAAGACTGGTACTGCGCATGGACTTAAGCTCTCTCTGATATGTCCTTTGCTCATCAGCTCTTCTACTTGCTTCTGAAGTTCCTTTGTCTCTACAGGATTGGTTCTGTAAGCTGGTCGGTTCGGTAGAGCTGATCCTGGTACCAAGTCTATCTGGTGCTCAATTCCACGGATTGGAGGTAAGCCTGGAGGTATCTCTTCTGGAAAAACATCCTTGTATTCCTGCAAAATCTCAATCATAGCACTAGGAAGCTCCTGTGAAGGGTTAGTACTAACAAGGGATTCCTTGTATACAAACATAAACGTAGTCATTTCAGGATCAAAGAGTTTAGAAAATTCACTGTGGTTTATGTAGAGGCTGTTGGTGACCTTCTCCTTCTCCTTAAGCTTCACTTGCATCTGGTCTTGGTAAATTTCAGTAGGCGTGAGTGGTAAGAGTGTAATCTTGCGCCCTTTAAACTCAAATGAGTGCTTGTTGGTGTAACCATCATGGATAACCTTGCGATCTGATTGCCACGGTCTGCCCAGCAACACATGACTCGAACCCATGGGAATAACATCACATAGAACCTCATCTTCATACTTCCCAATAGATAAAGACACGAGAACCTGCTGGGATACGGTCAAAGCTCCACTCTCATTCAGCCACTGTAACTTGTACGGTCTGGGATGTGGAATGGTCTTGAGCTGAAGCTTCTTAACCATCTCTTCACTTGCAGCATTAGTGCAGCTTCCTCCATCTATAATCAGACTACAAACTTTCTCTTTGATGAAGCATCTTGTGTGGAACAGGTTCTCTCGCTGACACTTCTCTTCAGGCTGGTTCTGAACACTCAAAGTCCTTCTTGCGACTAGCATTTCACCCACGGCAGCAGCCTCTTCTTCTTCTTCTAAGTCTGATTCAATCTCTGAATCTTCCTGAGGAACAATCTCTCCTCCCTCTTGTAACAGAAACATCTTCTTGTTTGGGCAATCTCGAGAGTAATGACCTATTCCTTGACATTTGAAGCATCTTACGTTGCTGTTGGAGTTACCACTTCTCGGTTTGAATTCGGATTTAACTTCTTCTTTAACCACAGTAGAAGTCAGTTTGATGTCTCTTGAGTAAACTGGTTTGTTGATCTCCCTAGGCTTAGTCACACTAGGCGTGAATGTAGACTTGATGATTCGCCTCTTGACTTGAGACTCAACCAATTCAGCCTTATGCACCATCTCTTGTATATCTGCGAAATCCTGAAGTTCTACCTTGTCTTGAATCTCTCGGTTAAGTCCTCCAAGAAATCTAGACATAACCATCTCTTCTCCTTCTCTTAAATCCGCACGAATGAGCAAAGTTTCCAATTCCTGATAGTAATCTCTAACAGTCTTTGTACCTTGAATGAGGCGCCTAAGCTTGTTGAGTATCTCACGCTGATGATGGGCTGGAACAAACCTCTTCCTCAACTGCATAACAAGCTGATCCCAAGTAGTAATGGGAGGCTCTCTGAGGCGGTTTCTGGTGATTCCCAACTGCTCCCACCATAGAAGTGCATATCCATGGAATTCTGAAACTGCAATCTTCACCTTGTTGAGCTCGTAAGTACCTTGAACCAGAAAGTTGGGCTCCATCTTCCTTTCCCAATCTAGATAAGCTTCGGGGTCATTGGTGCCATGGAAAGGAGGATACTGGATTCTGATATGGCTCAGCTGCTGGCGTAGAGGATCATAATCTCGCTCATGTCCTCGGTTTCTGTCTCTTCTCACGGTTCCTCGGCTATAGTCAGAAGCTTCTTCCTCCTCATAGTATTCTGGATCTGATTCCACGAAGACTCGCTGACCAGCTATGTATTCCTCTCTGCGGTGTTGGCGTCCTTGTTGCCTTTCAACTCTTGAACCATCTTGTTTCCTCTGATTAAACATAGTCTCTCTGCCCCCAATCTGACTGCGGTTTGTCTTGGCTTTAGGACTGACTTTAGGAGGTGTTGGTTCATGTCTAGACCTTCGGACAGATGCTCCTACGTGTCCCTTACCCTTAGTAATGCGCATAGCTTCAGAAGGAGTTGGAGTATGCGAAGACTCTCCTCCACTCGCACTAAGATCTTTGAGCAGATCACTCATCTTTGTCTCGAACTTGTCATTGAGCTGCTCAATCTGCTGTGTGAGCTGCGTTGTAATGGCTTGGTTTGATTCCTTGATTTGTTCAGCCATTGCTTTGTTGAGAGCTGCCATGGCCTCAGCCGAAAGCTCCATGGTACCTGAAACAAGTTACAAAAACTCACAGTAACTTGTTCTAGGAAAGTTAAATGACAAACTTCAAGACATGAACAAGAAATTGCAGATTTGAAAATTGAGCACAAACAACGATTTTCAGCAAGCAATAAAGAAATAAACCAAATTCACCTAGGCTTTTATGCAAACGAAATCACACAGCAATCAAGTTAAAACTACGAGACAATGATGCAAGGAACAATTAAATTAATGACACAAACCCAAAAACAACGGCACAGCAATGATGCCGAAAGGATTCAAAGGCAAATTCAACAAGATAACAAGTAATTTAATGAATAAAACAGCAACTAACAAATTAACAAACTAACTAAACAATAAACTATTGAATGACACAGACCTAAGCTAAACGAAATAAACTAATGAAACAATTATGCAATCAACGATCAAAGATATTCAACGTTCCAATCACTAATGAAAGACTACGAAACAATCTAAGGCTAAATCAACTAGGTTTTATGCAAAACAAATCAAAAACAAAATAAACACAAATATGGCGGATTAGGGTTAGGAATTTCTCAGCCTTTGGTTCAGAGTTGGCTCTGATACCACGTGATGAGATCCTAGGTGATCAACTCCGAAGGAAAGGCTGTAGAGGATGCGAGATGGACTCGTTGGTGATGATGGCGTGATGATGGTGATCTGATGGCGTGATGAAGATGGAGAGGAGATTGGATCGTGATTGATATGGATAGATGTTTAGGTGATAAGATGGATGGTAACAGATAGAAGAATTTCTAGATCACAAAGTGTATAAGAAATTCGGATTCTAAGAACGCATTCAAGGAATCAAAGTGAGAGAAGAAACAAATCGAAATTGCTGTTTGCATATAAGTTCTTCGCTGAAGAAACAAAGGAGGCGTCATTTGGGTTTTATAATCAACCCTAGAGACATGAAACCCAAACAACAGAGCGTTCCAAAATAAAACAACAAAGCGTCTAAAATTTAAATAAAACAGCGAGGCGTCCCAACCCTAAGGTTCCTAATCGGTGCACCTCTAAAATACTAAGTACCAGCCATAGTGACTTGTACATAATTACCCAATAGCAATGAATTCTAAGTAACTCGACGTAGTGATTCATCTGCCTCATTAAAAACCATGCCGAGAAAACCCATTGGGACAAAACTCAACATGGGAAAAAGAGTACAGACTCCTCACCTTAAGTCACTTAGTCATCATTACCGGGTGTAGTCTTCAACGTGGAGATATTAAAGACTTGAATCTTCGGTAAGCTGAGTGATCCTTCTGCTATGAGTGAATGAGCTTCCTTGGCCATCTCCTTAGCTCTAGAACGAGTGATCCGTCCTACTAGCTCCGGTTCCTCCTCAGCTTCTGGTTCCTCAGCTTCTGGTTCCTCAGCGTCCTTGCTACCCATGATCATATCACTCCCCCTCAAGTTTGGCCGTCATAACGCCTTAAGGACCAAAGGCCAAGCTTGCAACACGCAACTGACTTGGATTGGTTTTATTTTGAAACCGGCTCCACTAGAAGGTTTCTCATTCCTTTAGCCCTTCTTTGACTTGATTTTTCTTCTAATGAATTCTTTCCTCGCTGTCTTGTACATCTTTGAGGCTCTCATGGTCTCCTTTACCCTTATACAAGTGATAAAGAAGAAAAGATTAAGTGTGTGCCATGAGGAATATCAAAGGTATTCAACGATTTAAGACTTCATAGAATAAATTTGAACTAAGGTAATTAACATAAATTGAAATGAGAGTTGAGTTTAGAGAGTAGTCCTTTTTATTTTGACGGGAAGGGCACTTGTCTCCATGCTTGTGAGCTGATTCATCACCTTCCACCAGTCTTTCCTCTCCACTTCTTTTGCGGCAGCTGTTCTTGGTGGTCATTCCACCAGTCTTTCCTCTCCGCTTCTTGCTAGAAATGAACAATTAAACCATTTCGGATTTTAACATATAATCACAAGTAATTCTCAATCCTAAATCAGCATACTATCAATTCCAAATGTAAACATAATGAAAATGATGATAAGATTTAGAAATAGCCTGATTTGGATGAGCTTTGCCGAATGTTTGATGCTCCATTCGGTTGATTTACGAGCTATCACCAATCTGTCTGATTTGGTGCCATTTGAAAAATACCAAAGCTCCTTCTTTTGCACCACCAACTCACGGCACTTCCTCAGTATTGAGTGTAGTTGATGTCATAAAGAGGGCTTGCCATTTGCCTTCACCAATTTGCCACCCGAGACCATTTTCCTGTTGGATTTTTGTGTGAGTCTAGCTCACAAGAGAGAGATCCAACCGAGAGTAAGGAGGTTGAATCCAAGAATGGCTCAAATGAGCCTTGAGAATAATATGAGATTAAGAAAGAGATTTAGGACAGATTTAGGGAGATATTAAGAAGAGATTATGAGCAATTAGAGAAGAAATGGGTTCAATCCAAATGGATATCACCCTAAACACTTAATCTCCTAATCTCTACATTGTTTATAATCTGAACTTCAATATAGGAAAGAGAGAGAGATGAACTCAGATTTTTCTTATTCAATGATGAGTTAATTATTACAAATGAGAGAATACAAGTATATATAGCAAAGCTTGGATCAGATCACACAAATATGAACGTTGGAAATAAAGCAAAGATGACAACATAAAGCACATTTGCTTTATGTGAAGATAAGGTGAAGATAAGGTTGTACTTTGCTTTTGGCTCAACCTTATCTTTAACCAAACGGTCACATGCATTTGAATTGCAAACCAAGACCACTTGATTATAAACCGGGACCACTTGGGAATACTTGTCCCGCAAGTTCCACGCATTCGCAGGCTCGACTGATCCTCGTTCCTTCGTCCCGTGGGTCGAGAGTCATCGAGTGTTCCATCGTCCCGCGCTTGTGGCCTAACTTCTCTTTCATGCAGCCTCGCTTCTCCAAGCCTTGGCCGTGCTAGAACGCCACTGACTTGATGCGACCTAGCTCCTCTTTGGTGCGTCCTTGACTAATATGATCCTTGTATGATCTAACTCCAAAATCATCACTTTAGAAGCAAGTAGAATGGGGTTTCGTTTCTGGATGATTTAGATCGAATGGATTAAGTAACAAGGGAGTGTATTGGTCACACTAAGGATGCAGAAAGCCTTAGATTTACCAGGGGATCGATGGGTCACACAAAGGTTATGAGGGAGCCTTTGATTTACCGAATGATCTAGTTCTTTAGAAAAGAGTTTGAGAATAAAAAGTTGGATAGATCATTTAGAATCAGAATACAGAACTTATAAAGAGAAGAGGAGAAGAAGAAGAGTCAAGTTTTGGAACAAGCTCCAAAACTGACTCGAAAATGATAGAACATTAAAAACAAGTTTGAATCTGAAAACTTAATAAAAACGTGATTATCTTTAGAATAAGGCCTTGGGCTTTTTGATTCAACAAATGGGCAATTATGAAGTGAAACAGTTGCTTCATTAAAAACTTGTCAAGAAAACCCATTGGGACAAAACTTGACAAGGGAAAAAGTGTTGAAATTCGATGAGCCATGCTCAAATAAAATAGAGATTCAATCTTTGGAAGTGATTGAATCATAGAAATGCTAAAATGAGCTAAAAGTGTTTAAGAAAGAGATTAATGATAAATGCGGAATAAATGGGTTCAATTCAAGTGAATATCACCCTAAACACATTAATCTCCTATAATCTACATTGTGTATAAACTGATTTTATTAAGTAAAATAAAGAGAGAAAATATGAGCAAAAATGGAACTTGTAATCTGATTTTTCTTCTTATTAAGTGTTGTCTTTACAAGTGATAATTACAACATATATATAAGCCATTTCAAGAGAATATGGCCGTTGGAAAATCAGGCCATGGGGGGAAGAGAAAGTGGTCACCAAAGTGTGTGAAAGTGACATGAGGAATGAGTAGTTCTCTAGGTGAAAGTGACATGTCCTTGTTCTTGATTTATTCAAGAACATGTGATCTCTTCTTCCTAACGGTAACATTTCCCTCCTTAAGCATTTCAGAACTGATCCGCGTCTCGAGCATCGTGTTCTGCGGGTCGGGAACTGATCCAATACGTGTCTTGAGTGGTTCTCGATCCGCGCATCGAGAGTTTCTTCCCGCGGGTCGAGTCCGTCCCGTGTATTCATTTGCTTCCCACATCTCGATAGAATCTCACTGCGGGTCGAGTGTGCTTCGATGCCACTCGTACTGATTCGCGTCTTGTGCCGCGGATCGATAGCGTCCGTCTTCCGTCTATCCATTCTTCATGCGGCCTTGCCGTTCCAAGTCTCCTTGGCCGCGGTCTCGTTGATCCGAGCCACGGCCTCGCCGTTCCAAGCTTCCTTGGTCACGGTCTCGATGTTCCGAGCCACGGCCTTGCCGTTCCAAGCCTCGGCCTTGATGGTCCAAGTCTTGGTCTTCTTGTACCAAAACGCGGCCTTGTATTCCACGTATTGGGTCTTCTCGGTTCCGATGATCTCTTGACCGGACCGTTCTTCATTCGTACTTAAGCGATCCTTGGTTGGTGATCCTTAAGCACTCATCTTGCTCAATACTCCCCCTCAAGTTCATACACAATATAGTGAAGTGTGAACTTGGAGAATCAAGATGATGGTCTCATTAAAACCTTAGTAGGGAAAACCCTTTGGGACAAAACCTCTACTAAGGGAAAAGAGTGCCAATCATAATGATGAGGGGACTTGACCAAGGGACTTGATTTGTCTTTGTGGATCCAAGCCATTGTTCGGCTTTGGTCCATCTTCTTGAGCTAAGCCTCGGCCAGCCTTCGATCCATGGCCTCGGTCTTGCTCTTCTTCTCCGACCTCGGCTTTTCTTCGATAGCCTCGGTCTTGATTGGATTCCTCCTTGATGGCCTCCTCTCTAATAAAAAGAGTACAACTGAGACACTTTTCCCATTTGTTGAAATCACTTAGCTTGAATCAAAACCATAGTGGTTTGACAAGCTTTACCTCCATACTTGCTGTCTTGATCAAGTTGGCTCCATATTTGATTAAGTAATCCTCCAACAGTTTGGTTAAACTTCTTAGCTCTTCATCGAGTCATTGGACCAGTTGGTGTGACAAGAACATCCTCAGCTACAAGCTCATCCACAGGTTCAAGCTTCCTGGTCCTAGCACGCGTCATTGGTCCACTTGATATAGCTAAAGCATCCTCATGTTCAAACACAGGTACAAGCATGGGTGTTAGCTCCTGGTCCGTTGGCATGATCATATCATCCCCTCCCTCTTGAAAAGGATTTGTCCTCAAATCTGCTTCATCTGCAATAAAAGGAGAGAGATCAGAAACATTGAAACTAGAACTGGCGTTGTACTTACCTTGGAGATCCACTTGATATGCATTGTCATTGATTCTCCTTGTGATCGTGAATGGACCATCAATCCTAGGCATGAGCTTGGATTTTCTTTCTTCTGGAAATCGTTCCTTCCTCAAGTGTATCCAGACTTAATCTCCAACTTCAAAGATCAATTTACGCCTGCCTTTATTAGCTTGCTTAACATACAACTTTGTTTTCTCTTCTATGTTTCTCTGAGCCTTCTCATGGATCTGTTGAACCAATTCAGCCTTCTTCTTTCCATCAATACTAGTTCTTTCACTCAAAGGTAAAGGAATTAGATCCAAAGGAGATAAATGCACAGCATGGTTGTATGCAAATTCAATGTGAGGCAAACAATCTTCCCAAGTTCTAAGATTCTTTTTAATTAAAGCACGTAAGAGAGTTCCCAAAGTTCTATTAACCACTTCTGTTTGCCCATCAGTTTGAGGATGACATGTAGTAGAAAATAATAGCTTAGTTCCTAACTTAGACCACAAAGTTTTCCAAAAGTAGCTAAGAAACTTGGTATCTCTATCAGAAACTATAGTTCTAGGCATCCCATGTAAACGAACTATCTCCTTAAAGAATAACTCAGCTACATGTAATGCATCATCAGTTTTATGACAAGCAATGAAATGAGCCATTTTAGAGAATCTATCAACCACAACGAAAATGGAATCCTTTCCCGTCTTAGTTCTAGGCAAACACATCACAAAATCCATACTATATCATTCCAAGGATGAGTAGGAATAGGGAGAGGTGTATACAAACCGTGAGGCTGGACCTTAGATTTGGCATGTTTACAAACACTACACCTGTTACAGATTCTTTCAACATCACGTCTCATGTGTGGCCAATGGAAATGATCCTTCATGACTTCCAATGTCTTAGCAATGCCAAAGTGTCCCATTAGTCCACCTCCATGAGCTTCCCTAACAAACAAATCTTGAAGAGAACAGTTAGGAACACACAAACGGTTCTCATCAAAGAGGAACCCCTCTTTCTTATAGTAACGACCTGAGGCGAATTTCTCACAAGCGTTGTAAATTTCTTGAAAATCAGGATCAGTTTCATAAAGCTCTTTCATTTGTTCAAATCCCAATAGCTTAGCATCAAGAGTAGAAAGTAGTGTGTACCTTCGTGATAGTGCATCGACAACTATATTATCCTTACCTTTCTTGTACTTGATGACATAAGGGAATGTTTCTATTGTTAAACAAGGAGAACACAATGGTGTTCAAGAAAGGAAGCTAAGTTGCCCATAAAGAAACTATGTTCGGGTAACATTGGGAAATGGAAGGCCAAGCACGTTCAAGGCTTGGTAAGAGGCGGTCCAGGTCACTTAAGTATCAAGGAAGTGAGGCCACATGAAGAATGAAGAAGGCCGCACGTCAAAATGGTGAAAAATGGAAGTTACTTTCGGGAAAGAATGTTGGTGTCGAGCGATACTAGGATAGTATCGCTCGACACCCCGTATCCGGGACGGTCGGCATCGACGCCACTCGTCCCGCGGGTCGAAGAAGGATCGGGGACGCACGTACCGCAGGAAGACATGCAGATCCAAAGAGAGTGTCGAGCGACACCAAGGAGGGGTGTCGCTCTACACGACTGTCCTGCGGTTCGGGAATCGAGCATCGGGCGTTGCCCGTAACGAAGATGGTCGATGGTGTTAAACTGAAGCCATCCTGATCAGAAGAGGGACCGACCGGTCTAGTATTAGGACCGGTCAGTCCACTTTCCAGAGACTTACCCGATCCGCGGGTCGAGAGGAGGATCGACCGGTCCATGAGGAGAACGAGTCGCGTCGAGCGACACCAAGGAGTGGTGTCGCTCGACACGAAGCCCAGATTTGAAAAAGAGCCGTTTGATCATCCGACCGTTGCGAATCCGACCGTTGGAGAGGAGTATCGAGCGACACCCCATGAAGTGTCGCTCGACACCACGACCAGATTGCTCAAAAGTGGACAAGTCACTTTCATACTTTGTGATTCAATCCCTCCTTCCATTTGATCTGATCCCCAACGGTCATATTGACCTTGGTTGCCTATTTACATGTTGTTTTACTCATTGTAAACATTAACTTGAATCAATAAAAAGAAAATCAAGTTCACTTTTACTCTTTCTCTCTTATTTTTCCATAGTATCTCAAAATGTAGTCTTAGAGAGATTTAGTGTTTAGGGTGAGATTCATTTGAATTGAACCCATATTATTAAGTCTATTCTAACTTAATCGTTCTTATTTAACTCCAAATCTTTCCACACATGTAATACTCGGTTTTGTATAAACCAGTTTGTGTGGATTCTTTCTTAAACACATTTAGGTGTTTGTTCTTCATAGATGAGCTTAGACTCATCAAATTCTAACATGGTATCAGAGCATAAGCTCTTGGGTTTGAGATTTGGAGTTATTCGGTTT
Source organism: Draba incana (assembly GCA_963576765.1). Taxonomy (NCBI): domain Eukaryota; kingdom Viridiplantae; phylum Streptophyta; class Magnoliopsida; order Brassicales; family Brassicaceae; genus Draba; species Draba incana. The sequence goes on along the minus strand of OY755214.1, from coordinate 20,333,626 downwards.
TGATTTTTCAAAAGATAGAAAATTTTGATTTCTTTGGTGAGTTGGGTTGAATCGTTATAAGGATATGTTAATCTTCCTTATGCGCTTAATCCAACTCAAACTCTTGTTAATTTTCCGCTGCTCAAAATGATTTCAAAAGTTTGTGATTTTAAATTTGAAAAGTTTTGGTTTGGAATCTTTCTTGAAAATTCGGTTTTAAAGAAGTTGTTTTGAAAATCTTGGTGAGCCTTTGTTGCTCTTGTTAAATCTTTGTCCAAGTAAGCTAATAAGAGATTGAGATTGCTTACTTGAGAAATTCTTGAAGTGAACCGATGTGAATTCCGGTATCACAATCTCTCATTCTCTCGGTTACTAAATCTCTCATTCTCAAAATCTCTTGGTTACTTATTCTCTAAATCTTGGTTACTAAATCTTTGGTTACTATCTTTGTTGAAGGAAGAGATCCATGGGATGCCTTTGTGCATTTAAAATCATGATGAATCCAATCCTAAGTTTTATGGGAGAGAACCGTGGGATGCCAATGACGCATTTAAAATCACGATGAATCCGAACCCAAAAGTCGTTCATCAAGGTGTTGATGATTTGGTGGTTCAAAGGAGACCACTCAAGATGTTACAAAAGCCTTCAAGAAGCTACAAAGCCTCAAAGTTCATACTTCCAATCCGAATTGGAAGAAGAGGGAGTTTCTAAATCTTTCCCTCTCTTGATTCTAATTTGAATCTTGAATCCGGTTTAGAGTTAAAACCGGTTGATTAAGGAGTGTTGAACTCTTGAAATAATTTGCTTGCAAATTTGAAACCTATAAACGAATTGAAGATATAAAGTTTAAAATCATGATGAAATTGAATTGATTTTAAACTTAAATATTTGAATGTGATTGATCCAATTCGTTTATTGTGGTTATGCAAGGTGGAAATAAACTCAAGAAATCCAAGAAGAAGCAACTAGCCTTTGAAGGTCAATCTTGAAGTCATTCAAAAATGCCGCCAAAAGAGCCATGAATGATGAAGAAGGGTTGATCAAGCCAATGTTTTGACGCTTTCAAGGAGCTATAAGAGATTGAGAGGCCTTGGATGATGATTAGGCTTGGCGTTAAGGAAGGTTGAAAAGAGACTTGGAATTTCAAGAGGTGGAATTGAACTTAAGAAAATCAAGTTTGTGCTAGTTATGACCGGACCCCTTATTCTCTATGGCCAGGACTTGTACAAACTTGGAGACCACAAGCTTAGAGGAGTAGGAAGGGAAAATCCAAACTTGTAGCTGTCTAATCGACGAGCCACTCCAATTCTTCAAATAAGCCGTGGAGAAGAATTCCTAATTTCAAGAGTGATTATCAAAGAACAACCGGATCGGGTGAAGTTGTGTGTACGGGGGAGAAGGTGAAGCACATGTTTGGAGATTAGAACCAATGGCCACCAAGAACAGCCGCCGCAAAAGAAGTGGAGAGGAATGACTGGTGGAAGGTGATGAATCAGCTCACAAACATGGAGAGAAGTGCTCTTCCCGACCAAATCCAACCACACCATCAAAATCTGTCAAACCGACCGGTCGGTCTTGTATGAAGACCGGTCGGTCCCATTTCCAGAAAGGTGGACCGGAGGCTATTGAGCCTAACTGACCAGTCGGTCCCCTATTTGTTGGAATTTGATGAGTCTAAGCTCATCTATGAAGAACAAACACCTAAAAATGTTAAAGAAAGAATCCACACAAACCGGTTTCATCAAAACCGAGTATTACATGTGTGGATAGATTTGGAGTTTGATAGGAAGAAATAAGGTAGATTATCAAAGGAAAGTTACATAAAGGATGGGGTTTGATTCATAAGAATCAAACCCATAACTTAGTTCCTTTAATGATCTACATTGAAAATACTAAAAGAAAACTTAAGTAAGATAAATGAAGAACAAGAGTTTTCTCTCTTTTTATTAGAATACTTGGATACATACAAATGAATCTTACAACTTGTATTTATAGAGGAAACAACACCTACAAAAGAGAAAGAAAAGAGCCGTTGGAATTTTGGCCGTGGCAGTCGTGTCGATCGAGACTACTTGTGTGTGTCGATCGACACGCCTTCTAAAACGGTCGAATCTCAACGGTCGGATCGCAACGGTCGAATTCAAACTCTGGGACTCGTGTCGATCGACACCACTCCTTGGTGTCGATCGACGCCTTCGTTCCGCATCTCTTTTTCCACAGAGACTGGAGTGTCGATCGACACTCTACTCTGTCGATCGACACACTTGTCTATTTTTCCCAACTTCCATTTTTCACCATTTTCTCGTGCGGCCTCCTTCATTCTTCATCCGACCTCACTCCATCTTAACTTGAATGGCCTAGAACGCCACTTACCAAGCCTTGAACATGCTTGGCCTTCCATTCCCCAAAATCACCCGAATATCTCTCACTTTGGATCATCTTGTTTCTTCTCTTGAACACCTTTGTGTTCTCCTTGTTTACCACTCCCCCGCAAGTTAATACGCAGATGAAGTGAAGTATTAACTTGGAGATACAAGGAGAGACCTCATTAAAACCTTAATGGGAAAACCCTTTGGGACAAAACCACACTAAGGAAAAAGAGTATCAATCCAAGATCTTAAGGGTTTTAAACCAAGGTCTTGAGCTTCACCTTGGCTCCTCTTTGTTCCGCCTCGGTCTTGCCCTTCTTCTTTGAGCTTCGGCCTCAACTTATGATGTACGACTCGGTGGTGAGTCTTACAACCTGATTCGATGGCTGGAACCACAAGCTGGCGTTCGCTCTTTCTTGTGGTGGTTGAATGGTGGAAGATGGAATCAAACACGATGGTGTTCACTCTTTCGTGTGAGATCAGATTGTGGGGAGTGTTGATGGATTGATAGCACGACACAGAGTGATGATGATTTTCTGATACGGTACTGATGTTTAGTCCTATGTGAATCACACACACAAGCTCAAACAAGGCTGAGAATTCACTCAAGAATGCTCAAAGAAAATTCAGTTCTTTATTGATAGGTAAAAAGTTGTGGTGGCTACAATGCTGCAATGGGACTTTATAAACAGTCCTTCAGCTTGAACCTTCTAGGGTTCTGACTCAAAACAACAAGAAAAGACTCAAAACAACAGGACTTTCAAAAGAAAACAGCAAGAAGTTTAAAAACTAATCTAAACAAAGTGCAGAGTTTCATTAAAGCCAAACAAGGAAACTATGGCCAGAACTTAAAAAAAAAGAAGTGATTTCGTTTTTCTTGGTTCTTAGTGTTGTGGAAGGCTTGAATCACCTGCAAAGACAGTATATAAATTGAAAAACTCCCCTTGATGTGTTTCTTGGTCAGATGTGCTAAGAGCTTGAAAATTGGAGTAGAAATCTTCATGTAGTTCTTCTAGCTCTTCATCTTCTTCTGATGATGGTTCTTGATCAGTCTTGAAGATATCTTCTTCTTTCCTGTTTGGTGCAGAGATGGCGAGCTCTAATGTCCCTTGGTGTGTTCTTGTGGGATCAAGGTTGACAGGAAGTAGTTTTGGAGCTAAAGATGCAACGAAGACTTGCACAACAAGGTTGATCCTCCTAGTTAATTGCTTGGACTTTGATCTTGTCATTGGACCAGGTCGAACTATTGGCATTGGTATTGGAGTTGGTTTGTGGTCTGAACCGATGTCCTCATCATTCCCTCCCTCTTCAAAAGGTTTTGACCCCAAAACAGTTTCTCCTGCATCAAAGGAGGATAAATCCGCAACATTGAATGTATGTGATATATTAAACTCACCTGGGAGCTCAAGTTGGTAAGCATTGTCATTGATACGCTTAAGGACTTTGAAAGGACCATCTCCTCTTGGTGCTAGCTTGGACTTCCTCTTTTGTGGAAACCTTTCTGATCTCAAATGTAACCAAACCCACTCTCCTGGTTCAAAGATAACCTCCTTCCGTCCCTTATCAGCTCTCCTCTTATACTCTTCAGTCTTCTTCTCAAGGTTTTCCTTGGCCTTAAGATGAATCTGCTTGATAATCTCTCCTCGTTTCAATCCGTCTAAGTTAACTTGGTCAGCTTGTGGAATGGGTGTAAGATCCAACGGTGATAGGGGATTCAATCCGTAGACAACTTCAAAAGGTGACAACTTAGAAGCAGAGTGAGTAGCACGATTATATGCGAATTCAATAAAAGGTATGCATTCTAACCATGTTGTCATATTTTTACCAAGTGTAGCGCGAAGGAGTGTAGAAAGTGTGCGATTTACTACCTCGGTTTGGCCATCTGTTTGAGGATGGCAAGTGGTAGAGAACAATAGTTTTGTACCTAGCTTCTTCCAAAGTGTTCTCCAGAAGTGACCAAGGAACTTAGTGTCCCTATCCGACACAATTGTTCTCGGAATCCCATGCAAGCGAACCACCTCCTTGAAGAATAGATTAGCAATCTGTGTGGCATCATTGGTCTTGTTACATGGTATAAAGTGAGCCATCTTCGAGAATCTGTCTACTACCACGAAGATAGAGTCCTTGTGCTCGATCTTTGGTAATCCTAGCACAAAATCCATAGAAATGTCTACCCAAGGGGCGTTAGGTATTGGTAAAGGTAAATAAAGACCATGAGGATGTGACCTGGATTTTGCTTTATGGCATTCCACACATCTTGAACAGAATCTCTCAACATCTTTCTTCAAGTGTGGCCAATAGAAATGATCCATTACTATGGCTAATGTTTTGTCGACACCAAAATGCCCCATTAGGCCCCCTCCATGTGCTTCACTTAGCATTAATTCTCTCATAGATCCCTGCGGTATACACAAACGTTTATCTTTAAACATAAAGCCATTTTGTAAGTAGAACGAACCGTGAGGTCCTTTGCTGCATTGTTGGAAGCTCTCGCTGAATTCAGGATCGTCTTTGTATTGTTCTTTGATGTGTTCAAATCCCATAATCTTTGCCTCCATAGTGGCAATAAGTGCATGTCTTCGTGATAATGCATCTGCCACAATATTCTCCTTGCCCTTCTTGTATTTGATAACATATGGGAAGGACTCTATAAACTCTAACCACTTAGCATGTCTTCTCTTGAGTGATGTTTGCCCACGTAGGTGCTTGAGTGTCTCATGATCCGTATGTATTATGAACTCCTTGGACAGCAAGTAGTGTTGCCATGTCTCTAAAGCACGAACAAGAGCATAGAGTTCCTTATCATAAGTTGGGTAGTTAAGAGTGGCTCCGCTTAACTTCTCACTGAAATAGGCTACGAGTTTCTTCCTTTGGTGTAATACTGCTCCGATCCCCATTCCCGAAGCATCACATTCTACCTCAAACATATCATTGAAATCAGGCAATGATAAGACCGGTGCTTGAGTGAGTCGTTCTTTCAAAGTGTTGAAAGCGGTGTCTTGGGCAGTTCCCCAATGGAAGGGCACATTCTTCTTGATCACAGCTGTAAGTGGGGCTGCTATGGTGCTAAAATCTCTCACAAACCGCCTATAGAAGCTGGCTAATCCGTGAAAACTTCTTACGTGGCCAATCGTAGAAGGTGTAGGCCAGTCTCTTATCGCTTTGATCTTCTCCTCATCTACTTGTAGTCCCTGTTCACTTAATACAAATCCTAGGAAAACAAGTTGGTTAGTACAAAAGGAACACTTCTTGAGGTTGGCATAAAGGCCTTCCTTGCGAAGTGATTTAAGCACTAGTTCGAGGTGTTGAAGATGATCAGCAAGGTTCTTACTATATATAAGTATATCATCAAAGTAAACAACCACAAATTTACTTATGAATTCACGTAGAACCTGGTTCATCAAGCGCATGAAGGTACTTGGTGCATTAGTTAAGCCGAAGGGCATAACTAGCCATTCGTATAAGCCTTGCTTTGTCTTGAATGCAGTTTTCCACTCGTCCCCTTCTCGCATTCTGACTTGGTGATAACCACTTTTCAAATCCACTTTTGAGAAGATGGTGGCACCACTCAACTCGTCTAGCATGTCATCGAGCCGTGGAATTGGATGTCGATATTTGATAGTGATGTTGTTAATAGCTCTGCAATCGACACACATTCGCCATGTTCCATCCTTCTTTGGCACTAAGAGGACCGGAACTGCACAAGGGCTAAGGCTCTCCCTGATGTATCCCTTATCCATCAAGTCTCGTACTTGCTTTTCTAACTCCTTACTCTCTTCGGGATTCATATGATAAGTTGGTTTGTTAGGCAACGCTGAACCTGGAACAAGGTCTATTTGGTGCTCAATGCCTCTTAGAGGTGGTAATCCAGGTGGTATATCTTCGGGAAAAACGTCCTGAAACTGATCTAACAGGGTCTGGACTTCAGGTGGTAAATCTAGCTCCTTAAAACCTGTGCTCAAACAATCTTTGAAAACCATTAGTAACATAGTGCCTTTAGCACTCTTAACACGGTTTAAATCTCCAGAAGTAATATACAAACTTGATTTACTAGACTTAGACTCATTGTTCATCCTGCTTTGAAGCTCATGAACTTCAGATGGACTTAAAGGAGCCAAGTTGTACTTACAGTCATTGAAGGTAAAACTGTAGTAGTTTGTACGTCCATTATGTGTAGTGGCTCGATCGAATTGCCACGGTCTACCAAGTAGTAGATGTCCCGCTTGCATTGGTACCACATCACACAACACTTCATCTTGGTACTTACCAACACTAAAGGGCACCGTAGCTTGCTCTGTCACCCTGAGTTCAGTTGTATCGTTGAGCCATTGAAGCTTATAGGGCCTAGGATGTTTCTTTGTCTCCAATCCTAGCTTATCCACCATAAACTTACTAGCAACGTTAGTACAAGATCCTCCATCGATTACAAGATTACATACCTTATTGTTGATCGTACAACGAGTGTGAAACAAGTTCTCCCTTTGTACTTTCTCCTCAGGTTGCACTAGAACACTTAGGACTCGTCTTGTGACCAAGAGATCTCCATGGTCTGGATACTCTACATCTTCAAGGTCATCTTGCTCTCTCTCTTCAAACTCATCGTGTGATTCATATCCGCCACTGGGAGTGATGATCATGACTCGCTGGTTTGGGCAGTCTCTAGCATAGTGTCCTCGTCCCTGACATTTAAAACAAGTAATATCACGAGTACGAGATTGACTTGGGTTAGTAAACTTACCTGGTTCTTGTCGCGAGCTAGAGGGTTGTTCACTAGTTTTGCCTTTGGATCGAGTATCAATCTCATTAGCTTTGCCTTTCTCCATAGGTTTGTTGTTGCTTGCTTGCCAAGGCTGTTGGTTTCGGTTTCGATTAGACATAGAGGTCTTCTTCTTGTTCTGTTGTTCTACTTGTACAGATAAGTGCAGCAACTCATGTAGACCGCTGTATCTTGCCCTCTCCACCTTTCGAGCTATGCGATCATGAAGGCCATCTACAAACTGAGCCATTAAGGCCTCTTCTGATTCTTCTAACTCTAATGAGTTCATAAGCTTCTCAAATTCTTCAAAATACTCTTCTACAGTCCGGTTTCCTTGTGCAAGCTTCCTGAATCGCTTTTGAAGGTCTCGGTGGTAGTGCTCAGGAACATATCTCAACCGTAAGAGGTATTTCATGTCATGCCATGTTTGTATGGGACCAAAGAGTTGTCTCCTCCTCTCTGCAACAGTTCTATCCCACCAAGCTAGTGCATTTTCAGTGAGTTGTGCAGAAGCTAAAGCCACTTTCTTGTGCTCTCCATAGCCATAACATTCAAATATATACTCCATGCGCCTTTCCCAGTCTAGATACACCTCTGGATTCGACTTTCCAGCAAACGTGGGAGGTGTTAACTTTATCTCATGGTTAACTTCTCGCCGCTCACGCTCCCTATGTCGATTCCCTCTTATAGGATCACTTCTCCTCTGGTTTTGGCGTCTTAAGGGATCACGGTGAAAATCTTCTTCTGCCTCAGACATGCTTTCATCACCAGACTCATCTTCGTCTCTTTGATTGTTGACTTGAACATTTCTCCTAGCTGGAGGAGCTCCTTGTGCATTGTTTGGACCTCTCGGTTGAGGTTGTTCAAGGCGATCAATACGTTCCCCAAAACCTCGCAACTCAGTCCTCATTTCTGTGAGCATTTGTAGCAAGGCAGCTTGCGGATCGATGTTTTCATTGTTGTTTGTCTCTCCAACCATGATGAGTGTCTCTCTTTTCCTTGGAAACTCAACAGAAACAACAATTGGTTAAAAGCACCGAGTGTAATGCAATTGAAATTCAAACTAGAATCAAACAGTTCTCACAATCGATAGTCAATGATAACTGCAACTTAATCTATATGAAACTCAACAATCGAAAACACAAATCAATAAGAACTCAGAATAACAAAGTGAAACAACAATACGTAAACAGAAATGCAATAGGTAAACTTCTTTAGGGGTTTTGGTTCTTAAACAAGCTGGAAACAGAGATTGAAACAAAATATGAAGCAAAAACGTTTTTTTTTTTTTTCTATGGGTTAAAGGGGTTTTAAGAAATCTGAAACAGATATTGGAAACAACTGAAACAAAACTCAAAACAACTATGAAGCAAACAAAGCAGAAACAAATTCAAATCATAATTCAAGCAAATAAGAAAGGGATAGAGAAACCAAAGGTTGGGACCTTTGGCTCTGATACCAGATTATGTACGACTCGGTGGTGAGTCTTACAACCTGATTCGATGGCTGGAACCACAAGCTGGCGTTCGCTCTTTCTTGTGGTGGTTGAATGGTGGAAGATGGAATCAAACACGATGGTGTTCACTCTTTCGTGTGAGATCAGATTGTGGGGAGTGTTGATGGATTGATAGCACGACACAGAGTGATGATGATTCTCTGATACGGTACTGATGTTTACTCCTATGTGATTCACTCAAGAATGCTCAAAGAAAATTCAGTTCTTTATTGATAGGTAAAAAGTTGTGGTGGCTACAATGCTGCAATGGGACTTTATAAACAGTCCTTCAGCTTGAACCTTCTAGGGTTCTGACTCAAAACAACAAGAAAAGACTCAAAACAACAGGACTTTCAAAAGAAAACAGCAAGAAGTTTAAAAACTAATCTAAACAAAGTGCAGAGTTTCATTAAAGCCAAACAAGGAAACTATGGCCAGAACTTAAAAAAAAGAAGTGATTTCGTTTTTCTTGGTTCTTAGTGTTGTGGAAGGCTTGAATCACCTGCAAAGACAGTATATAAATTGAAAAACTCCCCTTGATGTGTTTCTTGGTCAGATGTGCTAAGAGCTTGAAAATTGGAGTAGAAATCTTCATGTAGTTCTTCTAGCTCTTCATCTTCTTCTGATGATGGTTCTTGATCAGTCTTGAAGATATCTTCTTCTTTCCTGTTTGGTGCAGAGATGGCGAGCTCTAATGTCCCTTGGTGTGTTCTTGTGGGATCAAGGTTGACAGGAAGTAGTTTTGGAGCTAAAGATGCAACGAAGACTTGCACAGCAAGGTTGATCCTCCTAGTTAATTGCTTGGACTTTGATCTTGTCATTGGACCAGGTCGAACTATTGGCATTGGTATTGGAGTTGGTTTGTGGTCTGAACCGATGTCCTCATCAACTTATCCGTGATAGCTTCGGCCTTGCTTCTTCTCTTGAGTGACCTTTCTAATACTCCCCCGCACTCTTAGCCGTCGTGAAGATTTGTGAACAAAGGCTAAGAGTGGAGATTGGCCTCGTCTTTGGCCTTTTTATATCATCGGCCTTCTTGAATTTGGTGTGAGACCGACCGATCCCATTCAAAAGACCGACCGGTCGGTTTGACAGATTTTGATGGTGTGGTTGATCCTTTGATCTTCACTTTCTTTCCACACCTCACTAAGCATTTGGATCTTCATGATCCTTTTGGTGGAGCTTTTGGTTCCGTGAGCAATACGCCTTCTACCCGTGAGTTCTTCCCCATTCACGCAATTTTATCGATTCGGAATTCTTCTCCACGGCTTGTCTTGAGGATTTGGAACGGCTCGTCGATTAGACAGCTACAAGTTCGGATTTTCCCTCTCGGGCTCGTCGATTATGTAGCCAACAGTTCGGATTTTCCTTTCCATCTCCTCCATGCTCGTGGCCACCATGTTTGTACTAAGTTTTGACCATAGAGAATAATGTTAATCAAGGAGAGTACTTAAGAGTGATAAACATCTCTTAAGTTACTAGAGTGTGTCCGAGACTTGGTAAATGATGGTCTAGTGCGGTCATGCCTTGGAAAAGCTAGGCCGCACCAAAGAGAGTCGAGGACGCACCAAAGAGAGTCTAGGCCGCATCAAAGAAAAGCTAGACCGCATCAATGGAGTAACGGTCTAGGGCGGTCTTGTGGCGGTCTAGTGAAATCATGACTTGGTTAAGCTAGGCCGCATAAGAAGACTCGCGGAACGGTACGCGGGAAAGACTTGACCCGCGGGAAGGATGATCGAGGCGCGGGACGGATGGATGCTTGACCCGCGGTACTACAGCATCGAGGCAAACATGCGGATCAGTTCAGCCCCGAAGACGCGCGTTCCTTCGTGGTCCCGAAAGCATTTGAATATTGGGAAAGAGGGGACCACGTGGTTCTGATTTGAATAAGAGAGGATAAGGTTACTTTAAGCTAGAAAACAAACTTTGCTTTATAACCTTATCTCTTCATAAAGCACATTTGCTTTATGCTTTATTTCCAACGTTCATATTATTTAGATCTGATCCAAATGTTGCTTTTACTCTATAAATATGTTATCTCTTTCATTTGTAATCTTTAAGCAAGTATAATAAATTCATATCTAAAGCTTGCTTCATTCTGATTTTGCTCTTCATCTTTATATCTCTCAAATCAGTCTTAACAATGTAGTTCTTGAGTGTTTATTAGTTCTTTATATACAAATCTCTTCTTAAACACTCTTAAACACTCTTTCTAAAATAATCTGTTCTTGTGATGATTCAACCATTGTAAAGGTTGGATCTTTTGTTTATGAACACCTTATGAACCCAAAATCTAACATGGTATCAGAGCAAGAGCTCTTGGGATTCTTAAAAGTGTTAGGTTGAATCGTTATAAGGATGTGTCAATCTTCCTTATGCGCTTAACCTAACCAATATTATGTGTTGTTTCCGCTGTGCTTGTATGGAAGAGATGGATCTCTTCTTTGGTTGTGTTGATGAAGACTCGGATCTATTGCTCGGAGAAAGCTAGATCCGGGATTGAAGAAAGAAGATGGAGGAAGCTTGAAGCTGTCCATTGAAGATTGAAAATGTGAAAGCCCGATGCTTTCATGAAGAAATGAGGAAGAAAGCTCAGGGCTTTCCCATGGAAGAAGAAGAAGAAGAAAGCTCAAAGCTTTCCATTGAAGAAGACGTGAAAGCCCGAAGCTTTCATGAACAAGAAGAGAACGGTGAAGAAACTCACGGCTTGAAAGTCGACCTAATCCGATGAGCAAGTCCCGTTCCATTGAAGAAGAAGCTCAAAGAAGAAGGTGATGGGATTGCCACCTAAGGAGCTCAAAAGCATTGGGTCCGGTATAAGTGAAGGCCGGATCTTGGTCCAAGTAAGCTAGGAGAAGCTTGCTTGTGAAACTCTTGAAGAAAACCCAAGTGTGGAGCTTGGTCATTAGTGTGAAGCAAATGGGATTCAAGGGAAGAAAACCATTAAAGATTGGAGCTTTCCTTTCCCATGAAGCTCAAGGATGGTTTACTCTCAAGAAGCCATTGATGGTGAGGTTAGATGAAGGAAGGATTGATTGGTTTGCTAGAGAAGGGGAATAGAATGCAAGTGGAGATTGTCAAATGGAGACCATTGGAGAGGAGAAGCATTCGGCCAAATGTCATTCAAACCAATGGAAGCTTGATTTGGGTTATTTCCTATCCTTACTCTCTTGGTGAATTGATATAAGATGAATCCATGATCTATCCAAAGAGAAACCATTCATGAGAATAGAGAACATTTCTTAATCTACCCCTTTCTTATTCTTCAAAATCTTTTTATTCTCTTATATTCTCTATAATCTTTACAAATCTCTATAATATCTATACTCTTTAGTTCTCTATTCTCAAACAGTTTGGAACCTAGCCTAAACACCATTTAAACACTCGCCCAAATCCCTTAAAAGCTCTTGGTTACTCTTGGTTTATGTTGAGAACTCTTGTGTGAATATCCTATCGGTCCAAGTAATGCTCTCTTGATCGAAACTCGCCTTAAGTGTGAAGCATAGTTACTCTCGATCATTATTCTCTCGGGTTGATTATGAATGAGCACTTAAGGTCCATTCTTGTGATGAAAACATTGTGAAAAGATTGGTGTTGATAACATTGATTGGATGGGAAACATTGATGGGAATGGTTGGATTGCTTGGTGTTGTGTTTTTGGTATGTTTTTGTAGCGGTTCTTGTTTGATTGAGCTATGGAACCGATGGACACTCAAGCTACCCAAGAAGATGTAACTAGCCTTTGAAGGTCAATCTTGAAGTCATTCCAAAAGAGCCAAAGTAGCCGTGAATGGTGAAGAAGGGTTGATCAAGCCAATGTTTTGACGTTGTTGCGGAAGCTAAAAGAGATTGAGATGCTTCGGATGGTGATTAGGCTTGGCGTTGAGGAAGGTTACATAGGCTTGGAATCCAAGAAGCGATGAAAGAGAAGAAATGGCGCTTGGTTGTGGTAATCGAAAGGAGCAAGAGGAAACCGTGAGAAGAAGATTGGAGCTTAGGGTGGAATGACTCAAAGGGTATGATGAGAGAAGTGAAAGGCGGTCCAAGTCACACTAGTGTTTTGCGTGAATGGAGGAGGACTCATGAGGTTGAAGGCGTATAGCTCAAGGAACCCGAAGCTCCACCCGACCAAAGGGAAGAGAACCGTGGGATGCAAGAAGCATTTAAAATCACGATGAATCCAAAAGTCCTTTGGCGTTTTGGTGTGAATGGAGGAGGACTCACAAGGTTGTATGGCATGAAGCACAAGGAACCGAAAAGCTCCACCACTTGGATCAAGAAGAAGATGGTCCGAGTCGTTTTAGATTGGTGTGGAAAGCAAGTGAAGATCAAAGGATCAACCACACCACCGAAATGAAAAGGCTACTCTCTAAACTCTTAATCTTTTAAATATGTTCAATTATAATTGTTTGGTTCTTTGATTGCTTGCTTGGTTCATTGGTGTATACTTTAAGCTTTCTATTGTTTGAATTATGTTAAGGTTCAAGGAGAAGAAGAATGGAGTAAGCCAATGATCGTGAGACGAAGAGGAAGCATCAAGACCGGCGATTTTCAACCTTAGTCTTTGTGTTCACGACGACTAAGGTTGAGGGGGAGTATTAGAGAGGAAGCATGAAGAAGAAGAGCAAGGCCAAGGCAAGAGAAGAGAAGCCGAGGACCGAAGCTCAAGAAGAACAAGACCTTGATTGAATTTCCCTAAAGATCATTGAGTTGGTACTCTTTTTCCTTAGTAGAGTTTTATCCCAATGGGTTTTATCTACTAAGGTTTTAATGAGGCCTCTCCTTGTTCTCCAAGTTCATCCTTCACATTGTTGCGTATGAACTTGAGGGGGAGTGTTAATCAAGGAGAGTACTTAAGAGTGATAAACATCTCTTAAGTTACTAGAGTGTGTCCGAGACTTGGTAAATGATGGTCTAGTGCGGTCATGCCTTGGAAAAGCTAGGCCGCACCAAAGAGAGTCGAGGACGCACCAAAGAGAGTCTAGGCCGCATCAAAGAAAAGCTAGACCACATCAATGGAGTAACGGTCTAGGGCGGTCTTGTGGCGGTCTAGTGAAATCATGACTTGGTTAAGCTAGGCCGCATGAGAAGACTCGCGGAACGGTACGCGGGAAAGACTTGACCCACGGGAAGGATGATCGAGGCGCGGGACGGATGGATGCTCGACCCGCGGTACTACGGCATCGAGGCAAACATGCGGATCAGTTCAGCCCCGAAGATGCGCGTTCCTTCGTGGTCCCGAAAGCATTTGAATATTGGGAAAGAGGGGACCACGTGGTTCTGATTTGAATAAGAGAGGATAAGGTTACTTTAAGCTAGAAAACAAACTTTGCTTTATAACCTTATCTCTTCATAAAGCACATTTGCTTTATGCTTTATTTCCAACGTTCATATTATTTAGATCTGATCCAAATGTTGCTTTTACTCTATAAATATGTTATCTCTTTCATTTGTAATCTTTAAGCAAGTATAATAAATTCATATCTAAAGCTTGCTTCATTCTGATTTTGCTCTTCATCTTTATATCTCTCAAATCAGTCTTAACAATGTAGTTCTTGAGTGTTTATTAGTTCTTTATATACAAATCTCTTCTTAAACACTCTTAAACACTCTTTCTACAATAATCTGTTCTTGTGATGATTCAACCATTGTAAAGGTTGGATCTTTTGTTTATGAACACCTTATGAACCCAAAATCTAACAAATAAGGGGTCCGGTCATAACTAGCACAAACTTGGTTTCTTCTTTAGCTCAATTCCACTCTTTGAAATTCCAAGTCTTTTCTCAACCTACCTTAACGCCAAGCCCAATACCGCCGAAGCCTCTCAATCTCTTTTAGCTCTTCGGAAGCCTCAAAACATTGGCTTGTTCAACTATACTTCACCATTCATGATTTTGGGCATCCTATTGGCCTCATGAATGACTTCAAGTTGACCTTCAAAGGCTATTTGCTTCTTCTTGGATTCCTTGAGTTTATTTTCACCTTGCATAAACACAATAAACAAATTGGATCAATCACATTCAAATATTTAAGTTTAAAATCAATCCAATTTCATCATGATTTTAAACATTCTATCTTCAATTCGTTTATAGGTTCCAAATTAGCAAGCATATCATTTTTAAGAAATCAAAATTTCTTTTAATCAACCGGTTCTTCCACAACCGATTTCTTTAATTAACCGGATATTCAAATAAAAATCAAAAGAGAGGAAAAATTTAGAACTCCCTCTTTCTTCCAATTCGGATTGGAAGTGTGAACACCATGGAAGCTTGTAGCTTCTTGAAGAATTTCGAAACCTCTTGTGTGGTCACCTTTGAACCGCACAATCATCATCTCCTCGATGAATAAACTTGGGATTGGATTCAACGTGATTTTAAATGCACAAAGGCATCCCACGCTTCTCTCCCACAACAATTTCCCATGATCCGGCTCCATGGTGAGAGTGCTTAAGATCCCATGAGTTCTTCTCTCATTTTCCCACTTGTTTGAGCCGGTCATTCATTGAGCTCCAAGGATGGCAATTCATCACCCTCTTCTTTTGAGCTTCCTTATCAAAATAGTAATCAAAGAGAATTAGTAACCAAGATTTTGTAACCGAGAGATTAGAGATTTAGTAACCGAGAGAATGAGAGATTAAGTAACCAAGAATGAGAGAATAAGAAGAGAGATTTTGGGATTAGAATTTGTAACAAAAATTCGGCTCCATGGGCGGGAATACTCAAAATTTCCTTGAGTTGTTTTTCCTTATCACCCCACTTGTTTGAACCATCTTCAACTAGCTCCAAAAGTTGGAAATTTACTCCCTTTTATGAGAACCACCTTCTTGTTTGAGCTTCTTTTCTTCTTTAACCTTTTGGATTTGAAAACACAAACAAAAGCTTTTGGTAACCAACATTTCAAGCTTTTGAAATTGAATTTTTCAAAAGAACTTTTAAACCAAACTTTTTAAATCAAACTTTTCAAAATCACTAGGATTTCTTCAAAGATTTTCGAAATACAAACACTTTTCTTTAACATAAATAAAATCCGGTTTAAAGAAAACAAAACTTTAAACTTTTGAAATCAAAATTTTTCAAACTTTTGAAATACTTGCAGCAGAAAAACAACTTAGAATTTGTGTTGGATTAAGCGCATAAGGAAGATGAACACATCCTTATAACGATTCAATCCAACAAATCAAAGAAATCAAAATTTTCTATCTTTTGAAAATCAAAACTGAATACTCCAAATCTTCTAACCCAAGAGCTTATGCTCTGATACCATGTTGGAATTTGATGAGTCTAAGCTCATCTATGAAGAACAAACACCTAAAAATGTTAAAGAAAGAATCCACACAAACCGGTTTCATCAAAACCGAGTATTACATGTGTGGATAGATTTGGAGTTTGATAAGAAGAAATAAGGTAGATTATCAAAGGAAAGTTACATAAAGGATGGGGTTTGATTCATAAGAATCAAACCCATAACTTAGTTCCTTTAATGATCTACATTGAAAATACTAAAAGAAAACTTAAGTAAGATAAATGAAGAACAAGAGTTTTCTCTCTTTTTATTAGAATACTTGGATACATACAAATGAATCTTACAACTTGTATTTATAGAGGAAACAACTCCTACAAAAGAGAAAGAAAAGAGCCGTTGGAATTTTGGCCGTGGCAGTCGTGTCGATCGACACTACTTGTGTGTGTTGATCGACACGCCTTCTAAAACGGTCGAATCTCAACGGTCGGATCGCAACGGTCGAATCGCAACGGTCGGATCTCAACGGTCGAATTCAAACTTTGGGACTCGTGTCGATCGACACAACTCCTTGGTGTCGATCGACGCCTTCGTTCCGCATCTCTTCTTCCACAGAGACTGGAGTGTCAATCGACACTCTACTCTGTCGATCGACACACTTGTCTATTTTTCCCAACTTCCATTTTTCACCATTTTCTCGTGCGGCCTCCTTCATTCTTCATCCGGCCTCACTCCATCTTAACTTGAATGGCCTAGAACGCCACTTACCAAGCCTTGAACATGCTTGGCCTTCCATTCCCCAAAGTCACCCGAATATCTCTCACTTTGGATCATCTTGTTTCTTCTCTTGAATACCTTTATGTTCTCCTTGTTTAACACTCCCCCGCAAGTTAATACGCAGATGAAGTGAAGTATTAACTTGGAGATACAAGGAGAGACCTCATTAAAACCTTAATGGGAAAACCCTTTGGGACAAAACCACACTAAGGAAAAAGAGTATCAATCCAAGATCTTAAGGGTTTTAAACCAAGGTCTTGAGCTTCACCTCGGCTTCTCTTTGTTCCGCCTTGGTCTTGCCCTTCTTCTTTGAGCTTCGGCCTCAACTTATCCGTGATAGCTTCGGCCTTGCTTCTTCTCTTGAGTGACCTTTCTAATCCTATTAAGACCAGTTGGTCTCATTTCCCGTAAAGTGGACCGGCTTAAGGAGAAAAAGTGGACCGGTCGATCTCGAAGCTAAGAAGAAGGTATAAAAAGGCCAAAGACGAGGCCAAACTCCACTCTTAGCCTTTGTTCACAAATCTTGACAACGGCTAAGAGTGCGGGGGAGTATTAGAACGGTCACTCAAAAGAAGAAGCAAGGCCGAAGCTATCACGGATAAGTTGAGGCCGAAGCTCAAAGAAGAAGAGCAAGACCGAGGCAGAACAAAGTGGAGCCGAGGTGAAGCTCAAGACCTTGGTTTAAAACCCTTAAGATCTTGGATTGATACTCTTTTTCCTTAGTGTGGTTTTGTCCCAAAGGGTTTTCCCACTAAGGTTTTAATGAGGTCTCTCCTTGTATCTCCAAGTTAATACTTCGTCCTACTGCGTATTAACTTGCGGGGGAGTGTTAAACAAGGAGAACACAATGGTGTTCAAGAAACGAAGCTAAGTTGCCCATAAAGAAACTATGTTCCGGTAACATTGGGAAATGGAAGGCCAAGCACGTTCAAGGCTTGGTAAGAGGCGGTCAAGGTCACTTAAGTATCAAGGAAGTGAGGCCACATGAAGAATGAAGAAGGCCGCACGTCAAAATGGTGAAAAATGGAAGTTACTTTCAGGAAAGAATGTTGGTGTCGAGCGATACTAGGAGAGTGTCGCTCGACACCCCGTATCCGGGACGGTCGGCATCGACGCCACTCGTCCCGCGGGTCGAAGAAGGATCGGGGATGCACGTGCCGCGGGAAAACATGCGGATCCAAAGAGAGTGTCGAGCGACACCAAGGAGGGGTGTCGCTCGACGCGACTGTCCCGTGGTTCGGGAATCGAGCATCGGGCGTTGCCTGTAACGAAGATTGTCGATGGTGTTAAACTGGAGCCATCCTGATCAGAAGAGGGACCGAACGGTCTAGTATTAGGACCGGTCGGTCCACTTTCCAGAGACTTACCCGATCCGCGGGTCGAGAGGAGGATCGACCGGTCCATGAGGAGAACGAGTCGCGTCGAGCGACACCAAGGAGTGGTGTCGCTCGACACGAAGCCCAGATTTGAAAAAGAGCCGTTTGATCATCCGACCGTTGCGAATCCGACCGTTAGAGAGGAGTGTCGAGCGACACCCCATGAAGTGTCGCTCGACACCACAGCCTGATTGCTCAAAAGTGGACAAGTCACTTTCATACTTTGTGATTCAATCCCTCCTTCCATTTGATCTGATCCCCAACGGTCATATTGACCTTGGTTGCCTATTTATATGTTGTTTTAGTCATTGTAAACATTAACTTGAATCAATAAAAAGAAAATCAAGTTCACTTTTACTCTTTCTCTCTTATTTTTCCATAGTATCTCAAAATGTAGTCTTAGAGAGATTATAGTGTTTAGGGTGAGATACATTTGAATTGAACCCATATTATTAAGTCTATTCTAGCTTAATCGTTCTTATTTAACTCCAAATCTTTCCACACATGTAATACTCGGTTTTGTATAAACCGGTTTGTGTGGATTCTTTTTTAAACACATTTAGGTGTTTGTTCGTCATAGATGAGCTTAGACTCATCAAATTCTAACATGGTATCAGAGCATAAGCTCTTGGGTTAGAGATTTGGAGTTATTCGGTTTTGATTTTTCAAAAGATAGAAAATTTTGATTTCTTTGGTGTGTTGGGTTGAATCGTTATAAGGATGTGTTAATCTTCCTTATGCGCTTAATCCAACACAAATTCTTGTTAATTTTCCGCTGCTCAAAATGATTTCAAAAGTTTGTGATTTCAAATTTGAAAAGTTTTGGTTTGGAATCTTTCTTGAAAATTCGGTTTTAAAGAAGTTGTTTTGAAAATCTTGGTGAGCCTTTGTTGCTCTTGTTAAATCTTTGTCCAAGTAAGCTAATAAGAGATTGAGATTGCTTACTTGAGAAATTCTTGAAGTGAACCGATGTGAATTCCGGTATCACAATCTCTCATTCTCTCGGTTACTAAATCTCTCATTCTCTAAATCTCTTGGTTACTTATTCTCTAAATCTTGGTTACTATCTTTGTTGAAGGAAGAGATCCATGGGATGCCTTTGTGCATTTAAAATCATGATGAATCCAATCCTAAGTTTTATGGGAGAGAACCGTGGGATGCCAATGACGCATTTAAAATCACGATGAATCCGAACCCAAAAGTCGTTCATCAAGGTGTTGATGATTTGGTGGTTCAAAGGAGACCACTCAAGATGTTACAAAAGCCTTCAAGAAGCTACAAAGTATTGACCTTAGTACCATCAAAATGTGCTAAGGGAAAGAAAATGAATAAGAGTGTCGATCGACACTAGTATCTGTCGATCGACACTCATGTCTCTGGAAATATTGGATCAGAAGAGTGTGTGTCGATCGACACTAAGGTGTAGTGTCGATCGACACGAATGGGAAGACGCGGAAAGAGGGACCAGGAAGGCCCGTGTCGATCGACACCAAGGAGTGGTGTCGATCGACACGCGACCCAGATTTTGAATGTGGTCCCAAATTTTATCTAGAAACATTGTGGTCCCAAATCTTATCTTCTTCCCAACGTTATGATCCTCTCTTTTCTTATATATATGTATTTCTTCTCTTTGTAACATTATCTTTGAATAATAAGAAAATCTTTCAAAGTTCATACTCTTTTCTCTCCATGGCTACATAATCTCTCACTCTCTCAATCTTCACTACTCTTCACTCAATCTTACTCTAAATCTCTCACAAATCTAACATGGTATCAGAGCAAAAGCTCTTGGGATTCTAAATTTGTTAGATTGAATCGGTATAAGGAGATTTTTCATTCTCCTTATGCGCTTAATCTAACATACATTCTTCATCTTGGTTTGAATCCTTCCAAAAGCTCAAAGCTTTCATCTTTCTATCCCAAAAGCTCAAAGCTTTCTTTTTCATCTTTCTATCCCAAAAAAAGCTCAAAGCTTTCTTCATTTCTCTCATAAAGCTCAAAGCTTTCTCAAAACAACAAAAATGATGAATGTGTTCGAAAACACTAAACCGATTGTTGCTCCGGTGGTTCTTAAAGGAGGAAACTACCTCCTTTGGTCAAGGACTACCAAAACCGCCTTGTGTGGCCGTGGGTTGTGCAGTCACATCGATCACTCTCTTCGTGAAGCTACCTATGATGGTTCGTCGGATGAGGAAGAAGGTGAAGCGGCTAGAGTGGCGGATGTTAGATTTTAGAGAATAAGAGAGAAAAATAGAGATTTGGATCGGTTTAGAGATTAGGAGAATATGAACTTGAAAAACATTTTTATTATTCAAGCTTAAGGAATACAAGATCAGAACTAACCCATAAATAGCAAAGACTAGGTTGGTCAGCATGACCGGATTTAAAAGTTGAACAAAATGAGTAAAAAGTGTCTCGGTACATTGCCCGGACCGCGGTACGTGCCTTGCCCGAGTTCCGTACGTCCGCAGCGTCCTTATCTGAACGTTTGCATCACGGATCAGCACATGACCCGATAACCCGGTAAGGGTCTGCGTGATTCCGGTGATTCTCAAAGGGGGAAACTACTTACTATGGTCAAGAACTACCAAGACCGCTCTTTGTAGCCGCAGCTTATGGAGTCACATTGACCTCGAGACCAGGCCCGTGTATGACTCATCCGAGGAAGAAGATGAGACGGTCGTGAGTAAACGAGAAGCTAAGTGGTTTCAAGAAGATCAAACGGTGTTGGCAGTCCTTCAAAATGGTCTTGAATCATCAATTCTCGAAGCATACTCTTATTGTGAAACCGCATCTGAACTTTGGGAAACATTGAAGAATGTGTATGGGAATATCTCAAATCTTTCTCGTGTGTTTGAAGTCAAACGAGCTATCAACAATCTACACCAAGAAGACATGGAGTTTACTAAGCATTTTGGTGTGTATCGGTCCCTTTGGGCTGAGCTTGAGATGCTTAGGCCAAGCTCTATCGATCCGGTGGTCCTCAACGAACAGAAGGAACAAGACAAGGTATTCGGACTTCTCCTTACATTGAACCCGGTGTTCAATGATCTTGTCAAACATATCCTCCGATCCGAGACTCTCCCAAGCCTTGAGGATGTATGTGCACAAATCCAAAGGGAACAAGGGTCTCTTGGGCTCTTCGGTAGTAAGGGGGAGCTTCCAATGGCTAACAAAGGGGTGTTCAAGGGCGATGACAAACGATCTAAGTATTGGTGTGATCATTGCAAGAGAAAGGGCCACTCTAGGGAGAGATGTTGGCTCATCCATCCACACCTAAGGGAAAAGTTCTATGCCGACCGTGCTAAAGATGAACGTGCAAGGGCCAACTACTCAACTGCGAAGATCGATCAAAATCATCACGGACCAGCAAAGCAAGAAGGAGAGACGAGCCAAGGAGGAGACTATGTGAGGAAGTCCGATCTTAAAGCTCTCATCAAGTCCTTTGCATCACTCAACCAATCTGGTAAAACCTTCTACTCTCTTAAACCTAGTGAATCTCTTGTGGTTGATTCGGGTGCTACTCATCATATGATTAGTAATTTGAATCTTCTTGAGAACCTAGGACCATCTAAGGGTAATGTGATGATTGCAAATGGGGATAATATACCTATTAAAGGAATTGGAGACTTGAATCTATTTAACAAAAGCTCAAAAGCTTTTTATTTACCGAATTTTGAATCAAATCTACTTTCGGTTAACAAAGTAACTAAGGATTTGAATTGTTATGCAATCTTTGGTCCTAATGATGTCCATTTTCAGGATATTGATTCGGGAAAGATAATCGGAAGTGGTGGTACCAAGGATGATCTATACATTCTTGAAGACTTATCATCAATTTCATCTAGTTCTTGTTCATTTAAATCTTGTTTAGGAGTTGCTAATAATGCCATTTGGCACGCTAGATTAGGACATCCGCATTCTCGTGCTTTTGAAATAATGCTTCCCAATGTTTACTTTGATCATTTGAGTTGTGAAGCTTGTATCCTTGGAAAACATTGCAAAACCGTATTTCCTCAATCATCTACTATTTATGAAAATTGCTTTGATTTAGTACATTCGGATGTGTGGACTTCACCTTGCTTATCTAGGGATAATAATAAATACTTTGTTACATTCATTGATGAAAAATCTAAGTACACTTGGGTTACTCTCTTGCCTTCGAAAGATCGGGTCATTGATGCATTCATAAACTTTCAAAACTATATTGCTAACCAATACAATGCCAAAATTAAGATCTTTAGGACAGATAATGGAGGAGAATACATGAGCAATCGGTTCAAAGAACACCTCTCAAAGCATGGAATCTTGCACCAAACTAGTTGTCCGTATACTCCACAACAAAACGGAGTAGCCGAGAGAAAGAACCGTCACTTGATGGAAGTATCCCGTGCTATGATGTTCCACATGAACGTTCCAAAAAGTTTTTGGGGAGATGCGGTGATGCTAGCATGCTACTTGATCAACCGAATTCCTACAAAGATCTTAGGAGATACTTCTCCATTCGAGGTATTAAACCAAACCCGTCCATTTATTGAACATCTAAGAGTGTTTGGTTGTCTTTGTTTTGTGTTAGTACCAAGTGAGTTGCGGACCAAGCTAGATGAGAAGAGCAAAAGATGCATTTTTCTTGGCTACTCAACAACGCAAAAGGGTTATAAGTGCTATGATCCGATCACAAGAAAGACATGGGTGTCTAGAGATGTCAAGTTTATGGAGACTCAAGGATATTATAGCGTTAGGGTTAGAGATGAGTTGAAAGACTTGGCTACCCCGTCGGACCTTGGCTCCAATCTTCGATTCCTTCTTCAACATCTTGGGAATCCTGAGCCAAGAGACAAAGTAGGTGAGATCACTCAAGTAACATCTACCGAAGCTCAAGACATAAATCAAGAGTCGGCTAATGAGGAAGAAGTGCATCCGACTACTCAAGAGGAAGCTCAAGTGGAAGACCAAGTGATTCAGGAAGAGTCTAGTGAACCAGTGTTAGAGAATGAAGCCGAAGCCACAACCATTGTGGAGGAAGCAGAGCCTGTTCTTAGACGAAGCACACGAATAAGGAGGGACCCATCTCAATGGAAAGAGACTAGAGTTTACTATAATCATCAAGCTGTGGCTCATCCGATTCAAGCTATGTGTTCGATCGACCTCTTACCTTCCTCTCATCGGGCTTTTCTTGTAAAAATTGATGAGCATACTATCCCACGTTCTTATGATAAAGCCATGGAAGATGAACATTGGATTGAGGCAGTTGATGATGAGGTAGGAGCTATGGTGAAGAATCACACTTGGGATGAAGCGGATCTTCCATTTGGCAAGAAGGCCGTGAGCTCAAAATGGGTGTTCACAATAAAGTACTTGAGAAATGGTGATCTTGAGAGGTATAAGGCTAGATTGGTTGCAAGGGGGTTCACTCAAACTTATGGAGACGATTATACGGATACTTTTGCTCCGGTGGCTAAGTTAAACACGGTTAGAGTCGTGTTCTCCTTAGCGGTGAATTTGGATTGGGAGCTTTGGCAAATGGATGTTAAGAATGCTTTCTTGCAAGGAGACCTCGAAGAAGAAGTTTATATGACGCCACCTCCCGGTCTTGAGAAGTCCATTGCACCCGGGAAAGTGCTAAGGCTAAGGAAGGCTATTTATGGTCTCAAACAATCTCCGAGAGCGTGGTACAAGAAACTTAGTAGTATACTCAAGGAGAAGGGCTTCAAGAAGTGTGAACTAGACCATACGCTAGGAGAAGGGCTTCAAGGAGGAAATCTTGTGACTTGGAGAACAAAGAAGCAAAAAGGAGTGTCGGACTCAAGCGCGGAAGCCGAGTATAGGGCGATGAAGAAGCTAACTAATGAGCTTACTTGGTTGAGAGGAATCTTGGCTCATATGGGAATTGAATGGGAAAAACCGATGGTAATGCATTGCGATAATCAAGCCGCAATCCACATTGCTACCAATTCGGTATTTCATGAGAGGACGAAGCACATTGAGTTGGATTGTCACAAGGTTCGAGAAAAGATCGAGCAAGGATGGACACTACTGTGTTACACAAGGAGCGAAGACCAACTAGCGGATATCTTCACCAAATCCGCAAGTCTTAAGGTTTGCAATCACATTCTTAGCAAACTTGGACTTGTGGATTTGACCCATCCGTAGAAGACCCCTTACTTGCAATCATCATACTCTTTTTCCCTTAGCGAAGTTTTGTCCCACGTGGTTTTTCTTTGCTAAGGTTTTTAATGAGGTGATGGTTGTGAGTTTCCAAGTTAAACATAAACTCTTTATGTTTAACTTGAGGGGGAGTATTGACCTTAGCATTCTCATTAAGTGCTAAGGAAATAAAGAATGACCAAAACAAATAAAGGGTGGAAATTGGTTCGGAGGATCTCGACCCGCGGTAAGGTTACTCGAGGCGCGGGTCGTCTTGGCATCGAGGATCGCTCGTTCTGCGGTACGTGTCCGGTACGCGGGAAGGTTTGGCCGATACGCGGGAATCAAAACTCTGCGTTCCACAACGGTCTTCAAGCGGTCTTCAGCGGTCAACGGGCGGCCTTACAGCTGGAGGATAAGGTGGAGTGAAGCCGCGTCCGTACGGTGGATAAGATCCACCTTTATGTCGTCATTTCACCTTTATCCCAAACGGTCATGTGGACCTTATCTCCTTACCTAGTATTTTCTATTTATGGATTGATTCCAATCATTTGTAAAGTTATCTTGAATGAGAAATGTTTCAAGTTCATAAACTCCCTATTCTTCCCTAATCTCTATAATCTCCATTAATCTCTAAACTCTTTCTAATCTCTTCTAATCTCTTCTAAAACTTCCGCTTAATCTCATAAATCTTACATTTTATTCCACTTGGGTAAATTACCCAATATTATTTATTTCCCTAAGTACCGATGTAGCACTTAGTTCAACACTCCCCCTCAAGTTAAACATAAAGTATTTATGCTTAACTTGGAAAGCTCACAACTATCACCTCATTAAAAACCTTAGTAAAGAAAACCACGTGGGACAAAACTTTACTAAGGGAAAAAGAGTGTGATGGTTGCAAGCAAGAGGTCTTCTACGGATGGGTCAAATCCACAAGTCCAAGTTTGCCATAAAGATAAGTGCAAACCTTGAGACTTGCGGCCTTGGTGAAAATATCCGCTAGTTGGTCTTCGCTTCTAGTGTAACACGGTAGAGTCCATCCTTGCTCGATCTTCTCTCTCACTTTGTGACAATCGATTTCAATGTGCTTCGTCCTCTCATGGAATACCGAGTTCGTTGCTATATGAATGGCGGCTTGGTTATCACAATGCATGACCATCGGCTTCGTAGTTTCAATCCCCAAATGTTCAAGAATCCCTCTTAGCCAAGTGAGCTCATTAGTCAACTTCCTCATTGCTCTATATTCGGCTTCCGCGCTAGAACACGAGACCTCCTTTTGTTTCTTTGTTCTCCAAGTCACCAAATTCCCTCCGATGAATGTGCAATAGCCGGTTGTCGATCTTCTATCACTTCTATCTCCGGCCCAATCCGCATCACAATATCCAACCACATCGGAGTTCTCATTCTTTCCCATCCAAATTCCTTTTCCCGGACTCTCCTTGAGATACCTAAGTATCCTCTCAACCATTTGCCAATGGTATATCTTTGGCTCTTTCATATGTTGGCTTACTTGGTTAACCGCAAAGCATATATCCGGTCGTGTAAGAGTCAAGTAGATCAATTTCCCAACAAGTCTCCTATATCTAGAGGGATCTTCATACAACTCATCTTCGTGCTCCCCCTTTCGATCGGCTTTGTATCCTTCCTCCAATGGTGTCTTTGTCGGTTTACATGCAAGTTTCCCGGTTTCTTTCAACAAATCCAAGGTATACTTCCGTTGACTAATGTGTAATCCATTCTTGAACCGACACACTTCAATACCAAGGAAGTACTTCAATTCTCCAAGATCTTTGATTTCAAACACCGATTTGAGAAAATCCTTTGTTTCTTGAATTCCTTCTTTATCATCACCGGTGATTACCATATCATCAACATAGATCAACACAACTACCATTCCCTTTTTACTTTGTAGTGTAAATAGGGTATGATCAAGTTCACACTTCTTGAAACCTCTCTCCTTGAGAGTGCTACTCAACTTCTTGTACCAAGCTCGTGGAGATTGTTTGAGACCGTATATGGCTTTTCTTAGCCTAAGTACTTTTCCCGGAGCAATGGATGTCTCAAGCCCGGGAGGGGGCGTCATGTAGACCTCTTCTTCAAGATCTCCTTGTAGAAAGGCGTTTTTAACGTCCATTTGCCAAAGCTCCCACTCCAAGTTAACCGCCAACGAGAATACCACTCTAACCGTATGGAGCTTAGCAACCGGTGCAAATGTATCCGTATAATCATCTCCATACGTTTGTGTGAATCCCCTAGCAACCAACCGAGCTTTATACCTTTCAAGGTCACCATTGCTTAAATACTTGATTGTGAAGACCCATTTTGATGTCACGGCTCTCTTCCCAAACGGCAAATCAGCCTCATCCCATGTATGATTTCTTACCATAGCTCCTACTTCATCATCTACAGCCTCTACCCACTGTTCATTCTCCATAGCCTCCTCATAGGTCTTTGGAATTGTATGTTCGTCTATCTTGGTGAGAAAAGCACGATGGGAGGAAGGGAGAAAGGCGAGAGAACACACTGCTTGTATAGGATGGGTTACGGCTTGATAGTTGTAGTAGACTCTACTCTCTTTCCATTGAGAGGGATCTTTCTTGACCCTAGTACTTCTTCTAAGCACCGGCTCGACCGGAGCTTGAGTAACTTGAATCTCTTCTTCTTCTTGATGCTCCTCTTGTTCCACTAAAGTATCCTCTTGTTCTTGACCATCCTCTTGAGACACTTCTTGAGCATTGTCTGGATCTTGCACATCTTCTTGAACCACTTCTTGAGGTTCGGATGAGTTACTCGGTATGCTTTGAGATTCTTGACTTGGCGGAGACGGAACGGCCTTACCCATAGTGTCTCTTGGCTCTTGGGTTCCCAAGTTTTGAAGAAGGAACCGTAGATTAGAGCCAAGGTCCGACGGGATGGTTAAATCATCCAAGTTTTCTTTGGCATCCAAACCGTAATACCCTTTGTCCTCAATGAATTTCACATCCCTTGACACAACCGTCTTCCTTGTAATCGAATCATAACATTTATAGCCCTTTTGAGTAGTTGAGTATCCAAGGAAGATGCATCTCAAGTTCTTGGCATCTAGCTTGTTCCATAGCTCACCGGGTACTAACACAAAACAAAGACAACCAAAAACCTTTAGATGTTCAATAAAAGGTTTAGTTTTGTTTAATACCTCAAATGGTGCATAATCTCCCAAGATTTTGGTTGGTGTTCGGTTGATTAGATAGCAAGCCGTCATTACGGCATCTCCCCAAAATCTTCTTGGAACATTCATATGAAACATCATCGATCTAGAGACTTCCATCAAATGACGATTCTTCCGTTCGGCTACACCATTTTGTTGGGGGGTGTAGGGACAACTTGTTTGATGGAATATGCCTTGCTTTTAGAGGTGTTCTTTGAACCGGTTGCTAGTATACTCCCCTCCATTATCTGTTCTAAAAATTTTGATCTTTGCATTGTATTGGTTAGCAATATAAGCTTCAAAATTCATAAATGCCTCAAATACTCTATCTTTAGATGGTAAAAGTGTAATCCAAGTGTATTTCGATTTCTCATCTATAAAGGTGACAAAGTATTTGTTATTATCTCTAGAAATGCAAGGGGAGGTCCACACATCCGAATGAATCAAGTCAAAACAATTATCATAATTGGTAGTAGATTTTGGAAAAACCGATTTGCAATGTTTACCAAGGATACAAGATTCACAACTCAAATGATCAAAGTAAACATTAGGTAACATTATTTCAAAAGCTCTAGAATGAGGATGACCTAATCTAGCATGCCAAATCGCATTATTGGAAACTCCTAAACAAGATTTAAAAGAACAAGAACTAGATAAGCTTGACGAAATATCTTCAAGAACATAAAGATCATCCTTGGTACCACCTTCCCCAATTATCTTTCCGGACTTAATATCCTGAAAATGAACATCATTAGGACCAAAAATTGCATAACAATTCAAGTCTTTAGTTGCTCTTTTAACCGATAGTAAATTTGAGGTAAAGTTAGGCATATAAAACGCTTTTGAATCTTTATCAAATAGCCTCAAGGTTCCAATTCCTTTTATGGGAATATTATCACCATTAGCAATTTCAACATTACCATTAATTGATTTCACATTTTCAAGCATGTTCAAATTACTTATCATGTGATGTGAAGCTCCCGAATCAATTATCAAGGAACTATTAGGAGTTCGAGTAAAGAAAGTTTTACCGGATTCTTTGCTTGCGTTCAAGGCTTTAAAGAAAGCCTCCAAGTCGGATTTCCTCACATAATCTTCTTGGACCGCATCACTTCCTATCTTGACCGGTGTTGTGGGTTGGCTCTTCGGTTGATCACCTTTGGCCGAGACAAAGTTCACCTTAGAGGTATTAGCACGGTCGTTGTCCCTTGCTCGATCGTTGTAGAAGCGTTCCTTGAGATGTGGATGAAGCAACCAGCATTTATCCTTAGTGTGTCCCTTCCTTTTACAATGATCGCACCATCCCTTGGATTTCTTCTCATCAAACTGGTACACACCCTTGTTAGCCGTCGGAAGCTCCCCCTTACCACTAAAGAGCCCAAGAGATCCTTGTTCCCTTTGGATTTGAGCACACACATCATCAAGACTTGGGAGATGGTCCAATCTAAGAATATGCTTGATGAGATCGTTGAAGACCGGGCTCAATGTAAGAAGAAGGCCGAACACCTTATCTTGCTCCTTCCGTTCGTTGATTACCGTTGGATCGACCGAGCTTGGCCTAAGCATTTCTAGTTCAGCCCATAAGGATCTATATTTCCCAAAATGCTTAGTAAACTCCATGTCCTCTTGATGAAGATTGTTGATGGCCTTCTTTACTTCGAACACCCGAGAGAGATTTGATGTGTTTCCATACACGTTTTTCAAAGTTTCCCAAAGTTCCACCGCCGTCTCACAATAGGAGTAGGCTTCGAGAATAGCCGGTTCAAGCCCATTTTGAAGGATCGCCAACACCGTTTGGTCCTCTTGGAACCACTTGGCTTCCTTCTCCTTTACCGCCTCTTCATCCTCTTCTTCACTTGAGTCAAAAGCCGGCCTTGTAGAGATATCAATGTGGTTCCATAGACCTCGACCACAAAGAGCTGTTTTAGTGGTTCTAGACCACAATAAGTAATTCTCACCCTTGAGAACCACGGGAATCACCAAAGATTTAGTATTTTCCATGAGAACTTTCAAACTTAGATTGATTTTATCACAAAGTTTGAATCTTTAGAGTTGCCGTAACTAAAACTCTCTTCTAATATAGGTTAGGTTAAGCGCATAGAGAGAATGGATATCTCAATATAACGATTCAACCTAACACTTTAAGAAAGTTTCGGATCGAAGGATTTTTGAGATTTTAGACCGAGAGATTGATGAACCAAGAAGTTTATGAGATTTAGTAGAGATTAAGGATCGCAACCTGCTCTGATACCATGTTAGATTTTAGAGAATAAGAGAGAAAAATAGAGATTTGGATCGGTTTAGAGATTAGGAGAATATGAACTTGAAAAACATTTTTATTATTCAAGCTTAAGGAATACAAGATCAGAACTAACCCATAAATAGCAAAGACTAGGTTGGTCAGCATGACCGGATTTAAAAGTTGAACAAAATGAGTAAAAAGTGTCTCGGTACATTGCCCGGACCGCGGTACGTGCCTTGCCCGAGTTCCGTATGTCCGCAGCGTCCTTATCTGAACGTTGGCATCACGGATCAGCACATGACCCGATAACCCGGTAAGGGTCCGCGTGTTTATCCGAATACCCGGTACGTGACCCAGATCAACACGCGGACACTTCTCGTCTTGATCCTCGAAGCTTCTCGTCCCGCGGGTCCATCCGAACGTCCTGATGTCCGAGACTCCAACTGACCCGCGTACCGAACTGATCCTCGATGCTCCCAAGTATTGCGGACTGTCCTGACATCGAGCCGCTCCGTCCCGCGGATCACTTATCGTCTGATCCGCGGTTTACCCATCCGTTTTATTCCACTTGGGTAAATTACCCAATATTATTTATTTCCCTAAGTACCGATGTAGCACTTAGTTCAACAGCGGAGGCCAAGTGGTTTCAAGAAGATCAAACCGTTCTAGCCATTCTTCAAAATGGTTTGGAAGCATCAATCCTTGAGGCTTACTCCTATTGTGAAACGGCTAGTGAGTTATGGGAAACTCTCAAGAACGTTTATGGTAACGTTTCCAATCTCACTAGGGTCTTTGAGGTGAAAAAGGCTCTCAATGAGCTAAGTCAAGAGGATATGGAGTTCACTAAACACTTTGGGAGATATCGATCTTTGTGGGCCGAGCTTGAGATGCTTAGGCCAAGCACCATAGACCCGGCGGTGCTTAATGGAAGACGAGAGCAAGACAAAGTCTTTGGACTTCTCCTTACCTTGAATCCGGTGTACAATGACCTCATCAAGCATCTCCTCCGTTCTGATGTGTTACCAAGCCTTGATGATGTTTGTTCTCAAATCCAAAGGGAACAAGGATCACAAGGGTTATTCGGTGGAAAGGGGGAGCTTCACATGGCTAACCAAGGGTCTTACAACCGTCATGACAACCGGAGGAATGATGGAACAAGTCGGTATCTCAACCCCCATTTGAAGTGTGATCATTGCAAGAAGGAGGGCCACACCAAGGATAAGTGTTGGTTGCTTCATCCTCATCTCCGTACACCAAGAGGAACCAATCCGAATTATCACAAGGGGTCTCGGGCTAACTATGTTTCGGCTAAACAAGTTCAAGAAGGAACCGGGTCTTCTAAGCAAGGAGAGGAGGCTAACCAAGCCGACTATGTAAGGAAGACCGACTTGGAGGCTCTCATCAAGTCAATTGCTTCACTCAAAGAGTCCGGTAAAACCTTCTATACTCGTAAACCTAGTGATTCTCTTGTGGTTGATTCGGGAGCATCTCATCATATGATTAGTAATTTGAATTTGCTTGAAAAACTTGAACCTAGTAAAGGAAATGTGATGATTGCAAATGGAGATAATATTCCGATCAAAGGAATTGGGAACTTGAATTTGTTTAACAAAAGATCTAAAGCTTTTTACATGCCAAATTTTGAATCTAATTTACTCTCGGTCAAACGAATGACTAGTGATTTGAATTGTTATGCAATCTTTGGTCCTAATGACTTCCATTTTTAGGATATTGAGTCCGGAAAAGTGATAGGAGGTGGTGGTACCAAGGATGATCTCTATGTCTTAGAAGATTTATCACCAAGCTCATCTAGTTCATTTCGTTTTCAAACATGTTTAGGAGTAGCTAATAATGCGATTTGGCATGCTAGAGTAGGACATCCCCATTCTCGGGCTCTTGAAATAATGCTTCCCAATGTTTCCTTTGATCATTTGTCTTGTGAATCATGTATTCTTGGAAAACATTGCAAATCGGTCTTTACTAAATCTTCTACTATCTATGAGAATTGTTTTGATCTTGTTCATTCGGATGTTTGGACCTCACCTTGTGCATCTAGAGATAACAATAAATACTTTGTCACATTCATTGATGAAAAATCGAAATATACATGGCTTACTCTTTTACCTTCTAAGGATAGAGTCTTTGATGCATTTGTGAACTTTCAAACCTATATTACTAACCAATGTTGAGCCTAGTGATGTAAGGAGGATTGTTGAGCCTAGTAATGTGGAGGACTCGGTCAAGTGCAATCGGTCTGATGGCTCGGAGAAGAAAAGTCAAAGACTTAAGTTGAGTTTGAGTCAATGGTTGGAAGTCTTCAAAGCCAAGTCTTCTCAAGTGACAAAAGATAACTTAAGAGCTAGGTAAGAGCAAGTGGACAAGAGGGTGGATCAGATTTTAAAGAAGATATTTGTGATTAGTTGTTTAATCATATTTCTTAGATATTTGTAAGAATTGTGTGAAGAATAAGAGTAAGATTGAGAGAAGAGTGGAGAAATGAAGAGTAATGAAGAGTAAGAGAGATTTATGTAGCCATGAAGAGTAAAGAGTAAACTTTTTATTTATTTTTCCCAAGAGAGAGTCATACATCATCATTAGAACAGCCTATTTATAGAAAAGAAACAATAGGTCATGAGAAAAAGGATTTAAAACGGTCGGATAAGGTTTGGTGCGGCGTGAACCGGACTGGCGTACGGGCTGTCGTACCGCGGGACGAGAGCGGAACGCGTCACCACGTACCAGGACCGTTCCGCGTCCTTATGCATCAGGACGGGTGAAACGACAGCGTTTCGGGATAACACGCGGGTGGATCCGCGTGTTTATCCGAATACCCGCATGAAGATCCGACCCGCTTCACACGACCCGTTGCTGCGTCCGTCCCGTGTGTTGAACTAAGTGCTACATCGGTACTTAGGGAAATAAATAATATTGGGTAATTTACCCAAGTGGAATAAAACGAATGGGTAAACCGCGGATCAGACGATAAGTGATCCGCGGGACGGAGCGGCTCGATGTCAGGACAGTCCGCAGTACTTGGGAGCATCGAGGATCAGTTCGGTACGCGGGTCAGTTGGAGTCTCGGACATCAGGACGTTCGGATGGACCCGCGGGACGAGAAGCTTCGAGGATCAGGACGAGAAGTGTCCGCGTGTTGATCCGGGTCACGTACCGGGTATTCGGATAAACACGCGGACCCTTACCGGGTTATCGGGTCATGTGCTGATCCGTGATGCCAACGTTCAGATAAGGACGCTGCGGACGTACGGAACTCGGGCAAGGCACGTACCGCGGTCCGGGCAATGTACCGAGACACTTTTTACTCATTTTGTTCAACTTTTAAATCCGGTCATGCTGACCAACCTAGTCTTTGCTATTTATGGGTTAGTTCTGATCTTGTATTCCTTAAGCTTGAATAATAAAAATGTTTTTCAAGTTCATATTCTCCTAATCTCTAAACCGATCCAAATCTCTATTTTTCTCTCTTATTCTCTAAAATCTAACATGGTATCAGAGCAGGTTGCGATCCTTAATCTCTACTAAATCTCATAAACTTCTTGGTTCATCAATCTCTCGGTCTAAAATCTCAAAAATCCTTCGATCCGAAACTTTCTTAAAGTGTTAGGTTGAATCGTTATATTGAGATATCCATTCTCTCTATGCGCTTAACCTAACCTATATTAGAAGAGAGTTTTAGTTACGGTAACTCTATAGATTCAAACTTTGTGATAAAATCAATCAAAGTTTGAAAGTTCTCATGGAAAATACTAAATCTTTGGTGATTCCCGTGGTTCTCAAGGGTGAGAATTACTTATTGTGGTCTAGAACCACTAAAACAGCTCTTTGTGGTCGAGGTCTATGGAACCACATTGATATCTCTACAAGGCCGGCTTTTGACTCAAGTGAAGAAGAGGATGAAGAGGCGGTAAAGGAGAAGGAAGCCAAGTATTGACCTTGGCACCATCAAAATGTGCTAAGGGAAAAGAATAAGCAAGTGTGTCGATCGACAGAGGTAAGTGTCGATCGACACTCACCTCTCTGGAAAAACTGGAGGTGCGGAACGAAGGCGTCGATCGACACCAATGAGTGGTGTCGATCGACACGAGTCCTAGAGTTTGAATCCGACCGTTGGAGATCCGACCGTTGGAGAATCCGACCGTTGCTATCCAACCGTTGAGATATGACCGTTGGAGAGGCGTGTCGATCGACACACTTATTTAGTGTCGATCGACACGGAGGCCAGAACTGTTTTCTATATAAATCTTGTTGTATAAACCTTGCACATCTATCTTGAATGGAATAATTTTTCAAGTTCATACTCTTTCTCTCTATTCTTCCCAATTCTCTCAATCTCTTATTCTCTCAATCTAAGTCCTAAAATCTAACATGGTATCAGAGCGATTTTGATCTTTGTGACCTCATTACTCTCATAATCTCATACTTCAAATCTCATTCTTTCATTAACCTTTTTCGATTTGTGGATTTTCCTTTAACTAGTTAGATCAAATCGTTATATAGAGATTTCCATTCTCTTTATGCGCTTGATTTAACATACATATCAATCCCAAATCATTTCTAAAAGTTTCAAACTTTCATAAGAAAAGATGAGTTCTTTAGATAATTCTAAACCATTGGTGGTTCCGGTTACTCTCAAGGGAGATAACTACTTATTGTGGTCAAGAACCACGAAGATAGCTCTATGTGGCCGAGGGTTGTGGAGCCACATTGAAACTTCATCTAAACCGGTGTATGATTCATCCGGAGAAGAAGACGATGAAGATTCCGAAAAGAAGAGAGAAGCAAAGTGGTTCCAAGAGGACCAAAGCGTGTTGGCCATTCTTCAAAATGGTCTTGAATCCTCCATTCTTAAGGCGTATTCCTATTGTGAAACGGCGGAGGAGCTATGGGAAACATTGAAGAACGTTTATGGAAACGTGTCTAACCTTTCTCGGGTTTATGAAGTGAAGAAAGCCATCAATAATCTTCATCAAGAGGATATGGAATTTACCAAGCACTTTGGTAAATATAGGTCTCTTTGGGCCGAGCTTGAAATGTTGAGACCAAGTTCCATTGATCCAAAGGTGTTAAACGAAAGGAAAGAACAAGACAAGGTCTTTGGGCTATTACTCACCTTGAATCCGACATTCAATGATCTCATCAAGCACATCCTAAGGTCGGAGAAGCTCCCAAGTCTTGAAGATGTGTGCTCACAAATTCAAAGAGAACAAGGTTCCCAAGGACTCTTTGATAGTAAGGGGGAGCTTCCAACGGCTAACAAGGGGGTTTACAACCGAGTCGATAATCGTGGAAACAAAGGGAGCTATGGTAACAATCGGCCGGGCTCTAAGGCAAGGTGTGAACATTGCAAGGGAAGACACACCAAGGAGACTTGTTGGCTTCTTCATGAGGAGCTTAAGCCGAGTTGGTGGATCGACTACCCGAAGAACCCAAGAGCTAACTACACCACGGCCAAGCCCGACCAAGTTCCAACCGGATTAGCTAAGCAAGGTGAGGAGGCCAACCAAGGAGATTATGTGAGAAAATCCGACTTGGAGGCACTCATCAAAGCTCTTACCATACAAAAGGAATCCGGTAAAACTTACTTTACCCATACTCCTAGTAGCTCCCTAGTAGTTGATTCGGGAGCTTCCCATCACATGATTAGTAACTCTAGGATGCTTGAGAATATTGAGTCAACTAATGGAAATGTGATGATTGCTAATGGTGATAATATACCTATAAGAGGAATTGGAACTTTAAAAGTCTTTGATAAAGATTCTAAAGCCTTTTATATGCCGACTTTTACTTCTAATTTACTTTCGGTAAAAAGAGCTACTAAAGATTTGAATTGTTATGCAATATTTGGTCCTAATGATGTTCATTTTCAGGATATTGATTCCGGAAAGATTATTGGAGAGGGTGGAACCAAAGATGATCTCTATGTTATTGAAGATTTTTCACCTAGTTCTTTTTCGGTCAAATCTTGTTTAGGAGTGGCTAATAATGCTATTTGGCATGCTAGATTAGGTCATCCTCATTCTAGAGCTTTTGAATTAATGTTACCAAATGTTTACTTTGATCATAAGAGTTGTGAATCTTGTATTCTTGGTAAACATTGTAAAACAGTTTTCCCGAATTCTACTACTACTTATGAGAAATGTTTTGATTTAGTTCATTCGGATGTTTGGACCTCACCATGCTTATCTAGGGATAATAACAAGTATTTCGTAACATTTATAGATGAAAAATCAAAATATACTTGGATCACCCTATTACCATCAAAAGATCGTGTTCTTGATGCATTCATAAATTTTCAAACTTATGTTGCTAACCAATTCAATGCCAAGATCAAAATCTTTAGAACAGATAATGGAGGAGAATATACAAGCCATCGCTTCAAAGAACATCTATCTAAGCATGGCATTTTGCATCAAACAAGTTGTCCATACACTCCTCAACAAAATGGCGTGGCCGAACGGAAGAATCGTCACTTGATGGAGGTGTCTCGTGCCATGATGTTCCACATGAATGTACCTAAGAGATTTTGGGGTGATGCGGTCATGATGGCGTGCTATTTGATCAACCGAATACCAACCAAAATTCTCTCGGATATCTCTCCGTTTGAGGTACTTAATAATACTAAACCTTTTATTGAACATCTAAGGGTTTTTGGGTGTGTTTGTTTTGTCTTAGTTCCCGGAGAATTGCGGACAAAGCTAGATGCAAAGAGCACAAGGTGTATGTTCATTGGATATTCCACTACCCAAAAGGGATACAAATGTTATGATCCAAGTTCGAGAAGAACATTTGTATCCAAGTATGTTAAGTTTATGGAGGAAAAGAGCTACTATAGTACCGAAGAGAAGGATGAACTAAGGGAATTTGCAAGCTCTACGGACTACAATGCTAATTTAAGGTTCCTCCTTCAACATCTTGACAACCCGGAAGCACCAAAGGCTAGAAACGGTGAAGCTCCTCCGGTCCAAGAGGAGACTATCCAAGAGACCAATGATGAGATTGTTCCCAATGATCAAGAGGAGACGGTTAGTAATGATGGGACCTCCGGTGCTCAAGAAAGTCAAGGAGCGGTGATTGGTCATGATGAACTCCCCGATGCTCAAGCACACGACCACGATGACTCGAGAGTTGAAGAAGAACCAAGCGAACCGGTTCTTAGGAGAAGCACACGATTAAGGAAGGACCCTTCCACATGGAAAGAGAATAGAGTCTACTACAACAACCAAGCTGTTGCTCATCCTATTCAAGCGGTTTGTTCGCTCGCCCTTTTACCTTCCTCTCATCAAGCCTTCCTTGTGAAAATAGATGAACATTCGATTCCGAAGACATATGATGAGGCAATGGAAGAGGATCATTGGGTTGAAGCGGTTAATGATGAGGTTGGGGCTATGATTAAGAACCACACGTGGGATGAGGCCGATCTTCCGTTTGGGAAAAGAGCGGTTAGCTCTAAATGGGTCTTCACTCTTAAGTTCTTGAGCAATGGGGACTTGGAACGACACAAGGCGCGGTTAGTGGCGAGAGGATTTACACAAACCTATGGAGATGATTATACAGACACATTTGCTCCGGTGGCTAAGCTACACACGGTACGGGTTGTATTCTCTTTGGCGATCAATTTGGATTGGGAGTTGTGGCAAATGGATGTGAAGAATGCTTTCCTTCAAGGAGATCTTGAAGAAGAGGTGTACATGACTCCACCACCCGGCCTAGAGAACACCATTGCTCCCGGAAAGGTTCTTCGGCTAAGGAAAGCCATCTATGGTCTTAAACAATCCCCAAGGGCTTGGTACAAGAAGCTAAGTTCGACTCTCAAGGAAAAAGGTTTCAAGAAGTGTGAATTGGATCACACTCTATTCACGCTTCAAGGCCCGAGTGGAATGGTGGTTGTCTTGATCTACGTGGATGATATGATCATCTCCGGTGATGATAAACAAGGGATTCAAGACACTAAGGATTTCCTAAAATCGGTCTTTGAAATTAAGGATCTCGGCGAGTTGAAATACTTCCTTGGGATCGAAGTATGTAGATTCACAAATGGATTGCACATCTCCCAGAGGAAGTATACTTTGGATTTGCTCAAGGAAACCGGGAAGCTTGCCTCGAAGCCGGCTAAGACACCGCTTGAGGAAGGATACAAGGCCGATCGAAAGGGGGAGCAAGAAGATGAAATGTATGAGGATCCATCTCAATATAGAAGACTTGTTGGGAAATTGATCTATCTTACCCTAACAAGGCCGGATCTTTGCTTTGCGGTCAACCAAGTAAGTCAACATATAAAGGAGCCAAAGGTGTTTCATTGGAAAATGGTGGATCGAATACTTCGGTACCTTAAAGGGAGTGTTGGCCAAGGCATTTGGATGGGAAGAAATGAAAACACCGAAGTTGTTGGGTATTGTGATGCGGATTGGGCCGGAGATTGAAACGATAGAAGATCCACAACCGGCTATGCAACATTCATTGGTGGAAACTTGGTGACTTGGAGAACTAAGAAGCAAAAGTCGGTCTCATGTTCAAGTGCGGAAGCCGAGTATAGAGCGATGAAGAAATTAACAAATGAGCTAACATGGTTGAGAGGCATCTTAGCTCACATGGGGATTGAGATCACTAAGCCGATGGTGATGCATTGCGACAACCAAGCCGCAATTCACATAGCTACCAACTCGGAGTTCCACGAACGGACGAAGCACATCGAGATCGATTGTCACAAGGTTCGTGAGAAGATTGAACAAGGATGGACACTTCCGTGTTTTACAAGGAGCGAGGACCAAGTGGCGGATATCTTCACCAAAGCTGCGAGTCTCAAGGTTTGCAACCGTCTCTTTAGCAAGCTTGGACTCGTGGATCTCACTCATCCATGAGAAGACCCTAACTTGCAATCATCACACTCTTTTTCC
Source organism: Draba incana (assembly GCA_963576765.1). Classification (NCBI taxonomy): domain Eukaryota; kingdom Viridiplantae; phylum Streptophyta; class Magnoliopsida; order Brassicales; family Brassicaceae; genus Draba; species Draba incana. Next base: position 20,295,144 of record OY755214.1, on the reverse strand, counting down.
CTTAGCAAAGTTTTGTCCCACGTGGTTTTCTTTGTTAAGGTTTTTAATGAGGTGATGGTTGCAGGTTTCCAAGTTAAGCATAATTCCTTATGTTTAACTTGAGGGGGAGTATTGACCTTGGCACCATCAAAATGTGCTAAGGGAAAAGAATAAGCAAGAGTGTCGATCGACTGGAGGTGCGGAACGAAGGCGTCGATCGACACCAAGGCGTGGTGTCGATCGACACGAGTCCCAGAGTTTGAATCCGACCGTTGGAGATCCGACCGTTGGAGAATCCGACCGTTGAGATATGACCGTTGGAGAGGCGTGTCGATCGACACACTTATTTAGTGTCGATCGACACGGAGGCCAGAACTGTTTTCTATATAAATCTTGTTGTATGAACCTTGCACATCTATCTTGAATGGAATAATTTTTCAAGTTCATACTCTTTCTCTCTATTCTTCCCAATTCTCTCAATCTCTTATTCTCTCAATCTAAGTCCTAAAATCTAACACCAAGTGGTTCCAAGAGGACCAAACGGTGTTGGCGATCCTTCAAAATGGGCTTGAACCGGCTATTCTCGAAGCCTACTCCTATTGTGAGACGGCGGTGGAACTTTGGGAAACTTTGAAAAACGTGTATGGAAACACATCAAATCTCTCTCGGGTGTTCGAAGTAAAGAAGGCCATCAACAATCTTCATCAAGAGGACATGGAGTTTACTAAGCATTTTGGGAAATATAGATCCTTATGGGCTGAACTAGAAATGCTTAGGCCAAGCTCGGTCGATCCAACGGTAATCAACGAACGGAAGGAGCAAGATAAGGTGTTCGGCCTTCTTCTTACATTGAGCCCGGTCTTCAACGATCTCATCAAGCATATTCTTAGATTGGACCATCTCCCAAGTCTTGATGATGTGTGTGCTCAAATCCAAAGGGAACAAGGATCTCTTGGGCTCTTTAGTGGTAAGGGGGAGCTTCCGACGGCTAACAAGGGTGTGTACCGGTTTGATGAGAAGAAATCCAAGGGATGGTGCGATCATTGTAAAAGGAAGGGACACACTAAGGATAAATACTGGTTGCTTCATCCACATCTCAAGGAACGCTTCTACAACGATCGAGCAAGGGACAACGACCGTGCTAATACCTCTAAGGTGAACTTTGTCTCGGCCAAAGGTGATCAACCGAAGAGCCAACCCACAACACCGGTCAAGATAGGAAGTGATGCGGTCCAAGAAGATTATGTGAGGAAATCCGACTTGGAGGCTTTCTTTAAAGCCTTGAACGCAAGCAAAGAATCCGGTAAAACTTTCTTTACTCGAACTCCTAATAGTTCCTTGATAATTGATTCGGGAGCTTCACATCACATGATAAGTAATTTGAACATGCTTGAAAATGTGAAATCAATTAATGGTAATGTTGAAATTGCTAATGGTGATAATATTCCCATAAAAGGAATTGGAACCTTGAGGCTATTTGATAAAGATTCAAAAGCGTTTTATAAGCCTAACTTTACCTCAAATTTACTATCGGTTAAAAGAGCAACTAAAGACTTGAATTGTTATGCAATTTTTGGTCCTAATGATGTTCATTTTCAGGATATTAAGTCCGGAAAGATAATTGGGGAAGGTGGTACCAAGGATGATCTTTATTGACCTTGGCACCATCAAAATGTGCTAAGGGAAAAGAATAAGCAAGAGTGTCGATCGACAGAGGTGAGTGTCGATCGACACTCACCTCTCTGGAAAAACTGGAGGTGCGGAACGAAGGCGTCGATCGACACCAAGGAGTGGTGTCGATCGACACGAGTCCCAGAGTTTGAATCCGACCGTTGGAGATCCGACCGTTGGAGAATCCGACCGTTGCTATCCAACCGTTGAGATATGACCGTTGGAGAGGCGTGTCGATCGACACACTTATTTAGTGTCGATCGACACGGAGGCCAGAACTGTTTTCTATATAAATCTTGTTGTATGAACCTTGCACATTTATCTTGAATGGAATAATTTTTTCAAGTTCATACTCTTTCTCTCTATTCTTCCCAATTCTCTCAATCTCTTATTCTCTCAATCTAAGTCCTAAAATCTAACATGGTATCAGAGCGATTTTGATCTTTGTGACCTCATTACTCTCATAATCTCATACTTCAAATCTCATTCTTTCATTAACCTTTTTCGATTTATGGATTTTCCTTTAACTAGTTAGATCAAATCGTTATATAGAGATTTCCATTCTCTTTATGCGCTTGATTTAACATACATATCAATCCCAAATCATTTCTAAAAGTTTCAAACTTTCATAAGAAAAGATGAGTTCTTTAGATAATTCTAAACCATTGGTGGTTCCGGTTACTCTCAAGGGAGATAACTACTTATTGTGGTCAAGAACCACAAAGATAGCTCTATGTGGCCGAGGGTTGTGGAGCCACATTGAAACTTCATCTAAACCGGTGTATGATTCATCCGGAGAAGAAGACGATGAAGATTCCGAAAAGAAGAGAGAAGCAAAGTGGTTCCAAGAGGACCAAAGCGTGTTGGCCATTCTTCAAAATGGTCTTGAATCCTCCATTCTTGAGGCGTATTCCTATTGTGAAACAGCGGAGGAGCTATGGGAAACATTGAAGAACGTTTATGGAAACGTGTCTAACCTTTCTCGGGTTTATGAAGTGAAGAAAGCCATCAATAATCTTCATTAAGAGGATATGGAATTTACCAAGCACTTTGGTAAATATAGGTCTCTTTGGGCCGAGCTTGAAATGTTGAGACCAAGTTCCATTGATCCAAAGGTGCTAAACGAAAGGAAAGAACAAGACAAGGTCTTTGGGCTATTACTTACCTTGAATCCGGCATTCAATGATCTCATCAAGCACATCCTAAGGTCGGAGAAGCTCCCAAGTCTTGAAGATGTGTGCTCACAAATTCAAAGAGAACAAGGTTCCCAAGGACTCTTTGATAGTAAGGGGGAGCTTCCAACGGCTAACAAGGGGGTTTACAACCGAGTCGATAATCGTGGAAACAAAGGGAGCTATGGTAACAATCGGCCGGGCTCTAAGGCAAGGTGTGAACATTGCAAGGGAAGACACACCAAGGAGACTTGTTGGCTTCTTCATCCGGAGCTCAAGCCGAGTTGGTGGATCGACTACCCGAAGAACCCAAGAGCTAACTACACCACGGCCAAGCCCGACCAAGTTCCAACCGGATTAGCTAAGCAAGGTGAGGAGGCCAACCAAGGAGATTATGTGAGAAAATCCGACTTGGAGGCACTCATCAAAGCTCTTACCATACAAAAGGAATCCGGTAAAACTTACTTTACCCATACTCCTAGTAGCTCCCTAGTAGTTGATTCGGGAGCTTCCAATCACATGATTAGTAACTCTAGGATGCTTGAGAATATTGAGTCAACTAATGGAAATGTGATGATTGCTAATGGTGATAATATACCTATAAGAGGAATTGGAACTTTAAAAGTCTTTGATAAAGATTCTAAAGCCTTTTATATGCCGACTTTTACTTCTAATTTACTTTCGGTAAAAAGAGCTACTAAAGATTTGAATTGTTATGCAATATTTGGTCCTAATGATGTTCATTTTCAGGATATTGATTCCGGAAAGATTATTGGAGAGGGTGGAACCAAAGATGATCTCTATGTTATTGAAGATTTTTCACCTAGTTCTTTTTCGGTCAAATCTTGTTTAGGAGTGGCTAATAATGCTATTTGGCATGCTAGATTAGGTCATCCTCATTCTAGAGCTTTTGAATTAATGTTACCAAATGTTTACTTTGATCATAAGAGTTGTGAATCTTGTATTCTTGGTAAACATTGTAAAACGGTTTTCCCGAATTCTACTACTACTTATGAGAAATGTTTTGATTTAGTTCATTCGGATGTTTGGACCTCACCATGCTTATCTAGGGATAATAACAAGTATTTCGTAACATTTATAGATGAAAAATCAAAATATACTTGGATCACCCTATTACCATCAAAAGATCGTGTTCTTGATGCATTCATAAATTTTCAAACTTATGTTACTAACCAATTCAATGCCAAGATCAAAATCTTTAGAACAGATAATGGAGGAGAATATACAAGCCATCGCTTCAAAGAACATCTATCTAAGCATGGCATTTTGCATCAAACAAGTTGTCCATACACTCCTCAACAAAATGGCGTGGCCGAACGGAAGAATCGTCACTTGATGGAGGTGTCTCGTGCCATGATGTTCCACATGAATGTACCTAAGAGATTTTGGGGTGATGCGGTCATGATGGCGTGCTATATGATCAACCGAATACCAACCAAAATTCTCTCGGATATCTCTCCGTTTGAGGTACTTAATAATACTAAACCTTTTATTGAACATCTAAGGGTTTTTGGGTGTGTTTGTTTTGTCTTAGTTCTCGGTGAATTGCGGACAAAGCTAGATGCAAAGAGCACAAGGTGTATGTTCATTGGATATTCCACTACCCAAAAGGGATACAAATGTTATGATCCAAGTTCGAGAAGAACATTTGTATCCAAGGATGTGAAGTTTATGGAGGAAAAGAGCTACTATAGTACCGAAGAGAAGGATGAACTAAGGGAATTTGCAAGCTCTACGGACTACAATGCTAATTTAAGGTTCCTCCTTCAACATCTTGACAACCCGGAAGCACCAAAGGCTAGAAACGGTGAAGCTCCTCTGGTCCAAGAGGAGACTATCCAAGAGACCAATGATGAGAGTGTTCCCAATGATCAAGAGGAGACGGTTAGTAATGATGAGACCTCCGGTGTGTAAGATTTATGAGATTAAGCGGAAGTTTTAGAAGAGATTAGAAGAGATTAGAAAGAGTTTAGAGATTAATGGAGATTATAGAGATTAGGGAAGAATAGGGAGTTTATGAACTTGAAACATTTCTCATTCAAGATAACTTTTACAAATGATTGGAATCAATCCATAAATAGAAAATACTAGGTAAGGAGATAAGGTCCACATGACCGTTTGGGATAAAGGTGAAATGACGACATAAAGGTGGATCTTATCCACCGTACGGACGCGGCTTCACTCCACCTTATCCTCCAGCTGTAAGGCCGCCCGTTGACCGCTGAAGACCGCTTAAAGACCGTTGTGGAACGCAGAGTTTTGATTCCCGCGTATCGGCCAAACCTTCCCGCGTACCGGACACGTACCGCGGAACGAGCGATCCTCGATGCCAAGACGACCCGCGCCTCGAGTAATCCTTACCGCGGGTCGAGATCCTCCGAACCAATTTCCACCCTTTATTTGTTTCGGTCATTCTTTATTTCCTTAGCACTTAATGAGAATGCTAAGGTCAATACTCCCCCTCAAGTTAAACATAAAGAGTTTATGTTTAACTTGGAAACTCACAACCATCACCTCATTAAAAACCTTAGCAAAGAAAACCACGTGGGACAAAACTTCGCTAAGGGAAAAAGAGTATGATGATTGCAAGTAAGGGGTCTTCTACGGATGGGTCAAATCCACAAGTCCAAGTTTGCTAAGAATGTGATTGCAAACCTTAAGACTTGCGGATTTGGTGAAGATATCCGCTAGTTGGTCTTCGCTCCTTGTGTAACACGGTAGTGTCCATCCTTGCTCGATCTTTTCTCGAACCTTGTGACAATCCAACTCAATGTGCTTCGTCCTCTCATGAAATACCGAATTGGTAGCAATATGGATTGCGGCTTGATTATCGCAATGCATTACCATCGGTTTTTCCCATTCAATTCCCAAATGAGCCAAGATTCCTCTCAACCAAGTAAGCTCATTAGTTAGCTTCTTCATCGCCCTATACTCGGCTTCCGCGCTTGAGTCCGACACTCCTTTTTGCTTCTTTGTTCTCCAAGTCACAAGATTTCCTCCAATGAATATACAATAACCGGTAGTTGATCTTCTATCATTCCTATCCCCGGCCCAATCCGCGTCACAATAACCAACCACTTCGGTGCTTTCATTTCTTCCCATCCAAATACCTAAACCCGGGCTGTCCTTGAGATACCGAAGAATCCTCTCCACCATTTGCCAATGATGAACCTTCGGCTCTTTCATATGTTGACTCACTTGGTTAACCGCAAAACTTATATCCGGCCTAGTGAGAGTCAAGTAGATCAATTTTCCCACAAGTCTCCTATATCTTGATGGGTCTTCATACACTTCATCTCCTTGCTCCCCCTTTCGAACGGCCTTGTAACCTTCCTCTAATGGAGTCTTAGCCGGTTTAGCACCAAGTTTTCCCGTCTCTTTCAATAAGTCCAATGTGTATTTCCTTTGGGATATATGCAAACCATTCTTAAACCTACATACCTCAATCCCAAGAAAATACTTCACCTCCCCAAGATCTTTTATTTCAAAAACCGATTTGAGAAAGTCTTTGGTGTCTTGAATCCCTATCTTATCACTCCCAGAGATAATCATATCATCCACATAAATCAACACAACCACAATTCCCCGAGATCCTTGTAAAGTGAAGAGCGTATGGTCGAGTTCACACTTCTTGAAGCCCTTCTCCTTGAGTATACTACTAAGTTTCTTGTACCACGCTCTCGGAGATTGTTTGAGACCATAAATAGCTTTTCTTAGCCTTAGCACTTTCCCGGGTGTAATGGACTTCTCAAGACCGGGAGGTGGCGTCATATAAACTTCTTCTTCGAGGTCTCCTTGCAAGAAAGCATTCTTAACATCCATTTGCCAAAGCTCCCAATCCAAATTCACCGCTAAGGAGAACACGACTCTAACCGTGTTTAACTTAGCCACCGGAGCAAAAGTATCCGTATAATCGTCTCCATAAGTTTGAGTGAACCCCCTTGCAACCAATCTAGCCTTATACCTCTCAAGATCACCATTGCTCAAGTACTTTATTGTGAACACCCATTTTGAGCTCACGGCCTTCTTGCCAAATGGAAGATCCGCTTCATCCCAAGTGTGATTCTTCACCATAGCTCCTACCTCATCATCAACTGCCTCAATCCAATGTTCATCTTCCATGGCTTCATCATAAGAACGTGGGATAGTATGCTCATCAATCTTTACAAGAAAAGCCCGATGAGAGGAAGGTAAGAGGTCGATCGAACACCCAGCTTGAATCGGATGAGCCACAGCTTGATGGTTATAGTAAACTCTAGTCTCTTTCCATTGAGATGGGTCCCTCCTTATTCGTGTGCTTCGTCTAAGAACAGGCTCTGCTTCCTCCACAATGGTTGTGGCTTCGGCTTCATTCTCTAACACTGGTTCACTAGACTCTTCCTGAATCACTTGGTCTTCCACTTGAGTAGCCGGATGCACTTCTTCCTCATTAGCCGACTCTTGATTTATGTCTTGAGCTTCGGTAGATGTTACTTGAGTGATCTCACCCTCTTTGTCTCTTGGCTCATGATTCCCAAGATGTTGAAGAAGGAATCGAAGATTTGAGCCAAGGTCCGACGGGGTAGCCAAGTCTTTCAACTCATCTCTAACCCTAACGCTATAATATCCTTGAGTCTCCATAAACTTGACATCTCTAGACACCCATGTCTTTCTTGTGATCGGATCATAGCACTTATAACCCTTTTGCGTTGTTGAGTAGCCAAGAAAAATGCATCTTTTGCTCTTCTCATCTAGCTTGGTCCGCAACTCACTTGGTACTAACACAAAACAAAGACAACCAAACACTCTTAGATGTTCAATAAATGGACGGGTTTGGTTTAATACCTCGAATGGAGAAGTATCTCCTAAGATCTTTGTAGGAATTCGGTTGATCAAGTAGCATGCTAGCATCACCGCATCTCCCCAAAAACTTTTTGGAACGTTCATGTGGAACATCATAGCACGGGATACTTCCATCAAGTGACGGTTCTTTCTCTCGGCTACTCCGTTTTGTTGTGGAGTATACGGACAACTAGTTTGGTGCAAGATTCCATGCTTTGAGAGGTGTTCTTTGAACCGATTGCTCATGTATTCTCCTCCATTATCTGTCCTAAAGATCTTAATTTTGGCATTGTATTGGTTAGCAATATAGTTTTGAAAGTTTATGAATGCATCAATGACCCGATCTTTCGAAGGCAAGAGAGTAACCCAAGTGTACTTAAGATTTTTCATCAATGAATGTAACAAAGTATTTATTATTATCCCTAGATAAGCAAGGTGAAGTCCACACATCCGAATGTACTAAATCAAAGCAATTTTCATAAATAGTAGATGATTTAGGAAATACGGTTTTGCAATGTTTTCCAAGGATACAAGCTTCACAACTCAAATGATCAAAGTAAACATTGGGAAGCATTATTTCAAAAGCACGAGAATGCGGATGTCCTAATCTAGCGTGCCAAATGGCATTATTAGCAACTCCTAAACAAGATTTAAATGAACAAGAACTAGATGAAGTTGATGATAAGTCTTCAAGAATGTATAGATCATCCTTGGTACCACCACTTCCGATTATCTTTCCCGAATCAATATCCTGAAAATGGACATCATTAGGACCAAAGATTGCATAAAAATTCAAATCCTTAGTTACTTTGTTAACCGAAAGTAGATTTGATTCAAAGTTCGGTAAATAAAAAGCTTTTGAGCTTTTGTTAAATAGATTCAAGTCTCCAATTCCTTTAATAGGTATATTATCCCCATTTGCAATCATCACATTACCCTTAGATGGTCCTAGGTTCTCAAGAAGATTCAAATTACTAATCATATGATGAGTAGCACCCGAATCAACCACAAGAGATTCACTAGGTTTAAGAGAGTAGAAGGTTTTACCAGATTGGTTGAGTGATGCAAAGGACTTGATGAGAGCTTCAAGATCGGACTTCCTCACATAGTCTCCTCCTTGGCTCGTCTCTCCTTCTTGCTTTGCTGGTCCGTGATGATTTTGATCGATCTTGGCAGTTGAGTAGTTGGCCCTTGCACGTTCATCTTTAGCACGGTCGGCATAGAACTTTTCCCTTAGGTGTGGATGGATGAGCCAACATCTCTCCCTAGAGTGGCCCTTTCTCTTGCAATGATCACACCAATACTTAGATCGTTTGTCATCGCCCTTGAACACCCCTTTGTTAGCCATTGGAAGCTCCCCCTTACTACCGAAGAGCCCAAGAGACCCTTGTTCCCTTTGGATTTGTGCACATACATCATCGAGGCTTGGGAGAGTCTCAGATCGGAGGATATGTTTGACGAGATCATTGAACACCGGGTTCAATGTAAGGAGAAGTCCGAATACCTTGTCTTGTTCCTTCCGTTAGTTGAGGACCACCGGATCGATAGAGCTTGGCCTAAGCATCTCAAGCTCAGCCCAAAGGGACCGATACACACCAAAATGCTTAGTAAACTCCATGTCTTCTTGGTGTAGATTGTTGATAGCTCGTTTGACTTCAAACACACGAGAAAGATTTGAGATATTCCCATACACATTCTTCAATGTTTCCCAAAGTTCAGAAGCAGTTTCACAATAAGAGTATGCTTCGAGAATTGATGACTCAAGACCATTTTGAAGGACTGCCAACACCGTTTGATCTTCTTGAAACCACTTAGCTTCTCGTTTACTCACGACCGTCTCATCTTCTTCCTCGGATGAGTCATACACGGGCCTGGTCTCGAGGTCAATGTGACTCCATAAGCTGCGGCTACAAAGAGCGGTCTTGGTAGTTCTTGACCATAGTAAGTAGTTTCCCCCTTTTAGAATCACCGGAACCACCAAAGCTTTAGAGTTATCCATGAAAAACCTTTCCTTTAAGGATTTGAAGACTGATTTTAAAGAAAAGCTTGAAGCTTTGAAGAGAGTTTGAATCGTTCTAGAGAAAAACTTGAAACTTTATGGAGATTTCAAGCGAATAAGATTCAAACCAAAGACTCACCCTTTTTGAATGAGATTCACAAGAACACAAGACTACGAATGGGACTTTCGGATGATGTAGGTTAGATTAAGCGCATAAGATGGATTGAAACCTTCTTATACCGATTTAATCTAACACTTTTAGGAATCCCAAGAGCTTGTGCTCTGATACCATGTAAGATTTATGAGATTAAGCGGAAGTTTTAGAAGAGATTAGAAGAGATTAGAAAGAGTTTAGAGATTAATGGAGATTATAGAGATTAGGGAAGAATAGGGAGTTTATGAACTTGAAACATTTCTCATTCATGATAACTTTTACAAATGATTGGAATCAATCCATAAATAGAAAATACTAGGTAAGGAGATAAGGTCCACATGACCGTTTGGGATAAAGGTGAAATGACGACATAAAGGTGGATCTTATCCACCGTACGGACGCGGCTTCACTCCACCTTATCCTCCAGCTGTAAGGCCGCCCGTTGACCGCTGAAGACCGCTTAAAGACCGTTGTGGAACGCAGAGTTTTGATTCCCGCGTATCGGCCAAACCTTCCCGCGTACCGGACACGTACCGCGGAACGAGCGATCCTCGATGCCAAGACGACCCGCGCCTCGAGTAATCCTTACCGCGGGTCGAGATCCTCCGAACCAATTTCCACCCTTTATTTGTTTCGGTCATTCTTTATTTCCTTAGCACTTAATGAGAATGCTAAGGTCAATACGGTGCTCAAGAAAGTCAAGGAGCGGTGATTGGTCATGATGAACTCCCCGATGCTCAAGCACACGACAACGATGACTCGAGAGTTGAAGAAGAACCATGCGAACCGGTTCTTAGGAGAAGCACACGATTAAGGAAGGACCCTTCCACATGGAAAGAGAATAGAGTCTACTACAACAACCAAGCCGTTGCTCATCCTATTCAAGCGGTTTGTTCGCTCGCCCTTTTACCTTCCTCTCATCAAGCCTTCCTTGTGAAAATAGATGAACATTCGATTCCGAAGACATATGACGAGGCAATGGAAGAGGATCATTGGGTTGAAGCGGTTAATGATGAGGTTGGGGCTATGATTAAGAACCACACGTGGGATGAGGCCGATCTTCCGTTTGGGAAAAGAGCGGTTAGCTCTAAATGGGTCTTCACTCTTAAGTTCTTGAGCAATGGGGACTTGGAACGACACAAGGCGCGGTTAGTGGCGAGAGGATTTACACAAACCTATGGAGATGATTATACAGACACATTTGCTCCGGTGGCTAAGCTACACACGGTACGGGTTGTATTCTCTTTGGCGATCAATTTGGATTGGGAGTTGTGGCAAATGGATGTGAAGAATGCTTTCCTTCAAGGAGATCTTGAAGAAGAGGTGTACATGACTCCACCACCCGGCCTAGAGAACACCATTGCTCCCGGAAAGGTTCTTCGGCTAAGGAAAGCCATCTATGGTCTTAAACAATCCCCAAGGGCTTGGTACAAGAAGCTAAGTTCGACTCTCAAGGAAAAATGTTTCACGAAGTGTGAATTGGATCACACTCTATTCACGCTTCAAGGCCCGAATGGAATGGTGGTTGTCTTGATCTACGTGGATGATATGATCATCTCCGGTGATGATAAACAAGGGATTCAAGACACTAAGGATTTCCTAAAATCGGTCTTTGAAATTAAGGATCTCGGCGAGTTGAAATACTTCCTTAGGATCGAAGTATGTAAATTCACAAATGGATTTCACATCTCCCAGAGGAAGTATACTTTGGATTTGCTCAAGGAAACCGGGAAGCTTGCCTCGAAGCCGGCTAAGACACCGCTTGAGGAAGGATACAAGGCCGATCGAAAGGGGGAGCAAGAAGATGAAATGTATGAGGATCCATCTCAATATAGAAGACTTGTTGGGAAATTGATCTATCTTACCCTAACAAGGCCGGATCTTTGCTTTGCGGTCAACCAAGTAAGTCAACATATGAAGGAGCCAAAGGTGTTTCATTGGAAAATGGTGGATCGAATACTTCGGTACCTTAAAGGGAGTGTTGGCCAAGGTATTTGGATGGGAAGAAATGAAAACACTGAAGTTGTTGGGTATTGTGATGCGGATTGGGCCGGAGATCGAAACGATAGAAGATCCACAACCGGCTATGCAACATTCATTGGTGGAAACTTGGTGACTTGGAGAACTAAGAAGCAAAAGTCGGTCTCATGTTCAAGTGCGGAAGCCGAGTATAGAGCGATGAAGAAATTAACAAATGAGCTAACATGGTTGAGAGGCATCTTAGCTCACATGGGGATTGAGATCACTAAGCCGATGGTGATGCATTGCGACAACCAAGCCGCAATTCACATAGCTACCAACTCGGTGTTCCACGAACGGACGAAGCACATCGAGATCGATTGTCACAAGGTTCGTGAGAAGATTGAACAAGGATGGACACTTCCGTGTTTTACAAGGAGCGAGGACCAAGTGGCGGATATCTTCACCAAAGCTGCGAGTCTCAAGGTTTGCAACCGTCTCTTTAGCAAGCTTGGACTCGTGGATCTCACTCATCCATGAGAAGACCCAAACTTGCAATCATCACACTCTTTTTCCCTTAACAAAGTTTTGTCCCACGTGGTTTTCTTTGTTAAGGTTTTTAATAAGGTGATGGTTGCGGGTTTCCAAGTTAAGCATAATTCCTTATGTTTAACTTGAGGGGGAGTATTGACCTTGGCACCATCAAAATGTGCTAAGGGAAAAGAATAAGCAAGAGTGTCGATCGACAGAGGTGAGTGTCGATCGACACTCACCTCTCTGGAAAAACTGGAGGTGCAGAACGAAGGCGTCGATCGACACCAAGGAGTGGTGTCGATCGACACGAGTCCCAGAGTTTGAATCCGACCGTTGGAGATCCGACCGTTGGAGAATCCGACCGTTGCTATCCAACCGTTGAGATATGACCGTTGGAGAGGCGTGTCGATCGACACACTTATTTAGTGTCGATCGACACGGAGGCCAGAACTGTTTTCTATATAAATCTTGTTGTATGAACCTTGCACATTTATCTTGAATGGAATAATTTTTTCAAGTTCATACTCTTTCTCTCTATTCTTCCCAATTCTCTCAATCTCTTATTCTCTCAATCTAAGTCCTAAAATCTAACAATCTTTATGTTCTTGAAGATATTTCGTCAAGCTTATCTAGTTCTTGTTCTTTTAAATCTTGTTTAGGAGTTTCCAATAATGCGATTTGGCATGCTAGATTAGGTCATCCTCATTCTAGAGCTTTTGAAATAATGTTACCTAATGGTTACTTTGATCATTTGAGTTGTGAATCTTGTATCCTTGGTAAACATTGCAAATCGGTTTTTCCAAAATCTACTACCACTTATGATAATTGTTTTGACTTGATTCATTCGGATGTGGGGACCTCCCCTTGCATTTCTAGAGATAATAACAAATACTTTGTCACCTTTATAGATGAGAAATCGAAATACACTTGGATTACACTTTTACCATCTAAAGATAGAGTATTTGAGGCATTTATGAATTTTGAAGCTTATATTGCTAACCAATACAATGCAAAGATCAAAATTTTTAGAACAGATAATGGAGGGGAGTATACTAGCAACCGGTTCAAAGAACACCTCAAAAAGCAAGGCATATTCCATCAAACAAGTTGTCCCTACACCCCCCAACAAAATGGTGTAGCCGAACGGAAGAATCGTCATTTGATGGAAGTCTCTAGATCGATGATGTTTCATATGAATGTTCCAAGAAGATTTTGGGGAGATGCCGTAATGACGGCTTGCTATCTAATCAACCGAACACCAACCAAAATCTTGGGAGATTATGCACCATTTGAGGTATTAAACAAAACTAAACCTTTTATTGAACATCTAAAGGTTTTTGGTTGTCTTTGTTTTGTGTTAGTACCCGGTGAGCTACGGAACAAGCTAGATGCCAAGAGCTTGAGATGCATCTTCCTTGGATACTCAACTACTCAAAAGGGCTATAAATGTTATGATCCGATTACAAGGAAGACGGTTGTGTCAAGGGATGTGAAATTCATTGAGGACAAAGGGTATTACGGTTTGGATGCCAAAGAAAACTTGGATGATTTAACCATCCCGTCGGACCTTGGCTCTAATCTACGGTTCCTTCTTCAAAACTTGGGAACCCAAGAGCCAAGAGACACTATGGGTAAGGCCGTTCCGTCTCCGCCAAGTCAAGAATCTCAAAGCATACCGAGTAACTCATCCGAACCTCAAGAAGTGGTTCAAGAAGATGTGCAAGATCCAGACAATGCTCAAGAAGTGTCTCAAGAGGATGGTCAAGAACAAGAGGATACTTTAGTGGAACAAGAGGAGCATCAAGAAGAAGAAGAGATTCAAGTTACTCAAGCTCCGGTCGAGCCGGTGCTTAGAAGAAGTACTAGGGTCAAGAAAGATCCCTCTCAATGGAAAGAGAGTAGAGTCTACTACAACTATCAAGCCGTAACCCATCCTATACAAGCAGTGTGTTCTCTCGCCTTTCTCCCTTCCTGCCATCGTGCTTTTCTTACCAAGATAGACGAACATACAATTCCAAAGACCTATGAGGAGGCTATGGAGAATGAACAGTGGGTAGAGGCTGTAGATGAGGAAGTAGGAGCTATGGTAAGAAATCATACATGGGATGAGGCTGATTTGCCGTTTGGGAAGAGAGCCGTGACATCAAAATGGGTCTTCACAATCAAGTATTTAAGCAATGGTGACCTTGAAAGGTATAAAGCTCGGTTGGTTGCTAGGGGATTCACACAAACGTATGGAGATGATTATACGGATACATTTGCACCGGTTGCTAAGCTCCATACGGTTAGAGTGGTATTCTCGTTGGCGGTTAACTTGGAGTGGGAGCTTTGGCAAATGGACGTTAAAAACGCCTTTCTACAAGGAGATCTTGAAGAAGAGGTCTACATGACGCCCCCTCCCGGGCTTGAGACATCCATTGCTCCGGGAAAAGTACTTAGGCTAAGAAAAGCCATATACGGTCTCAATTAATCTCCACGAGCTTGGTACAAGAAGTTGAGTAGCACTCTCAAGGAGAGAGGTTTCAAGAAGTGTGAACTTGATCATACCCTATTTACACTACAAAGTAAAAAGGGAATGGTAGTTGTGTTGATCTATGTTGATGATATGGTAATCACCGGTGATGATAAAGAAGGAATTCAAGAAACAAAGGATTTTCTCAAATCGGTGTTTGAAATCAAAGATCTTGGAGAATTGAAGTACTTCCTTGGTATTGAAGTGTGTCGGTTCAAGAATGGATTACACATTAGTCAACGGAAGTATACCTTGGATTTGTTGAAAGAAACCGGGAAACTTGCATGTAAACCGGCAAAGACACCATTGGAGGAAGGATACAAAGCCGATCGAAAGGGGGAGCAAGAAGATGAGTTGTATGAAGATCCCTCTAGATATAGGAGACTTGTTGGGAAATTGATCTACTTGACTCTTACACGACCGGATATATGCTTTGCGGTTAACCAAGTAAGCCAACATATGAAAGAGCCAAAGATATACCATTGGCAAATGGTTGAGAGGATACTTAGGTATCTCAAGGAGAGTCCGGGAAAAGGAATTTGGATGGGAAAGAATGAGAACTCCGATGTGGTTGGATATTGTGATGCGGATTGGGCCGGAGATAGAAGTGATAGAAGATCGACAACCGGCTATTGCACATTCATCGGAGGGAATTTTGTGACTTGGAGAACAAAGAAACAAAAGGAGGTCTCGTGTTCTAGCGCGGAAGCCGAATATAGAGCAATGAGGAAGTTGACTAATGAGCTCACTTGGCTAAGAGGGATTCTTGCACATTTGGGGATTGAAACTACGAAGCCGATGGTCATGCATTGTGATAACCAAGCCGCCATTCATATAGCAACGAACTCGGTATTCCATGAGAGGACGAAGCACATTGAAATCGATTGTCACAAAGTGAGAGAGAAGATCGAGCAAGGATGGACTCTACCGTGTTACACTAGAAGCGAAGACCAACTAGCGGATATTTTCACCAAGGCCGCAAGTCTCAAGGTTTGCACTTATCTTTATGGCAAACTTGGACTTGTGGATTTGACCCATCCGTAGAAGACCTCTTGCTTGCAACCATCACACTCTTTTTCCCTTAGTAAAGTTTTGTCCCACGTGGTTTTCTTTACTAAGGTTTTTAATGAGGTGATAGTTGTGAGCTTTCCAAGTTAAGCATAAATACTTTATGTTTAACTTGAGGGGGAGTGTTGAACTAAGTGCTACATCGGTACTTAGGGAAATAAATAATATTGGGTAATTTACCCAAGTGGAATAAAATGTAAGATTTATGAGATTAAGCGGAAGTTTTAGAAGAGATTAGAAGAGATTAGAAAGAGTTTAGAGATTAATGGAGATTATAGAGATTAGGGAAGAATAGGGAGTTTATGAACTTGAAACATTTCTCATTCAAGATAACTTTACAAATGATTGGAATCAATCCATAAATAGAAAATACTAGGTAAGGAGATAAGGTCCACATGACCGTTTGGGATAAAGGTGAAATGACGACATAAAGGTGGATCTTATCCACCGTACGGACGCGGCTTCACTCCACCTTATCCTCCAGCTGTAAGGCCGCCCGTTGACCGCTGAAGACCGCTTGAAGACCGTTGTGGAACGCAGAGTTTTGATTCCCGCGTATCGGCCAAACCTTCCCGCGTACCGGACACGTACCGCGGAACGAGCGATCCTCGATGCCAAGACGACCCGCGCCTCGAGTAACCTTACCGCGGGTCGAGATCCTCCGAACCAATTTCCACCCTTTATTTGTTTTGGTCATTCTTTATTTCCTTAGCACTTAATGAGAATGCTAAGGTCAATACTCTCCCTCAAGTTAAACATAAAGAGTTTATGTTTAACTTGGAAACTCACAACCATCACCTCATTAAAAACCTTAGCAAAGAAAAACCACGTGGGACAAAACTTCGCTAAGGGAAAAAGAGTATGATGATTGCAAGTAAGGGGTCTTCTACGGATGGGTCAAATCCACAAGTCCAAGTTTGCTAAGAATGTGATTGCAAACCTTAAGACTTGCGGATTTGGTGAAGATATCCGCTAGTTGGTCTTCGCTCCTTGTGTAACACAGTAGTGTCCATCCTTGCTCGATCTTTTCTCGAACCTTGTGACAATCCAACTCAATGTGCTTCGTCCTCTCATGAAATACCGAATTGGTAGCAATGTGGATTGCGGCTTGATTATCGCAATGCATTACCATCGGTTTTTCCCATTCAATTCCCATATGAGCCAAGATTCCTCTCAACCAAGTAAGCTCATTAGTTAGCTTCTTCATCGCCCTATACTCGGCTTCCGCGCTTGAGTCCGACACTCCTTTTTGCTTCTTTGTTCTCCAAGTCACAAGATTTCCTCCTTGAAGCCCTTCTCCTAGCGTATGGTCTAGTTCACACTTCTTGAAGCCCTTCTCCTTGAGTATACTACTAAGTTTCTTGTACCACGCTCTCGGAGATTGTTTGAGACCATAAATAGCCTTCCTTAGCCTTAGCACTTTCCCGGGTGCAATGGACTTCTCAAGACCGGGAGGTGGCGTCATATAAACTTCTTCTTCGAGGTCTCCTTGCAAGAAAGCATTCTTAACATCCATTTGCCAAAGCTCCCAATCCAAATTCACCGCTAAGGAGAACACGACTCTAACCGTGTTTAACTTAGCCACCGGAGCAAAAGTATCCGTATAATCGTCTCCATAAGTTTGAGTGAACCCCCTTGCAACCAATCTAGCCTTATACCTCTCAAGATCACCATTTCTCAAGTACTTTATTGTGAACACCCATTTTGAGCTCACGGCCTTCTTGCCAAATGGAAGATCCGCTTCATCCCAAGTGTGATTCTTCACCATAGCTCCTACCTCATCATCAACTGCCTCAATCCAATGTTCATCTTCCATGGCTTTATCATAAGAACGTGGGATAGTATGCTCATCAATTTTTACAAGAAAAGCCCGATGAGAGGAAGGTAAGAGGTCGATCGAACACATAGCTTGAATCGGATGAGCCACAGCTTGATGATTATAGTAAACTCTAGTCTCTTTCCATTGAGATGGGTCCCTCCTTATTCGTGTGCTTCGTCTAAGAACAGGCTCTGCTTCCTCCACAATGGTTGTGGCTTCGGCTTCATTCTCTAACACTGGTTCACTAGACTCTTCCTGAATCACTTGGTCTTCCACTTGAGCTTCCTCTTGAGTAGTCGGATGCACTTCTTCCTCATTAGCCGACTCTTGATTTATGTCTTGAGCTTCGGTAGATGTTACTTGAGTGATCTCACCTACTTTGTCTCTTGGCTCAGGATTCCCAAGATGTTGAAGAAGGAATCGAAGATTGGAGCCAAGGTCCGACGGGGTAGCCAAGTCTTTCAACTCATCTCTAACCCTAACGCTATAATATCCTTGAGTCTCCATAAACTTGACATCTCTAGACACCCATGTCTTTCTTGTGATCGGATCATAGCACTTATAACCCTTTTGCGTTGTTGAGTAGCCAAGAAAAATGCATCTTTTGCTCTTCTCATCTAGCTTGGTCCGCAACTCACTTGGTACTAACACAAAACAAAGACAACCAAACACTCTTAGATGTTCAATAAATGGACGGGTTTGGTTTAATACCTCGAATGGAGAAGTATCTCCTAAGATCTTTGTAGGAATTCGGTTGATCAAGTAGCATGCTAGCATCACCGCATCTCCCCAAAAACTTTTTGGAACGTTCATGTGGAACATCATAGCACGGGATACTTCCATCAAGTGACGGTTCTTTCTCTCGGCTACTCCGTTTTGTTGTGGAGTATACGGACAACTAGTTTGGTGCAAGATTCCATGCTTTGAGAGGTGTTCTTTGAACCGATTGCTCATGTATTCTCCTCCATTATCTGTCCTAAAGATCTTAATTTTGGCATTGTATTGGTTAGCAATATAGTTTTGAAAGTTTATGAATGCATCAATGACCCGATCTTTCGAAGGCAAGAGAGTAACCCAAGTGTACTTAGATTTTTCATCAATGAATGTAACAAAGTATTTATTATTATCCCTAGATAAGCAAGGTGAAGTCCACACATCCGAATGTACTAAATCAAAGCAATTTTCATAAATAGTAGATGATTGAGGAAATACGGTTTTGCAATGTTTTCCAAGGATACAAGCTTCACAACTCAAATGATCAAAGTAAACATTGGGAAGCATTATTTCAAAAGCACGAGAATGCGGATGTCCTAATCTAGCGTGCCAAATGGCATTATTAGCAACTCCTAAACAAGATTTAAATGAACAAGAACTAGATGAAATTGATGATAAGTCTTCAAGAATGTATAGATCATCCTTGGTACCACCACTTCCGATTATCTTTCCCGAATCAATATCCTGAAAATGGACATCATTAGGACCAAAGATTGCATAACAATTCAAATCCTTAGTTACTTTGTTAACCGAAAGTAGATTTGATTCAAAATTCGGTAAATAAAAAGCTTTTGAGCTTTTGTTAAATAGATTCAAGTCTCCAATTCCTTTAATAGGTATATTATCCCCATTTGCAATCATCACATTACCCTTAGATGGTCCTAGGTTCTCAAGAAGATTCAAATTACTAATCATATGATGAGTAGCACCCGAATCAACCACAAGAGATTCACTAGGTTTAAGAGAGTAGAAGGTTTTACCAGATTGGTTGAGTGATGCAAAGGACTTGATGAGAGCTTTAAGATCGGACTTCCTCACATAGTCTCCTCCTTGGCTCGTCTCTCCTTCTTGCTTTGCTGGTCCGTGATGATTTTGATCGATCTTCGCAGTTGAGTAGTTGGCCCTTGCACGTTCATCTTTAGCACGGTCGGCATAGAACTTTTCCCTTAGGTGTGGATGGATGAGCCAACATCTCTCCCTAGAGTGGCCCTTTCTCTTGCAATGATCACACCAATACTTAGATCGTTTGTCATCGCCCTTGAACACCCCTTTGTTAGCCATTGGAAGCTCCCCCTTACTACCGAAGAGCCCAAGAGACCCTTGTTCCCTTTGGATTTGTGCACATACATCCTCAAGGCTTGGGAGAGTCTCGGATCGGAGGATATGTTTGACGAGATCATTGAACACCGGGTTCAATGTAAGGAGAAGTCCGAATACCTTGTCTTGTTCCTTCTGTTCGTTGAGGACCACCGGATCGATAGAGCTTGGCCTAAGCATCTCAAGCTCAGCCCAAAGGGACCGATACACACCAAAATGCTTAGTTAAACTCCATGTCTTCTTGGTGTAGATTGTTGATAGCTTGTTTGACTTCAAACACACGAGAAAGATTTGAGATATTCCCATACACATTCTTCAATGTTTCCCAAAGTTCAGATGCGGTTTCACAATAAGAGTATGCTTCGAGAATTGATGATTCAAGACCATTTTGAAGGACTGCCAACACCGTTTGATCTTCTTGAAACCACTTAGCTTCTCGTTTACTCACGACCGTCTCATCTTCTTCCTCGGATGAGTCATACACGGGCCTGGTCTCGAGGTCAATGTGACTCCATAAGCTGCGGCTACAAAGAGCGGTCTTGGTAGTTCTTGACCATAGTAAGTAGTTTCCCCCTTTGAGAATCACCGGAACCACCAAAGCTTTAGAGTTATCCATAAAAAAAAAACCTTTCCTTTAAGGATTTGGAGACTGATTTTAACGAAAAGCTTGAAGCTTTGAAGAGAGTTTGAATCGTTTTAGAGAAAAACTTGAAACCTTATGGAGATTTCAAGCGAATAAGATTCAAACCAAAGACTCACCCTTTTTGAATGAGATTCACAAGAACACAAGATTACGAATGGGACTTTCGGATGATGTAGGTTAGATTAAGCGCATAAGATGGATTGAAACCTTCTTATACCGATTTAATCTAACACTTTTAGGAATCCCAAGAGCTTGTGCTCTGATACCATGTAAGATTTATGAGATTAAGCGGAAGTTTTAGAAGAGATTAGAAGAGATTAGAAAGAGTTTAGAGATTAATGGAGATTATAGAGATTAGGGAAGAATAGGGAGTTTATGAACTTGAAACATTTCTCATTCAAGATAACTTTACAAATGATTGGAATCAATCCATAAATAGAAAATACTAGGTAAGGAGATAAGGTCCACATGACCGTTTGGGATAAAGGTGAAATGACGACATAAAGGTGGATCTTATCCACCGTACGGACGCGGCTTCACTCCACCTTATCCTCCAGCTGTAAGGCCGCCCGTTGACCGCTGAAGACCGCTTGAAGACCGTTGTGGAACGCAGAGTTTTGATTCCCGCGTATCGGCCAAACCTTCCCGCGTACCGGACACGTACCGCGGAACGAGCGATCCTCGATGCCAAGACGACCCGCGCCTCGAGTAACCTTACCGCGGGTCGAGATCCTCCGAACCAATTTCCACCCTTTATTTGTTTCGGTCATTCTTTATTTCCTTAGCACTTAATGAGAATGCTAAGGTCAATACTCCCCCTCAAGTTAAACATAAAGAGTTTATGTTTAACTTGGAAACTCACAACCATCACCTCATTAAAAACCTTAGCAAAGAAAAACCACGTGGGACAAAACTTCGCTAAGGGAAAAAGAGTATGATGATTGCAAGTAAGGGGTCTTCTACGGATGGGTCAAATCCACAAGTCCAAGTTTGCTAAGAATGTGATTGCAAACCTTAAGACTTGCGGATCAGACGATAAGTGATCCGTGGGACGGAGCGGCTCGATGTCAGGACAGTCCGCAGTACTTGGGAGCATCGAGGATCAGTTCGGTACGCGGGTCAGTTGGAGTCTCGGACATCAGGACGTTCGGATGGACCCGCGGGACGAGAAGCTTCGAGGATCAGGACGAGAAGTGTCCGCGTGTTGATCCGGGTCACGTACCGGGTATTCGGATAAACACGCGGACCCTTACCGGGTTATCGGGTCATGTGCTGATCCGTGATGCCAACGTTCAGATAAGGACGCTGCGGACGTACGGAACTCGGGCAAGGCACGTACCGCGGTCCGGGCAATGTACCGAGACACTTTTTACTCATTTTGTTCAACTTTTAAATCCGGTCATGCTGACCAACCTAGTCTTTGCTATTTATGGGTTAGTTCTGATCTTGTATTCCTTAAGCTTGAATAATAAAAATGTTTTTCAAGTTCATATTCTCCTAATCTCTAAACCGATCCAAATCTCTATTTTTCTCTCTTATTCTCTAAAATCTAACACCGTGACTCGGTCTTCCCTCGATGCCACTCGTTCCGCGGATCGACAGAAGCTCGATGCCGTGTGCTGATCCGCGTATCATCTGGCCCCGATCCTTTCCGCGTACTGATCCGCGCCTGGCGTCGATGCCACTCGTACCGCGGGTCAGATTTCAACGTCCCACGTTCCGAGTGAGCCGATCCGCGGTTTTACATTTCCGACCCGAATTTCTTCACCTTTCTTTATTCTTTATTTCCCTTAGTCCCAATGTGAGTCCTAAGGTCATTACTCCCCCTCAAGTTAAACATAAAGAATTTATGATTAACTTGGAGACTTACAACCATCACCTCATTAAAAACCTTATCAAGGAAAACCTCATGGGACAAAACCTTGATAAGGGAAAAAGAGTGTGATGATTGCGAGTAAGGGGTCTTCTCATGGATGTGTGAGATCCACAAGTCCTAGTTTACCCAAGATGTTGTTGCAAACTTTAAGACTTGCGGATTTGGTGAACACATCCGCTAGTTGATCTTCACTTCTTGTAAAACACGGTAGTGTCCATCCTTGTTCAATCTTCTCTCGAACCTTGTGGCAATCAATCTCAATATGCTTCGTCCTTTCATGGAACACCGAGTTGGTAGCAATGTGAATCACGGCTTGGTTATCACAATGCATTATCATCGGTTCATCCTTCTCGATTCCCAAGTGAGCCAAGATTCCTCTCAACCAAGTGAGCTCGTTTGTCAACTTCTTCATGGCCCTATACTCGGCTTCCGCACTAGAGCATGAGACTTCCTTTTGCTTCTTAGTCCTCCAAGTGACCAAGTTCCCACCAATGAACGTACAATAACTGTAAGAATTATGCGGAAATGTATTGAAGAATTATGAGGAACAGATTTGAGAAGAGAGTTTGAAT
The DNA here is from genome assembly GCA_963576765.1 of Draba incana. NCBI lineage: Eukaryota > Viridiplantae > Streptophyta > Magnoliopsida > Brassicales > Brassicaceae > Draba > Draba incana. The sequence goes on along the minus strand of OY755214.1, from coordinate 20,272,253 downwards.
GAGAGAAGAGAGAATTGTATTCTCATTACTTTGAAATCAGACCTGATACATCCTATTTAAAGACTACAAAGATAAGGGAGAGAGAGAAGGAGTAACGGTAATATGAGAAGTCAGACATGTGATTCTTCTATTTTAGGTAAAGTCTTCCTCTTCCTTTCTTCCTTGTTGGTCCATTTTAGGTAAGGTGTGTTTGAAGTGTTTGGACACCATTTCCCTCCATTTGCAACAGTCACAACACTAATTAGGATTAGTGTCTTGATTATCAGAATTAGTGTATTGATTATCACTAATCCATCTTAGTTTAACACTCCCCCTCAAGCTTAGCCTTAGAGATAAGATTGGATCCGTAAAGATTCACCTCATTAAAACCTTAGTGTGAAAAACCTCGTGGGACAAAAACACACTGAAGGAAAAAGAGTATGAACCTTACGGTTACTTGATCTCTATAAGCCCGAGCTTTGGGTGAACAAACTCGCACACCTTTAGGCTAGCGGCCTTGGTGAATATATCCGCTAATTGATCCGAGCTTCTTGTATAGCATGGTAGGATGAGTCCTCGTTCCACTGCTTGTCTCACCTTGTGACAGTCCACTTCAATATGCTTCGTGCGTTCATGGAATACTGAATTTGAGGCGATATGAATAGCCGCTTGATTATCACAATGCATCGTCATAGGCTCTTGTGATTCGATATCCAAGTCTTTGAGAACCGCCTTGATCCATGTGAGCTCATTTGTTAGCTTCTTCATTGCTCTATACTCGGCCTCGGCACTAGAACACGCAACCACTTTCTGTTTCTTTGTTTTCCAAGTGACTAGGTTTCCTCCTATAAATGTGCAATACCCGGTTGTTGATCGCCTATCCCTTCTATCCCCGGCCCAATCGGCATCGCAATATCCAACTATCTCTGAGCTCTCATTGCGACCCATCCAAATGCCGTGACATGAGGTTCCCTTGAGATACCGTAGAATCCGATCAATCATGTTCCAATGATATATCTTCGGGGCTTGCATATGTTGACTAACCTGGTTCACAGCAAAACACAAGTCGGGTCTAGTAATAGTTAGATAAATTAGCTTTCCTACCAACTTCCGGTATTGTTTCACATCTTTGAATGGGTTATCTTCTATCTCCCCCTCTCGTTCCACTTTGTAACCGTCTTCTAGGGGAGTTTTAGCCGGCTTAGCATCAAGGTTTCCTGTTTCACTCAAGAGATCATGAATATATTTCCTTTGTGATACAAAGAGTCCCTCCTTAGAGCGGCACACTTCGATCCCTAGAAAATACTTTAGTTCACCAAGATCTTTAATCTCAAATACTGATTTAAGATAAGATTTAGTTTCGGTGATACCTTCCTTGTCATCTCCGGAGATGATGATATCATCTACATAAATGAGAATGACCACGATACCTTTGTTGCCTTTTAGGGTGAAGAGTGTATGATCCGATTCTGATCTTTTAAAGCCTCTATCTCTCAACGTCATACTCAGCTTGTGATACCAAGCTCTTGGTGACTGTTTTAGTCCATAGATCGCTTTTCTTAATCTTAGAACTTTGCCCGGTGCAACTGAATCCTCAAGGCCCGGTGGTGGGGTCATATATACTTCATCTTCTAGTTCCCCTTGAAGGAACGCATTCTTGACATCCATTTGCCAAAGATCCCAATCCAAATTTGCTGCCAACGACAAGATGATCCTTACGGTGTGTAACTTAGCTACCGGAGCAAACGTATCCTTGTAGTCCTCCCCATACGTTTGCGTGAAGCCTCTTGCTACTAGTCGTGCCTTGTGCCTTTCAATCTCGCCATTGCTTAGATACTTGATCGTAAATACCCATTTCGAACTCACTGCCTTCTTCCCTTTGGGTAAATCAGCTTCGTCCCATGTATGATTTAGTTCCATGGCATTGCGTTCTTCTCCTACAGCATCCCTCCACACCTTGTGTTCCTTAGCTTCATCATAGCTTGTAGGGATGTACTCTTGGTCAAGCTTGCCGAGAAAGGCTAGGTGGTCTTGAGGAATGTAGGCAAGATTGCAAACTGCTTGAGTTGGATGTGCCACAGCATTGCAATTGTAGTAGACCCTTGTATTCTTCAACTTTGATGGTGAGTTTCTCGGCCTTGTACTGCGTCTCAATTGTGTAGCTTGCGGACTAATTGGTGGCGGATTGAGCCTTTCACTTCTTCTAACCGAAACAGGTTGTTGTGGTTCCTCATATTCGTCTTCTTGATTTGATTCTTCTTCTGGAATGAATTCTGATCCAGAATCGTGTTGAGTTGATCCACCTTGATCATGGATGATCAAGTCTTCGTCTTGATGTGAACTGCCTCCCTCATGATCAAGGGGAGTAGAGTCAGCTTGTTCATTCGGAGTTGTGAGAGGGGTTGGATTGCTTCTCATCACATTTTCAGTGTGGGAAGTGATTCCAAGCGTCTCCAATATCCTCCTAAGGTTTGCGGATTGATCAGATGGGGTATGAGATAGATTTTTCAGAGTGTCCCAATTGCTGTCTTCAAAATACCCCTTTTCCTCCACAAACTTGACATCTCTAGATACAAGGACCTTTCTTGTTGCTGGATCATAGCATTTGTAACCCTTTTGTGTTGTCGAATACCCAATAAACATAGCCTTCACGCTTTTGGCTTCAAGCTTGTTTCGTTGTTCTCCTGGTATTAATACAAAACACACACATCCAAACACACGTAAGTGATTAAGAGATGGTTTGATTTTGTTTAGTACCTCAAATGGAGAGATGTCGTTGAGAATTTTGGTAGGGATGCGGTTAATAAGATAGCACGCCGACACCAATGCATCACTCCAAAATTTCTTTGGGACATTGTTGTGGAACATCATGGATCGTGCCACCTCCATCAAGTGCCTATTCTTCCTCTCGGCTACACCGTTTTGTTGTGGCGTATATGGGCAGCTTGTTTGGTGAATGATTCCATGCTTTGTTAAGTATTGTTTGAAGGCGTTGCTAGTATATTCTCCACCGTTATCACTTCTAAAAATTTTGATCTTAGCATGATAATGGTTAGTAACATACACTTGAAAGTTAGTAAATGCCTCTAAAACTCTATCTTTTGAAGGGAGTAATGTTACCCATGTATACTTAGATTTTTCATCAATGAATGTGACAAAGTACTTATGATTGTCGCGTGATTCACATGGGGAAGTCCACACATCAGAATGAATTAAATCAAAGCAACTTTCATATATTGTTGAAGACTTGGGAAACACCGATTTACAATGTTTACCAAGTATACAAGCCTCACATTCATCATTTTTAAAAGAAATACTAGGAAACATTAAACCTAATGCACGCTCATGTGGATGTCCTAACCGAGCATGCCAAGTTTTACTACTAATATTCGAAGTGGTTAAACTAAACGAGCATGATAATGGGGAACTTGATGACTTGTCTCCAAGCACATACAAATCATTCTTGACTCCTCCCTTTCCGATCACCTTATTAGTCTTAATATCCTGAAAAGTCACATCATTAGGACTGAAAATAGCAAGACAATTAAGATCAGATGTTGCTCGTTTAACCGACAATAGATTTGATGTAAACGTTGGCATGTAAAATGCTCTAGATTCTTTTTCAAACAACTTAAGTGTTCCAACACCTTTAATTGGGATTCTTGTACCATTTGCAATAACCACATTTCCTAAAGCAGATTCTATGTTGTTAAGTAGTTTAGCATTACTAATCATGTGGTGAGATGCACCCGAGTCTATAACAATAGAGTCTTTAGGATTATGAGCATAGAAATTGGTACCAGATTCCTTCAAGGAGCCGATGGCCTTGATGAGTGCATCTAAGTCAGCCTTCCTCACAAACTCTCCGGATGCAGCATTAGCAATGGCCATTTCGTTTGATGAGGTTCCAACTTGCCTTGTTTCCTCCATCGGTTCATGAGCTATATTGGCTCTTTGCTCCCTGAACTTGTTTGGCTTGAGGTGTAGATGTAGCAGCCAGCATTTGTCTTTTGAATGGCCTTTCTTCTTACAATGGTCGCATACCAAAGCCTTCCTATCATCAGGTTTATACATTCCTTTGTTGGTTGTGATGAGTTCTTTCTTCCCACCACCAAAGAGACCTTGAGAGCCCTCCTCCTTCTGAATTTGGGCACACACCTCTTCAAGGCTAGGGAGTTTGTTGGCTCGTAGCATGTGCTTGATGAGATCCGTGTAGCTTGTGTTGAGAGTCATAAGCAGTCCGAAAACTTTGTCTTGCTCTCTGTTAGATTTTAGGACTTAGATTGAGAGAATAAGAGATTGAGAGAATTGGGAAGAATAGAGAGAAAGAGTATGAACTTGAAAAATTATTCCATTCAAGATAGATGTGCAAGGTTCATACAACAAGATTTATATAGAAAACAGTTCTGGCCTCCGTGTCGATCGACACTAAATAAGTGTGTCGATCGACACGCCTCTCCAACGGTCATATCTCAACGGTTGGATAGCAACGGTCGGATTCTCCAACGGTCGGATCTCCAACGGTCGGATTCAAACTCTGGGACTCGTGTCGATCGACACCACTCATTTGTGTCGATCGACGCCTTCGTTCCGCACCTCCAGTTTTTCCAGAGAGGTGAGTGTCGATCGACACTTACCTCTGTCGATCGACACACTTGCTTATTCTTTTCCCTTAGCACATTTTGATGGTGCCAAGGTCAATACTCCCCCTCAAGTTAAACATAAGGAATTATGCTTAACTTGGAAACCTGCAACCATCACCTCATTAAAAACCTTAACAAAGAAAACCACGTGGGACAAAACTTTGCTAAGGGAAAAAGAGTGTGATGATTGCAAGTTAGGGTCTTCTCATGGAAGAGTGAGATCCACGAGTCCAAGCTTGCTAAAGAGACGGTTGCAAACCTTGAGACTCGCAGCTTTGGTGAAGATATCCGCCACTTGGTCCTCGCTCCTTGTAAAACACGGAAGTGTCCATCCTTGTTCAATCTTCTCACGAACCTTGTGACAATCGATCTCGATGTGCTTCGTCCGTTCGTGGAACACCGAGTTGGTAGCTATGTGAATTGCGGCTTGGTTGTCGCAATGCATCACCATCGGCTTAGTGATCTCAATCCCCATGTGAGCTAAGATGCCTCTCAACCATGTTAGCTCATTTGTTAATTTCTTCATCGCTCTATACTCGGCTTCCGCACTTGAACATGAGACCGACTTTTGCTTCTTAGTTCTCCAAGTCACCAAGTTTCCACCAATGAATGTTGCATAGCCGGTTGTGGATCTTCTATCGTTTCGATCTCCGGCCCAATCCGCATCACAATACCCAACAACTTCGGTGTTTTCATTTCTTCCCATCCAAATGCCTTGGCCAACACTCCCTTTAAGGTACCGAAGTATTCCATCCACCATTTTCCAATGAAACACCTTTGGCTCCTTCATATGTTGACTTACTTGGTTGACCGCAAAGCAAAGATCCGGCCTTGTTAGGGTAAGATAGATCAATTTCCCAACAAGTCTTCTATATTGAGATGGATCCTCATACATTTCATCTTCTTGCTCCCCCTTTCGATCGGCCTTGTATCCTTCCTCAAGCGGTGTCTTAGCCGGCTTCGAGGCAAGCTTCCCGGTTTCCTTGAGCAAATCCAAAGTATACTTCCTCTGGGAGATGTGCAATCCATTTGTGAATCTACATACTTTGATCCCAAGGAAGTATTTCAACTCGCCGAGATCCTTAATTTCAAAGACCGATTTTAGGAAATCCTTAGTGTCTTGAATCCCTTGTTTATCATCACCGGAGATGATCATATCATCCACGTAGATCAAGACAACCACCATTCCATTCGGGCCTTGAAGCGTGAATAGAGTGTGATCCAATTCACACTTCTTGAAACCTTTTTCCTTGAGAGTCGAACTTAGCTTCTTGTACCAAGCCCTTGGGGATTGTTTAAGACCATAGATGGCTTTCCTTAGCCGAAGAACCTTTCCGGGAGCAATGGTGTTCTCTAGGCCGGGTGGTGGAGTCATGTACACCTCTTCTTCAAGATCTCCTTGAAGGAAAGCATTCTTCACATCCATTTGCCACAACTCCCAATCCAAATTGATCGCCAAAGAGAATACAACCCGTACCGTGTGTAGCTTAGCCACCGGAGCAAATGTGTCTGTATAATCATCTCCATAGGTTTGTGTAAATCCTCTCGCCACTAACCGCGCCTTGTGTCGTTCCAAGTCCCCATTGCTCAAGAACTTAAGAGTGAAGACCCATTTAGAGCTAACCGCTCTTTTCCCAAACGGAAGATCGGCCTCATCCCACGTGTGGTTCTTAATCATAGCCCCAACCTCATCATTAACCGCTTCAACCCAATGATCCTCTTCCATTGCCTCGTCATATGTCTTCGGAATCGAATGTTCATCTATTTTCACAAGGAAGGCTTGATGAGAGGAAGGTAAAAGGGCGAGCGAACAAACCGCTTGAATAGGATGAGCAACGGCTTGGTTGTTGTAGTAGACTCTATTCTCTTTCCATGTGGAAGGGTCCTTCCTTAATCGTGTGCTTCTCCTAAGAACCGGTTCGCTTGGTTCTTCTTCAACTCTCGAGTCATCGTGGTCGTGTGCTTGAGCATCGGGGAGTTCATCATGACCAATCACCGCTCCTTGACTTTCTTGAGCACCGGAGGTCTCATCATTACTAACCGTCTCCTCTTGATCATTGGGAACACTCTCATCATTGGTCTCTTGGATAGTCTCCTCTTGGACCGGAGGAGCTTCACCGTTTCTAGCCTTTGGTGCTTCCGGGTTGTCAAGATGTTGAAGGAGGAACCTTAAATTAGCATTGTAGTCCGTAGAGCTTGCAAATTCCCTTAGTTCATCCTTCTCTTCGGTACTATAGTAGCTCTTTTCCTCCATAAACTTAACATCCTTGGATACAAATGTTCTTCTCGAACTTGGATCATAACATTTGTATCCCTTTTGGGTAGTGGAATATCCAATGAACATACACCTTGTGCTCTTTGCATCTAGCTTTGTCCGCAATTCTCCGGGAACTAAGACAAAACAAACACACCCAAAAACCCTTAGATGTTCAATAAAAGGTTTAGTATTATTAAGTACCTCAAACGGAGAGATATCCGAGAGAATTTTGGTTGGTATTCGGTTGATCAAATAGCACGCCATCATGACCGCATCACCCCAAAATCTCTTAGGTACATTCATGTGGAACATCATGGCACGAGGCACCTCCATCAAGTGACGATTCTTCCGTTCGGCCACGCCATTTTGTTGAGGAGTGTATGGACAACTTGTTTGATGCAAAATGCCATGCTTAGATAGATGTTCTTTGAAGCGATGGCTTGTATATTCTCCTCCATTATCTGTTCTAAAGATTTTGATCTTGGCATTGAATTGGTTAGTAACATAAGTTTGAAAATTTATGAATGCATCAAGAACACGATCTTTTGATGGTAATAGGGTGATCCAAGTATATTTTGATTTTTCATCTATAAATGTTACGAAATACTTGTTATTATCCCTAGATAAGCATGGTGAGGTCCAAACATCCGAATGAACTAAATCAAAACATTTCTCATAAGTAGTAGTAGAATTCGGGAAAACCGTTTTACAATGTTTACCAAGAATACAAGATTCACAACTCTTATGATCAAAGTAAACATTTGGTAACATTAATTCAAAAGCTCTAGAATGAGGATGACCTAATCTAGCATGCCAAATAGCATTATTAGCCACTCCTAAACAAGATTTGACCGAAAAAGAACTAGGTGAAAAATCTTCAATAACATAGAGATCATCTTTGGTTCCACCCTCTCCAATAATCTTTCCGGAATCAATATCCTGAAAATGAACATCATTAGGACCAAATATTGCATAACAATTCAAATCTTTAGTAGCTCTTTTTACCGAAAGTAAATTAGAAGTAAAAGTCGGCATATAAAAGGCTTTAGAATCTTTATCAAAGACTTTTAAAGTTCCAATTCCTCTTATAGGTATATTATCACCATTAGCAATCATCACATTTCCATTAGTTGACTCAATATTCTCAAGCATCCTAGAGTTACTAATCATGTGATGGGAAGCTCCCGAATCAACTACTAGGGAGCTACTAGGAGTATGGGTAAAGTAAGTTTTACTGGATTCCTTTTGTATGGTAAGAGCTTTGATGAGTGCCTCCAAGTCGGATTTTCTCACATAATCTCCTTGGTTGGCCTCCTCACCTTGCTTAGCTAATCCGGTTGGAACTTGGTCGGGCTTGGCCGTGGTGTAGTTAGCTCTTGGGTTCTTCGGGTAGTCGATCCACCAACTCGGCTTGAGCTCCGGATGAAGAAGCCAACAAGTCTCCTTGGTGTGTCTTCCCTTGCAATGTTCACACCTTGCCTTAGAGCCCGGCCGATTGTTACCATAGCTCCCTTTGTTTCCACGATTATCGAATCGGTTGTAAACCCCCTTGTTAGCCGTTGGAAGCTCCCCCTTACTATCAAAGAGTCCTTGGAAACCTTGTTCTCTTTGAATTTGTGAGCACACATCTTCAAGACTTGGGAGCTTCTCCGACCTTAGGATGTGCTTGATGAGATCATTGAATGCCGGATTCAAGGTGAGTAATAGCCCAAAGACCTTGTCTTGTTCTTTCCTTTCGTTTAGCACCTTTGGATCAATGGAACTTGGTCTCAACATTTCAAGCTCGGCCCAAAGAGACCTATATTTACCAAAGTGCTTGGTAAATTCCATATCCTCTTGATGAAGATTATTGATGGCTTTCTTCACTTCATAAACCCGAGAAAGGTTAGACACGTTTCCATAAACGTTCTTCAATGTTTCCCATAGCTCCTCCGCCGTTTCACAATAGGAATACGCCTCAAGAATGGAGGATTCAAGACCATTTTGAAGAATGGCCAACACGCTTTGGTCCTCTTGGAACCACTTTGCTTCTCTCTTCTTTTCGGAATCTTCATCGTCTTCTTCTCCGGATGAATCATACACCGGTTTAGATGAAGTTTCAATGTGGCTCCACAACCCTCGGCCACATAGAGCTATCTTCGTGGTTCTTGACCACAATAAGTAGTTATCTCCCTTGAGAGTAACCGGAACCACCAATGGTTTAGAATTATCTAAAGAACTCATCTTTTCTTATGAAAGTTTGAAACTTTTAGAAATGATTTGGGATTGATATGTATGTTAAATCAAGCGCATAAAGAGAATGGAAATCTCTATATAACAATTTGATCTAACTAGTTAAAGGAAAATCCACAAATCGAAAACGGTTAATGAAAGAATGAGATTTGAAGTATGAGATTATGAGAGTAATGAGGTCACAAAGATCAAAATCGCTCTGATACCATGTTAGATTTTAGGACTTAGATTGAGAGAATAAGAGATTGAGAGAATTGGGAAGAATAGAGAGAAAGAGTATGAACTTGAAAAATTATTCCATTCAAGATAGATGTGCAAGGGTCATACAACAAGATTTATATAGAAAACAGTTCTGGCCTCCGTGTCGATCGACACTAAATAAGTGTGTCGATCGACACGCCTCTCCAACGGTCATATCTCAACGGTTGGATAGCAACGGTCGGATTCTCCAACGGTCGGATCTCCAACGGTCGGATTCAAACTCTGGGACTCGTGTCGATCGACACCACTCATTGGTGTCGATCGACGCCTTCGTTCCGCACCTCCAGTTTTTCCAGAGAGGTGAGTATCGATCGACACTTACCTCTGTCGATCGACACACTTGCTTATTCTTTTCCCTTAGCACATTTTGATGGTGCCAAGGTCAATACTCTCGTCTCTCATTCAGCACAACCGGATCAATTGAGTTTGGCCTTAGCATTTCTAGTTCAGCCCAGAGAGATCTAAATCTCCCAAAATGTTGAGTAAACTCCATGTCTTCTTGGTTGAGGTCATTGATAGCTTTCTTGACTTCAAACACACGGCTCAGATTGGAGATGTTACCAAACACCTTTTGTAGGGTGTCCCAAAGTTCCTTGGCATTCTCACAGTAGGAGTATGCTTCAAGGAGAGAGGCATCTAGCGAGTTTTGAATGATGGACAGCACCATTTGATCCTCTTGGAACCACTGGTCTTTATCACCATCAACAACCGTCTTCTTGCCTTCTTTTTCGACCGTCACTTTTGGCACTTCGCTCTTCACGACATGGCTCCAAAGTCCGCGGCTGCACAATGCTGTTTTGGTCGTTCTAGACCACAGCAAGTAGTTTATCCCCTTAAGAGTAACTGGAATTACCACTGGCCTTGAGTTCTCCATGAGAAATCAGAATGGAAAGTAAGTGAGAGTTTTGAAAGATTTTGAAAGTTCTTTGAGAAATCTGCAAGGAATAAATCACTACAACCTCTCACAACTCAGCACCCATGGATTTGAGGATTATTCAATCTCAAAGTGAGGAGGTTAGTATGATTTATTTCAAGAGCAAACAAAGACTTCTTGAAGATTTCCAGAAGTTTATTAACCACTGGATAAACAAGATTTTCCCAGAAAAGTTTGAAAAACCAGAATGAAGATTGAGTGAAAAACACAATGAAAGAACAGAGAATAAGAGATTTTGGAGCTTAATGCTCTGATACCATGTAAGAATTATGCGGAAATGTATTGAAGAATTATGAGGAACAGATTTGAGAAGAGAGTTTGAATGAGAGAAGAGAGAATTGTATTCTCATTACTTTGAAATCAGACCTGATACATCCTATTTAAAGACTACAAAGATAAGGGAGAGAGAGAAGGAGTAACGGTAATATGAGAAGTCAGACATGTGATTCTTCTATTTTAGGTAAAGTCTTCCTCTTCCTTTCTTCCTTGTTGGTCCATTTTAGGTAAGGTGTGTTTGAAGTGTTTGGACACCATTTCCCTCCATTTGCAACAGTCACAACACTAATTAGGATTAGTGTCTTGATTATCAGAATTAGTGTATTGATTATCACTAATCCATCTTAGTTTAACAATAACCGGTTGTTGATCTCCTATCATTTATATCACCGGCCCAATCCGCATCACAATAACCGACTACGTCGGAGCTTTCATTCTTTCCCATCCAAACTCCAAGTCCCGGACTATCCTTCAAGTACCTAAGGATCCTTTCAACCATTTGCCAATGATACACCGTTGGTTTTTGCATACGTTGACTAATTTGGTTGACCGCAAAGCTTATATCCGGTCTTGTGAGACATAAGTAGATCAATTTTCCCACAAGCCTTCTATATCTTGATGGATCCTCGTATAGCTCATCGTCTTTCTCCCCCTTTCGAACGCCTTTATACCCTTCTTCTAAAGGGGTTTTTGCCGGCTTAGCTCCAAGCTGTTAAACAAGGAGAACACAAAGGTGTTCAAGAGAAGATCCCAAAGTGCCCAAGACTTAGCCATATTCGGGTCACTTTGGGTAAGGAAGGTCAAGAAGCGTTCAAGGCTTGGAAAATGGTGTTCTAGGCCATTCAAGTGAAGAAGGAGTGAGGCCGCATGAGGAACGAAGAAGGTCGCACGAGAAAATGGCAAAAACGGTGAAATATGGAAGTTGGGAAATTTGGTCCCGACCATGTACCGCGGGTCGGACCTGGCATCAATGCCACTCGACCCGCGGATCGAAGAGGCATCGAGGAACCACGTACCGATGCTCGAACACGCGGATCAGATCAGTTTCTAGGATCCGCGTGTTTATCCGAATACCCGACCCGGGTAAACGGATAAACACGCGGGTCGTGTACTGATCCGCGTCCCTTCGCGTGTTGGCATCGAGTGATCCGCATCCTGCGACTCGATGCCACTCGTCCTGAAGCTCGTCCCGCGTCCGAAGATCTGCGACCCGATGCCCGCGTGCCTTCTCTCGTCCCGCGGGTCACTTTCACTCGATGCCGACCGTACGGCATCAGACCGTTGGGACAGTTGACCAAATTCAAATTTGGTCAACATTTTACTTTTTCCTTTATTTCTTTAGATCTGATTTTTCCTCTATAAATACAAGTTGTAAGATTCATTTGTAAGTATCCAATTCTTCATAATAAAGAAAGAAAATTCTTGTTCTTATTTTACTTAGTCTTTTCTTTAGTATTTTCCAATGTAGATAATTAAAGGAACTAAGTTATGAGTTTGATTCTTATGAATCAAACCCCAATCATTTAAGTAACTTTCCTTTGATTATCTATGTTATTTCTTCTTATCAAACTCCAAATCATTCCACACTTGTAATACTCGGTTTTATTGAAACCGGTTTGTGTGGATTCTCTCTTCAACACTTTTATGTGTTTGTTCTTCATAGATGAGCTTAGACTCATCAAATTCCAACATGGTATCAGAGCATAAGCTCTTGGGTTGGAGATTTGGAGATTCGGTTTTGATTTTCAAAAGTTCTAAAATTTTGATTTCTTTGGTGAGTTGGGTTGAATCGGTATGAGGAAGTAATCAATCTCTCTCATGCGCTTAACCCAACACAAATTCGTGTTAGATTCCGCTGCAAATTGATTTCAAATGTTTGAGAAATTGTGATTTCAAAAGTTTAAAGTTTGTGTTCTTTAAACCGGATTTTGTTTAATTTTGGAAAAATTAATTTGAAAATTCTTGGTGTAAGAGTTTTGTTTAAAAGGGTTTGAAAATGTTGATTTAAAATGAATTTGAAAAGTTTGATTTCAAATGTTGAAGAATTTCGATTTCAAAGTTTTAAAGTCTTGATTTTCTTAAAACTGGGTTTTGTTGATTTTAAAAGAAATGTTTGAAAAATCTTTGTTTTATTTGAAACCAGATTTTGTGAAGAAATTCTAGTAAATTTGAAATGTTTGTTTTGAAAAGTTTGAAATTTGTTACCAAAAGGTTTTGTTTTATTCGGAATTTTAAAGAAAACGGTTTTGAAAATCTTGGTTTAAAACTCTTGGTGAGCCTTTGTTGCTCTTGTTAAATCTTTGTCCAAGTAAGCTAATAAGAGATTGAGATTGCTTACTTGAGAGTTTCTTGAAGTGAACCGATGGAAAATGCCGGTATCATGTTTTAATACTTGGTTACAAATTCTCTCACTCTTGGTTACTAATTCTCTCACTCTTTGGTTACTAAATCTCTCATTCTCTCGGTTACTTATTCTCTCATTCTCTTGGTTACTCAATCTTTGGTTACTAATTATGATGTTGGTTTGAAGGAAGAGATCCATGGGATGCCTTTGTGCATTTAAAATCATGATGAATCCAATCCTAAATTGATGGCGAGAACCGTGGGATGCCAATGGAGCATTTAAAATCACGATGGATCCAAGCCAAAGTTTATTCATCAAAAGGTTGATGATTTAGTGGTTCAAGAGGAAACCACTCAAGAAGTTACAAAATTCTTCAAGGAGCTAAGAAGCTCCAAAAGTGTTCATACTTCCAATCCGAATTGGAAGAAGAGGGAGTTTCTAAATTTTTCCCTCCCTTAATTTTATTTGAAATTTGAATTTGAAATCCGGTTAGAATGTTAAACCGGTTGATTAAAAGAAAGTTTAAATTCTCTTGAAAATGTCTATGCTTGCAAATTTGGAACCTTTAAACGAATTGAAGATTGAAAGTTTAAAATCATGATGAAATTGAATGGTTTTATGATTTTTAAAACTTAATTATTTGAATGTGGCTAATTCAATTCGGTTATTGTGTAAATGCAAGGTGAAAATTCAAGAAGTAATTGGATCGGTGAAGTTTGGTGTACGGGGGAGAAGACTAAGCAAAGGAATCGAAATTCCATGTCTCCAAACCGTAACAATAAGGTTGTCTCAAAACAGTCCCGTGAAGAAGAGTAGAAAAAAAAGGCTCTTGGATGTTTTTGGACGCTTTGTCTTGGGAAGGTGGAGAAACCTCTCATATACTTGGTTTCTCCTTCCAAGTGGTGTAGATAAGGTCACGCTAAAGTCCATGGAGACGGTGTGAAAATGAAATCGAAACCACGTCCGACGCAAAATAACAAGGGAACATCAAGAGACGTCCAATCAATGCTCTCGGGAAATCATGGAGAAGCAATAAGACCAACAACTGATCCGAAACTTCAAGAAAAAGGGCCATTTCTAAACTCTCCATTTATGAATCAATCATTTGTTATTTAAAATCTATTGCTAGTATACGTATATTTCTTAATTTATGGTTTTGAGTTATGGAAACATCTCTAATGTTTTCTTTTGTTTAAACCTCCTGATAAAAGGTGCAAATGAAAGAAGAATAATGAGGAAACCATGAGGAGAAACCGGAGTTAAGAAGAAAAATCAAAAGGAGCAATAAGACCGAAGATTGATCCGAGACTCCAAAAGCAAAAGACGTTGCCAAGCTCCACTCTCAGCCTCTGTTTCACGGTGTTTCACGGCGGCTAAGCGTGCGGGGGAGTATTAAAGAAAGAAGCCCAAAGAAGAAGAGCAAGGCCGAAGCTATCACGGATAAGATGAAGGCCAAAGCTCAAAGAAGAAGAGCAAGACCGAGGCGGAACAAAGAGGAGCCGAGGTGAAGCTCAAAACCTTGGTTTAAAACCCTTAAGACCTTGGAGTATACTCTTTTTCCTTAGTGTGGTTTTGTCCCAAAGGGTTTTCCCACTAAGGTTTTAATGAGGTCTCTCCTTGTGTCTCCAAGTTAATACTTCGTGTTACTGCGTATTAACTTGCGGGGGAGTGTTAAACAAGGAGAACACAAAGGTGTTCAAGAGAAGATCCCAAAGTGCCCAAGACTTAGCCATATTCGGGTCACTTTGGGTAAGGAAGGTCAAGAAGCGTTCAAGGCTTGGAAAATGGTGTTCTAGGCCATTCAAGTGAAGAAGGAGTGAGGCCGCATGAGGAACGAAGAAGGTCGCACGAGAAAATGGCAAAAACGGTGAAATATGGAAGTTGGGAAATTTGGTCCCGACCATGTACCGCGGGTCGGACCTGGCATCAATGCCACTCGACCCGCGGATCGAAGAGGCATCGAGGAACCACGTACCGATGCTCGAACACGCGGATCAGATCAGTTTCTAGGATCCGCGTGTTTATCCGAATACCCGACCCGGGTAAACGGATAAACACGCGGGTCGTGTACTGATCCGCGTCCCTTCGCGTGTTGGCATCGAGTGATCCGCATCCTGCGACTCGATGCCACTCGTCCTGAAGCTCGTCCCGCGTCCGAAGATCTGCGACCCGATGCCTGCGTGCCTTCTCTCGTCCCGCGGGTCACTTTCACTCGATGCCGACCGTACGGCATCAGACCGTTGGGACAGTTGACCAAATTCAAATTTGGTCAACATTTTACTTTTTCCTTTATTTCTTTAGATCTGATTTTTCCTCTATAAATACAAGTTGTAAGATTCATTTGTAAGTATCCAATTCTTCATAATAAAGAGAGAAAATTCTTGTTTTTATTTTACTTAGTCTTTTCTTTAGTATTTTCCAATGTAGATAATTAAAGGAACTAAGTTATGAGTTTGATTCTTATGAATCAAACCCCAATCATTTAAGTAACTTTCCTTTGATTATCTATGTTATTTCTTCTTATCAAACTCCAAATCATTCCACACTTGTAATACTCGGTTTTATTGAAACCGGTTTGTGTGGATTCTCTCTTCAACACTTTTATGTGTTTGTTCTTCATAGATGAGCTTAGACTCATCAAATTCCAACACAAGCTTCCCGGTTTCCTTCAACAAATCCAATGTATACTTTCTTTGGGAGATGTGTAACCCATTCTTGAACCTACACACTTCAATTCCAAGAAAGTATTTCACTTCTCCAAGGTCTTTCATTTCAAACACCGAGTTGAGGAAGTCCTTTGTATCTTGAATTCCTTTCTTATCATTCCCAGAAATGATCATATCATCCACATAGATCAAAACTACCACAATCCCATTTGGCCCTTGGAGTGTGAAAAGAGTGTGGTCTAGCTCACATTTCTTGAATCCTCTTTCCTGGAGTGTTGAGCTAAGTTTCTTGTACCAAGCTCTAGGTGATTGTTTTAATCCGTAGATGGCCTTGTTGAGCTTGAGAACCTTTCCGAGAGCTATAGAGGTTTCAAGACCGGGTGGTGGTGTCATATATACTTCCTCCTCAAGATCACCTTGTAAGAAGGCATTTTTTACGTCCATTTGCCATAGATCCCAATCTAAGTTTGCCGCCAAAGAGAACACAACTCTCACGGTGTTAAGCTTTGCAACCGGAGCAAATGTATCCGTGTAATCATCTCCATATGTTTGGGTAAATCCTCTAGCCACCAACCGAGCCTTATACCTCTCAAGGTCTCCATTACTCAAGTACTTGATCGTGAAGACCCATTTGGAGCTCACAGGTCTCTTGCCTTCGGGAAGATCTGCTTCATCCCAAGTATGGTTCTTAACCATGGCTCCAACCTCATCATCTACTGCCTCTACCCAATGCTCATCTTCCATAGCTTCCTCAAATGTCTTAGGGATTGTATATTCATCTATCTTTGTCACAAAAGCCCTATGAGAAGAAGGTAGAAGGGCGAGCGAACAAACTGCTTGAATCGGATGAGCTACAGCTTCATTAATAAAGTAAACTCGGCTTTCTTTCCATTGAGAGGGATCCTTCTTTAGTCTTGTACTTCTACGCAACACCGGTTCTTGGACCGGTTCTTGAACCTCTTCCTCCGGAGTTTCCTCTTCAATAACCCCTTGTTCTTGAATTACCTCAACCGGAACCGTATCATGATCGGCCTCCCCTTGAACCGGTTCTTGGACCTCTTCTTCTTGACCCATTTCTTGAACAGTTTCCTCTTGAGCTAGTGCAGGGAGATCCTGGTTTCCAACTTTGTCTCTTGGCTCATGATTCCCAAGATTTTGAAGAAGGAATCGTAGATTAGAGCCAAGGTCCGACGGTGTTGCAAGATCACTTAAGTCTCCTCGGTCTTTAGCTCCATAAAACCCTTGTTCCTCTATGAACTTCACATCTCTAGAGACAAACGTTTTCCTTGAACTCGGATCATAACACTTATACCCTTTTTGCGTTGTTGAATAGCCGAGGAATATGCATCTTGTGCTCTTTGCTTCAAGCTTGTCCCTTAATTCCCTAGGCACCAACACAAAACAAACACACCCAAATACTCTCAAGTGATTAAGGAAGGGTTTTTCTTTAGTAAGTACCTCATATGGAGAGACATCCTCAAGGATCTTGGTTGGTGTCCGATTGATCAAATAACATGCGGTCATGACCGCATCTCCCCAATAACGCCTTGGCACATTCATGTGAAACATCATGGCTCGTGAAACCTCCATTAGGTGACGATTCTTTCTCTCGGCCACGCCATTTTGTTGCGGAGTGTATGGACAAGTCGTTTGATGCAAAATGCCAAGCTTAGATAGGTGTTCTTTAAATCGGTTGCTCATGTATTCACCACCATTATCTATTCTAAATATCTTAATCTTGGCATTGTATTGGTTAGCAATATAGGTTTGGAAATTCACAAATGCATCAAAGACTCTATCCTTAGATGGTAAGAGAGTAAGCCATGTATATTTCGATTTTTCATCAATGAATGTGACAAAGTATTTATTGTTATCTCTAGATGAGCAAGGTGAGGTCCAAACAGCCGAATGCACAAGATCAAAGCAATTCTTATCAACGGTAGAAGACTTAGTGAAAACCGATTTGCAATGTTTTCTGAGAATACAAGATTCACAAGATAAATGATTAAAGACAACATTTGGGAGCATTATTTCAAGAGCCCGAGAATGGGGATGTCCTACTCTAGCATGCCAAATTGCATTATTTGCTTTTCCTAAACAAGTTTGAAATTGAAAAACACTAGATGAGCTTGGTGATAAATCTTCTAAGACATAGAGATCATCCTTGGTACCACCACCTCCTATCACTTTTCCGGATTCAATATCCTGAAAATGGAAGTCATTAGGACCAAAGATTGCATAACAATTCAAATCACTAGTCATCCTTTTAACCGAAAGCAAGTTTGATTCGAAATTTGGCATGTAAAACGCTTTAGAGTTTTTATTAAATAGATTTAAGTTCCCAACTCCTTTAATAGGTATATTATCACCATTAGCAATCATCACATTTCCTCTAGATGGTTCAAGTTTATCAAGCAAGTTCAAGTTACTAATCATATGATGAGATGCTCCCGAATCAACCACATGTCGTAATTTGAATCAAACTCTCCTAATCTTCTAATAAAACTCACGTCCAAAACAGAGAGAGAGAGAGGAGAAAGGTTGATGTTTGATGGTTTAGAGAGATAGAGAGATTTCTGAATTTTTTCTCTTCTTTTCTTTATTTCAGATCTTTACAAGTGCTTATATATCCAATTCTATAACAAATATCTAAGAAATATGATTAAACAACTAATCACAAATATCTAACAAATATCTAACAAATATCTCCTTTAGCCACTTGTAGATAACTTAGCTATGAAGTTGTTGTTAGTCACTTGAGAAGACTTTGCCTTGAAGACTTCTAACCATTGACTCAAACTTAGCTTAGGTCCTTGAATTTTCTTCTTCTCTGAACCTGAGGCACACAATCCGTGTGTGCTAGCTCGGTCTGATGACCTAGTGCACTTATCCGAGTGCTTCACATTATCTTCTCCTTGGTCCAGTAGGCTGATCCTCATCACATCACTAGGCTCAACACTCCCCCTCAAGATTGGTTGGTGGAGATCCAATAAACCGATCTTGCTTTGAATGTAATCCCCTACTAGAGATGTTGTTGCCTTGGTGAAGATATCAGCTACTTGATCTTCACTTCTCACAAACCTTGTGCTGATAGTCCCATCTTGTATTTTCTCTCTAACAAAATGGCAATCTATCTCCACATGCTTCGTTCTTTCATGAAATACTGGATTTGATGCAATGTGCAAGGCAGCCTGATTATCACAATATAATGACATTGGCTCCTTCCCTTGAATCCCCAAATCATGCAGAAGATACTTTATCCACACTAACTCCTTGGTTACATCTCTCATAGCTCTATATTCAGCCTCAGCACTTGATAGAGATGCTACCTTTTGCTTTTTGCTCCTCCATGTAACCAGGTTTCCACCTACAAAAGTACAGAAACCAGTAGTGGATTTTCGATCCTTTTTGTTCCCAGCCCAGTCTGCATCACAATTTCCTATGATACTTGTGTCATTGCTTTTCTCCATCCACACTCCTTTTCCCGGATTCCCTTTCAGATACCTCAGAATCCTTTCTACCATATTCCAATGATGGACAGAAGGTTGTTTCATGTGTTGACTCACTTGGTTTACCGCAAAACACAAGTTTGGCCGAGTGATGGTGAGGTAGATGAGTTTCCCAACAAGCCTTTGATATTGCTTGACATCTTCAAATAACTCCCCCTCACCATAGTCTTGATATCCTTCTTCAATTGGCGTTTTAGCTGGTCTTGAGCCTAATTTTCCAGTTTCTGTTAGAAGATCAAGCACATACTTCCTTTGAGATATAAATAGACCATCTTCAAATCTTGTCATCTCAATCCCCAGAAAGTACTTCAGCTCACCCAAGTCTTTGATATCAAATGCCTCTTTCAGATTTTTCTTTAGGAGACTCACTCCCTCAACATCATCTCCTGTTATAATGAGATCATCCACATAGATTAACACAGCTACAATACCTTTAGATCCTTTTCGTGTGAATAGAGTATGATCAGCTTCTGACATTTTGAATCCTTTCTCACGTAAACAAGTGCTCAGCTTATGGTACCACGCTCGAGGAGATTTTTTCAATCCATAGATTGCTTTTCTCAATCTACACACGTTTCCAGCCTCATGACCATATCCTGGAGGAGGTGCCATATACACCTCTTCTTCTAATTCTCCTTGTAAGAATGCATTCTTCACGTCCATCTGCCAAAGATCCCATGACAAATTGACAGCAATAGAAAGAAGAATTCTTACTGAATGTAGCTTAGCTACTGGTGCAAATGTCTCGGTATAATCTTCTCCATAGACTTGAGTGTACCCTTTTGCAACCAGTCTAGCTTTATACCTCTCAATCTCTCCTGAACTTTTATACTTGATGGTGAACACCCAACGGCAACCAACTGGTTTCTTCCCTTTAGGCAGTCTCATCATATCCCAAGTATTGTTTTCCTTCATTGATCTCATCTCTTCTTCCATAGCTTCAACCCATACCTTACTACTGCAAGCTTCTTCATAAGAGACAGGTATTCTTTCTTTTCCTATCTTCCCAAGATATACTCTGTTTCTATGGGGCAGATTAGCCATTGTGCAGAATGCTTCAATAGGATAGCTTACTGTGATGTCCTCGGCATGTGTAGATACATGATTCTCCCTTTGGGACAAATCATTGCTGTCGCCAATAAGAATGGGATTAACCCACTCCGTACGCTCAGAACAATTCTTTGCCACAATGGGAATCTTTTCCAACTTTGAATCCGTTTGCCCTTGATGATCAGCAGCTATATTATTGAAATACACTCTATTTTGTTTCCAATGACTAGGAGAATACCTTTGTCTCTGACTTCTTCTCAGAGGCAGTTGTATTGGTGATGACACTTCTACATGAGTTTCCTCATCAATACTCTCTTCGTCAGTTGAGTGAACCGGCTCACTCACACTTGGTTCATTTTCTCCCCCTGAGCTAAAATCCTGAGAAGACTCGGTGTGATGACTCGGTGTGAAGGTCGAGTCATGTGTCGGTGTGTCAGATGTTGAAGATTCTGATTCACTCCTTTGATGATCAACTCTTACTATGGGTACTTCTAGGTCTGGAGCCCTATCCATTCCAGGAAACCCAACTTCCTTTAAACCATTCTGATCTTTCTCATCAAAAGTACCCACTTTGTTCTTCAAACTTCACATCTCTTGATACATATTCTCTCCTTTCCTCAGGAGAATAACATCTGTATCCTTTCTGTGTTTGAGAATATCCCACGAATACACACTTAACACTTCTTGCTTCCAGCTTGCTTCTTTGCCCCTCAGGTCGAAAGACAAAGCACTTGCATCCAAACACTCTCAACTGATCAATGCTTGGTTTCTCCTTGTGCAGTACCTCGTATGGAGACTTCCCTTTCAAGTTGTTCGTGGGCAGTCTATTAATCAAGTAGACTGCTGTCATTACAGCATCTCCCCAAAAACGTTTTGGAACTCCCCTTTCAAACATAATTGTCCTTGCTACCTCCATTATGTGTCTGTTCTTCCTCTCAGAGACCCCATTCTGCTGAGGAGTATAAGGGCAAGTAGTTTGATGAACAATTCCATGCTTACTGAGTAGTTTTTTAAATTGTCCACTGATGTATTCTCCTCCATTATCACTTCTCAAAATCTTTATCTTCGCTCCAAATTGTGTAGCAACATAGGAATGGAACTTGAGAAATGATTCATAAACTTGGCTCTTTGTACTCAGAAGAGTCACCCATGTATACTTGGATTTTTCATCAATAAAAGTAACAAAGTACTTATATTGATCTTTGGAGAAACATGGTGCTGTCCATACATCAGAATGCACAAGAGCAAAGACTTCATCATAAACCGTCGATGAGTCATCAAAAGGCTGTCTACTGTGCTTTCCCATAATACATGATTCACACACTCCATCCTTTTGGATAAGGTTGGGTAAGACCAACTGGAGGACCTTGGAACTAGGATGACCAAGGCGAGCATGCCATATTGAGCTTTCTCCAACCACATTCACTGCCAAAAACTTCTTTTCACCCCCTTCATGGGTAGACAAAAACTTAGTAGCACCATTTCCTTCCTTTAGTATATACGCACCTTCCTCCACCTTCCCTTCTCCTATCACTTGCTTAGACTTATTGTCCTGAAATTCAACAAAAACAGACCCAAACACAGCCAAACAATCCAAATCCTTTGTTGTCTTCTGAACAGATAGCAAGTTAGAAGTAAAACTGGGCATGTATAAGGCCTTAGTTTTCTTCTTAAACAACTCTAAGTCACCAATACCCTCTATTGGGACTGTTCTTCCATCAGCAATCACTACACTACCAGGATGTTCCTTAACATTCCTAAGAAATCCAATATCCTTAATCATATGATGGGATGCTCCTGAATCCACAATTAATCCCCCATATGTTTTTCCAGCAAATAAACTCTTACCCCAATCAGAGAGAGTCTTACCAGACTTGGCAAATTCGGAGAGACTCCTAATCAACTCCTCCAAGTCATACTTCTTCCCCACTTCTTCTCCAGCCGCCACAGCGGCTGATCCCACAAAATTCCTAGTATCTTCCCACGGAGGGCCTCCTTCCCTTATCCTCTTTGGTTTAAGGTGTGGATACAAAGTCCAACACTTCTCCTTAGTGTGGCCTTTCATCTTGCAGTGCTCACACTCAAATTCCCTTTTATCCACTTGTGGATATCCTTTTCTTCTAACTTGACCTCCAAACTGAGCCACTTCTTTTGGTTGACAAAACAAGCCCCTTGAGCCTTCTTCCCTTTGAATCTGCATACACACTTCAGTAAAGCTAGGGAGTTTGTCAAACCTCAAGATGTGATGGATGAAATCCTTGAAGGATCCGTTGAGACTGAGTAGAAGTCCGAAAACCAGGTCTTGGTCACGCCTCTCACTTAGCTCCTTTGCCTCTGTAGTTTGTGGCCTAAGGAGTTCCAGCTCAGCCCACAGTCCTCTATATTCTCCAAAGAGATCCTTGAATGCTCTATCCCCTTGTTGGATTTCATTCAATGTTTTCTTCACTTCAAAAATCCTAGAAACATTTGACATGTTCCCATAGACCCCTAACAGAGTCTTCCATAGTTCTCCAGCTGTCTCAGCATACGAGTAGGCTGCAAGTATTGCTGGCTCAAGAGAACTTTGAAGAGCAGCTAACACAAACTGATCTTCCTGTTCCGTCTTGCTTCCTTCTTCCACAGTTACTCCTTTGTCAATGGACTCCACTTGAGGGTCTACATATCCCCATAGTCCACGACTCCTTAGAGCTGTCTTGGTGGTCCTGGACCACAACAAGTAATTTGTTCCTTTGAGTACCACCGGAATAACAACGTTCTTCTGGTTAGTATCCATGCTTCAAGAGAAAATACACCGTAGTAATCACGCCGGAATTATGAACTTCAGAACTTTAAGATCTAAACCTGCTCTGATACCATGTCGTAATTTGAATCAAACTCTCCTAATCTTCTCCTAAAACTCACGTCCAAAACAGAGAGAGAGAGAGGAGAAAGGTTGATGTTTGATGGTTTAGAGAGATAGAGAGATTTCTGAATTTTTTCTCTTCTTTTCTTTATTTCAGATCTTTACAAGTGCTTATATATCCAATTCTATAACAAATATCTAAGAAATATGATTAAACAACTAATTACAAATATCTAACAAATATCTAACAAATATCTCCTTTAGCCACTTGTAGATAACTTAGCTATGAAGTTGTTGTTAGTCACTTGAGAAGACTTTGCCTTGAAGACTTCTAACCATTGACTCAAACTTAGCTTAGGTCCTTGAATTTTCTTCTTCTCTGAACCTGAGGCACACAATCCGTGTGTGCTAGCTCGGTCTGATGACCTAGTGCACTTATCCGAGTGCTTCACATTATCTTCTCCTTGGTCCTGTAGGCTGATCCTCATCACATCACTAGGCTCAACACCACAAGAGAAGTATTAGGCTTACGGGTATAGAAAGTTTTACCGGATTCCTTAAGTGAAGCAATGGACTTGATGAGCGATTCCAAGTCCGATTTCCTCACATAGTCGGCTTGATTAGCCTCTTCTTCTTGCTTAGACGACCCGGTTCCTTCTTGATCTTGCTTGACCCACACTCCATTCGCCCTTGATCCTTAGTAGTTGTTGTAGTTCGGGTTGGTTCCTCTCGGCGTCATGAGGTGAGGATGGAGTATCCAACACTTATCCTTGGTATGACCTTCCTTCTTACAATGATCACATTTGAGATGTGGATTACGATATCGGCTTGTACCACCATTCTTCCGGTTGTCATAACGGTTAAAGGCTCCTTGATTCGCCATATGAAGCTCCCCCTTTCCTCCAAATAGTCCTTGTGATCCTTGCTCCCTTTGGATTTGAGAACATATGTCATCAAGGCTTGGTAACACATCGGAGCGGAGGATATGCTTGATAAGGTCATTATACACTGGATTCAAGGTGAGGAGAAGGCCAAAGACCTTGTCTTGCTCCCGACGTTCATTAAGCACAACCGAATCCATGGTACTTGGCCTTAACATCTCTAGCTCGGCCCATAGAGATCGATATCTTCCAAGGTGCTTGGTAAACTCCATATCCTCTTGACTAAGCTCGTTGAGAGCTTTCTTAACCTCAAAAACCCTAGTAAGGTTTGAGATATTACCATAGACATTCTTGAGAGTTTCCCATAACTCACTTGCCGTTTCACAATAGGAGTAAGCCTCAAGGATCGATGCTTCCAAACCATTTTGAAGAATTGCGAGAACGGTTTGGTCTTCTTGAAACCACTTGGCCGCCGCCAATCTAGTCTTCTCCTCATCTTCCTCGTCCGACGAAGGGTCATAGGTGGCTTCTCTAAGGGATAAATCAATGTGACTCCACAAGCCTCGTCCACACAAGGCTGTCTTAGTAGTTCGCGACCAAAGTAGATAGTTCCTTCCTTTAAGAACCACCGGAACAACAAGCGGCTTGGATGTCTCGAGAGTGTTCATCATTTTGTTGGTGTAGATCTTAGAAATTAGAGAAAAGCTTCCAGCTTTTGGTAGGATCGGTCAAAGCTTCGAGCTTTAGATAAACAAAGAGAAAAGCTTTGAGCTTTTAGTAACACCGGTTCAAAGATGAAAGCTTTAAGCTTTAGATTATGAAAGCTTTGAGCTTTTGAGAGATTAAAGGAGAAAGCTTTGAGCTTTTACGAGATTAAAGAAGAAAGCTTTGAGCTTTTAAGAAATCTTCAACACGGAAAAAGGATGATGTAGGTTAGGTTAAGCGCATAAGAAAGATCAAAACTTTCTTATACCGATTCAACCTAACACGTTTGAGAATCCCAAGAGCACTTGCTCTGATACCATGTAAGAATTGTGTGAAGAATAAGAGTAAGTTTGAGAGAAGAGTGGAGAAATGAAGAGTAAGAGAGTAAACTTTTTATTTATTTTTCCCAAGAGAGAGTCATACATCATCATTAGAACAGCCTATTTATAGAAAAGAAACAATAGGTCATGAGAAAAAGGATTTAAAACGGTCGGATAAGGTTTGGTGCGGTGTGAACCGGACTGGCGTACGGGCTGTCGTACCGCGGGACGAGAGCGGAACGCGTCACCACGTACCAGGACCATTCCGCGTCCTTATGCATCAGGACGGGTGAAACGACAGCGTTTCGGGATAACACGCGGGTGGATCCGCGTGTTTATCCGAATACCCGCGTGAAGATCCGACCCGCTTCACACGACCCGTTGCTGCGTCCGTCCCGTGACTCGGTCTTCCCTCGATGCCACTCGTTCAGCGGATCGACAGAAGCTCGATGCCGCGTGCTGATCCCGTATCGTCTGGCCCCGATCCTTTCCGCGTACTTATCTGCGCCTGGCGTCGATGCCACTCGTACCGCGGGTCAGATTTCAACGTCCCACGTTCCGAGTGAGCCGATCCGCGGTTTTACATTTCTGACCTGAATTTCTTCACCTTTCTTTATTCTTTATTTCCCTTAGTCCCAATGTGAGTCCTAAGGTCATTAATATTTGTTAGATATTTGTAATAGAGTTAGTATAAGTATCAGTTGTAAGATCTGAAAACTAATAAGAAAAAAAATTCAGAAATATCTCTCTATCTCTCTAAACAATCAAACATTAAACTTTCTCCTCTCTCTCTATGTTTTGGACGTGAGTTATAGGAGAAGATTAGGAGAGTTTGATTCACAAATCTACATGGTATCAGAGCAGGTTTAGGATCTTGAAGTTCTGAAGTTTATTTTCTCTTGAAGCATGGATACTAATCAGAAGAACGTTGTTATTCCGGTGGTACTCAAAGGAACAAATTACTTGTTGTGGTCTAGGACCACCAAGACAGCTCTAAGAAGTCGTGGACTATGGGGATATGTAGATCCTCAAGTGGAGTCCATCGACAAAGGATCAGCTGTGGAAGTAGGAAGTCGTGTGGCTACTGGTTCGTATGCTGGTGTGGCCGCTGGTGTGGCTCCTGGTGTAGCTGCTAGTGTGGCGGCCGGTGTGGCTGCCGGTGTTGTTGATTTTACGGAAACAAGAATGAGAGAATGAGAACTGATTTGAAGAATAAAGAGAATAGAGAGAATTGAGTGAGAAGAGAATAATATGTTCTCATTAATTTGAAATCAGTTTGTTTACAAGCTATTTAAAGACACAAGAATAGCAAGAGAGAGAGAGAGATGCAACGGTCATATGTTAGAAGAAACATGTGACTTCTATTTGAGGTAAGACTTTTCCCTTCCTTTCTCCTTGTATGGCTATTTCAAGTATTCCCAAGTCAAATTGTTTGAACTGAATTCTTCTACTTTCCCTCCATTAGTAACGGTCATAATGATAGAGATTAGTGTTTTGATTAACACTAATTCATTCCATGATCAATACTCCCCCTCAAACTTAACCATAAGGAATCCGTAGGTTAAGTTTGGAAACCCGTAAAGCATCACCTCATTAAAAACCTTAGTATAGAAAACCTCTTGGGACAAAACTATACTAAGGGAAAAAGAGTGTGATGTCTACGGATAGAGGACTTGAGATCACGGGCGGGTAAGGTCAACGAGTCCAAGTTTGCCATGGATATGGTTGCAAACCTTAAGACTCGCCGCCTTAGTGAAGATATCCGCCAATTGATCTTCACTCTTGGTAAAGCACGGCAATGTCACTCCTTGCTCTATTTTCTCCCGTACTTTGTGACAATCCACCTCAATGTGCTTTGTCCTCTCATGAAACACCGAGTTTGTAGCGATGTGGATTGCGGCTTGATTATCGCAATGCATGGTGATCGGTGTAGAATACTTGATGCCGAGACACTCCAAAAGCCCTTTTAGCCATGTAAGCTCATTTGTGAGCTTCTTCATTGCTCGGTATTCCGCTTCCGCACTCGAGCATGATACCACCTTTTGCTTTTTAGTCTTCCACGTTACCAAGTTTCCTCCAACAAACGTACAATATCCGGTTGTGGATCTCCTATCCGTCCTATCTCCGGCCCAATCCGCATCGCAATAGCCAACGATCTCGGTGTTGTTGTTCTTGCCCATCCAAATACCTTGACCGAAACTCCCTTTAAGATATCTTAGAATCCGGTCCACTATATTCCAATGATGCATCTTCGGCTCCTTCATGTGTTGGCTTGCTTGGTTCACGGCAAAGCAAATATCCGGTCTTGTGAGTGTCAAGTAGATCAATTTCCCCACAAGTCTCCTATACCGTCCAACATCCTCATATGGCTCATCTTCTTTCTCCCCCTTTCGATCGACTTTGTAGCCATCTTCAAGGGGAGTCTTGGCCGGTTTAGCTCCCATCATATCCGTCTCTGTAAGTAGATCAAGAGTATACTTTCTTTGGGAGATGAATAGACCTTCTTGGAGTCGGCACACCTCAATGCCGAGAAAATACTTGAGTTCACCAAGGTCTTTGATATCGAACACTGATTTTAGGAAGGACTTAGTGTCTTGAATCCCCTCCTTATCATCACCGGTGATGATCAAGTCGTCCACATAGATAAGTACCACCACTAGTCCGTTCGGCCCATGAAGTGTGAAGAGTGTGTGATCCGACTCGGACTTCTTGAATCCTCTAGATTTTAGTGTAAAGCTTAACTTGTGATACCAAGCTCTCGGGGATTGCTTAAGTCCATAGATTGCCTTACGGAGTCTAAGAACCTTTCCCGGGGCAATGGTATCTTCAAGACCGGGTGGTGGCGTCATGTAAACTTCCTCTTCTAGTTTGCCTTGTAGGAATGCGTTCTTGACGTCCATTTGCCATAAGTCCCAATCATGGTTTGTGGCAATGGAGAGAATGACCCGAACAGTGTGAAGTTTGGCCACCGGTGCAAACGTATCCTTATAATCTTCCCCATAGGTTTGGGTGAAACCTCTAGCCACCAACCGAGCTTTGTATCGCTCAATGTCTCCATTGCTCAAGTGTTTAATCGTGAACACCCATTTAGAGCTGACCGCCCTTTTTCCGGGAGGAAGATCCGCCTCATCCCATGTATGGTTTCGGATCATGGCACTCTTCTCATCTTCAACCGCATCATTCCACTCTTTACTCTCCCTAGCCTCTTCATAGCTCTTTGGAATGACATCTTGATCAATCATGCCAAGAAACGCTTGATGATCCATTGGTACAAAGGCGAGAGAACAAACGGCTTGAATAGGATGGGCTACTGCTTGAGCATTGTAGTAAATCCTCTTGTCCTTCCAAGTGGATGGATCACTTCTAGGTCGGGTGCTCCTTCGAAGAACAGGTTGAGAGTTTTCGGGAAGTTGTTGAGGCTGAGGTTCCGTTGCGGCTTGTTGAGGTTGAGGTTCCGTTGTGGCTGGTTGTGCTTCGGTTGTGGTAGACTCCGGTGGCGGGACTGATGTAGCTGAGTCTGGTGAGGTAGGATCCGGTTCATGTGGTATCGTGGTTGTCCTCGGGGTTGAGTTGTTTCCAATGTGGTCGAGAAGAAACCGCAAGCTTGATGCCCGATCAGATGATTCAGCTAGATCTTTCAAACTTTCCCAATCCTTCCCACCATAGAATCCTTGATCCTCAAGAAACTTTACATCTCGGGACACATAGGTTCGGTTGTTACTCGGATCATAGCATTTATACCCTTTTTGTGTGATAGAGTATCCAAGGAATATGCACCTCGTGCTTTTGACATCGAGCTTGTTTCTTAGGTCACCGGGCACTAAGACAAAACACAAACAACCAAAAACTCTTAGATGCTCAATAGATGGTTTAGTTTTGTTAAGTACCTCAAACGGTGATTTATCCTCTAAGACTCTTGTTGGGATTCGGTTGATTAGGTAGCAAGCCGTCATCACCGCATCACCCCAAAATCTCTTTGGGACATTGGTATGGAACATCATTGAGCGAGAAACTTCCATGAGGTGTCGATTCTTCCTTTCGGCTACACCGTTTTGTTGTGGAGTGTATGGGCAACTAGTTTGGTGTATGATGCCGTGTTTTGCAAGGTGCTCTTTGAATTTATGGCTTGTGTATTCTCCACCATTATCTGTCCTAAACACTTTAATCTTAGCATTGAATTGATTAGTCACATAGTTTTGAAAGTTGATGAATGCATCAAACACTCGGTCCTTAGATGGCATTAGGGTGAGCCAAGTATATTTTGATTTTTCATCTATAAATGTCACAAAATATTTGTTGTTATCCCTAGATATGCACGGTGAGGTCCAAACATCCGAGTGAATTAAATCAAAGCAACTTTCATAGATAGTAGATGACTTAGGAAATACAGTTTTGCAATGTTTGCCGAGAATACACGATTCACAACAAGTGTGATCAAAAGAAACATTAGGCAACATAAGATTAAGTGCACGAGAGTGAGGATGTCCTAATCTAGCATGCCACTTATCATTAGAGAAAGTATCTAAACGAGAGTTGAAATTAAAAGCTTGTGATGAATCTGGTTGAGTATCGTCTAGGAAATAAAGCTCATCCTTGGTACCACCTTTTCCAATCACTTTTCCGGTCTCAATATCCTGAAATTGAACCGCATTAGGACCAAAAATAACATAACAATCAAGGTCATTAGTGGTTCTTTTAACCGATAGAAGATTGGATGTAAACTTAGGCATATATAAGGCTCTAGAATCCTTTTCAAATATTCTTAAGTTTCCAATTCCTTGTATAGGTACTTTCTCACCATTAGCTACCAACACATTTCCCTTAGCCGGTTCTATGTTCTCAAGAAGGTTCGGATTACTAATCATATGGTGTGAAGCACCCGAATCAACTATAAGAGAACTACTTGGTTTATGAGTAAAGAAAGTGGTACCGGATTGGTTCAAAGAGGCAATGGACTTGATGAGTGCCTCCAAGTCAGCCTTCTTCACATACTCACCGGTTCCCATCTCCCCACTTGGCCTTGATGAACCGGCTCGACCATGATCTTCCTTGGCATGGGTGAAGTTAGCTCTCGGGTCTCTTGATGGACCTCCATTTTGATTGCTGCCCACTGCCCATGTTGGCCGAAGGTGTGGATGAAGGATCCAACACTTGTCTTTCGTGTGTTTCTTCCTTTTGCAATGCTCACACACCTTGTGCTGCCTTTCTTCCATCTTGTACACTCCCTTGTTAGCCATTGGGAGCTCCCCCTTGCCACCAAATAAACCAAGAGCTCCTTGTTCTCTTTGAATTTGAGCACACACATCATCAAGATTGGGAAGCTTATCCGACCTTAGAATGTGCTTGATAAGGTCATTGTAGGTTGAATTCAAGGTGAGCAAGAGACCAAAGACTTTATCTTGCTCCCTTCTTTCATTTAGAACCGTCGGGTCCATGGTGTTAGGCCTAAGCATCTCTAGCTCAGCCCATAGAGCTCTAAACTTTCCAAAGTGCTTAGTGAACTCCATGTCTTCTTGACTCAAGTCATTGATGGCTTTCTTGACCTCAAACACTCTTGAGAGGTTGGAAGTGTTGCCATACACATTCTTGAGAGTTTCCCAAAGCTCCTTAGCATTCTCACAATAAGAGTATGCTTCAAGAATTGGAGCTTCTAGTGAGTTTTGGAGGATAGCAAGAACAGTTTGGTCTTCTTGGAAGGATTTGGCCTTCTCTTCAACCTTGGACTCATCCTCCTCCTCATCACTACTTGAATCATCAAAAATCAGCTTCTTAGAGCCTTCAACATAACCCCATAAGCCACGGCTACATAGGGCTATCTTTACTGTCCTTGACCATAGCAAATAGTTGCTTCCTTTGAGAACCACCGGAATTACAATGGGTTTTGAATTCTCCATGGCTGAAATTTCTTCAGGAACTCAAGAACAAGAATATTACCCACTGGACGAAGAATTTATCCACTGGATAAACAAATCCGAACAAGATTTGAGAGTCTTTGAGAAATCTGCAAGGAATAAACCACTATAACCTCTCACAACTCAGTACCCATGGATTTGAGGATTGTTCAATCTCAAAGTGAGGAGGTATGATTTATTTCAAGAGCAAACAAAGACTTCTTGAAAAATTCCAGAAATTTATTAACCACTGGATAATAGAGAGTGAAGATTTTCGAACAGAGAATGGAGAGAATATGAAGTATATAAGAGTTTAGTCTAAGAAGAATAAGGAACTTGCTCTGATACCATGTTGATTTTACGGAAACAAGAATGAGAGAATGAGAACTGATTTGAAGAATAAAGAGAATAGAGAGAATTGAGTGAGAAGAGAATAATATGTTCTCATTAATTTGAAATCAGTTTGTTTACAAGCTATTTAAAGACACAAGAATAGCAAGAGAGAGAGAGAGATGCAACGGTCATATGTTAGAAGAAACATGTGACTTCTATTTGAGGTAAGACTTTTCCCTTCCTTTCTCCTTGTATGGCTATTTCAAGTATTCCCAAGTCAACTTGTTTGAACTGAATTCTTCTACTTTCCCTCCATTAGTAACGGTCATAATGATAGAGATTAGTGTTTTGATTAACACTAATTCATTCCATGATCAATAGGTGTGGCTGCTGCGAAAGAAGAAAGCAAGACGGAACAGGAAGATCAGTTTGTGTTAGCTGCTCTTCAAAGTTCTCTTGAGCCAGCAATACTTGCAGCCTACTCTTATGCTGAGACGGCTAGAGAACTATGGAAGACTCTGTTAGGAGTCTATGGGAACATGTCAAATGTTTCTAGGATTTTTGAAGTGAAGAAAGCCTTGAATGAAATCAAACAAGGAGATAGAGTGTTCAAGGATCTTTTTGGAGAATATAGAGGACTGTGGGCTGAGCTGGAACTCCTTAGGCCACAAACTACAGATGCAAAGGAGCTAAGTGAGAGGCGTGACCAAGACCTGGTCTTCAGACTTCTTCTTAGTCTCAATGGATCCTTCAAGGAGTTCATCCATCACATCTTGAGGTTTGACAAACTCCCTAGCTTTACTGAAGTGTGTATGCAGATTCAAAGGGAAGAAGGCTCAAGGGGCTTGTTTGGTCAACCAAGTGAAGTGGCTCATGCTGTAAAAGAAGTGGCTCAGTTTGGAAGCCAAGTTGGAAGAAAAGAATATCCACAAGTGGATAAAAGGAAATTTGAGTGTGAGCACTGCAAGATGAAAGGCCACACTAAGGAGAAGTGTTGGACTTTGTATCCACACCTTAAACCAAAGAGGATAAGGGAAGGAGGTCCTCCGTGGGAAGATACTAGGAGTTTTGAGGGTTCAGCTCTGTGGCGTGGAAACAGACTCAATGGGTCTGACCGAGCTGGTCCATCGAGCTCTAGTAAACCTAGCTCCTATATGGGATCAGTCTCTGTGGCAGCTGGAGAAGACGTGGGGAAGAAGTATGACTTGGAGGAGCTGATTAAGAGTCTCTCCGAATTTACCAAGTCTGGTAAGACTCTCTCTGATTGGGGTAAGAGTTTATTTGCTGAAAAAACATATGGGGAATTGATTGTTGACTCAGGAGCTTCCCATCATATGATTAAGGATATTGGAATTCTTAGGAATGTTAAGGAACATCCTGGTAGTGTAGTGATTGCTGATGGGAGAACAGTCCCAATAGAGGGTATTGGTGACTTAGAGTTGTTTAAGAAGAAAACTAAGGCCTTATACATGCCTAGTTTTGCTTCTAACTTGCTATCTGTTCAAAAGACAACAAAGGATTTAGATTGCTTGGCTGTGTTTGGGTCTGATTTTGTTGAATTTCAGGACAGTAAGTCTAAGCAAGTGATAGGAGAAGGGAAGGTGGAGGAAGGTGCGTATGAACTAAAGGAAGGAAATGGTGCTGCTAATTTTTTGTCTACCCATGAAGGGGGTGAAAGGAAGTTTCTGGCAGTGAATGCGGTTGGAGAAAGCCCAATATGGCATGCTCGCCTTGGTCACCCTAGTTCCAAGGTTCTCCAGTTGGTCTTACCCAACCTTGTTCAAAAGGATGAAGTGTGTGAATCATGTATTCTAGGAAAGCACATTAGACAACCTTTTCATGACTCATCTACTGTTTATGATGAAGTCTTTGCTCTTGTGCATTCTGATATATGGACAGCACCATGTTTCTCCAAGGATCAATATAAGTATTTCGTTTCTTTTATTGATGAGAAATCCAAGTATACATGGGTGACTCTTCTGAGTACAAAGAGCCAAGTCTATGAATCATTTCTCAAATTCCATTCCTATGTTGCTACACAATTTGGAGCGAAAATAAAGATTTTGAGAAGTGATAATGGAGGAGAATACATCAGTGGACAATTCAAAGAATTACTCAGTAAGCATGGAATTGTTCATCAAACTACTTGTCCTTATACTCCTCAACAGAATGGGGTCTCTGAGAGGAAGAACAGACACATAATGGAGGTAGCAAGGACAATTATGTTTGAAAGGGGAGTTCCAAAACGTTTTTGGGGAGATGCTGTAATGACAGCAGTCTACTTGATCAACAGACTGCCCACGAACAATTTGAAGGGCAGGTCTCCATACGAGGTACTACATAAGGAGAAACCAAGCATTGATCATTTGAGAGTGTTTGGATGCAAGTGCTTCGTCTTTCTACCTGAGGGGCAAAGAAGCAAGCTGGAAGCAAGAAGTGTTAAGTGTGTATTTGTGGGATATTCTCAAACTCAGAAAGGATACAGATGTTATTCTCCTGAGGAAAAGAGAGAATATGTATCAAGAGATGTGAAGTTTGAAGAACAAAGTGGGTACTTTGATGAGAAAGATCAGAATGGTTTAAAGGAAGTTGGGTTTCCTGGAATGGATAGAGCTCCAGACCTAGAAGTACCCATAGTAAGAGTTGATCATCAAAGGAGTGAATCAGAATCTTCAACATCTGACACACTGGTGTATGACTCGACCTCTACATCAAGTCATCACACCGAGTCTTCTCAGGATTTTAGCTCAGGGGGAGAAGATGAACCAAGTGTGAGTGAGCCGGTTCACTCAGCTGAAGAAGAGA
This sequence comes from Draba incana, assembly GCA_963576765.1. Classification (NCBI taxonomy): domain Eukaryota; kingdom Viridiplantae; phylum Streptophyta; class Magnoliopsida; order Brassicales; family Brassicaceae; genus Draba; species Draba incana. Next base: position 20,238,325 of record OY755214.1, on the reverse strand, counting down.
GTATTGATGAAGAAACTCATGGAGAAGTGTCATCACCAATACAACTGCCTCTGAGAAGAAGTCAGAGACAAAGGTATTCTCCTAGTCATTGGAAACAAAATAGAGTGTATTTCAATAATATAGCTGCTGATCATCAAGGGCAAACTAATTCAAAGTTGGAAAAGATTCCCACTGTGGCAATGAATTGTTCTGAGCGTACGGAGTGGGTTAATCCCATTCTTATTGGCGACAGCGATGATTTGTCAAAAAGGGAGAATCATGGATCTACTCATGCCAAGGAGATCTCAGTAGGCTATCCTATTGAAGCATTCTGCACAATGGCTAATCTGCCACATAGAAACAGAGTATATCTTGGGAAGATAGGAAAAGAAAGAATACCTGTCTCTTATGAAGAAGCTTGCAGTAGTAAGGTATGGGTTGAAGCTATGAAAGAAGAGATGAGATCAATGAAGGAAAACAATACTTGGGATATGATGAGACTGCCTAAAGGGAAGAAACCAGTTGGTTGCCGTTGGGTGTTTACCATCAAGTATAAAAGTTCAGGAGAGATTGAGAGGTATAAAGCTAGACTGGTTGCAAAAGGGTATACTCAAGTCTATGGAGAGGATTATACCGAGACATTTGCACCAGTAGCTAAGCTACATTCAGTAAGAGTTCTTCTCTCTATTGCTGTCAATTTGTCATGGGATCTTTGGCAGATGGATGTGAAGAATGCGTTCTTACAAGGAGAACTAGAAGAAGAGGTGTATATGGCACCTCCTCCAGGATATGGTCATGAGGCTGGAAATGTGTGTAGATTGAGAAAAGCAATCTATGGATTGAAACAATCTCCTCGGGCTTGGTACCATAAGCTGAGCACTTGTCTACATGAGAAAGGATTCAAGATGTCAGAAGCTGATCATACTCTATTCACACGAAAAAGATCTAAAGGTATTGTAGTTGTGTTAATCTATGTGGATGATCTCATTATAACAGGAGATGATGTTGAGGGAGTGAGTCTCTTAAAGAAAAATCTGAAAGAGTCTTTTGATATCAAAGACTTGGGTGAGCTGAAGTACTTTCTGGGGATTGAGATGACAAGATTTGAAGATGGTCTATTTATATCTCAAAGAAAGTATGTGCTTGATCTTCTGACAGAAACTGGAAAATTAGGCTCAAGACCAGCTAAAACGCCAATCGAAGAAGGATATCAAGACTATGAAGAGGGGGAGTTATTTGAAGATGTCAAGCAATATCAAAGGCTTGTTGGGAAACTCATCTATCTCACCATCACTCGGCCAGACTTGTGTTTTGCGGTAAACCAAGTGAGTCAACATATGAAACAACCTTCTGTCCATCATTGGAATATGGTAGAAAAGATTCTGAGGTCATCCTAGTTCCAAGGTCCTCCAGTTGGCCTTACCCAACCTTATTCAGAAAGATGGAGTGTGTGAATCATGTATTCTAGGAAAGCATAGTAGACAGCCTTTTGATGACTCATCAACTGTTTATGATGAAGTCTTTGCTCTTGTGCATTCTGATGTATGGACAACACCATGTTCATCCAAAGATCAATATAAGTATTTCGTTTCTTTTATTGATGAGAAATCGAAGTATACATGGGTGACTCTTCTGAGTACAAAGAGCCAAGTCTATGAATCATTTCTCAAGTTCCATTCCTATGTTGCTACACAGTTTGGAGCGAAGATAAAGATTTTGAGAAGTGATAATGGAGGAGAATACATCAGTGGACAATTTAAAGAATTACTCAGCAAGCATGGAATTGTTCATCAAACTACCTGCCCTTATACTCCTCAGCAGAATGGGGTCTCTGAGAGAAAGAACAGACACATAATGGAGGTAACAAGGACAATTATGTTTGAAAGGGGAGTTCCAAAACGTTTTTGGGGAGATGCTGTAATGACAGCAGTCTACTTGATCAATAGACTGCCCACGAACAATTTGAAGGGCAAGTCTCCATACGAGGTACTGCATAAGGAGAAACCAAGCATTGATCATTTGAGAGTGTTTGGATGCAAGTGCTTCGTCTTTCTACCTGAGGGGCAAAGAAGCAAGCTGGAAGCAAGAAGTGTTAAGTGTGTATTTGTGGGATATTCTCAAACTCAGAAAGGATACAGATGTTATTCTCCTGAGGAAAAGAGAGAATATGTATCAAGAGATGTGAAGTTTGAAGAACAAAGTGGGTACTTTGATGAGAAAGATCAGAATGGTTTAAAGGAAGTTGGGTTTCCTGGAATGGATAGAGCTCCAGACCTAGAAGTACCCATAGTAAGAGTTGATCATCAAAGGAGTGAATCAGAATCTTCAACATCTGACACACTGGTGTATGACTCGACCTCTACATCAAGTCATCACACCGAGTCTTCTCAGGATTTTAGCTCAGGGGGAGAAGATGAACCAAGTGTGAGTGAGCCGGTTCACTCAGCTGAAGAAGAGAGTATTGATGAAGAAACTCATGGAGAAGTGTCATCACCAATACAACTGCCTCTGAGAAGAAGTCAGAGACAAAGGTATTCTCCTAGTCATTGGAAACAAAATAGAGTGTATTTCAATAATATAGCTGCTGATCATCAAGGGCAAACTAATTCAAAGTTGGAAAAGATTCCCACTGTGGCAATGAATTGTTCTGAGCGTACGGAGTGGGTTAATCCCATTCTTATTGGCGACAGCGATGATTTGTCAAAAAGGGAGAATCATGGATCTACTCATGCCAAGGAGATCTCAGTAGGCTATCCTATTGAAGCATTCTGCACAATGGCTAATCTGCTACATAGAAACAGAGTATATCTTGGGAAGATAGGAAAAGAAAGAATACCTGTCTCTTATGAAGAAGCTTGCAGTAGTAAGGTATGGGTTGAAGCTATGAAAGAAGAGATGAGATCAATGAAGGAAAACAATACTTGGGATATGATGAGACTGCCTAAAGGGAAGAAACCAGTTGGTTGCTGTTGGGTGTTTACCATCAAGTATAAAAGTTCAGGAGAGATTGAGAGGTATAAAGCTAGACTGGTTGCAAAAGGGTATACTCAAGTCTATGGAGAGGATTATACCGAGACATTTGCACCAGTAGCTAAGCTACATTCAGTAAGAGTTCTTCTCTCTATTGCTGTCAATTTGTCATGGGATCTTTGGCAGATGGATGTGAAGAATGTTAGATTTTAGAGAATAAGAGAGAAAAATAGAGATTTGGATCGGTTTAGAGATTAGGAGAATATGAACTTGAAAAACATTTTTATTATTCAAGCTTAAGGAATACAAGATCAGAACTAACCCATAAATAGCAAAGACTAGGTTGGTCAGCATGACCGGATTTAAAAGTTGAACAAAATGAGTAAAAAGTGTCTCGGTACATTGCCCGGACCGCGGTACGTGCCTTGCCCGAGTTCCGTACGTCCGCAGCGTCCTTATCCGAACGTTGGCATCACGGATCAGCACATAACCCGATAACCCGGTAAGGGTCCGCATGTTTATCCGAATACCCGGTACGTGACCCGGATCAACACGCGGACACTTCTCGTCCTGATCCTCGAAGCTTCTCGTCCCGCGGGTCCATCCGAACGTCCTGATGTCCGAGACTCCAACTGACCCGCGTACCGAACTGATCCTCGATGCTCCCAAGTGCTGCGGACTGTCCTGACATCGAGCCGCTCCGTCCCGCGGATCACTTATCGTCTGATCCGCGGTTTACCCATCCGTTTTATTCCACTTGGGTAAATTACCCAATATTATTTATTTCCCTAAGTACCGATGTAGCACTTAGTTCAACACTCCCCCTCAAGTTAAACATAAAGGATTTATGCTTAACTTGGAAAGCTCACAACTATCACCTCATTAAAAACCTTAGTAAAGAAAACCACGTGGGACAAAACTTTACTAAGGGAAAAAGAGTGTGATGGTTGCAAGCAAGAGGTCTTCTACGGATGGGTCAAATCCACAAGTCCAAGTTTGCCATAAAGATAAGTGCAAACCTTGAGACTTGCGGCCTTGGTGAAAATATCCGCTAGTTGGTCTTCGCTTCTAGTGTAATACAGTAGAGTCCATCCTTGCTCGATCTTCTCTCTCACTTTGTGACAATCGATTTCAATGTGCTTCGTCCTCTCATGGAATACCGAGTTCGTTGCTATATGAATGGCGGCTTGGTTATCACAATGCATGACCATCGGCTTCGTAGTTTCAATCCCCAAATGTGCAAGAATCCCTCTTAGCCAAGTGAGCTCATTAGTCAACTTCCTCATTGCTCTATATTCGGCTTCCGCGCTAGAACACGAGACCTCCTTTTGTTTCTTTGTTCTCCAAGTCACCAAATTCCCTCCAATGAATGTGCAATAGCCTGTTGTCGATCTTCTATCACTTCTATCTCCGGCCCAATCCGCATCACAATATCCAACCACATCGGAGTTCTCATTCTTTCCCATCCAAATTCCTTTTCCCGGACTCTCCTTGAGATACCTAAGTATCCTCTCAACCATTTGCCAATGGTATATCTTTGGCTCTTTCATATGTTGGCTTACTTGGTTAACCGCAAAGCATATATCCGGTCGTGTAAGAGTCAAGTAGATCAATTTCCCAACAAGCCTCCTATATCTAGAGGGATCTTCATACAACTCATCTTCTTGCTCCCCCTTTCGATCGGCTTTGTATCCTTCCTCCAATGGTGTCTTTGCCGGTTTACATGCAAGTTTCCCGGTTTCTTTCAACAAATCCAAGGTATACTTCCGTTGACTAATGTGTAATCCATTCTTGAACCGACACACTTCAATACCAAGGAAGTACTTCAATTCTCCAAGATCTTTGATTTCAAACACCGATTTGAGAAAATCCTTTGTTTCTTGAATTCCTTCTTTATCATCACCGGTGATTACCATATCATCAACATAGATCAACACAACTACCATTCCCTTTTTACTTTGTAGTGTGAATAGGGTATGATCTAGTTCACACTTCTTGAAACCTCTCTCCTTGAGAGTGCTACTCAACTTCTTGTACCAAGCTCGTGGAGATTGTTTGAGACCGTATATGGCTTTTCTTAGCCTAAGTACTTTTCCCGGAGCAATGGATGTCTCAAGCCCGGGAGGGGGCGTCATGTAGACCTCTTCTTCAAGATCTCCTTGTAGAAAGGCGTTTTTAACGTCCATTTGCCAAAGCTCCCACTCCAAGTTAACCGCCAACGAGAATACCACTCTAACCGTATGGAGCTTAGCAACCGGTGCAAATGTATCCGTATAATCATCTCCATACGTTTGTGTGAATCCCCTAGCAACCAACCGTGCTTTATACCTTTCAAGGTCACCATTGCTTAAATACTTGATTGTGAAGACCCATTTTGATGTCACGGCTCTCTTCCCAAACGGCAAATCCGCCTCATCCCATGTATGATTTCTTACCATAGCTCCCACTTCATCATCTACAGCCTCTACCCACTGTTCATTCTCCATAGCCTCCTCATAGGTCTTTGGAATTGTATGTTCGTCTATCTTGGTGAGAAAAGCACGATGGGAGGAAGGGAGAAAGGCGAGAGAACACACTGCTTGTATAGGATGGGTTACGGCTTGATAGTTGTAGTAGACTCTACTCTCTTTCAATTGAGAGGGATCTTTCTTGACCCTAGTACTTCTTCTAAGCACCGGCTCGACCGGAGCTTGAGTAACTTGAATCTCTTCTTGTTCTTGATGCTCCTCCTGTTCCACTAAAGTATCCTCTTGTTCTTGACCATCCTCTTGAGACACTTCTTGAGCATTGTCTTGATCTTGCACATCTTCTTGAACCACTTCTTGAGGTTCGGATGAGTTACTCGGTATGCCTTGAGATTCTTGACTTGGCGGAGACGAAACGGCCTTACCCATAGTGTCTCTTGGCTCTTGGGTTCCCAAGTTTTGAAGAAGGAACCGTAGATTAGAGCCAAGGTCCGACGGGATGGTTAAATCATCCAAGTTTTCTTTGGCATCCAAACCGTAATACCCTTTGTCCTCAATGAATTTCACATCCCTTGACACAACCGTCTTCCTTGTAATCGGATCATAACATTTATAGCCCTTTTGAGTAGTTGAGTATCCAAGGAAGATGCATCTCAAGCTCTTGGCATCTAGCTTGTTCCGTAGCTCACCGGGTACTAACACAAAACAAAGACAACCAAAAACCTTTAGATGTTCAATAAAAGGTTTAGTTTTGTTTAATACCTCAAATGGTGCATAATCTCCCAAGATTTTGGTTGGTGTTCGGTTGATTAGATAGCAAGCCGTCATTACGGCATCTCCCCAAAATCTTCTTGGAACATTCATATGAAACATCATCGATCTAGAGACTTCCATCAAATGACGATTCTTCCGTTCGGCTACACCATTTTGTTGGGGGGTGTAGGGACAACTTGTTTGATGGAATATGCCTTGCTTTTTGAGGTGTTCTTTGAACCGGTTGCTAGTATACTCCCCTCCATTATCTGTTCTAAAAATTTTGATCTTTGCATTGTATTGGTTAGCAATATAAGCTTCAAAATTCATAAATGCCTCAAATACTCTATCTTTAGATGGTAAAAGTGTAATCCAAGTGTATTTCGATTTCTCATCTATAAATGTGACAAAGTATTTGTTATTATCTCTAGAAATGCAAGGGGAGGTCCACACATCCGAATGAATCAAGTCAAAACAATTATCATAAGTGGTAGTAGATTTTGGAAAAACCGATTTGCAATGTTTACCAAGGATACAAGATTCACAACTCAAATGATCAAAGTAAACATTAGGTAACATTATTTCAAAAGCTCTAGAATGAGGATGACCTAATCTAGCATGCCAAATCGCATTATTGGAAACTCCTAAACAAGATTTAAAAGAACAAGAACTAGATAAGCTTGGCGAAATATCTTCAAGAACATAAAGATCATCCTTGGTACCACCTTCCCCAATTATCTTTCCGGACTTAATATCCTGAAAATGAACATCATTAGGACCAAAAATTGCATAACAATTCAAGTCTTTAGTTGCTCTTTTAACCGATAGTAAATTTGAGGTAAAGTTAGGCTTATAAAACGCTTTTGAATCTTTATCAAATAGCCTCAAGGTTCCAATTCCTTTTATGGGAATATTATCACCATTAGCAATTTCAACATTACCATTAATTGATTTCACATTTTCAAGCATGTTCAAATTACTTATCATGTGATGTGAAGCTCCCGAATCAATTATCAAGGAACTATTAGGAGTTCGAGTAAAGAAAGTTTTACCGGATTCTTTGCTTGCGTTCAAGGCTTTAAAGAAAGCCTCCAAGTCGGATTTCCTCACATAATCTTCTTGGACCGCATCACTTCCTATCTTGACCGGTGTTGTGGGTTGGCTCTTCGGTTGATCACCTTTGGCCGAGACAAAGTTCACCTTAGAGGTATTAGCACGGTCGTTGTCCCTTGCTCGATCGTTGTAGAAGCGTTCCTTGAGATGTGGATGAAGCAACCAGTATTTATCCTTAGTGTGTCCCTTCCTTTTACAATGATCGCACCATCCCTTGGATTTCTTCTCATCAAACCGGTACACACCCTTGTTAGCCGTCGGAAGCTCCCCCTTACCACTAAAGAGCCCAAGAGATCCTTGTTCCCTTTGGATTTGAGCACACACATCATCAAGACTTGGGAGATGGTCCAATCTAAGAATATGCTTGATGAGATCGTTGAAGACCGGGCTCAATGTAAGAAGAAGGCCGAACACCTTATCTTGCTCCTTCCGTTCGTTGATTACCGTTGGATCGACCGAGCTTGGCCTAAGCATTTCTAGTTCAGCCCATAAGGATCTATATTTCCCAAAATGCTTAGTAAACTCCATGTCCTCTTGATGAAGATTATTGATGGCCTTCTTTACTTCGAACACCCGAGAGAGATTTGATGTGTTTCCATACACGTTTTTCAAAGTTTCCCAAAGTTCCACCGCCGTCTCACAATAGGAGTAGGCTTCGAGAATAGCCGGTTCAAGCCCATTTTGAAGGATCGCCAACACCGTTTGGTCCTCTTGGAACCACTTGGCTTCCTTCTCCTTTACCGCCTCTTCATCCTCTTCTTCACTTGAATCAAAGGCCGGCCTTGTAGAGATATCAATGTGGTTCCATAGACCTCGACCACAAAGAGCTGTTTTAGTGGTTCTAGACCACAATAAGTAATTCTCACCCTTGAGAACCACGGGAATCACCAAAGCTTTAGTATTTTCCATGAGAATTTTCAAACTTAGATTGATTTTATCACAAAGTTTGAATCTTTAGAGTTACCGCAACTAAAACTCTCTTCTAATATAGGTTAGGTTAAGCGCATAGAGAGAATGGATATCTCAATATAACGATTCAACCTAACACTTTAAGAAAGTTTCGGATCGAAGGATTTTTGAGATTTTAGACCGAGAGATTGATGAACCAAGAAGTTTATGAGATTTAGTAGAGATTAAGGATCGCAACCCGCTCTGATACCATGTTAGATTTTAGAGAATAAGAGAGAAAAATAGAGATTTGGATCGGTTTAGAGATTAGGAGAATATGAACTTGAAAAACATTTTTATTATTCAAGCTTAAGGAATACAAGATCAGAACTAACCCATAAATAGCAAAGACTAGGTTGGTCAGCATGACCGGATTTAAAAGTTGAACAAAATGAGTAAAAAGTGTCTCGGTACATTGCCCGGACCGCGGTACGTGCCTTGCCCGAGTTCCGTACGTCCGCAGCGTCCTTATCTGAACGTTGGCATCACAGATCAGCACATGACCCGATAACCCGGTAAGGGTCCGCGTGTTTATCCGAATACCCGGTACGTGACCCGGATCAACACGCGGACACTTCTCGTCCTGATCCTCGAAGCTTCTCGTCCCGCGGGTCCATCCGAACGTCCTGATGTCCGAGACTCCAACTGACCCGCGTACCGAACTGATCCTCGATGCTCCCAAGTGCTGCGGACTGTCCTGACATCGAGCCGCTCCGTCCCGCGGATCACTTATCGTCTGATCCGCGGTTTACCCATCCGTTTTATTCCACTTGGGTAAATTACCCAATATTATTTATTTCCCTAAGTACCGATGTAGCACTTAGTTCAACAAAGAATGCGTTCTTACAAGGAGAACTAGAAGAAGAGGTGTATATGGCACCTCCTCCAGGATATGGTCATGAGGCTGGAAATGTGTGTAGATTGAGAAAAGCAATCTATGGATTGAAACAATCTCCTCGGGCTTGGTACCATAAGCTGAGCACTTGTCTACATGAGAAAGGATTCAAGATGTCAGAAGCTGATCATACTCTATTCACACGAAAAAGATCTAAAGGTATTGTAGTTGTGTTAATCTATGTGGATGATCTCATTATAACAGGAGATGATGTTGAGGGAGTGAGTCTCTTAAAGAAAAATCTGAAAGAGTCTTTTGATATCAAAGACTTGGGTGAGCTGAAGTACTTTCTGGGGATTGAGATGACAAGATTTGAAGATGGTCTATTTATATCTCAAAGAAAGTATGTGCTTGATCTTCTGACAGAAACTGGAAAATTAGGCTCAAGACCAGCTAAAACGCCAATCGAAGAAGGATATCAAGACTATGAAGAGGGGGAGTTATTTGAAGATGTCAAGCAATATCAAAGGCTTGTTGGGAAACTCATCTATCTCACCATCATTCGGCCAGACTTGTGTTTTGCGGTAAACCAAGTGAGTCAACATATGAAACAACCTTCTGTCCATCATTGGAATATGGTAGAAAGGATTCTGAGGTCATCCTAGTTCCAAGGTCCTCCAGTTGGTCTTACCCAACCTTATTCAGAAAGATGGAGTGTGTGAATCATGTATTCTAGGAAAGCATAGTAGACAGCCTTTTGATGACTCATCAACTGTTTATGATGAAGTCTTTGCTCTTGTGCATTCTGATGTATGGACAAACCATGTTCCTCCAAAGATCAATATAAGTATTTCGTTTCTTTTATTGATGAGAAATCGAAGTATACATGGGTGACTCTTCTGAGTACAAAGAGCCAAGTCTATGAATCATTTCTCAAGTTCCATTCCTATGTTGCTACACAGTTTGGAGCGAAGATAAAGATTTTGAGAAGTGATAATGGAGGAGAATACATCAGTGGACAATTTAAAGAATTACTCAGCAAGCATGGAATTGTTCATCAAACTACCTGCCCTTATACTCCTCAGCAGAATGGGGTCTCTGAGAGAAAGAACAGACACATAATGGAGGTAACAAGGACAATTATGTTTGAAAGGGGAGTTCCAAAACGTTTTTGGGGAGATGTTGTAATGACAGCAGTCTACTTGATCAATAGACTGCCCACGAACAATTTGAAGGGCAAGTCTCCATACGAGGTACTGCATAAGGAGAAACCAAGAAGCATTGATCATTTGAGAGTGTTTGGATGCAAGTGCTTTGTTTTTCTACCTGAGGGGCAAAGAAGCAAGCTGGAAGCAAGAAGTGTTAAGTGTGTATTTGTGGGATATTCTCAAACTCAGAAAGGATACAGATGTTATGATCCTGAGGCAAGGAGAGAATATGTATCAAGAGATGTGAAGTTTGAAGAACAAAGTGAGTACTTTGATAAGAAAGATCAGAATGGTTTAAAGGAAGTTGGGTTTCCTGGAATGGATAGGGCTCCAGACCTAGAAGTACCCATAGTAAGAGTTGATCATCAAAGGAGTGAATCAGAATCTTCAACATCTGACACACCGACACATGACTCGACCTCCACACCGAGTCATCACACGGAGTCCTCTCAGGATTTTAGCTCAGGGGGAGAAAATGAACCAAGTGTGAGTGAGCCGGTTCACTCAACTGACGAAGAGAGTATTGATGAGGAAACTCATGTAGAAGTTGTTAAACTAAGATGGATTAGTGATAATCAATACACTAATTCTGATAATCAAGACACTAATCCTAATTAGTGTTGTGACTGTTGCAAATGGAGGGAAATGGTGTCCAAACACTTCAAACACACCTTACCTAAAATGGACCAACAAGGAAGAAAGGAAGAGGAAGACTTTACCTAAAATAGAAGAATCACATGTCTGACTTCTCATATTACCGTTACTCCTTCTCTCTCTCCCTTATCTTTGTAGTCTTTAAATAGGATGTATCAGGTCTGATTTCAAAGTAATGATAATACAATTCTCTCTTCTCTCATTCAAACTCTCTTCTCAAATCTGTTCCTCATAATTCTTCAATACATTTCCGCATAATTCTTACATGGTATCAGAGCATTAAGCTCCAAAATCTCTTATTCTCTGTTCTTTCATTGTGTTTTTCACTCAATCTTCATTCTGGTTTTTCAAACTTTTCTGGGAAAATCTTGTTTATCCAGTGGTTAATAAACTTCTGGAAATCTTCAAGAAGTCTTTGTTTGCTCTTGAAATAAATCATACTAACCTCCTCACTTTGAGATTGAATAATCCTCAAATCCATGGGTGCTGAGTTGTGAGAGGTTGTAGTGATTTATTCCTTGCAGATTTCTCAAAGAACTTTCAAAATCTTTCAAAACTCTCACTTACTTTCCATTCTGATTTCTCATGGAGAACTCAAGGCCAGTGGTAATTCCAGTTACTCTTAAGGGGATAAACTACTTGCTGTGGTCTAGAACGACCAAAACAGCATTGTGCAGCCGCGGACTTTGGAGCCATGTCGTGAAGAGCGAAGTGCCAAAAGTGACGGTCGAAAAAGAAGGCAAGAAGACGGTTGTTGATGGTGATAAAGACCAGTGGTTCCAAGAGGATCAAATGGTGCTGTCCATCATTCAAAACTCGCTAGATGCCTCTCTCCTTGAAGCATACTCCTACTGTGAGAATGCCAAGGAACTTTGGGACACACTACAAAAGGTGTTTGGTAACATCTCCAATCTGAGCCGTGTCTTTGAAGTCAAGAAAGCTATCAATGACCTCAACCAAGAAGACATGGAGTTTACTCAACATTTTGGGAGATTTAGATCTCTCTGGGCTGAACTAGAAATGCTAAGGCCAAACTCAATTGATCCGGTTGTGCTGAATGAGAGACGAGAGCAAGACAAAGTTTTCGGACTGCTTATGACTCTCAACACAAGCTACACGGATCTCATCAAGCACATGCTACGAGCCAACAAACTCCCTAGCCTTGAAGAGGTGTGTGCCCAAATTCAGAAGGAGGAGGGCTCTCAAGGTCTCTTTGGTGGTGGGAAGAAAGAACTCATCACAGCCAACAAAGGAGTGTACAAACCTGATGATAGGAAGGCTTTGGTATGCGACCATTGTAAGAAGAAAGGCCATTCAAAAGACAAATGCTGGCTGCTACATCCACACCTCAAGCCAAACAAGTTCAGGGAGCAAAGAGCCAATATAGCTCATGAACCGATGGAGGAAACAAGGCAAGTTGGAACCTCATCAAACGAAATGGCCATTGCTAATGCTGCATCCGGAGAGTTTGTGAGGAAGGCTGACTTAGATGCACTCATCAAGGCCATCGGCTCCTTGAAGGAATCTGGTACCAATTTCTATGCTCATAATCCTAAAGACTCTATTGTTATAGACTCGGGTGCATCTCACCACATGATTAGTAATGCTAAACTACTTAACAACATAGAATCTGCTTTAGGAAATGTGGTTATTGCAAATGGTACAAGAATCCCAATTAAAGGTGTTGGAACACTTAAGTTGTTTGAAAAAGAATCTAGAGCATTTTACATGCCAACGTTTACATCAAATCTATTGTCGGTTAAACGAGCAACATCTGATCTTAATTGTCTTGCTATTTTCAGTCCTAATGATGTGACTTTTCAGGATATTAAGACTAATAAGGTGATCGGAAAGGGAGGAGTCAAGAATGATTTGTATGTGCTTGGAGACAAGTCATCAAGTTCCCCATTATCATGCTCGTTTAGTTTAACCACTTCGAATATTAGTAGTAAAACTTGGCATGCTCGGTTAGGACATCCACATGAGCGTGCATTAGGTTTAATGTTTCCTAGTATTTCTTTTAAAAATGATGAATGTGAGGCTTGTATACTTGGTAAACATTGTAAATCGGTGTTTCCCAAGTCTTCAACAATATATGAAAGTTGCTTTGATTTAATTCATTCTGATGTGTGGACTTCCCCATGTGAATCACGCGACAATCATAAGTACTTTGTCACATTCATTGATGAAAAATCTAAGTATACATGGGTAACATTACTGTTAGATTTTAGGACTTAGATTGAGAGAATAAGAGATTGAGAGAATTGGGAAGAATAGAGAGAAAGAGTATGAACTTGAAAAATTATTCCATTCAAGATAAATGTGCAAGGTTCATACAACAAGATTTATATAGAAAACAGTTCTGGCCTCCGTGTCGATCGACACTAAATACGTGTGTCGATCGACACGCCTCTCCAACGGTCATATCTCAACGGTTGGATAGCAACGGTCATATTCTCCAACGGTCGGATCTCCAACGGTCGGATTCAAACTCTGGGACTCGTGTCGATCGACACCACTCCTTGGTGTCGATCGACGCCTTCGTTCCGCACCTCCAGTTTTTCCAGAGAGGTGAGTGTCGATCGACACTCACCTCTGTCGATCGACACTCTTGCTTATTCTTTTCCCTTAGCACATTTTGATGGTGCCAAGGTCAATACTCCCCCTCAAGTTAAACATAAGGAATTATGCTTAACTTGGAAACCCGCAACCATCACCTCATTAAAAACCTTAACAAAGAAAACCACGTGGGACAAAACTTTGCTAAGGGAAAAAGAGTGTGATGATTGCAAGTTAGGGTCTTCTCATGGATGAGTGAGATCCACGAGTCCAAGCTTGCTAAAGAGACGATTGCAAACCTTGAGACTCGCAGCTTTGGTGAAGATATCCGCCACTTGGTCCTCGCTCCTTGTAAAACACGGAAGTGTCCATCCTTGTTCAATCTTCTCACGAACCTTGTGACAATCGATCTCGATGTGCTTCGTCCGTTCGTGGAACACCGAGTTGGTAGCTATGTGAATTGCGGCTTGGTTGTCACAATGCATCACCATCGGCTTAGTGATCTCAATCCCCATGTGAGCTAAGATGCCTCTCAACCATGTTAGCTCATTTGTTAATTTCTTCATCGCTCTATACTCGGCTTCCGCACTTGAACATGAGACCGACTTTTGCTTCTTAGTTCTCCAAGTCACCAAGTTTCCACCAATGAATGTTGCATAGCCGGTTGTGGATCTTCTACCGTTTCGATCTCCAGCCCAATCCGCATCACAATACCCAACAACTTCGGTGTTTTCATTTCTTCCCATCCAAATGCCTTGGCCAATACTCCCTTTAAGGTACCGAAGTATTCGATCCACCATTTTCCAATGAAACACCTTTGGCTCCTTCATATGTTGACTTACTTGGTTGACCGCAAAGCAAAGATCCGGCCTTGTTAGGGTAAGATAGATCAATTTCCCAACAAGTCTTCTATATTGAGATGGATCCTCATACATTTCATCTTCTTGCTCCCCCTTTCGATCGGCCTTGTATCCTTCCTCAAGCGGTGTCTTAGCCGGCTTCGAGGCAAGCTTCCCGGTTTCCTTGAGCAAATCCAAAGTATACTTCCTCTGGGAGATGTGCAATCCATTTGTGAATCTACATACTTCGATCCCAAGGAAGTATTTCAACTTGCCGAGATCCTTAATTTCAAAGACCGATTTTAGGAAATCCTTAGTGTCTTGAATCCCTTGTTTATCATCACCGGAGATGATCATATCATCCACGTAGATCAAGACAACCACCATTCCATTCGGGCCTTGAAGCGTGAATAGAGTGTGATCCAATTCACACTTCTTGAAACCTTTTTCCTTGAGAGTCGAACTTAGCTTCTTGTACCAAGCCCTTGGGGATTGTTTAAGACCATAGATGGCTTTCCTTAGCCGAAGAACCTTTCCGGGAGCAATGGTGTTCTCTAGGCCGGGTGGTGGAGTCATGTACACCTCTTCTTCAAGATCTCCTTGAAGGAAAGCATTCTTCACATCCATTTGCCACAACTCCCAATCCAAATTGATCGCCAAAGAGAATACAACCCGTACCGTGTGTAGCTTAGCCACCGGAGCAAATGTGTCTGTATAATCATCTCCATAGGTTTGTGTAAATCCTCTCGCCACTAACCGCGCCTTGTGTCGTTCCAAGTCCCCATTGCTCAAGAACTTAAGAGTGAAGACCCATTTAGAGCTAACCGCTCTTTTCCCAAATGGAAGATCGGCCTCATCCCACGTGTGGTTCTTAATCATAGCCCCAACCTCATCATTAACCGCTTCAACCCAATGATCCTCTTCCATTGCCTCGTCATATGTCTTCGGAATCGAATGTTCATCTATTTTCACAAGGAAGGCTTGATGAGAGGAAGGTAAAAGGGCGAGCGAACAAACCGCTTGAATAGGATGAGCAACGGCTTGGTTGTTGTAGTAGACTCTATTCTCTTTCCATGTGGAAGGGTCCTTCCTTAATCGTGTGCTTCTGCTAAGAACCGGTTCGCTTGGTTCTTCTTCAACTCTCGAGTCATCGTGGTCGTGTGCTTGAGCATCGGGGAGTTCATCATGACCAATCACCGCTCCTTGACTTTCTTGAGCACCGGAGGTCTCATCATTACTAACCGTCTCCTCTTGATCATTGGGAACACTCTCATCATTGGTCTCTTGGATAGTCTCTTCTTGGACCGGAGGAGCTTCACCGTTTCTAGCCTTTGGTGCTTCCGGGTTGTCAAGATGTTGAAGGAGGAACCTTAAATTAGCATTGTAGTCCGTAGAGCTTGAAAATTCCCTTAGCTCATCCTTCTCTTCGGTACTATAGTAGCTCTTTTCCTCCATAAACTTCACATCCTTGGATACAAATGTTCTTCTCGAACTTGGATCATAACATTTGTATCCCTTTTGGGTAGTGGAATATCCAATGAACATACACCTTGTGCTCTTTGCATCTAGCTTTGTCCGCAATTCACCGGGAACTAAGACAAAACAAACACACCCAAAAACCCTTAGATGTTCAATAAAAGGTTTAGTATTATTAAGTACCTCAAACGGAGAGATATCCGAGAGAATTTTGGTTGGTATTCGGTTGATCAAATAGCACGCCATCATGACCGCATCACCCCAAAATCTCTTAGGTACATTCATGTGGAACATCATGGCACGAGACACCTCCATCAAGTGACGATTCTTCCGTTCGGCCACGCCATTTTGTTGAGGAGTGTATGGACAACTTGTTTGATGCAAAATGCCATGCTTAGATAGATGTTCTTTGAAGCGATGGCTTGTATATTCTCCTCCATTATCTGTTCGAAAGATTTTGATCTTGGCATTGAATTGGTTAGTAACATAAGTTTGAAAATTTATGAATGCATCAAGAACACGATCTTTTGATGGTAATAGGGTGATCCAAGTATATTTTGATTTTTCATCTATAAATGTTACGAAATACTTGTTATTATCCCTAGATAAGCATGGTGAGGTCCAAACATCCGAATGAACTAAATCAAAACATTTCTCATAAGTAGTAGTAGAATTCGGGAAAACCGTTTTACAATGTTTACCAAGGATACAAGATTCACAACTCTTATGATCAAAGTAAACATTTGGTAACATTAATTCAAAAGCTCTAGAATGAGGATGACCTAATCTAGCATGCCAAATAGCATTATTAGCCACTCCTAAACAAGATTTGACCGAAAAAGAACTAGGTGAAAAATCTTCAATAACATAGAGATCATCTTTGGTTCCACCCTCTCCAATAATCTTTCCGGAATCAATATCCTGAAAATGAACATCATTAGGACCAAATATTGCATAACAATTCAAATCTTTAGTAGCTCTTTTTACCGAAAGTAAATTAGAAGTAAAAGTCGGCATATAAAAGGCTTTAGAATCTTTGTCAAAGACTTTTAAAGTTCCAATTCCTCTTATAGGTATATTATCACCATTAGCAATCATCACATTTCCATTAGTTGACTCAATATTCTCAAGCATCCTAGAGTTACTAATCATGTGATGGGAAGCTCCCGAATCAACTACTAGGGAGCTACTAGGAGTATGGGTAAAGTAAGTTTTACCGGATTCCTTTTGTATGGTAAGAGCTTTGATGAGTGCCTCCAAGTCGGATTTTCTCACATAATCTCCTTGGTTGGCCTCCTCACCTTGCTTAGCTAATCCGGTTGGAACTTGGTCGGGTTTGGCCGTGGTGTAGTTAGCTCTTGGGTTCTTCGGGTAGTCGATCCACCAACTCGGCTTGAGCTCCGGATGAAGAAGCCAACAGGTCTCCTTGGTGTGTCTTCCCTTGCAATGTTCACACCTTGCCTTAGAGCCCGGCCGATTGTTACCATAGCTCCCTTTGTTTCCACGATTATCGAATCGGTTGTAAACCCCCTTGTTAGCCGTTGGAAGCTCCCCCTTACTATCAAAGAGTCCTTGGGAACCTTGTTCTCTTTGAATTTGTGAGCACACATCTTCAAGACTTGGGAGCTTCTCCGACCTTAGGATGTGCTTGATGAGATCATTGAATGCCGGATTCAAGGTGAGTAATAGCCCAAAGACCTTGTCTTGTTCTTTCCTTTCGTGTAGCACCTTTGGATCAATGGAGCTTGGTCTCAACATTTCAAGCTCGGCCCAAAGAGACCTATATTTACCAAAGTGCTTGGTAAATTCCATATCCTCTTGATGAAGATTATTGATGGCTTTCTTCACTTCATAAACCCGAGAAAGGTTAGACACGTTTCCATAAACGTTCTTCAATGTTTCCCATAGCTCCTCCGCCGTTTCACAATAGGAATACGCCTCAAGAATGGAGGATTCAAGACCATTTTGAAGAATGGCCAACACGCTTTGGTCCTCTTGGAACCTCTTTGCTTCTCTCTTCTTTTCGGAATCTTCATCGTCTTCTTCTCCGGATGAATCATACACCGGTTTAGATGAAGTTTCAATGTGGCTCCACAACCCTCGGCCACATAGAGCTATCTTCGTGGTTCTTGACCACAATAAGTAGTTATCTCCCTTGAGAGTAACCGGAACCACCAATGGTTTAGAATTATCTAGAGAACTCATCTTTTCTTATGAAAGTTTGAAACTTTTAGAAATGATTTGGGATTGATATGTATGTTAAATCAAGCGCATAAAGAGAATGAAAATCTCTATATAACGATTTGATCTAACTAGTTAAAGGTAAATCCACAAATCGAAAAAGGTTAATGAAAGAATGAGATTTGAAGAATGAGATTATGAGAGTAATGAGGTCACAAAGATCAAAATCGCTCTGATACCATGTTAGATTTTAGGACTTAGATTGAGAGAATAAGAGATTGAGAGAATTGGGAAGAATAGAGAGAAAGAGTATGAACTTGAAAAATTATTCCATTCAAGATAAATGTGCAAGGTTCATACAACAAGATTTATATAGAAAACAGTTCTGGCCTCCGTGTCGATCGACACTAAATACGTGTGTCGATCGACACGCCTCTCCAACGGTCATATCTCAACGGTTGGATAGCAACGGTCAGATTCTCCAACGGTCAGATCTCCAACGGTCGGATTCAAACTCTGGGACTCGTGTCGATCGACACCACTCCTTGGTGTCGATCGACGCCTTCGTTCCGCACCTCCAGTTTTTCCAGAGAGGTGAGTGTCGATCGACACTCTTGCTTATTCTTTTCCCTTAGCACATTTTGATGGTGCCAAGGTCAATAATTACTCCCTTCAAAAGATAGAGTTTTAGAGGCATTTACTAACATTCAAGTGTATGTTACTAACCATTATCATGCTAAGATCAAAATTTTTAGAAGTGATAACGGTGGAGAATACACTAGCAACGCCTTCAAACAATACTTAACAAAGCATGGAATCATTCACCAAACAAGCTGCCCATATACGCCACAACAAAACGGTGTAGCCGAGAGGAAGAATAGGCACTTGATGGAGGTGGCACGATCCATGATGTTCCACAACAATGTCCCAAAGAAATTTTGGAGTGATGCATTGGTGTCGGCGTGCTATCTTATTAACCGCATCCCTACCAAAATTCTCAACGACATCTCTCCATTTGAGGTACTAAACAAAATCAAACCATCTCTTAATCACTTACGTGTGTTTGGATGTGTGTGTTTTGTATTAATACCAGGAGAACAACGAAACAAGCTTGAAGCCAAAAGCGTGAAGGCTATGTTTATTGGGTATTCGACAACACAAAAGGGTTACAAATGCTATGATCCAGCAACAAGAAAGGTCCTTGTATCTAGAGATGTCAAGTTTGTGGAGGAAAAGGGGTATTTTGAAGACAGCAATTGGGACACTCTGAAAAATCTATCTCATACCCCATCTGATCAATCCGCAAACCTTAGGAGGATATTGGAGACGCTTGGAATCACTTCCCACACTGAAAATGTGATGAGAAGCAATCCAACCCCTCTCACAACTCCGAATGAACAAGCTGACTCTACTCCCCTTGATCATGAGGGAGGCAGTTCACATCAAGACGAAGACTCGATCATCCATGATCAAGGTGGATCAACTCAACACGATTCTGGATCAGAATTCATTCCAGAAGAAGAATCAAATCAAGAAGACGAATATGAGGAACCACAATAACCTGTTTCGGTTAGAAGAAGTGAAAGGCTCAATCCGCCACCAATTAGTCCGCAAGCTACACAATTGAGACGCAGTACAAGGCCGAGAAACTCACCATCAAAGTGGAAGAATACAAGGGTCTACTACAATTGCAATGCTGTGGCACATCCAACTCAAGCAGTTTGCAATCTTGCCTACATTCCTCAAGACCACCTAGCCTTTCTCGGCAAGCTTGACCAAGAGTACATCCCTACAAGCTATGATGAAGCTAAGGAACACAAGGTGTGGAGGGATGCTGTAGGAGAAGAACGCAATGCCATGGAACTAAATCATACATGGGACGAAGCTGATTTACCCAAAGGGAAGAAGGCAGTGAGTTCGAAATGGGTATTTACGATCAAGTATCTAAGCAATGGCGAGATTGAAAGGCACAAGGCACGACTAGTAGCAAGAGGCTTCACGCAAACGTATGGGGAGGACTACAAGGATACGTTTGCTCCGGTAGCTAAGTTACACACCGTAAGGATCATCTTGTCGTTGGCAGCAAATTTGGATTGGGATCTTTGGCAAATGGATGTCAAGAATGCGTTCCTTCAAGGGGAACTAGAAGATGAAGTATATATGACCCCACCACCGGGCCTTGAGGATTCAGTTGCACCGGGCAAAGTTCTAAGATTAAGAAAAGCGATCTATGGACTAAAACAGTCACCAAGAGCTTGGTATCACAAGCTGAGTATGACGTTGAGAGATAGAGGCTTTAAAAGATCAGAATCGGATCATACACTCTTCACCCTAAAAGGCAACAAAGGTATCGTGGTCATTCTCATTTATGTAGATGATATCATCATCTCCGGAGATGACAAGGAAGGTATCACCGAAACTAAATCTTATCTTAAATCAGTATTTGAGATTAAAGATCTTGGTGAACTAAAGTATTTTCTAGGGATCGAAGTGTGCCGCTCTAAGGAGGGACTCTTTGTATCACAAAGGAAATATATTCATGATCTCTTGAGTGAAACAGGAAACCTTGATGCTAAGCCGGCTAAAACTCCCCTAGAAGACGGTTACAAAGTGGAACGAGAGGGGGAGATAGAAGATAACCCATTCAAAGATGTGAAACAATACCGGAAGTTGGTAGGAAAGCTAATTTATCTAACTATTACTAGACCCGACTTGTGTTTTGCTGTGAACCAGGTTAGTCAACATATGCAAGCCCCGAAGATATATCATTGGAACATGATTGATCGGATTCTACGGTATCTCAAGGGAACCTCATGTCACGGCATTTGGATGGGTCGCAATGAGAGCTCAGAGATAGTTGGATATTGCGATGCCGATTGGGCCGGGGATAGAAGGGATAGGCGATCAACAACCGGGTATTGCACATTTATAGGAGGAAACCTAGTCACTTGGAAAACAAAGAAACAGAAAGTGGTTGCGTGTTCTAGTGCCGAGGCCGAGTATAGAGCAATGAAGAAGCTAACAAATGAGCTCACATGGATCAAGGCGGTTCTCAAAGACTTGGATATCGAATCACAAGAGCCTATGACGATGCATTGTGATAATCAAGCGGCTATTCATATCGCCTCAAATTCAGTATTCCATGAACGCACGAAGCATATTGAAGTGGGCTGTCACAAGGTGAGACAAGCAGTGGAACGAGGACTCATCCTACCATGCTATACAAGAAGCTCGGATCAATTAGCGGATATATTCACCAAGGCCGCTAGCCTAAAGGTGTGCGAGTTTGTTCACCCAAAGCTCGGGCTTATAGAGATCAAGTAACCGTAAGGTTCATACTCTTTTTCCTTCAGTGTGTTTTTGTCCCACGAGGTTTTTCACACTAAGGTTTTAATGAGGTGAATCTTTACGGATCCAATCTTATCTCTATGGCTAAGCTTGAGGGGGAGTGTTAAACTAAGATGGATTAGTGATAATCAATACACTAATTCTGATAATCAAGACACTAATCCTAATTAGTGTTGTGACTGTTGCAAATGGAGGGAAATGGTGTCCAAACACTTCAAACACACCTTACCTAAAATGGACCAACAAGGAAGAAAGGAAGAGGAAGACTTTACCTAAAATAGAAGAATCACATGTCTGACTTCTCATATTACCGTTACTCCTTCTCTCTCTCCCTTATCTTTGTAGTCTTTAAATAGGATGTATCAGGTCTGATTTCAAAGTAATGAGAATACAATTCTCTCTTCTCTCATTCAAACTCTCTTCTCAAATCTGTTCCTCATAATTCTTCAATACATTTCCGCATAATTCTTACAGAAGTGTCATCACCTATACAACTACCTCTGAGAAGAAGTCAGAGACAAAGGTATTCTCCTAGTCATTGGAAACAAAATAGAGTGTATTTCAATAATATAGCTGCTGATCATCAAGGGAAAATGGATTCAAAGTTGGAAAAGATTCCCATTGTGGCAAAGAATTGTTCTGAGCGTACGGAGTGGGTTAATCCCATTCTTATTGGCGACAGAGATGATTTGTCACAAAGGGAGAATCATGTATCTACTCATGCCAAGGACATCACAGTAAGCTATCCTATTGAAGCATTCTGCACAATGGCTAATCTGCCACATAGAAACAGAGTATATCTTGGGAAGATAGGAAAAGAAAGAATACCTGTCTCTTATGAAGAAGCTTGCGGTAGTAAGGTATGGGTTGAAGCTATGAAAGAAGAGATGAGCTCAATGAAGGAAAACAATACTTGGGATATGATGAGACTGCCTAAAGGGAAGAAACCAATTGGTTGCCGTTGGGTGTTCACCATCAAGTATAAAAGTTCAGGAGAGATTGAGAGGTATAAAGCTAGACTAGTTGCAAAAGGGTACACTCAAGTCTATGGAGAAGATTATACCGAGACATTTGCACCAGTAGCTAAGCTACATTCAGTAAGAATTCTTCTTTCTATTGCTGTCAATTTGTCATGGGATCTTTGGCAGATGGATGTGAAGAATGCATTCTTACAAGGAGAATTAGAAGAAGAGGTGTATATGGCACCTCCTCCAGGATATGGTCATGAGGCTGGAAACGTGTGTAGATTGAGAAAAGCAATCTATGGATTGAAACAATCTCCTCGGGCTTGGTACCATAAGCTGAGCAGTTGTTTACGTGAGAAAGGATTCAAAATGTCAGAAGCTGATCATACTCTATTCACACGAAAGGGATCTAGAGGTATTGTAGCTGTGTTAATTTATGTGGATGATCTCATTATAACAGGAGATGATGTTGAGGGAGTGAGTCTCTTAAAGAAAAATCTGAAAGAGTCTTTTGATATCAAAGACTTGGGTGAGCTGAAGTACTTTCTGGGGATTGAGATGACAAGATTTGAAGATGGTCTATTTATATCTCAAAGAAAGTATGTGCTTGATCTTCTGACAGAAACTGGAAAATTAGGCTCAAGACCAGCTAAAACGCCAATCGAAGAAGGATATCAAGACTATGAAGAGGGGGAGTTATTTGAAGATGTCAAGCAATATCAAAGGCTTGTTGGGAAACTCATCTATCTCACCATCACTCGGCCAGACTTGTGTTTTGCGGTAAACCAAGTGAGTCAACATATGAAACAATCTTCTGTCCATCATTGGAATATGGTAGAAAGGATTCTGAGGTATCTGAAAGGGAATCCTGGAAAAGGAGTGTGGATGGAGAAGAGCAATGACACAAGTATCATAGGATATTGTGATGCAGACTGGGCTGGGAACAAGAAGGATCGAAAATCCACTACTGGTTTCTGTACTTTTGTAGGTGGAAACCTGGTTACATGGAGGAGCAAAAAGCAAAAGGTAGTATCACTATCAAGTGCTGAGGCTGAATACAGAGCTATGAGAGATGTAACCAAGGAGTTAGTGTGGATAAAGTATCTTCTGCATGATTTGGGGATTCAAGGAAAGGAGGCAATTCCGTTATATTGTGATAATCAGGCTGCCTTGCACATTGCATCAAATCCAGTATTCCATGAAAGAACGAAGCATGTGGAGATAGACTGTCATTTTGTTAGAGAGAAAATACAAGATGGGACTATCAGCACAAGGTTTGTGAGAAGTGAAGATCAAGTAGCTGATATCTTCACCAAGGCAACAACATCTCTAGTAGGGAATTACATTCAAAGCAAGATCGGTTTATTGGATCTCCACCAACCGATCTTGAGGGGGAGTGTTGAGCCTAGTGATGTAAGGAGGATTGTTGAGCCTAGTAATGTGGAGGACTCGGTCAAGTGCAATCGGTCTGATGGCTCGGAGAAGAAAAGTCAAAGACTTAAGTTGAGTTTGAGTCAATGGTTGGAAGTCTTCAAAGCCAAGTCTTCTCAAGTGACAAAAGATAACTTAAGAGCTAGGTAAGAGCAAATGGACAAGAGGGTGGATCAGATTTTAAAGAAGATATTTGTGATTAGTTGTTTAATCATATTTCTTAGATATTTGTTAGATATTTGTAATAGAGTTAGTATAAGTATCAGTTGTAAGATCTGAAAACTAATAAGAGAAAAATTCAGAAATATCTCTCTATCTCTCTAAACAATCAAACATTAAACTTTCTCCTCTCTCTCTATGTTTTGGACGTGAGTTTTAGGAGAAGATTGTCAGATTCTGAAGATAAAGATTGATCTTGCTCAAGAACAAACACAATCAGAACTTGAGATCAAGAGAGAATGGAGAAGTTTCTAGAGAGATTTAGAAGATGAAGATATTTTCATTACATTTCAATAAAAGATTACAAAGAGTTTTAAATAAAGATTACAAATGACTTGGGCTTATTAAACCAAATTACTTGGGCTTACAACTAAAGATTACAAATAATCCATACCCAATAAGAAACACTAAGAATCAATAAGAATCAATAAGAATCAATACTCCCCTTCAAACTTAGCCAACAGATCAGATGGCTAAGTTTGGAAACTCATGAAGCATCACCTCATTAAAACCTTAACATAGAAAAACCACTTGGGAGAAAACTATGTCAAGGAAAAAGAGTATGATGTTCATGAGTTAGGCCGAGTAAGATTCACGAGACCAAGTCTGCCATAGATAGAGTTGCAAACCTTGAGAGTTGCCGCCTTGGTGAAGATATCTGCCAATTGATCCTCACTTCTTGTGTAGCAAGGTAATATAGTACCATCTTCAATCTTTTCACGAACCTTGTGACAATCGATCTCCACATGTTTGGTCCTCTCATGAAACACAGAATTGTTGGCAATATGTATAGCTGGCTGATTATCACAATGCATAGTAATCGGGCCAGATTGTTCAATCCCAAGGTCTTTGAGAAGAGCTTTGAGCCAAGTCAGTTCATTCGTAAGCTTCCTCATAGCTCTATACTCCGCTTCTGCACTTGAACACGAGACCACTTTCTGCTTCTTTGTCTTCCAAGTAACCAAATTCCCTCCAATGAAAGTGCAATAACCAGTGGTAGACTTTCTATCTGTTCTATCACCAGCCCAATCAGCATCACAGTAACCTACAATCTCTGTATTATCATTCTTTCCCATCCAAATACCTTGACCAGGTGTCCCTTTAAGATATCTCAAAATTCGCTCCACCATACTCCAATGATACACTGTTGGAGCCTGCATATGTTGACACACTTGATTCAAGGCAAAACAGAGATCTGGTCTTGTAAGGGTGAGATACATCTGCCTCCCGACAGTTCTTCTATACAAACCAACATCCTTGAAACTCTCATCAGCTTTCTCCCCCTTTCGGTTAACCTTGTAGCCATCTTCAAGTGGAGTCTTAGCTGGTTTCGCTCCAAGCTTACCAGTTTCTCTCAAAAGATCAAGAGTATACTTTCTTTGAGATAAGAAGAGGCCCTCTTGTAATCTACAAACTTCAATCCCTAGGAAGTATTTCATCTCTCCAAGATCCTTAATCTCAAAGGCAGATTTAAGAAAGGCTTTGGTGTTTTGAATACCTTCCTTGTCATCACCTGAAATGATGATATCATCCACATAGACTAGTACCACAACAATCCCTCTAGAGCTTCGCAGAGTAAACAAAGTATGATCAAAGTGAGATTTCTTAAACCCATACTGTATGAGAGTAGAACTCAACTTGTGATACCAAGCCCTTGGCGACTGTTTCAGACCATATATTGCTTTTCTCAGCCTTAGAACCTTTCCAGATTCAACAATATCATCAAGACCAGGTGGAGGAATCATATATACCTCTTCTTTGAGTTCCCCTTGAAGAAACGCATTCTTCACATCCATTTGCCATAGATCCCACGAGAGATTTGTAGCTAATGAGAGGACCACTCTCACTGTATGAAGTTTAGCTACTGGAGCAAACGTATCAGTGAAATCCTCACCATATGATATGATCGTGGATAGCAAGGAAGCTGAGGAACCAGAAGCTGAGGAGGAACCGGAGATAGTTGGAGCTAAGGAGATGGCTAAAGAGGCTCATGCCTACATTGCCGCCGAAGACATCAATCAACTGGAGGCTAATCCACATGTCGTCAACATTTCTATCCTGGAGAACGAAGAACCCGTTAATGATGACTAAGTGACTTAGGTGAGGAGTCTGTACTCTTTTTCCCATGTTTGAGTTTTGTCCCAATGGGTTTTCTCAGCATGGTTTTTAATGAGGCAGATGAATCGCTACGTCGAGTTACTTAGGAGTCATTACTATTGGGTTATAATGTACAAGTCACTATGGCTTTGTACTTAGTAGTTTTGAGGCGCACCACTTAGGTTCCTGTGGGAAGGGACGCCTCGCTGTTTTATTTAAAATTCAAACGCTTTGTTGTTTTATTTCGAACTTCTTGTTGTTTATTTCTTTTTAGGGTTTGCGATTTCTCCCCTAGGATTATATAAGGAGATGTCGCTGTTTTGTTTCTCTTTAGCGAAGAACTTTATGGAAAAAAAAACCAGTATCGATTGTTTCTTCCCTCAACCCGATTCTTGATTATTGTTCATTGAATCTGAGATTCTCATACACTTTGTGATCGAGAAACTCTTCTATTTTGATCCTCTTATCAAGCTTAAGCTTACCAAGAGATCTTCTATCTTCATCATACCTCATCACCACAACGATTCCATTCATCTCCATCATTCACGCCATCAAAACCCATCTCCATCTCGATCCATTATTGCTGCCCTTGCGAGTTCATCATCATTCTCAACATCATCATCACGTTCAAGTCCACCTACATCCCTATATACAGCCGCTGCCCTTATCAAATCATCATCTTCACGCATTCATTCACCATCTTGCCTCATTCACAGCCTTTCCTTCGGAGTTGTCCTAGGGAGATCGCATCACGTGGTATCAGAGCCAACTCTGAACCAAAGGCTGAGCAAAAACCCTAACCCTAATCTCTTGCTTTTCAATTTCGATTCCTTGTGGCATTAGGTTTTGGTTTGTTTCGATTCCTAGTTGAATTAGGATTTTGTTGCTTGCTAAAATCGAATTGGGATTTTTGTATTTGCATTGATCTGTTTGTTTCTCATCTTAGGGTTTCGTTAATTGCCTAGAATTGTTGTTTGCTGCGTTAAATTTTTTCATTGAGTCTTTGTTTATTGTTGCTTTGGTCGTTGTTGTTGTGTCTTCGAGTCTTCGTTACTTGCTGCTGTGTCGTGTCCCTTAATTAGTTTAGGTCTGTGTCATTGTTAATTCTTTGGTTTTATTTCGTTTGTTTAACTAGTTTGCTGTGTCGTTATCTCCTAGTTTGATTAATTATTATTTTTTTTGTTTCAGTTTGTGTCGTAGTCAATAGTTTCATTGTTCTTCGTTTAGTTGCTGTCATTAGTCATTTGTTCTTTGTTTCATCAGTTTAATTGCTTAACTTGTTGTGTGTCGTAGTCTGTCCTTAGTCAATTGTTCTTTGCTTCATTAGTTTAATTGTCTAATTGTTGCTGTGTCTTAGTCTTGCCTTAGTTAATTGTTCTTAGGTCTGTTTCTTTTTTTTTATTTGTTCTTAATTGCAAATTTTGTGTTGTTTGCTTTTAAAATTGTTTGTTGCTGGAAATTGGTAATTGTTTAGCGTGGCTTACTCTTTTAAAATCTGCAATTTCTTGTTCATGTCTTGAACGTTTTGCTTCTTGATTTTCTGTGGTGCTTTTAACCGTTTGTTGAATCTGTGCAAGTAACCACGAGCACTAGAGGAACAACATGGCCGAAGAAGACAATTGGAATCAAGAGATTTATTCTGACCAGAGCATGTGCGAGGACGATACAACTTACGTAGAAGAGTCATGGACTGAAGATGATAGCTTCCAAGGAGATTATGAAGAAGAAATAGGCCGTGGCGAGCTAAATCTCAAGCCACCAGACCGCAAACAGAGCCTCACCTACCAAACTCCATATCAACTTGAACATGAGGTAGTTTTACATTCCAATTATAAATCACGTACTGAACCTACATTGTATGAGTTTTCAGGAAGTACAAGAGACTACCTACAGTGGGAATCGAAAATGGATGAGTACTTTAGGTACTATTTCATTCCAAAAGGAGAAAGACTCACTCACGCTCTAAACCAACTAAGAGGAGCAGCAAAAAGATGGTGGTACCAAGAGGAGGAATATAGGTGGTATTACAAGGAACCAACCATAAGAACGTGGAAACAGTTGACATGGATCATGAGGAAGAGATATGCACCTCACCGCCTAGCTTATCAGAGTAAAAATACTTACCTCCCAAAGAAATCAACCCGAGGAAATGCAACTCCTAATCTGGTGCAGAATGCAAACTCCAAATCAGTCAAACGCCAAGGTAAGTATTCTGCTCCTAATAATCCTTTAGAACTGATAAGTTATAAGTGTAAAAGCAGGGAATACATTGCTACGAATTTCCCAAGCAAGAGAACTACATCCTCTATGAGTTCAAGCTGTAAAAAGTATGTGACACAAGCGAGTGTCAAGAAAGGAGTTCAACGAGCTCACAAAGAGGTAAGTAGCTCTGTAGTTATTCCAAAGTTAGATCATCTTTTCGAGAAAGCATGGCACTTGATTCAGTCCACTAGAGCTGAGAAAGGTTTAGGTACCAAAGAAGAATCTCATCCAACTAATTGTGGCGATCTTCAAGTAAACAAGAAACAAGGGATTGTCTCAGCCTCTAAAAATGAAAAGGAAGAACACTTGGATACAAAAGTGTCGTCTATTTGCCAAAGAGAGCAAAGCAAGGGAGTAGAACCTGAGAAGAAGTCCCCACCTGAGCCGAGTCCAACAAAGATCGAACCACATATCAAACAGCTCATAGGTATGGCGAATGAGCAAGCGGATCAAGAGGAATCACCAAGTCAAGAACCGAACCAAATGCCAGCGCAACACATTGCTTCATCTATACTGCCCAAGGAAGTAAATGTTAGATTTTAGGACTTAGATTGAGAGAATAAGAGATTGAGAGAATTGGGAAGAATAGAGAGAAAGAGTATGAACTTGAAAAAATTATTCCATTCAAGATAAATGTGCAAGGTTCATATAACAAGATTTATATAGAAAACAGTTCTGGCCTCCGTGTCGATCGACACTAAATAAGTGTGTCGATCGACACGCCTCTCCAACGGTCATATCTCAACGGTTGGATAGCAACGGTCGGATTCTCCAATGGTCGGATCTCCAACGGTCGGATTCAAACTCTGGGACTCGTGTCGATCGACACCACTCCTTGGTGTCGATCGACGCCTTCGTTCCGCACCTCCAGTTTTTCCAGAGAGGTGAGTGTCGATCGACACTCTCCTCTGTCGATCGACACTCTTGCTTATTCTTTTCCCTTAGCACATTTTGATGGTGCCAAGGTCAATACTCCCCCTCAAGTTAAACATAAGGAATTATGCTTAACTTGGAAACCCGCAACCATCACCTCATTAAAAACCTTAACAAAGAAAACCACGTGGGACAAAACTTTGCTAAGGGAAAAAGAGTGTGATGATTTCAAGTTAGGGTCTTCTCATGGATGAGTGAGATCCACGAGTCCAAGCTTGCTAAAGAGACGGTTGCAAACCTTGAGACTCGCAGCTTTGGTGAAGATATCCGCCACTTGGTCCTCGCTCCTTGTAAAACACGGAAGTGTCCATCCTTGTTCAATCTTCTCACGAACCTTGTGACAATCGATCTCGATGTGCTTCGTCCGTTCGTGGAACACCGAGTTGGTAGCTATGTGAATTGCGGCTTGGTTGTCGCAATGCATCACCATCGGCTTAGTGATCTCAATCCCCATGTGAGCTAAGATGCCTCTCAACCATGTTAGCTCATTTGTTAATTTCTTCATCGCTCTATACTCGGCTTCCGCACTTGAACATGAGACCGACTTTTGCTTCTTAGTTCTCCAAGTCACCAAGTTTCCACCAACGAATGTTGCATAGCCGGCTGTGGATCTTCTATCGTTTCGATCTCCGGCCCAATCCGCATCACAATACCCAACAACTTCGGTGTTTTCATTTCTTTCCATCCAAATGCCTTGGCCAACACTCCCTTTAAGGTACCGAAGTATTCGATCCACCATTTTCCAATGAAACACCTTTGGCTCCTTCATATGTTGACTTACTTGGTTGACCGCAAAGCAAAGATCCGGCCTTGTTAGGGTAAGATAGATTAATTTCCCAACAAGTCTTCTATATTGAGATGGATCCTCATACATTTCATCTTCTTGCTCCCCCTTTCGATCGGCCTTGTATCCTTCCTCAAGCGGTGTCTTAGCCGGCTTCGAGGCAAGCTTCCCGGTTTCCTTGAGCAAATCCAAAGTATACTTCCTCTGGGAGATGTGCAATCCATTTGTGAATCTACATACTTCGATCCCAAGGAAGTATTTCAACTCGCCGAGATCCTTAATTTCAAAGACCGATTTTAGGAAATCCTTAGTGTCTTGAATCCCTTGTTTATCATCACCGGAGATGATCATATCATCCACGTAGATCAAGACAACCACCATTCCATTCGGGCCTTGAAGCGTGAATAGAGTGTGATCCAATTCACACTTCTTGAAACCTTTTTCCTTGAGAGTCGAACTTAGCTTCTTGTACCAAGCCCTTGGGGATTGTTTAAGACCATAGATGGCTTTCCTTAGCCGAAGAACCTTTCCGGGAGCAATGGTGTTCTCTAGGCCGGGTGGTGGAGTCATGTACACCTCTTCTTCAAGATCTCCTTGAAGGAAAGCATTCTTCACATCCATTTGCCACAACTCCCAATCCAAATTGATCGCCAAAGAGAATACAACCCGTACCGTGTGTAGCTTAGCCACCGGAGCAAATGTGTCTGTATAATCATCTCCATAGGTTTGTGTAAATCCTCTCGCCACTAACCGCGCCTTGTGTCGTTCCAAGTCCCCATTGCTCAAGAACTTAAGAGTGAAGACCCATTTAGAGCTAACTGCTCTTTTCCCAAACGGAAGATCGGCCTCATCCCACGTGTGGTTCTTAATCATAGCCCCAACCTCATCATTAACCGCTTCAACCCAATGATCCTCTTCCATTGCCTCGTCATATGTCTTCGGAATCGAATGTTCATCTATTTTCACAAGGAAGGCTTGATGAGAGGAAGGTAAAAGGGCGAGCGAACAAACCGCTTGAATAGGATGAGCAACGGCTTGGTTGTTGTAGTAGACTCTATTCTCTTTCCATGTGGAAGGGTCCTTCCTTAATCGTGTGCTTCTCCTAAGAACCGGTTCGCATGGTTCTTCTTCAACTCTCGAGTCATCGTGGTCGTGTGCTTGAGCATCGGGGAGTTCATCATGACCAATCACCGCTCCTTGACTTTCTTGAGCACCGGAGGTCTCATCATTACTAACCGTCTCCTCTTGATCATTGGGAACACTCTCATCATTGGTCTCTTGGATAGTCTCCTCTTGGACCGGAGGAGCTTCACCGTTTCTAGCCTTTGGTGCTTCCGGGTTGTCAAGATGTTGAAGGAGAAACCTTAAATTAGCATTGTAGTCCGTAGAGCTTGCAAATTCCCTTAGTTCATCCTTCTCTTCGGTACTATAGTAGCTCTTTTCCTCCATAAACTTCACATCCTTGGATACAAATGTTCTTCTCGAACTTGGATCATAACATTTGTATCCCTTTTGGGTAGTGGAATATCCAATGAACATACACCTTGTGCTCTTTGCATCTAGCTTTGTCCGCAATTCACCGGGAACTAAGACAAAACAAACACACCCAAAAACCCTTAGATGTTCAATAAAAGGTTTAGTATTATTAAGTACCTCAAACGGAGAGATATCCGAGAGAATTTTGGTTGGTATTCGGTTGATCAAATAGCACGCCATCATGACCGCATCACCCCAAAATCTCTTAGGTACATTCATGTGGAACATCATGGCACGAGACACCTCCATCAAGTGACGATTCTTCCGTTCGGCCACGCCATTTTGTTGAGGAGTGTATGGACAACTTGTTTGATGCAAAATGCCATGCTTAGATAGATGTTCTTTGAAGCGATGGCTTGTATATTCTCCTCCATTATCTGTTCTAAAGATTTTGATCTTGGCATTGAATTGGTTAGTAACATAAGTTTGAAAATTTATGAATGCATCAAGAACACGATCTTTTGATGGTAATAGGGTGATCCAAGTATATTTTGATTTTTCATCTATAAATGTTACGAAATACTTGTTATTATCCCTAGATAAGCATGGTGAGGTCCAAACATCCGAATGAACTAAATCAAAACATTTCTCATAAGTAGTAGTAGAATTCGGGAAAACCGTTTTACAATGTTTACCAAGAATACAAGATTCACAACTCTTATGATCAAAGTAAACATTTGGTAACATTAATTCAAAAGCTCTAGAATGAGGATGACCTAATCTAGCATGCCAAATAGCATTATTAGCCACTCCTAAACAAGATTTGATCGAAAAAGAACTAGGTGAAAAATCTTCAATAACATAGAGATCATCTTTGGTTCCACCCTCTCCAATAATCTTTCCGGAATCAATATCCTGAAAATGAACATCATTAGGACCAAAAATTGCATAACAATTCAAATCTTTAGTAGCTCTTTTTACCGAAAGTAAATTAGAAGTAAAAGTCGGCATATAAAAGGCTTTAGAATCTTTATCAAAGACTTTTAAAGTTCCAATTCCTCTTATAGGTATATTATCACCATTAGCAATCATCACATTTCCATTAGTTGACTCAATATTCTCAAGCATCCTAGAGTTACTAATCATGTGATGGGAAGCTCCCGAATCAACTACTAGGGAGCTACTAGGAGTATGGGTAAAGTAAGTTTTACCGGATTCCTTTTGTATGGTAAGAGCTTTGATGAGTGCCTCCAAGTCGGATTTTCTCACATAATCTCCTTGGTTGGCCTCCTCACCTTGCTTAGCTAATCCGGTTGGAACTTGGTCGGGCTTGGCCGTGGTGTAGTTAGCTCTTGGGTTCTTCGGGTAGTCGATCCACCAACTCGGCTTGAGCTCCGGATGAAGAAGCCAACAAGTCTCCTTGGTGTGTCTTCCCTTGCAATGTTCACACCTTGCCTTAGAGCCCGGCCGATTGTTACCATAGCTCCCTTTGTTTCCACGATTATCGAATCGGTTGTAAACCCCCTTGTTAGCCGTTGGAAGCTCCCCCTTACTATCAAAGAGTCCTTGGAAACCTTGTTCTCTTTGAATTTGTGAGCACACATCTTCAAGACTTGGGAGCTTCTCCGACCTTAGGATGTGCTTGATGAGATCATTGAATGCCGGATTCAAGGTGAGTAATAGCCCAAAGACCTTGTCTTGTTCTTTCCTTTCGTTTAGCACCTTTGGATCAATGGAACTTGGTCTCAACATTTCAAGCTCGGTCCAAAGAGACCTATATTTACCAAAGTGCTTGGTAAATTCCATATCCTCTTGATGAAGATTATTGATGGCTTTCTTCACTTCATAAACCCGAGAAAGGTTAGACACGTTTCCATAAACGTTCTTCAATGTTTCCCATAGCTCCTCCGCCGTTTCACAATAGGAATACGCCTCAAGAATGGAGGATTCAAGACCATTTTGAAGAATGGCCAACACGCTTTGGTCCTCTTGGAACCACTTTGCTTCTCTCTTCTTTTCGGAATCTTCATCGTCTTCTTCTCCGGATGAATCATACACCGGTTTAGATGAAGTTTCAATGTGGCTCCACAACCCTCGGCCACATAGAGCTATCTTCGTGGTTCTTGACCACAATAAGTAGTTATCTCCCTTGAGAGTAACCGGAACCACCAATGGTTTAGAATTATCTAAAGAACTCATCTTTTCTTATGAAAGTTTGAAACTTTTAGAAATGATTTGGGATTGATATGTATGTTAAATCAAGCGCATAAAGAGAATGGAAATCTCTATATAACGATTTGATCTAACTAGTTAAAGGAAAATCCACAAATCGAAAAAGGTTAATGAAAGAATGAGATTTGAAGTATGAGATTATGAGAGTAATGAGGTCACAAAGATCAAAATCGCTCTGATACCATGTTAGATTTTAGGACTTAGATTGAGAGAATAAGAGATTGAGAGAATTGGGAAGAATAGAGAGAAAGAGTATGAACTTGAAAAAATTATTCCATTCAAGATAAATTTGCAAGGTTCATACAACAAGATTTATATAGAAAACAGTTCTGGCCTCCGTGTCGATCGACACTAAATAAGTGTGTCGATCGACACGCCTCTCCAACGGTCATATCTCAACGGTTGGATAGCAACGGTCGGATTCTCCAACGGTCGGATCTCCAACGGTCGGATTCAAACTCTGGGACTCGTGTCGATCGACACCACTCCTTGGTGTCGATCGACGCCTTCGTTCCGCACCTCCAGTTTTTCCAGAGAGGTGAGTGTCGATCGACACTCTCCTCTGTCGATCGACACTCTTGCTTATTCTTTTCCCTTAGCACATTTTGATGGTGCCAAGGTCAATAGTAAAAACCCACATTCCACCAACTCCAAGCAGTCCTAATGAGCCAGGAAGAATAGGCTTGAATCCAATGCTTCCCAAATATAAAGGGGACAAATATGAAGCTATAACATCTGTTGTGAGAGCCCAAAAGAATGAACAAGATCATGAATTCAACCCAGAACCAATCAACAAGTGGAAACCAAAAACAGAGAAAGTTTCTAACAACCTCTACCTCAATCACAATGAATTCTCTAAACTCTATGAACCTGAAATGATTACTTTTATGTTTGACTACGAGGAATCCCTTGTTAGTACTAACCCCTCACAGGAGCTTCCTAGTGTTATGATTGAGTTATTGCAGGAACACAAGGACATCTTCCCAGAAGAAATTCCACCAGGGTTACCTCCAATTCGCGGAATAGAGCATCAGATAGACTTGGTGTCAGGGTCTGCACTACCTAATAGACCTGTCTATAGCAACCAGATCAGAATGAAACCGGAGAAATGCAACCTGGAGTCTTGGGAAGCATGTCGATCTCATATCGAGTTTGCTTACAATCACTCTAAGCATTCTTCTATCCTTTTCTCTCCTTTTGAAATTGTTTACTGGTTTAATTCCTCTTCCCCACTAGACTTGATCTCTTTGCCTTTGAAAGAAAGGGATTGTTTGGATGGCAGGAAAAAGGCAGGACAGGTGCGCAAGATTTATGAGAAGGATAAGGAGAATATCGAAAAGAGGACCAAGCAATATGAGCACGCCAACAGAGGAAGAAAGGAGCTGGTGTGGATCCACTTGCGAAAGGATCGATTTCCAGAAAAGAGGAAGAGCAAGCTTATGCCACGAGTTGATGGACCAGTTGAAGTCGTCAAGACGATCAACAACCATGCTTATCAGATTGGTCTCCAAGGTAAGTATAACATATCTCCATCGTTCAATGTTTCTGACTTGCTTCCCTATCTTGCAGGTACAGATTTGAGGAAAAATCCTTTTCAAGAGGGAGGGGATGATATGATCGTGGATAGCAAGGAAGCTGAGGAACCAGAAGCTGAGGAGGAACCGGAGATAGTTGGAGCTAAGGAGATGGCTAAAGAGGCTCATGCCTACATTGCCGCCGAAGACATCAATCAACTGGAGGCTAATCCACACGTCGTCAACATTTCTATCCTGGAGAACGAAGAACCCGTTAATGATGACTAAGTGACTTAGGTGAGGAGTCTGTACTCTTTTTCCCATGTTTGAGTTTTGTCCCAATGGGTTTTCTCAGCATGGTTTTTAATGAGGCAGATGAATCGCTACGTCGAGTTACTTAGGAGTCATTGCTATTGGGTTATAATGTACAAGTCACTATGGCTTTGTACTTAGTAGTTTTGAGGCGCACCACTTAGGTTCCTGTGGGAAGGGACGCCTCGCTGTTTTATTTAAAATTCAAACGCTTTGTTGTTTTATTTCGAACTTCTTGTTGTTTATTTCTTTTTAGGGTTTGCGATTTCTCCCATAGGATTATATAAGGAGATGTCGCTGTTTTGTTTCTCTTTAGCGAAGAACTTTATGAAAAAAAAAACCAGTATCGATTGTTTCTTCCCTCAACCTGATTCTTGATTATTGTTCATTGAATCTGAGATTCTCATACACTTTGTGATCGAGAAACTCTTCTATTTTGATCCTCTTATCAAGCTTAAGCTTACCAAGAGATCTTCTATCTTCATCATACCTCATCACCACAACGATTCCATTCATCTCCATCATTCACGCCATCAAAACCCATCTCCATCTCGATCCATTGTTGCTGCCCTTGCGAGTTCATCATCATTCTCAACATCATCATCACGTTCAAGTCCACCTACATCCCTATATACAGCCGCTGCCCTTATCAAATCATCATCTTCACGCATTCATTCACCATCTTGCCTCATTCACAGCCTTTCCTTCGGAGTTGTCCTAGGGAGATCGCATCACGTGGTATCAGAGCCAACTCTGAACCAAAGGCTGAGCAAAAACCCTAACCCTAATCTCTTGCTTTTCAATTTCGATTCCTTGTGGCATTATGTTTTGGTTTGTTTCGATTCCTAGTTGAATTAGGATTTTGTTGCTTGCTAAAATCGAATTGGGATTTTTGTATTTGCATTGATCTGTTTGTTTCTCATCTTAGGGTTTCGTTAATTGCCTAGAATTGTTGTTTGCTGCGTTAAATTTTTTCATTGAGTCTTTGTTTATTGTTGCTTTGGTCGTTGTTGTTGTGTCTTCGAGTCTTCGTTACTTGCTGCTGTGTCGTGTCCCTTAATTAGTTTAGGTCTGTGTCATTGTTAATTCTTTGGTTTTATTTCGTTTGTTTAACTAGTTTGCTGTGTCGTTATCTCCTAGTTTGATTAATTATTATTTTTTTTGTTTCAGTTTGTGTCGTAGTCAATAGTTTCATTGTTCTTCGTTTAGTTGCTGTCATTAGTCATTTGTTCTTTGTTTCATCAGTTTAATTGCTTAACTTGTTGTGTGTCGTAGTCTGTCCTTAGTCAATTGTTCTTTGCTTCATTAGTTTAATTGTCTAATTGTTGCTGTGTCTTAGTCTTGCCTTAGTTAATTGTTCTTAGGTCTGTTTCTTTTTTTTTATTTGTTCTTAATTGCAAATTTTGTGTTGTTTGCTTTTAAAATTGTTTGTTGCTGGAAATTGGTAATTGTTTAGCGTGGCTTACTCTTTTAAAATCTGCAATTTCTTGTTCATGTCTTGAACGTTTTGCTTCTTGATTTTCTGTGGTGCTTTTAACCGTTTGTTGAATCTGTGCAAGTAACCACGAGCACTAGAGGAACAACATGGCCGAAGAAGACAATTGGAATCAAGAGATTTATTCTGACCAGAGCATGTGCGAGGACGATACAACTTACGTAGAAGAGTCATGGACTGAAGATGATAGCTTCCAAGGAGATTATGAAGAAGAAATAGGCCGTGGCGAGCTAAATCTCAAGCCACCAGACCGCAAACAGAGCCTCACCTACCAAACTCCATATCAACTTGAACATGAGGTAGTTTTACATTCCAATTATAAATCACGTACTGAACCTACATTGTATGAGTTTTCAGGAAGTACAAGAGACTACCTACAGTGGGAATCGAAAATGGATGAGTACTTTAGGTACTATTTCATTCCAAAAGGAGAAAGACTCACTCACGCTCTAAACCAACTAAGAGGAGCAGCAAAAAGATGGTGGTACCAAGAGGAGGAATATAGGTGGTATTACAAGGAACCAACCATAAGAACGTGGAAACAGTTGACATGGATCATGAGGAAGAGATATGCACCTCACCGCCTAGCTTATCAGAGTAAAAATACTTACCTCCCAAAGAAATCAACCCGAGGAAATGCAACTCCTAATCTGGTGCAGAATGCAAACTCCAAATCAGTCAAACGCCAAGGTAAGTATTCTGCTCCTAATAATCCTTTAGAACTGATAAGTTATAAGTGTAAAAGCAGGGAATACATTGCTACGAATTTCCCAAGCAAGAGAACTACATCCTCTATGAGTTCAAGCTGTAAAAAGTATGTGACACAAGCGAGTGTCAAGAAAGGAGTTCAACGAGCTCACAAAGAGGTAAGTAGCTCTGTAGTTATTCCAAAGTTAGATCATCTTTTCGAGAAAGCATGGCACTTGATTCAGTCCACTAGAGCTGAGAAAGGTTTAGGTACCAAAGAAGAATCTCATCCAACTAATTGTGGCGATCTTCAAGTAAACAAGAAACAAGGGATTGTCTCAGCCTCTAAAAATGAAAAGGAAGAACACTTGGATACAAAAGTGTCGTCTATTTGCCAAAGAGAGCAAAGCAAGGGAGTAGAACCTGAGAAGAAGTCCCCACCTGAGCCGAGTCCAACAAAGATCGAACCACATATCAAACAGCTCATAGGTATGGCGAATGAGCAAGCGGATCAAGAGGAATCACCAAGTCAAGAACCGAACCAAATGCCAGCGCAACACATTGCTTCATCTATACTGCCCAAGGAAGTAAAAACCCACATTCCACCAACTCCAAGCAGTCCTAATGAGCCAGGAAGAATAGGCTTGAATCCAATGCTTCCCGAATATAAAGGGGACAAATATGAAGCTATAACATCTGTTGTGAGAGCCCAAAAGAATGAACAAGATCATGAATTCAACCCAGAACCAATCAACAAGTGGAAACCAAAAACAGAGAAAGTTTCTAACAACCTCTACCTCAATCACAATGAATTCTCTAAACTCTATGAACCTGAAATGATTACTTTTATGTTTGACTACGAGGAATCCCTTGTTAGTACTAACCCCTCACAGGAGCTTCCTAGTGTTATGATTGAGTTATTGCAGGAACACAAGGACATCTTCCCAGAAGAAATTCCACCAGGGTTACCTCCAATTCGCGGAATAGAGCATCAGATAGACTTGGTGTCAGGGTCTGCACTACCTAATAGACCTGTCTATAGCAACCAGATCAGAATGAAACCGGAGAAATGCAACCTGGAGTCTTGGGAAGCATGTCGATCTCATATCGAGTTTGCTTACAATCACTCTAAGCATTCTTCTATCCTTTTCTCTCCTTTTGAAATTGTTTACTGGTTTAATTCCTCTTCCCCACTAGACTTGATCTCTTTGCCTTTGAAAGAAAGGGATTGTTTGGATGGCAGGAAAAAGGCAGGACAGGTGCGCAAGATTTATGAGAAGGATAAGGAGAATATCGAAAAGAGGACCAAGCAATATGAGCACGCCAACAGAGGAAGAAAGGAGCTGGTGTGGATCCACTTGCGAAAGGATCGATTTCCAGAAAAGAGGAAGAGCAAGCTTATGCCACGAGTTGATGGACCAGTTGAAGTCGTCAAGACGATCAACAACCATGCTTATCAGATTGGTCTCCAAGGTAAGTATAACATATCTCCATCGTTCAATGTTTCTGACTTGCTTCCCTATCTTGCAGGTACAGATTTGAGGAAAAATCCTTTTCAAGAGGGAGGGGATGATATGATCGTGGATAGCAAGGAAGCTGAGGAACCAGAAGCTGAGGAGGAACCGGAGATAGTTGGAGCTAAGGAGATGGCTAAAGAGGCTCATGCCTACATTGCCGCCGAAGACATCAATCAACTGGAGGCTAATCCACACGTCGTCAACATTTCTATCCTGGAGAACGAAGAACCCGTTAATGATGACTAAGTGACTTAGGTGAGGAGTCTGTACTCTTTTTCCCATGTTTGAGTTTTGTCCCAATGGGTTTTCTCAGCATGGTTTTTAATGAGGCAGATGAATCGCTACGTCGAGTTACTTAGGAGTCATTGCTATTGGGTTATAATGTACAAGTCACTATGGCTTTGTACTTAGTAGTTTTGAGGCGCACCACTTAGGTTCCTGTGGGAAGGGACGCCTCGCTGTTTTATTTAAAATTCAAACGCTTTGTTGTTTTATTTCGAACTTCTTGTTGTTTATTTCTTTTTAGGGTTTGCGATTTCTCCCATAGGATTATATAAGGAGATGTCGCTGTTTTGTTTCTCTTTAGCGAAGAACTTTATGAAAAAAAAAACCAGTATCGATTGTTTCTTCCCTCAACCTGATTCTTGATTATTGTTCATTGAATCTGAGATTCTCATACACTTTGTGATCGAGAAACTCTTCTATTTTGATCCTCTTATCAAGCTTAAGCTTACCAAGAGATCTTCTATCTTCATCATACCTCATCACCACAACGATTCCATTCATCTCCATCATTCACGCCATCAAAACCCATCTCCATCTCGATCCATTGTTGCTGCCCTTGCGAGTTCATCATCATTCTCAACATCATCATCACGTTCAAGTCCACCTACATCCCTATATACAGCCGCTGCCCTTATCAAATCATCATCTTCACGCATTCATTCACCATCTTGCCTCATTCACAGCCTTTCCTTCGGAGTTGTCCTAGGGAGATCGCATCACCATAAGTTTGAGTAAATCCTCTTGCTACTAGGCGAGCTTTGTACCTCTCTATCTCCCCATCACTCTTGTACTTGATAGTGAATATCCATCTGGAACACACCGCTCTCTTTCCTTCTGGGAGCACCTCCACATCCCATGTATGATTGCGCTCCATAGCACTTCTTTCATCACTAATATTGAGTTAGTGAATAATCGATCCGAAGCAAATCCGACCCGCGGTATGATGTCTCTCGAGGTGTGGGACGGAGCAGCGTGCGGATCAGTACGAAGGACGAAAGCAACGGTCACGTGGGTCACTTACTTCTTTTGGTAAATACAAGGATGAGTCATCAAGGGAAGGATCAGTCCTCACCTTATCCGGATTGTACTTTGCTTTAGGAGGATGAGTCCAAATGTCCTTTGCTTTAGTAAACCCTATCTCTATTGTAACGGTCAGATTGTGACCTCTTTATATTCATGTAATCTGCTCATTGTAATCTTTATCTTGAAATGAAAATACTTTCAAGTTCATAATCTCTATTCTTCCTTAATCTCTCTAATCTCCATTAATCTCTAAACTCTCTTTAATCTCTTTATAATCTCTTCTAATCTTACACTTATTCTCATAAATCTTACATGGTATCAGAGCATAAGCTCTTGGGATTCTTAAAAGTGTTAGATTGAATCGGTATAAGGAGGTTTTAATCCATCTTATGCGCTTAATCTAACCTCCATCATCCGAAAATCTCATTCTAAATCTTGTGTTCTTGTTTGTTCTTCCGTTCTCATCCGAAAGGTTGAGTCTTTGGTTTGAATCTTATTTGCTTGAAATCTTCATAAAGTTTCAAGCTTTCTTCTAGATCGATTCAAACTCTCTCTAAAGCTTCAAGCTTTGTTTAAAATCAGTCTCAAGTCTCTAAAGCAAGGAGTTTTTTATGGATAACTCAAAGCCTTTGGTGGTTCCGGTGATTCTCAAAGGGGGAAACTACTTACTATGGTCAAGAACAACTAAGACCGCTCTTTGTAGCCGTGGCTTGTGGAGTCACATTGATCTCACGACTAGGCCCGTGTTTGACACATCCGAGGAAGAAGATGAAGAGATCGTACAGGATCGGGAGGCTAGATGGTTTCAAGACGATCAAACGGTGTTGGCCGTCCTTCAAAATGGTCTTGAACCATCGATTCTCGAAGCATACTCCTATTGTGAAACCGCATCTGAGCTTTGGGAAACCTTGAAGAATGTGTATGGTAACATCTCAAATCTCTCTCGTGTGTTCGAGGTCAAACGAGCCATCAACAATCTCCACCAAGAAGACATGGAGTTTACTAAGCATTTTGGTGTGTATCGGTCTCTTTGGGCTGAGCTTGAGATGCTTAGGCCAAGCTCCATCGATCCGGTTGTTCTCAACGAACGAAAGGAACAAGACAAGGTATTTGGACTTCTTCTTACATTGAACCCGGTGTTCAATGATCTCGTCAAACACATCCTTCGGTCCGAGACTCTCCCAAGCCTTGATGATGTGTGTGCGCAAATCCAAAGGGAACAAGGCTCTCTTGGGCTCTTTGGTAGCAAGGGAGAGCTTCCAATGGCTAACAAAGGGGTGTTCAAGGGTGACGAGAGATGTTCCAAGTATTGGTGTGAACGTTGTAGAAGAAAGGGTCATTCTAAGGAGAAATGTTGGCTCATTCATCCACACCTAAGGGAGAAGTTCTATGCCGACAATCCACACCTAAAGGAAAGGTTCTATACTGACCGCGCTAGAGATGACCGTGCAAGGGCAAACTACTCAACCTCCAAGAGCGATCAAAATCACCCTGGACCAGCAAAACAAGGAGGAGAAACAAGCCAAGGCGGAGACTATGTGAGAAAGTCCGATCTTGAGGCTCTCATCAAGTCTTTTGCATCACTCAATCAATCCGGTAAAACCTTCTTCTCTCTTAAACCTAGTGAATCTCTTGTAGTTGATTCGGGTGCTACTCATCATATGATTAGTAATTTGAATCTTCTTGAGAACCTAGGACCATCTAAGGGTAATGTGATGATTGCAAATGGAGATAACATACCTATCAAGGGAATTGGAGACTTGAGCCTATTTAACAAAAGCTCAAAAGCATTTTATTTACCGAATTTTGAATCAAATCTCCTTTCGGTTAACAAAATTACTAAGGATTTGAATTGTTATGCAATCTTTGGTCCTAATGATGTTCATTTTCAGGATATTGATTCGGGAAAGATAATTGGAGGTGGTGGTACCAAGGATGATCTATACATTCTTGAAGATTTATCATCAACCTCATCTAGTTCTTTTTCATTCCAATCTTGTTTAGGAGTTGCTAATAATGCCATTTGGCACGCTAGATTAGGACATCCGCATTCTCGTGCTTTTGAAATAATGCTTCCAAATGTTTACTTTGATCATTTGAGTTGTGAAGCTTGTATCCTCGGAAAACATTGCAAAACCGTATTTTCTAAATCGTCTACTATTTATGAACATTGCTTTGATTTAGTACATTCGGATGTGTGGACTTCACCTTGCTTATCTAGGGATAATAATAAATACTTTGTTACATTCATTGATGAAAAATCAAAGTACACTTGGGTCACTCTCTTGCCTTCTAAAGATCGGGTCATTGATGCATTCATAAACTTTCAAAACTATATTGCTAACCAATACAATGCCAAGATTAAGATCTTTAGAACAGATAATGGAGGAGAATATATGAGCAATCGGTTTAAAGAACACCTCTCCAAACATGGAAT
Source organism: Draba incana (assembly GCA_963576765.1). Taxonomy (NCBI): domain Eukaryota; kingdom Viridiplantae; phylum Streptophyta; class Magnoliopsida; order Brassicales; family Brassicaceae; genus Draba; species Draba incana. Next base: position 20,195,328 of record OY755214.1, on the reverse strand, counting down.
CTTGCACCAAACTAGTTGTCCGTACACACCACAACAAAACGGAGTAGCCGAGAGAAAGAACCGCCACTTGATGGAGGTGTCCCGTGCTATGATGTTCCACATGAACGTTCCAAAATGTTTTTGGGGAGATGCGGTGATGCTAGCATGCTACTTGATAAATCGAACACCTACAAAGATCTTAGGAGATACTTCTCCATTCGAGGTATTAAACCAAACCCGTCCATTTATTGAACATCTAAGAGTGTTTGGTTGTCTTTGTTTTGTGTTAGTGCCGAGTGAGTTGAGAACCAAGCTAGATGAGAAGAGCAAAAGATGCATTTTTCTTGGCTACTTAACAACGCAAAAGGGGTACAAGTGTTATGACCCAATAACAAGGAAGACTTGGGTGTCTAGAGATGTCAAGTTCATGGAAAATCAAGGATATTATTGTAAGAATTATAGAGATTAAGAAAGAATTAAGGAGATTGATGGAGATTAAGAGAGATTAGTGAAAAGTAAAGAGAATATGATCTTGAAACATTTTTATTTCTTTTTCCATTCAAGATAAAGTTTACAATGATTGGGAACAACCCATATATAGCAAAAACTAAGTTGGTCAAGATGACCGTTGGAAAATCTCATCAAAAAAAGGTGAAAAAGGGTGTCTCGGTCACTGCCCGATCCGCATGACCGAGTGGCGTCGAGGCCGTACGTCCCGCGGGTCCAGAATTGCGTCCAGGTTCCTTCCCGCGGTACTGGATCGATGCGCGACCCGTTTACCCGGATAGGGTCCGCGCGTAAACCCGTTAACCCGTGCCGTGACCCGGAATCCTTCCTCGACGCCAGATCGATCTGCAGGCAGCTTTCCTCGATGCCGTCTCGTCCCGCGGATCCATTTGTCTCGTGCCAGACTGATCCGTCGATGCCCGATACCCAGACTGATCCGCGGCTGCCTTCTCCCGATGCTAACTCGACCCGCGGATCACTTTCTCGATGCCGATACGATCCGCGGGTTGATTTCTTCCCAACTTCTTATTTTCCTTTTTATTCTCCTTAGTCCCAATGTGAGTCCTAAGGTTAATACTCCCCCTCAAGTTAAACATAAAGAATTTATGCTTAACTTGGAGACTCACAACCATCACCTCATTAAAAACCTTATCAAAGAAAACCTCATGGGACAAAACTTTGGTAAGGGAAAAAGAGTGTGATGATTGCAAGCAAGAGGTCTTCTCATGGATGTGTGAGATCCACAAGTCCTAGTTTGCCTAAGATGTTGTTGCAAACTTTAAGACTTGCGGACTTGGTGAATATATCCGCTAGTTGGTCTTCACTTCTTGTAAAACAAGGTAGAGTCCATCCTTGTTCAATCTTCTCTCGAACCTTGTGGCAATCAACCTCAATGTGCTTCGTCCTCTCATGAAATACCGAGTTTGTAGCAATGTGAATTGCGGCTTGATTGTCACAATGCATTACCATCGGCTTATCCGTTTCGATTCCCAAGTGAGCTAAGATTCCTCTCAACCAAGTAAGCTCATTTGTCAACTTCTTCATGGCCCTATACTCGGCCTCCGCACTTGAGCATGAGACTTCTTTTTGTTTCTTAGTCCTCCAAGTGACCAAGTTTCCACCGATGAAAGTGCAATATCCGGTTGTAGATCTTCTATCATTTCTATCACCGGCCCAATCCGCATCACAATAACCAACCACATCGGAACTCTCATTCTTACCCATCCAAACTCCTAGACCCGGACTATCCTTCAAGTATCTAAAGATCCTCTCCACCATTTGCCAATGGTAAACCGTCGGTTTTTGCATATGTTGACTAACTTGATTTACCGCAAAGCTTATATCCGGTCTTGTGAGACACAAATAGATCAATTTTCCCACAAACCGTCTATATCTTGATGGATCCTCGTATGGCTCATTCTCCTTCTCCCCCTTTCGATCGCCCTTATAACCATTTTCTAATGGGGTTTTAGCCGGCTTAGCTCCAAGCTTCCCGGTTTCCTTCAACAAATCCAAGGTGTACTTCCTTTGAGAAATATGCAAACCATTCTTGAACCGACACACCTCAATCCCAAGAAAGTATTTCACTTCACCAAGGTCTTTCATTTCAAATACCGAATTGAGGAAGTCCTTTGTTTCTTGAATTCCTTGCTCATCACTTCCGGAGATGATCATATCATCCACATAGATCAAAACCACTACTATCCCATTAGGACCTTGAAGTGTGAAAAGTGTGTGGTCCAACTCACATTTCTTGAATCCTCTTTCTTTGAGTGTTGAACTAAGCTTCTTATACCAAGCTCTTGGTGATTGTTTCAATCCGTAGATGGCCTTGTTTAACTTGAGAACCTTTCCCGGTGCTATAGAGGTCTCAAGTCCGGGTGGTGGTGTCATATACACCTCTTCCTCAAGATCTCCTTGTAAGAAAGCATTCTTTACGTCCATTTGCCATAAATCCCAATCTAGGTTTGCCGCCAAAGAGAACACAACTCTCACCGTGTTGAGCTTTGCAACCGGAGCAAATGTATCCGTGTAGTCATCTCCATATGTTTGGGTGAACCCTCTAGCCACCAACCTTGCCTTATACCTCTCAAGATCTCCATTACTCAAGTATTTTATTGTGAAGACCCATTTGGAGCTCACAGTTCTCTTGCCTTTGGGAAGATCGGCTTCATCCCAAGTATGGTTCTTAACCATAGCTCCAACCTCATCATCTACCGCTTCTACCCAATTCTCATCTTCCATAGCTTCCTCAAATGTCTTAGGGATTGTATACTTATCTATCTTCGTCACAAACGCTCTATGAGAAGATGGTAAAAGGGCGAGCGAACACACCGCTTGGATTGGATGAGCTCGGCTTGGTTGTTGAAATACACACGGCTCTCTTTCCATTTAGAGGGGTCTTTTCTTACTCTTGTGCTTCTCCTCAAAACCGGTTCAACCACTTCTTCTTGAATTTCAACATCCGGAGCTTCTTCTTGAACTTGTCCTTGCTCAATCAAAACCTCTTCTTGACTAGCTTCCTCTTGAACCAAATCTTGAGCTTCCTCTTCTTGAACTGATGGATCCTTGTTGTTACTACTCATATTGTCTCTTGGCTCAGGATTCCCAAGATTTTGAAGAAGGAATCTTAAGTTTGAGCCAAGGTCCGACGGAGTAGCCAAATCACTCAATTCACCGCGATCTTTGACACTATAAAATCCTTGATTCTCAAGGAACTTCACATCTCTAGATACGACAGTCTTCCTTGAAACCGGATCGTAACACTTGTATCCCTTTTGTGTTGAGGAGTATCCAAGAAAGATGCATCTTGTGCTCTTTGGTTCTAGCTTGTCCCTTAGTTCCCTAGGTACAAAAACAAAGCAAACACACCCAAAGACTTTCAAATGATCGAGAAAGGGTTTAGTTTTATTGAGTACCTCAAATGGTGAGATGTCATCAAGAATCTTCGTGGGAGTGCGATTTATCAAGTAACAAGCGGTCATGACCGCATCTCCCCAAAATCTTCTTGGTACATTCATATGGAACATCATAGCTCTTGAAACCTCCATTAGGTGCCGATTCTTTCTTTCGGCAACACCATTTTGTTGAGGAGTGTAAGGACAAGTCGTTTGATGCACAATGCCGAGTCTAGCTAGGTGATCTTTGAATTTGTTGCTCATGTATTCACCACCATTATCTGTTCTAAAAATCTTAATCTTGGCATTGTAACTGTTAGCAATATAAGCTTGGAAATTCTCAAATGCATCAAGAACTCTATCTTTAGTTTCTTCCCATCCAAATGCCTTGGCCAACACTCCCTTTAAGGTACCGAAGTATTCGATCCACCATTTTCCAATGAAACACCTTTGGCTCCTTCATATGTTGACTTACTTGGTTGACCGCAAAGCAAAGATCCGGCCTTGTTAGGGTAAGATAGATCAATTTCCCAACAAGTCTTCTATATTGAGATGGATCCTCATACATTTCATCTTCTTGCTTCCCCTTTTGATCGGCCTTGTATCCTTCCTCAAGTGGTGTCTTAGCCGGCTTCGAGGCAAGCTTCCGGGTTTCCTTGAGCAAATCCAATGTACACTTCCTTTGGGAGATGTGCAATCCATACTTCGATCCCAAGGAAGTATTTCAACTCGCCGAGATCCTTAATTTCGAAGACCGATTTTAAGAAATCCTTAGTGTCTTGAATCCCTTGTTTATCATCACCGGAGATGATCATATCATCCACATAGATCAAGACAACCACCATTCCATTCGGGCCTTGAAGCGTGAATAGAGTGTGATCCAATTCACACTTCTTGAAACCTTTTTCCTTGAGAGTCGAACTTAGCTTCTTGTACCAAGCCCTTGGAGATTGTTTAAGACCATAGATGGCTTTCCTTAGCCGAAGAACCTTTCCGGGAGCAATGGTGTTCTCTAGGCCGGGTGGTGGAGTCATGTACACCTCTTCTTCAAGATCTCCTTGAAGGAAAGCATTCTTCACATCCATTTGCCACAACTCCCAATCCAAATTGATCGCTAAAGAGAATACAACCTGTACCGTGTGTAGCTTAGCCACCGGAGCAAATGTGTCCGTATAGTCATCTCCATAGGTTTGTGTAAATCCTCTCGCCACTAACCGCGCCTTGTGTCGTTCCAAGTCCCCATTGCTCAAGAACTTAAGAGTGAAGACCCATTTAGAACTAACCGCTCTTTTCCCAAACGGAAGATCGGCCTCATCCCACGTGTGGTTCTTAATCATAGCCCCAACCTCATCATTAACCGCTTCAACCCAATGATCCTCTTCCATTGCCTCTTCATATGTCTTTGGAATCGAATGTTCATCTATCTTCACAAGGAAGGCTTGATGAGAGGAAGGTAAAAGGGCGAGCGAACAAACCGCTTGAATAGGATGAGCAACGGCTTGGTTGTTGTAGTAGACTCTATTCTCTTTCCATGTGGAAGGGTCCTTCCTTAATCGTGTGCTTCTCCTAAGAACCGGTTCGCTTGGTTCTTCTTCAACTCTCGAGTCATCGTGGTCTTGTGCTTGAGCATCGGGGAGTTCATCATGACCAATCACCGCTTCTTGACTTTCTTGAGCACCGGAGGTCTCATCATTACTAACCGTCTCCTCTTGATCATTGGGAACACTCTCATCATTGGTCTCTTGGATAGTCTCCTCTTGGACCGGAGGAGCTTCACCGTTTCTAGCCTTTGGTGCTTCCGGGTTGTCGAGATGTTGAAGGAGGAACCTTAAATTAGCATTGTAATCCGTAGAGCTTGCAAATTCCCTTAGTTCATCCTTCTCTTTGGTACTATAGTAGCTCTTTTCCTCCATAAACTTCACATCCTTGGATACAAATGTTCTTCTCGAACTTGGATCATAACATTTGTATCCCTTTTGGGTAGTGGAATATCCAATGAACATACACCTTGTGCTCTTTGCATCTAGCTTTGTCCGCAATTCACCGGGAACTAAGACAAAACAAACACACCCAAAAACCCTTAGATGTTCAATAAAAGGTTTAGTATTATTAAGTACCTCAAACGGGGAGATATCCGAGAGAATTTTGGTTGGGATTCGGTTGATCAAATAGCACGCCATCATGACCGCATTATTGACCTTGGCACCATCAAAATGTGCTAAGGGAAAAGAATAAGCAAGAGTGTCGATCGACAGAGGAGAGTGTCGATCGACACTAACGTCTCTGGAACAAGGTGTCGATTGACAGAGTAGAGTGTCGATCGACACTCGACCTTCTGTGGAAACAAGAGACGCGGAACGAAGGCGTCGATCGACACCAAGGAGTGGTGTCGATCGACACGAGTCCCAGAGTTTGAAATTCGACCGTTGCAGAATCCGACCGTTGCTATCCAACCGTTGAGATATGACCGTTGGAGAGGCGTGTCGATCGACACACTTATTTAGTGTCGATCGACACGGAGGCCAGAACTGTTTTCTATATAAACCTTGTTGTATGAACCTTGCACATCTATCTTGAATGGAATAATTTTTCTAGTTCATACACTTTCTCTCTATTCTTCCCAATTCTCTCAATCTCTTATTCTCTCAATCTAAGTCCTAAAATCTAACATGGTATCAGAGCGATTTTGATCTTTGTGACCTCATTACTCTCATAATCTCATTCTTCAAATCTCATTCTTTCATTAACCTTTTTCGATTTGTGGATTTATCTTTAATTAGTTAGATCAAATCGTTATATAGAGATTTCCATTCTCTTTATGCGCTTGATTGAACATACATATCAATCCCAAATCATTTCTAAAAGTTTCAAACTTTCATAAGAAAAGATGGGTTCTTTAGATAATTCTAAACCATTGGTGGTTCCGGTTACTCTCAAGGGAGATAACTACTTATTGTGGTCAAGAACCACGAAGATAGCTCTATGTGGCCGAGGGTTGTGGAGCCACATTGAAACTTCATCCAAACCGGTGTATGATTCATTCGGAGAAGAAGACGATGAAGATTCCGAAAAGAAGAGAGAAGCAAAGTGGTTCCAAGAGGACCAAACCGTGTTGGCCATTCTTCAAAATGGTCTTGAATCCTCCATTCTTGAGGCGTATTCCTATTGTGAAACGGCGGAGGAGCTATGAGAAACATTGAAGAACATTTATGGAAACGTGTCTAACCTATCTCGGGTTTATGAAGTGAAGAAAGCCATCAATAATCTTCATCAAGAGGATATGGAATTTACCAAGCACTTTGGTAAATATAGGTCTCTTTGGGCCGAGCTTGAAATGTTGAGACCGAGCTCTATTGATCGAAAGGTGCTAAACGAAAGGAAAGAACAAGACAAGGTCTTTGGGCTATTACTCACCTTGAATCCGGCATTCAATGATCTCATCAAGCACATCCTAAGGTCGGAGAAGCTCCCAAGCCTTGAAGATGTGTGCTCACAAATTCAAAGAGAACAAGGTTCCCAAGGACTCTTTGATAGTAAAAGGGAACTTCCAATGGCTAACAAGGGGGTTTACAACCGATTCGATAATCGTGGAAACAAAGGGAGCTATGGTAACAATCGGCCGGGTTCTAAGGCAAGGTGTGAACATTGCAAGGGAAGACACACCAAGGAGACTTGTTGGCTTCTTCATCCGGAGCTCAAGCCTAGTTGGTGGATCGACTACCCGAAGAACCCAAGAGCTAACTACACCACGGCCAAGCCCGACCAAGTTCCAACCTGATCATCTAAGCAAGGTGAGGAGGCCAACCAAGGAGATTATGTGAGAAAATCCGACTTGGAGGCACTCATCAAAGCCCTTACCATACAAAAGGAATCCGGTAAAACTTACTTTACTCATACTCCTAGTAGTTCCCTAGTAGTTGATTCGGGAGCTTCCCATTATTGGTTATATTGGTTATTATTGGGTTGGGTATGATCTTGTGCTATTGGCCCAAAAGAAAGCCCAAGTCATTAGTTATTTAAGTATGTTGTAATCCTTAGTTGAAAAGTAATGAAAATATCTTCATCTTCTCCATCTCTCTAGAAACTTCTCCATTCTCTCTTGATCTCAAGTTCTGATTGTGTTTGTTCTTGATCAAGATCAATCTTTATCTTCTGAATCTGACATGGTATCAGAGCAAAGTTCCTGAGGATCTAGTTGAATTCGTGATCGTGATCTCTCTGTTCTTGGTCTGTTTTGTTCTTCTTCTCAAGAAATCATCTATGGAGAATCAGAAACAAATTACTCTACCTGTTGTTCTCAAAGGAGATAACTATTTGTTGTGGTCAAGAACCACTCGAACTGCCCTGAGAAGTCGTGGGTTGTGGGAGCATGTTGATGACTCTCCAAAGGTGGCCACGACTAGTGTAGAAGGTGTGGAATCTTCAAGTGATTCTGCAAGTGAAGTAGCCGGAGCTGAGAAGGAGGATCCCAAGTGGATTCAAGATGATCAGCTAGTTCTAGCGATTCTTCAAAGCTCTTTGGAGCCATCTATCCTTGCAGCTTACTCTTATGTTGAAACTGCAAAGGAGTTGTGGGACACTCTCTTAGGTGTCTATGGTAATACTTCAAATCTGAGTCGAATATTTGAGGTGAAAAAGGCCTTGAATGATCTACAACAAGAAGGAAAGCCATTCAAGAGCTTATTTGGTGAATTTAGAAACTTGTGGGCTGAGCTGGATACTCTAAGGCCACCCACCACAGATTTGAGTGTGGTGAAGGAGAGGAGAGAGCAGGATCAAGTGTTTGGTCTACTTCTTACTCTTGATAAGTCATACTCAGGATTGATTCATCATATCTTAAGGTATGAGAAGCTGCCAACCTTAAATGAAGTGTGTATGATGATTCAAAAGGAGGAAGGATCAAAAGGTCTCTTTCAAGGGACAAGTGAGGCTGCGTATATAAGCCAAGGAGTTTATCAACAAGTAGAGAAGAGACCTAGCTGGGTGTGTGAACACTGCAAGAAAGCGGGTCATACTAAGGAGAAGTGCTGGGTCCTTCATCCACAGTTGAGATTGTGTGAGCATTGCAAGAAAGCAGGTCATACCAAGGAGAAGTGCTGGGTTCTTCATCCACATTTGAAAAAGAAAACCTCAGGTCAAACATCTAGAGGGCGTGCAGGAGTTGCTAATGCGAGTTGTGATGATGTGGTGAGGAAATCAGACCTTGATGCTCTTATCAAGAGCATCACCAAACTGACTGAATTTGGTAAGAGTTTTCTTTCCTCTAAACTTCCTAAACCCATTATAGTAGACTCTGGTGCCTCTCATCATATGATTAGTGATCCAGAGCTTCTTACAAATGTTAAACCTCATAGTGGAAAAGTAACTATAGCAAATGGGGAGGATGTGTTGATTAGAGGAATTGGAAACTTAGAGCTGTTTAACAAGAATACCAATGCTCTATATATCCCTGAGTTTGCTTCTAACTTGTTATCAGTTCAGAAAACTACTAAGGATCTTGATTGTTTGGCTGTGTTTAGTCCTGATAGTGTATGGTTTCAGGATAACAAGTCGGGGAAGAACTTTGGATCAGGTTGTGTACAGGATGGTCTCTATGTTTTGGATGTTTTGGATAAGCAATCAGTCGGAATAGCTCACTCAGCAATGAGCACTAGTAGTATCAGTTCTATTTGGCATGCACGCTTGGGACATCCCCACTTGAAGGTTCTAAAGCTTGCTTTGCCAAATCTGAATCTTATGGATCACGGATGTGAAGCTTGTATCTTAGGGAAGCATTGTAGAACTGTTTATCAAGACTCATCTACTGTTTATAATGAGTGCTTTGATCTAGTTCACTCTGATGTATGGACAGCTCCTTGTACTTCTAAAGATCAATATAAGTATTTTGTCTCCTTCATAGACGAGAAATCTAAGTACACATGGGTTACTTTGATGTCATCAAAGAGTAATGTTTTAGAAGCATTCTCTAAGTTCTACAACTATGTGATGACTCAGTTTGGAGTTAAGATTAAAACTCTAAGGAGTGATAATGGTGGTGAGTACATAAACAGCAAGTTTAAGGAGTTTGTGAGCAACCAGGGCATTGTTCATCAAACATCCTGTGCTTATACTCCTCAGCAGAATGAAGTGGCAGAAAGGAAAAATAGACATCTAATGGAGGTTGCAAGAACCATGATGTTTGAGAGGAATGTTCCTAAAAGGTTTTGGGGGGATGCAGTGATGACTGCTTGTTATCTCATTAACAGGCTACCCACCAAGAACCTTGAGAATGCATCTCCATATGAGATTTTGCATAAGGCAAAACCTGTCATTGATCACTTGAGAGTGTTTGGTTGTGTGTGTTACGTATTTGTACCAGAAGCTCAAAGGAACAAGTTGGAGCCTAAGAGTATCAAGTGTATGTTTATTGGGTACTCACCTACTCAAAAGGGTTACAAATGCTATGATGTTGACACCAAGAGAATGTATATATCCAGGGAAGTCAAGTTTGATGAAGAGAAGGGATACTTTGGTAATGAAAATTGGGATGAGCTTAAAGATCTTGCTTCTTCCAACGACAGAGCCACTATCTTGAAGCATATACTTGATGGTCTTACTACTCTAGCTGGTCCACCAATGCCACCAACTAATAGTGCAGAGAGACATCAAGAAGCTCCAGTTGTTGATGAGGGTGGTAAAACAAGATCGGATGATAGTAGCACCAAAAGTGAAGGTGAAGCTGGTAGTCAAGATCATTCAAGAGCTTCTTCAGAAGAAGTGGATTCACCAATGGACAGTGAAGAAGGAGAATCTCACTTAGATGATGTTGTTTCATATTCTCTAGAAGATGTGGTGGCTGAAGAAGTTGAAGAGAAAGAAACAGGAGAGACTGAGGTTGTTCAGCCTCTAAGAAGAAGTGAGAGGTTGAAGTCTGGGCCTGAGAACTGGAAGAACACAAGAGTTTACTACAACAATGAGGCTGTTGCTTATCCTATACAAGCAGTGTGTTCTCTTGCCTTCTTGCCATCTGATTATCAAGCCTTTCTGGCCAAGGTTGAGCAGAACCAGATTCCTAGAAGTTATGAGGAGGCAAAGGATAAAAAGGAGTGGGTTGATGCTATTAGTGATGAAAGAAGTGCTATGGAGCGCAATCATACATGGGATGTGGAGGTGCTCCCAGAAGGAAAGAGAGCGGTGAGTTCTAGATGGGTATTCACTATCAAGTACAAGAGTGATGGGGAGATAGAGAGGTACAAGGCTCGCCTAGTAGGAAGAGGATTTACTCAAACTTATGGTGAGGATTTTACTGATACGTTTGCTCCAGTAGCTAAACTTCATACAGTGAGAGTGGTCCTCTCATTAGCTACAAATCTCTCGTGGGATCTATGGAAAATGGATGTGAAGAATGCGTTTCTTCAAGGGGAACTCAAAGAAGAGGTATATATGATTCCTCCACCTGGTCTTGATGATATTGTTGAATCTGGAAAGGTTTTAAGGTTGAGAAAAGCAATATATGGTCTGAAACAGTCGCCAAGGGCTTGGTATCACAAGTTGAGTTCTACTCTCATACAGTATGGGTTTAAGAAATCCCACTCTGATCATACTTTGTTTACTCTGCGAAGCTCTAGAGGGATTGTTGTGGTACTAGTCTATGTGGATGATATCATCATTTCAGGTGATGACAAGGAAGGTATTCAAAACACCAAAGCTTTTCTTAAATCTGCCTTTGAGATTAAGGATCTTGGAGAGATGAAATACTTCCTAGGGATTGAAGTTTGTAGATTACCAGAGGGCCTCTTCTTATCTCAAAGAAAGTATACTCTTGATCTTTTGAGAGAAACAGGTAAGCTTGGAGCGAAACCAGCTAAGACTCCACTTGAAGATGGCTACAAGGTTAACCGAAAGGGGGAGAAAGCTGATGAGAGTTTCAAGGATGTTGGTTTGTATAGAAGAACTGTCGGGAGGCTGATGTATCTCACCCTTACAAGACCAGATCTCTGTTTTGCCTTGAATCAAGTGTGTCAACATATGCAGGCTCCAACAGTGTATCATTGGAGTATGGTGGAGCGAATTTTGAGATATCTTAAAGGGACACCTGGTCAAGGTATTTGGATGGGAAAGAATGATAATACAGAGATTGTAGGTTACTGTGATGCTGATTGGGCTGGTGATAGAACAGATAGAAAGTCTACCACTGGTTATTGCACTTTCATTGGAGGGAATTTGGTTAGTTGGAAGACAAAGAAGCAGAAAGTGGTATCGTGTTCAAGCGGAGTATAGAGCTATGAGGAAGCTTACGAATGAACTGACTTGGCTCAAAGCTCTTCTCAAAGACCTTGGGATTGAACAATCTGGCCCGATTACTATGCATTGTGATAATCAGTCAGCTATACATATTGCCAACAATTCTGTGTTTCATGAGAGGACCAAACATGTGGAGATCGATTGTCACAAGGTTCGTGAAAAGATTGAAGATGGTACTATATTACCTTGCTACACAAGAAGTGAGGATCAGTTGGCAGATATCTTCACCAAGGCGGCAACTCTCAAGGTTTGCAACTCTATCTATGGCAGACTTGGTCTCGTGAATCTTACTCGGCCTAACTCATGAACATCATACTCTTTTTCCTTGACATAGTTTTCTCCCAAGTGGTTTTCTATGTTAAGGTTTTAATGAGGTGATGCTTCATGGGTTTTCAAACTTAGCCCTCAGTTCTCTTTGGCTAAGTTTGAGGGGGAGTATTGGTTATATTGGTTATTATTGGGTTGGGTATGATCTTGTGCTATTGGCCCAAAAGAAAGCCCAAGTCATTAGTTATTTAAGTATGTTGTGTTGAACTAAGTGCTACATCGGTACTTAGGGAAATAAATAATATTGGGTAATTTACCCAAGTGGAATAAAACGGATGGGTAAACCGCGGATCAGACGATAAGTGATCCGCGGGACGGAGCGGCTCGATGTCAGGACAGTCCGCAGTACTTGGGAGCATCGAGGATCAGTTCGGTACGCGGGTCAGTTGGAGTCTCGGACATCAGGACGTTCGGATGGACCCGCGGGACGAGAAGCTTCGAGGATCAGGACGAGAAGTGTCCGCGTGTTGATCCGGGTCACGTACCGGGTATTCGGATAAACACGCGGACCCTTACCGGGTTATCGGGTCATGTGCTGATTCGTGATGCCAACGTTCAGATAAGGACGCTGCGGACGTACGGAACTCGGGCAAGGCACGTACCGCGGTCCGGGCAATGTACCGAGACACTTTTTACTCATTTTGTTCAACTTTTAAATCCGGTCATGCTGACCAACCTAGTCTTTGCTATTTATGGGTTAGTTCTGATCTTGTATTCCTTAAGCTTGAATAATAAAAATGTTTTTCAAGTTCATATTCTCCTAATCTCTAAACCGATCCAAATCTCTATTTTTCTCTCTTATTCTCTAAAATCTAACATGGTATCAGAGCAGGTTGCGATCCTTAATCTCTACTAAATCTCATAAACTTCTTGGTTCATCAATCTCTCGGTCTAAAATCTCAAAAATCCTTCGATCCGAAACTTTCTTAAAGTGTTAGGTTGAATCGTTATATTGAGATATTCATTCTCTCTATGCGCTTAACCTAACCTATATTAGAAGAGAGTTTTAGTTACGGTAACTCTAAAGATTCAAACTTTGTGATAAAATCAATCTAAGTTTGAAAGTTCTCATGGAAAATACTAAATCTTTGGTGATTCCCGTGGTTCTCAAGGGTGAGAATTACTTATTGTGGTCTAGAACCACTAAAACAGCTCTTTGTGGTCGAGGTCTATGGAACCACATTGATATCTCTACAAGGCCGGCTTTTGACTCAAGTGAAGAAGAGGATGAAGAGGCGGTAAAGGAGAAGGAAGCCAAGTGGTTCCAAGAGGACCAAACGGTGTTGGCGATCCTTCAAAATGGGCTTGAACCGGCTATTCTCGAAGCCTACTCCTATTGTGAGACGGCGGTGGAACTTTGGGAAACTTTGAAAAACGTGTATGGAAACACATCAAATCTCTCTCGGGTGTTCGAAGTAAAGAAGGCCATCAACAATCTTCATCAAGAGGACATGGAGTTTACTAAGCATTTTGGGAAATATAGATCCTTATGGGCTGAACTAGAAATGCTTAGGCCAAGCTCGGTCGATCCAACGGTAATCAACGAACGGAAGGAGCAAGATAAGGTGTTCGGCCTTCTTCTTACATTGAGCCCGGTCTTCAACGATCTCATCAAGCATATTCTTAGATTGGACCATCTCCCAAGTCTTGATGATGTGTGTGCTCAAATCCAAAGGGAACAAGGATCTCTTGGGCTCTTTAGTGGTAAGGGGGAGCTTCCGACGGCTAACAAGGGTGTGTACCGGTTTGATGAGAAGAAATCCAAGGGATGGTGCGATCATTGTAAAAGGAAGGGACACACTAAGGATAAATGCTGGTTGCTTCATCCACATCTCAAGGAACGCTTCTACAACGATCGAGCAAGGGACAACGACCGTGCTGTTAAACAAGGAGAACACAAAGGTGTTCAAGAGAAGATCCCAAAGTGCCCAAGACTTAGCCATATTCGGGTCACTTTGGGTAAGGAAGGTCAAGAAGCGTTCAAGGCTTGGAAAATGGTGTTCTAGGCCATTCAAGTGAAGAAGGAGTGAGGCCGCATGAGGAACGAAGAAGGTCGCACGAGAAAATGGCAAAAACGGTGAAAAATGGAAGTTGGGAAATTTGGTCCCGACCATGTACCGCGGGTCGGACCTGGCATCGATGCCACTCGACCCGCGGATCGAAGAGGCGTCGAGGAACCACGTACCGATGCTCGAACACGCGGATCAGATCAGTTTCTAGGATCCGCGTGTTTATCCGAATACCCGACCCGGGTAAACGGATAAACACGCGGGTCGTGTACTGATCCGCGTCCCTTCGCGTGTTGGCATCGAGTGATCCGCGTCCTGCGACTCGATGCCACTCGTCCTGATCCTCGACCCGCGTCCGAAGCTCCTGCGTCCCGATGCCGCGTGATCCTTCTCGTCCCGCGGGTCACTTTCACTCGACGCCAGCACGTACGGATCAGTCCGTTGGAGACTGTTGACCAGATTCAAATCTGGTCAACATTTTACTTTTTCTACCTTTATTTTGAATCTGATTTTTCCTCTATAAATAAGAGTTGTAAGATTCATTTGTAATCATCTAAGTATCATTTTATCAATAAAAGAAGAGAAAATCTTTAGTTCTTTATTTATTTCTTTTCTTTCTTTACTTAAGCTTTTCTTAGTATTTTCAATGTAGATTAAGGATAGACATTGCCTTTAGGGTGATATCCATTTGGATTGAACCCATATTATTTGGTCTATGATTCCTTAATCTTTCTTATTCAAACTCCAAATCTCTCCACACAAGTAATACTCGGTTTTGTTAAACCGGTTTGTGTGGATTCTTTCTTTAACACCTTTAGGTGTTTGTTGATCATAAGATGAGCTTAGACTCATCAAATTCCAACACGTGCTAATACCTCTTAGGTGAACTTTGTCTCGGCCAAAGGTGATCAACCGAAGAGCCAACCCACAACACCGGTCAAGATAGGAAGTGATGCGGTCCAAGAAGATTATGTGAGGAAATCCGACTTGGAGGCTTTCTTTAAAGCCTTGAACGCAAGCAAAGAATCCGGTAAAACTTTCTTTACTCGAACTCCTAATAGTTCCTTGATAATTGATTCGGGAGCTTCACATCACATGATAAGTAATTTGAACATGCTTGAAAATGTGAAATCAATTAATGGTAATGTTGAAATTGCTAATGGTGATAATATTCCCATAAAAGGAATTGGAACCTTGAGGCTATTTGATAAAGATTCAAAAGCGTTTTATATGCCTAATTTTACCTCAAATTTACTATCGGTTAAAAGAGCAACTAAAGACTTGAATTGTTATGCAATTTTTGGTCCTAATGATGTTCATTTTCAGGATATTAAGTCCGGAAAGATAATTGGGGAAGGTGGTACCAAGGATGATCTTTATGTTCTTGAAGATATTTCGTCAAGCTTATCTAGTTCTTGTTCTTTTAAATCTTGTTTAGGAGTTTCCAATAATGCGATTTGGCATGCTAGATTAGGTCATCCTCATTCTAGAGCTTTTGAAATAATGTTACCTAATGTTTACTTTGATCATTTGAGTTGTGAATCTTGTATCCTTGGTAAACATTGCAAATCGGTTTTTCCAAAATCTACTACCACTTATGATAATTGTTTTGACTTGATTCATTCGGATGTGTGGACCTCCCCTTGCATTTCTAGAGATAATAACAAATACTTTGTCACCTTTATAGATGAGAAATCGAAATACACTTGGATTACACTTTTACCATCTAAAGATAGAGTATTTGAGGCATTTATGAATTTTGAAGCTTATATTGCTAACCAATACAATGCAAAGATCAAAATTTTTAGAACAGATAATGGAGGGGAGTATACTAGCAACCGGTTCAAAGAACACCTCAAAAAGCAAGGCATATTCCATCAAACAAGTTGTCCCTACACCCCCCAACAAAATGGTGTAGCCGAACGGAAGAATCGTCATTTGATGGAAGTCTCTAGATTGATGATGTTTCATATGAATGTTCCAAGAAGATTTTGGGGAGATGCCGTAATGACGGCTTGCTATCTAATCAACCGAACACCAACCAAAATCTTGGGAGATTATGCACCATTTGAGGTATTAAACAAAACTAAACCTTTTATTGAACATCTAAAGGTTTTTGGTTGTCTTTGTTTTGTGTTAGTACCCGGTGAACTACGGAACAAGCTAGATGCCAAGAGCTTGAGATGCATCTTCCTTGGATACTCAACTACTCAAAAGGGCTATAAATGTTATGATCCGATTACAAGGAAGACGGTTGTGTCAAGGGATGTGAAATTCATTGAGGACAAAGGGTATTACGGTTTGGATGCCAAAGAAAACTTGGATGATTTAACCATCCCGTCGGACCTTGGCTCTAATCTACGGTTCCTTCTTCAAAACTTGGGAACCCATGAGCCAAGAGACACTATGGGTAAGGCCGTTCCGTCTCCGCCAAGTCAAGAATCTCAAAGCATACCGAGTAACTCATCCGAACCTCAAGAAGTGGTTCAAGAAGATGTGCAAGATCCAGACAATGCTCAAGAAGTGTCTCAAGAGGATGGTCAAGAACAAGAGGATACTTTAGTGGAACAAGAGGAGCATCAAGAACAAGAAGAGATTCAAGTTACTCAAGCTCCGGTCGAGCCGGTGCTTAGAAGAAGTACTAGGGTCAAGAAAGATCCCTCTCAATGGAAAGAGAGTAGAGTCTACTACAACTATCAAGCCGTAACCCATCCTATACAAGCAGTGTGTTCTCTCGCCTTTCTCCCTTCCTCCCATCGTGCTTTTCTCACCAAGATAGACGAACATACAATTCCAAAGACCTATGAGGAGGCTATGGAGAATGAACAGTGGGTAGAGGCTGTAGATGATGAAGTAGGAGCTATGGTAAGAAATCATACATGGGATGAGGCTGATTTGCCGTTTGGGAAGAGAGCCGTGACATCAAAATGGGTCTTCACAATCAAGTATTTAAGCAATGGTGACCTTGAAAGGTATAAAGCTCGGTTGGTTGCTAGGGGATTCACACAAACGTATGGAGATGATTATACGGATACATTTGCACCGGTTGCTAAGCTCCATACGGTTAGAGTGGTATTCTCGTTGGCGGTTAACTTGGAGTGGGAGCTTTGGCAAATGGACGTTAAAAACGCCTTTCTACAAGGAGATCTTGAAGAAGAGGTCTACATGACGCCCCCTCCCGGGCTTGAGACATCCATTGCTCCGGGAAAAGTACTTAGGCTAAGAAAAGCCATATACGGTCTCAAACAATCTCCACGAGCTTGGTACAAGAAGTTGAGTAGCACTCTCAAGGAGAGAGGTTTCAAGAAGTGTGAACTTGATCATACCCTATTTACACTACAAAGTAAAAAGGGAATGGTAGTTGTGTTGATCTATGTTGATGATATGGTAATCACCGGTGATGATAAAGAAGGAATTCAAGAAACAAAGGATTTTCTCAAATCGGTGTTTGAAATCAAAGATCTTGGAGAATTGAAGTACTTCCTTGGTATTGAAGTGTGTCGGTTCAAGAATGGATTACACATTAGTCAACGGAAGTATACCTTGGATTTGTTGAAAGAAACCGGGAAACTTGCATGTAAACCGGCAAAGACACCATTGGAGGAAGGATACAAAGCCGATCGAAAGGGGGAGCAAGAAGATGAGTTGTATGAAGATCCCTCTAGATATAGGAGACTTGTTGGGAAATTGATCTACTTGACTCTTACACGACCGGATATATGCTTTGCGGTTAACCAAGTAAGCCAACATATGAAAGAGCCAAAGATATACCATTGGCAAATGGTTGAGAGGATACTTAGGTATCTCAAGGAGAGTCCGGGAAAAGGAATTTGGATGGGAAAGAATGAGAACTCCGATGTGGTTGGATATTGTGATGCGGATTGGGCCGGAGATAGAAGTGATAGAAGATCGACAACCGGCTATTGCACATTCATCGGAGGGAATTTGGTGACTTGGAGAACAAAGAAACAAAAAGAGGTCTCGTGTTCTAGCGCGGAAGCCGAATATAGAGCAATGAGGAAGTTGACTAATGAGCTCACTTGGCTAAGAGGGATTCTTGCACATTTGGGGATTGAAACTACGAAGCCGATGGTCATGCATTGTGATAACCAAGCCGCCATTCATATAGCAACGAACTCGGTATTCCATGAGAGGACGAAGCACATTGAAATCGATTGTCACAAAGTGAGAGAGAAGATCGAGCAAGGATGGACTCTACCGTGTTACACTAGAAGCGAAGACCAACTAGCGGATATTTTCACCAAGGCCGCAAGTCTCAAGGTTTGCACTTATCTTTATGACAAACTTGGACTTGTGGATTTGACCCATCCGTAGAAGACCTCTTGCTTGCAACCATCACACTCTTTTTCCCTTAGTAAAGTTTTGTCCCACGTGGTTTTCTTTACTAAGGTTTTTAATGAGGTGATAGTTGTGAGCTTTCCAAGTTAAGCATAAATACTTTATGTTTAACTTGAGGGGGAGTGTTGAACTAAGTGCTACATCGGTACTTAGGGAAATAAATAATATTGGGTAATTTACCCAAGTGGAATAAAACGGATGGGTAAACCGCGGATCAGACGATAAGTGATCCGCGGGACGGAGCGGCTCGATGTCAGGACAGTCCGCAGTACTTGGGAGCATCGAGGATCAGTTCGGTACGCGGGTCAGTTGGAGTCTCGGACATCAGGACGTTCGGATGGACCCGCGGGACGAGAAGCTTCGAGGATCAGGACGAGAAGTGTCCGCGTGTTGATCCGGGTCACGTACCGGGTATTCGGATAAACACGCGGACCCTTACCGGGTTATCGGGTCATGTGCTGATCCGTGATGCCAACGTTCAGATAAGGACGCTGCGGACGTACGGAACTCGGGCAAGGCACGTACCGCGGTCCGGGCAATGTACCGAGACACTTTTTACTCATTTTGTTCAACTTTTAAATCCGGTCATGCTGACCAACCTAGTCTTTGCTATTTATGGGTTAGTTCTGATCTTGTATTCCTTAAGCTTGAATAATAAAAATGTTTTTCAAGTTCATATTCTCCTAATCTCTAAACCGATCCAAATCTCTATTTTTCTCTCTTATTCTCTAAAATCTAACATGTTGTAATCCTTAGTTGAAAAGTAATGAAAATATCTTCATCTTCTCCATCTCTCTAGAAACTTCTCCATTCTCTCTTGATCTCAAGTTCTGATTGTGTTTGTTCTTGATCAAGATCAATCTTTATCTTCTGAATCTGACACCCATCACATGATTAGTAACTCTAGGATGCTTGAGAATATTGAGTCAACTAATGGAAATGTGATGATTGCTAATGGTGATAATAAACCTATAAGAGGAATTGGAACTTTAAAAGTCTTTGATAAAGATTCTAAAGCTTTTTATATGCCGACTTTTACTTCTAATTTACTTTTGGTAAAAAGAGCTACTAAAGATTTGAATTGTTATGCAATCTTTGGTCCTAATGATTTTCATTTTCAGGATATTGATTCCGGAAAGATTATTGGAGAGGGTGGAACCAAAGATGATCTCTATGTTATTGAAGATTTTTCACCTAGTTCTTTTTCGGTCAAATCTTGTTTAGGAGTTGCTAATAATGCTATTTGGCATGCTAGATTAGGTCATCCTCATTCTAGAGCTTTTGAATTAATGTTACCAAATGTTTACTTTGATCATAAGAGTTGTGAATCTTGTATTCTTGGTAAACATTGTAAAACGTTTTTCCCGAATTCTACTACTACTTATGAGAAATGTTTTGATTTAGTTCATTCGGATGTTTGGACCTCACCATGCTTATCTAGGGATAATAACAAGTATTTCGTAACATTTATAGATGAAAAATCAAAATATACTTGGATCACCCTATTACCATCAAAAGATCGTGTTCTTGATGCATTCATAAATTTTCAAACTTATGTTACTAACCAATTCAATGCCAAGATCAAAATCTTTAGAACAGATAATGGAGGAGAATATACAAGCCATCGCTTCAAAGAACATCTATCTAAGCATGGCATTTTGCATCAAACAAGTTGTCCATACACTCCTCAACAAAATGGCGTGGCCGAACGGAAGAATCGTCACTTGATGGAGGTGTCTCGTGCCATGATGTTCCACATGAATGTACCTAAGAGATTTTGGGGTGATGCGGTCATGATGGCGTGCTATTTGATCAACCGAATCCCAACCAAAATTCTCTCGGATATCTCCCCGTTTGAGGTACTTAATAATACTAAACCTTTTATTGAACATCTAAGGGTTTTTGGGTGTGTTTGTTTTGTCTTAGTTCCCGGTGAATTGCGGACAAAGCTAGATGCAAAGAGCACAAGGTGTATGTTCATTGGATATTCCACTACCCAAAAGGGATACAAATGTTATGATCCAAGTTCGAGAAGAACATTTGTATCCAAGGATGTGAAGTTTATGGAGGAAAAGAGCTACTATAGTACCGAAGAGAAGGATGAACTAAGGGAATTTGCAAGCTCTACGGATTACAATGCTAATTTAAGGTTCCTCCTTCAACATCTCGACAACCCGGAAGCACCAAAGGCTAGAAACGGTGAAGCTCCTCCGGTCCAAGAGGAGACTATCCAAGAGACCAATGATGAGAGTGTCCCAATGATCAAGAGGAGACGGTTAGTAATGATGAGACCTCCGGTGCTCAAGAATGTCAAGAAGCGGTGATTGGTCATAATGAACTCCCCGATGCTCAAGCACAAGACCACGATGACTCGAGAGTTGAAGAAGAACCAAGCGAACCGGTTCTTAGGAGAAGCACACGATTAAGGAAGGACCCTTCTGTGAGAGAATCCAAGATAGGATTGATTATGCTCTTATGAGAGCTTATTGAGATTGAAATCTAAACTAGAAATAGAAATAGCTCAGTGAGCTTTATTAAGAACAAGAAACTAAAGAGAGGAGAAAGGATTTAGGTTGTCACCAAGAGCACAAAGAACTTAGATTAATACTGCATAAAGAAGAGAAAGGGGGGCTGCATTTATGCAGCCAAGGTTACAATAATCAGAGACATAAACATGATATTTATATGAGTCTAGACATGAGAAGAACCCTAATTACATAGGCTTTGTTTCACACTTTGGGTCTAGATTGGTCTTGGGCTTTACTTCTCTTAACACTCCCCCGCAAACTTAGCGTGGATGAAACAGATACGCGAAGTTTGATAACTGCAAATGAAGATGGTTTGACAAGAGATTGAATAGTCGAAGCAAGATGTGCTTGAGATATAGGCAGATAGCTCTCTTCATCATTAAGATCAACCATTAGTGTGAGATCTATTCAAGTCTATCCACGGAGATGTATCGCATGGCTCCCTCAGAAGTTCTTTTGACTTGGAGAGCTTAGTCGACCTCTCTCATGTGACTTCTTTGTCTCACTAAGAGTCCGAGCTTCCTTTACTCGTTTGACTCCCCTAATCTGCCTTGTGACGAGAAGAATTCTCTGCCCATAACTACTGAAATCTCACTGACTATTTACTTCTCATCCATAAGCCATCACCAAGCTTAATCAAACAATCTGATTTTTCTCTTCGGCATTTCACCGAACACCTTGTGTGCATTGTGTGATTTCTTCTCTTTACCACCAAAAAAACAAGAAACGTATCTCCACAAAACGAAGCCTTGACAAATCCAAAAGCTTTAAGCAAACTCAAACAGTCATATTCCATTATAGCTTCTCAATTCCAGCTAGCATCACCATTCTAAACCAGCTAGCAGAACCACCAAACCAACAATCGACCAGCATGTACCTCTCAATTAATCTCACGACACTTTTAATCCTAAGACAGAACAGATTCATTACCTTAGGAGATGAAGAAGCTTGATGTTCTTCAATGTGTCTTGAACCGTTGACAAAGTTCAATGTGTTTGGTCGGTAAGGAGAGGAATCATCTGGTTCGTGTTGAAAGTTTCCATCTTTATCACTGAGCTGCTTTAAACTAAGGCAATAAGAAGCTAGAGGCTGGTGAGAAGATAAAACCCATGAATCCCATAAGATCGACTAAAGCTCTGATACCATGTGAGAGAATCCAAGATAGGATTGATTATGCTCTTATGAGAGCTTATTGAGATTGAAATCTAAACTAGAAATAGAAATAGCTCAGTGAGCTTTATTAAGAACAAGAAACTAAAGAGAGGAGAAAGGATTTAGGTTGTCACCAAGAGCACAAAGAACTTAGATTAATACTGCATAAAGAAGAGAAAGGGGGGCTGCGTTTATGCAGCCAAGGTTACAATAATCAGAGACATAAACATGATATTTATATGAGTCTAGACATGAGAAGAACCCTAATTACATGGGCTTTGTTTCACACTTTGGGTCTAGATTGGTCTTGGGCTTTACTTCTCTTAACACCTTCCACATGGAAAGAGAATAGAGTCTACTACAACAACCAAGCCGTTGCTCATCCTATTCAAGCGGTTTGTTCGCTCGCCCTTTTACCTTCCTCTCATCAAGCCTTCCTTGTGAAGATAGATGAACATTCGATTCCGAAGACATATGAAGAGGCAATGGAAGAGGATCAATGGGTTGAAGCGGTTAATGATGAGGTTGGGGCTATGATTAAGAACCACACGTGGGATGAGGCCGATCTTCCATTTGGGAAAAGAGCGGTTAGTTCTAAATGGGTCTTCACTCTTAAGTTCTTGAGCAATGGGGACTTGGAACGACACAAGGCGCGGTTAGTGGCGAGAGGATTTACACAAACCTATGGAGATGACTATACAGACACATTTGCTCCGGTGGCTAAGCTACACACGGTACGGGTTGTATTCTCTTTGGCGATCAATTTGGATTGGGAGTTGTGGCAAATGGATGTGAAGAATGCTTTCCTTCAAGGAGATCTTGAAGAAGAGGTGTACATGACTCCACCACCCGGCCTAGAGAACACCATTGCTCCCGGAAAGGTTCTTCGGCTAAGGAAAGCCATCTATGGTCTTAAACAATCTCAAAGGGCTTGGTACAAGAAGCTAAGTTCGACTCTCAAGGAAAAAGGTTTCAAGAAGTGTGAATTGGATCACACTCTATTCACGCTTCAAGGCCCGAATGGAATGGTGGTTGTCTTGATCTATGTGGATGATATGATCATCTCCGGTGATGATAAACAAGGGATTCAAGACACTAAGGATTTCTTAAAATCGGTCTTCGAAATTAAGGATCTCGGCGAGTTGAAATACTTCCTTGGGATCGAAGTATGTAGATTCACAAATGGATTGCACATCTCCCAAAGGAAGTATACATTGGATTTGCTCAAGGAAACCGGGAAGCTTGCCTCGAAGCCGGCTTAGACACCACTTGAGGAAGGATACAAGGCCGATCGAAAGGGGGAGCAAGAAGATGAAATGTATGAGGATCCATCTCAATATAGAAGACTTGTTGGGAAATTGATCTATCTTACCCTAACAAGGCCGGACCTTTGCTTTGCGGTCAACCAAGTAAGTCAACATATGAAGGAGCCAAAGGTGTTTCATTGGAAAATGGTGGATCGAATACTTCGGTACCTTAAAGGGAGTGTTGGCCAAGGCATTTGGATGGGAAGAAATGAAGACACCGAAGTTGTTGGGTATTGTGATGCGGATTGGGCCGGAGATCGAAACGATAGAAGATCCACAACCGGCTATGCAACATTCATTGGTGGAAACTTGGTGACTTGGAGAACTAAGAAGCAAAGTCGGTCTCATGTTCAAGTGCGGAAGCCGAGTATAGCGCGATGAAGAAATTAACAAATGAGCTAACATGGTTGAGAGGCATCTTAGCTCACATGGGGATTGAGATCACCAAGCCGATGGTGATGCATTGCGACAACCAAGCCGCAATTCACATAGCTACCAACTCGGTGTTCCATGAACGGACGAAGCACATAGAGATTGATTGCCACAAGGTTCGTGAGAAGATTGAACAAGGATGGACACTTCCGTGTTTTACAAGGAGTGAGGACCAAGTGGCGGATATCTTCACCAAAGCTGCGAGTCTCAAGGTTTGCAACCGTCTCTTTAGCAAGCTTGGACTCGTGGATCTCACTCATCCATGAGAAGACCCCTAACTTGCAATCATCACACTCTTTTTCCCTTAGCAAAGTTTTGTCCCACGTGGTTTTCCTTGTTAAAGTTTTTTTAATGAGGTGATGGTTGCGGGTTTCCAAGTTAAGCATAATTCCTTATGTTTAACTTGAGGGGGAGTATTGACCTTGGCACCATCAAAATGTGCTAAGGGAAAAGAATAAGCAAGAGTGTCGATCGACAGAGGAGAGTGTCGATCGACACTAACGTCTCTGGAACAAGGTGTCGATCGACAGAGTAGAGTGTCGATCGACACTCGACCTTCTGTGGAAACAAGAGACACAGAACGAAGGCGTCGATCGACACCACTCCTTGGTGTCGATCGACACGAGTCCCATGTTAAACTAAGATGGATTAGTGATAATCAAGACACTAATTCTGATAATCAAAACACTAATCCTAATTAGTGTTGTGACTGTTGCAAATGGAGGGAAATGGTGTCCAAACACTTCAAACACACCTTACCTAAAATGGACCAACAAGGAAGAAAGGAAGAGGAAGACTTTACCTAAAATAGAAGAGTCACATGTCTGACTTCTCATATTACCGTTACTCCTTCTCTCTCTCCCTTATCTTTGTAGTCTTTAAATAGGATGTATCAGGTCTGATTTCAAAGTAATGAGAACACAATTCTCTCTTCTCTCATTCAAACTCTCTTCTCAAATCTGTTCCTCATAATTCTTCAATACATTTCCGCATAATTCTTACATGGTATCAGAGCATTAAGCTCCAAAATCTCTTATTCTCTGTTCTTTCATTGTGTTTTTCACTCATTCTTCATTCTGGTTTTTCAAACTTTTCTGGGAAAATCTTGTTTATCCAGTGGTTAATAAACTTCTGGAAATCTTCAAGAAGTCTTTGTTTGCTCTTGAAATAAATCATACTAACCTCCTCACTTTGAGATTGAATAATCCTCAAATCCATGGGTGCTGAGTTGTGAGAGGTTATAGTGATTTATTCCTTGCAGATTTCTCAAAGAACTTTTAAAATCTTTCAAAACTCTCACTTACTTTCCATTCTGATTTCTCAAAACCTCCTATTATCCGCTGGTTTATAGAGTGAATCATCAGTTCATAGAGCTACAACCATGGAGAACTCAAGGCCAGTGGTAATTCCAGTTACTCTTAAGGGGATAAACTACTTGCTGTGGTCTAGAACGACCAAAACAGCATTGTGCAGCCGCGGACTTTGGAGCCATGTCGTGAAGAGCGAAGTGCCAAAAGTGACAGTCGAAAAAGAAGGCAAGAAGACGGTTGTTGATGGTGATAAAGACCAGTGGTTCCAAGAGGATCAAATGGTGCTGTCCATCATTCAAAACTCGCTAGATGCCTCTCTCCTTGAAGCATACTCCTACTGTGAGAATGCCAAGGAACTTTGGGACACCCTACAAAAGGTGTTTGGTAACATCTCCAATCTGAGCCGTGTCTTTGAAGTCAAGAAAGCTATCAATGACCTCAACCAAGAAGACATGGAGTTTACTCAACATTTTGGGAGATTTAGATCTCTCTGGGCCGAACTAGAAATGCTAAGGCCAAACTCAATTGATCCGGTTGTGCTGAATGAGAGACGAGAGCAAGACAAAGTTTTCGGACTGCTTATGACTCTCAACACAAGCTACACGGATCTCATCAAGCACATGCTCCGAGCCAACAAACTCCCTAGCCTTGAAGAGGTGTGTGCCCAAATTCAGAAGGAGGAGGGCTCTCAAGGTCTCTTTGGTGGTGGGAAGAAAGAACTCATCACAGCCAACAAAGGAGTGTACAAACCCGATGATAGGAAGGCTTTGGTATGCGACCATTGTAAGAAGAAAGGCCATTCAAAAGACAAATGCTGGCTGCTACATCCACACTTCAAGCCGAACAAGTTCAGGGAGCAAAGAGCCAATATAGCTCATGAACCGATGGAGGAAACAAGGCAAGTTGGAACCTCATCAAACGAAATGGCCATTGCTAATGCTGCATCCGGAGAGTTTGTGAGGAAGGCTGAGTTAGATGCTCTCATCAAGGCCATCGGCTCCTTGAAGGAATCTGGTACCAATTTCTATGCTCATAATCCTAAAGACTCTATTGTTATAGACTCGGGTGCATCTCACCACATGATTAGTAATGCTAAACTACTTAACAACATAGAATCTGTAGATTTGTGAATCAAACTCTCCTAATCTTCTCCTAAAACTCACGTCCAAAACATAGAGAGAGAGGAGAAAGTTTAATGTTTGATTGTTTAGAGAGATAGAGAGATATTTCTGAATTTTTTTTCTTATTAGTCTTCAGATCTTACAACTGATACTTATACTAACTCTATTACAAATATCTAACAAATATCTAAGAAATATGATTAAACAACTAATCACAAATACCTTCTTTAAAATCTGATCCACCCTCTTGTCCACTTGCTCTTACCTAGCTCTTAAGTTATCTTTTGTCACTTGAGAAGACTTGGCTTTGAAGACTTCCAACCATTGACTCAAACTCAACTTAAGTCTTTGACTTTTCTTCTCCGAGCCATCAGACCGATTGCACTTGACCGAGTCCTCCACATTACTAGGCTCAACAATCCTCCTTACATCACTAGGCTCAACACTCCCCCTCAAGATCGGTTGGTGGAGATCCAATAAACCGATCTTGCTTTGAATGTAATTCCCTACTAGAGATGTTGTTGCCTTGGTGAAGATATCAGCTACTTGATCTTCACTTCTCACAAACCTTGTGCTGATAGTCCCATCTTGTATTTTCTCTCTAACAAAATGACAGTCTATCTCCACATGCTTCGTTCTTTCATGGAATACTGGATTTGATGCAATGTGCAAGGCAGCCTGATTATCACAATATAATGGAATTGCCTCCTTTCCTTGAATCCCCAAATCATGCAGAAGATACTTTATCCACACTAACTCCTTGGTTACATCTCTCATAGCTCTGTATTCAGCCTCAGCACTTGATAGTGATACTACCTTTTGCTTTTTGCTCCTCCATGTAACCAGGTTTCCACCTACAAAAGTACAGAAACCAGTAGTGGATTTTCGATCCTTCTTGTTCCCAGCCCAGTCTGCATCACAATATCCTATGATACTTGTGTCATTGCTCTTCTCCATCCACACTCCTTTTCCAGGATTCCCTTTCAGATACCTCAGAATCCTTTCTACCATATTCTAATGATGGACAGAAGGTTGTTTCATATGTTGACTCACTTGGTTTACCGCAAAACACAAGTCTGGCCGAGTGATGGTGAGATAGATGAGTTTCCCAACAAGCCTTTGATATTGCTTGACATCTTCAAATAACTCCCCCTCTTCATAGTCTTGATATCCTTCTTCGATTGGCGTTTTAGCTGGTCTTGAGCCTAATTTTCCAGTTTCTGTCAGAAGATCAAGCACATACTTTCTTTGAGATATAAATAGACCATCTTCAAATCTTGTCATCTCAATCCCCAGAAAGTACTTCAGCTCACCCAAGTCTTTGATATCAAAAGACTCTTTCAGATTTTTCTTTAAGAGACTCACTCCCTCAACATCATCTCCTGTTATAATGAGATCATCCACATAAATTAACACAGCTACAATACCTCTAGATCCCTTTCGTGTGAATAGAGTATGATCAGCTTCTGACATTTTGAATCCTTTCTCACGTAAACAACTTCTCAGCTTATGGTACCAAGCCCGAGGAGATTGTTTCAATCCATAGATTGCTTTTCTCAATCTACACACGTTTCCAGCCTCATGACCATATCCTGGAGGAGGTGCCATATACACCTCTTCTTCTAATTCTCCTTGTAAGAATGCATTCTTCACATCCATCTGCCAAAGATCCCATGACAAATTGACAGCAATAGAAAGAAGAATTCTTACTGAATGTAGCTTAGCAACTGGTGCAAATGTCTCGGTATAATCTTCTCCATAGACTTGAGTGTACCCTTTTGCAACTAGTCTAGCTTTATACCTCTCAATCTCTCCTGAACTTTTATACTTGATGGTGAACACCCAACGGCAACCAACTGGTTTCTTCCCTTTAGGCAGTCTCATCATATCCCAAGTATTGTTTTCCTTCATTGAGCTCATCTCTTCTTTCATAGCTTCAACCCATACCTTACTACCGCAAGCTTCTTCATAAGAGACAGGTATTCTTTCTTTTCCTATCTTCCCAAGATATACTCTGTTACTATGTGGCAGATTAGCCATTGTGCAGAATGCTTCAATAGGATAGCTTACTGTGATGTCCTTGGCATGAGTAGATACATGATTCTCCCTTTGTGACAAATCATCGCTGTCGCCAATAAGAATGGGATTAACCCACTCCGTACGCTCAGAACAATTCTTTGCCACAATGGGAATCTTTTCCAACTTTGAATCCATTTGCCCTTGATGATCAGCAGCTATATTATTGAAATACACTCTATTTTGTTTCCAATGACTAGGAGAATACCTTTGTCTCTGACTTCTTCTCAGAGGTAGTTGTATTGGTGATGACACTTCTACATGAGTTTCCTCACCAATACTCTCTTCGTCAGTTGAGTGAACCGGCTCACTCACACTTGGTTCATTTTCTGCCCCTGAGCTAAAATCCTGAGAGGACTCCGTGTGATGACTCGGTGTGGAGGTCGAGTCATGTGTCGGTGTGTCAGATGTTGAAGATTCTGATTCACTCCTTTGATGATCAACTCTTACTATGGGTACTTCTAGGTCTGGAGCCTTATCCATTCCAGGAAACCCAACTTCCTTTAAACCATTCTGATCTTTCTTATCAAAGTACTCACTTTGTTCTTCAAACTTCACATCTCTTGATACATATTCTCTCCTTGCCTCAGGATCATAACATCTGTATCCTTTCTGAGTTTGAGAATATCCCACAAATACACACTTAACACTTCTTGCTTCCAGCTTGCTTCTTTGCCCCTCAGGTAGAAAAACAAAGCACTTGCATCCAAACACTCTCAAATGATCAATGCTTGGTTTCTCCTTATGCAGTACCTCGTATGGAGACCTGCCCTTCAAATTGTTCGTGGGCAGTCTATTGATCAAGTAGACTGCTGTCATTACAGCATCTCCCCAAAAACGTTTTGGAACTCCCCTTTCAAACATAATTGTCCTTGTTACCTCCATTATGTGTCTGTTCTTTCTCTCAGAGACCCCATTCTGCTGAGGAGTATAAGGGCAGGTAGTTTGATGAACAATTCCATGCTTGCTGAGTAATTCTTTAAATTGTCCACTGATGTATTCTCCTCCATTATCACTTCTCAAAATCTTTATCTTCGCTCCAAACTGTGTAGCAACATAGGAATGGAACTTGAGAAATGATTCATAGACTTGGCTCTTTGTACTCAGAAGAGTCACCCATGTATACTTCGATTTCTCATCAATAAAAGAAACGAAATACTTATATTGATCTTTTGAGGAACATGGTGCTGTCCATACATCAGAATACACAAGAGCAAAGACTTCATCATAAACAGTTGATGAGTCATCAAAAGACTGTCTACTATGCTTTCCTAGAATACATGATTCACACACTCCATCTTTCTGAATAAGGTTGGGTAAGACCAACTGGAGGACCTTGGAACTAGGATGACCTCAGAATCCTTTCTACCATATTCCAATGATGGACAGAAGGTTGTTTCATATGTTGACTCACTTGGTTTACCGCAAAACACAAGTCTGGCCGAGTGATGGTGAGATAGATGAGTTTCCCAACAAGCCTTTGATATTGCTTGACATCTTCAAATAACTCCCCCTCTTCATAGTCTTGATATCCTTCTTCGATTGGCGTTTTAGCTGGTCTTGAGCCTAATTTTCCAGTTTCTGTCAGAAGATCAAGCACATACTTTCTTTGAGATATAAATAGTATTGACCTTGGCACCATCAAAATGTGCTAAGGGAAAAGAATAAGCAAGAGTGTCGATCGACAGAGGTGAGTGTCGATCGACACTCACCTCTCTGGAAAAACTGAAGGTGCGGAACGAAGGCGTCGATCGACACCAAGGAGTGGTGTCGATCGACACGAGTCCCAGAGTTTGAATCCGACCGTTGGAGATCCGACCGTTGGAGAATCCGACCGTTGCTATCCAACCGTTGAGATATGACCGTTGGAGAGGCGTGTCGATCGACACACTTATTTAGTGTCGATCGACACGGAGGCCAGAACTGTTTTCTATATAAATCTTGTTGTATGAACCTTGCACATTTATCTTGAATGGAATAATTTTTCAAGTTCATACTCTTTCTCTCTATTCTTCCCAATTCTCTCAATCTCTTATTCTCTCAATCTAAGTCTTAAAATCTAACATGGTATCAGAGCGATTTTGATCTTTGTGACCTCATTACTCTCATAATCTCATACTTCAAATCTCATTCTTTCATTAACCTTTTTCGATTTGTGGATTTTCCTTTAACAAGTTAGATCAAATCGTTATATAGAGATTTCCATTCTCTTTATGCGCTTGATTTAACATACATATCAATCCCAAATCATTTCTAAAAGTTTCAAACTTTCATAAGAAAAGATGAGTTCTTTAGATAATTCTAAACCATTGGTGGTTCCGGTTACTCTCAAGGGAGATAACTACTTATTGTGGTCAAGAACCACGAAGATAGCTCTATGTGGCCGAGGGTTGTGGAGCCACATTGAAACTTCATCTAAACCGGTGTATGATTCATCCGGAGAAGAAGACGATGAAGATTCCGAAAAAAAGAGAGAAGCAAAGTGGTTCCAAGAGGACCAAAGCGTGTTGGCCATTCTTCAAAATGGTCTTGAATCCTCCATTCTTGAGGCGTATTCCTATTGTGAAACGGCGGAGGAGCTATGGGAAACATTGAAGAACGTTTATGGAAACGTGTCTAACCTTTCTCGGGTTTATGAAGTGAAGAAAGCCATCAATAATCTTCATCAAGAGGATATGGAATTTACCAAGCACTTTGGTAAATATAGGTCTCTTTGGGCCGAGCTTGAAATGTTGAGACCAAGTTCCATTGATCCAAAGGTGCTAAACGAAAGGAAAGAACAAGACAAGGTCTTTGGGCTATTACTCACCTTGAATCCGGCATTCAATGATCTCATCAAGCACATCCTAAGGTCGGAGAAGCTCCCAAGTCTTGAAGATGTGTGCTCACAAATTCAAAGAGAACAAGGTTCCCAAGGACTCTTTGATAGTAAGGGGGAGCTTCCAACGGCTAACAAGGGGGTTTACAACCGATTCGATAATCGTGGAAACAAAGGGAGCTATGGTAACAATCGGCCGGGCTCTAAGGCAAGGTGTGAACATTGCAAGGGAAGACACACCAAGGAGGCTTGTTGGCTTCTTCATCCGGAGCTCAAGCCGAGTTGGTGGATCGACTACCCGAAGAACCCAAGAGCTAACTACACCACGGCCAAGCCCGACCAAGTTCCAACCGGATTAGCTAAGCAAGGTGAGGAGGCCAACCAAGGAGATTATGTGAGAAAATCCGACTTGGAGGCACTCATCAAAGCTCTTACCATACAAAAGGAATCCGGTAAAACTTACTTTACCCATACTCCTAGTAGCTCCCTAGTAGTTGATTCGGGAGCTTCCCATCACATGATTAGTAACTCTAGGATGCTTGAGAATATTGAGTCAACTAATGGAAATGTGATGATTGCTAATGGTGATAATATACCTATAAGAGGAATTGGAACTTTAAAAGTCTTTGATAAAGATTCTAAAGCCTTTTATATGCCGACTTTTACTTCTAATTTACTTTCGGTAAAAAGAGCTACTAAAGATTTGAATTGTTATGCAATATTTGGTCCTAATGATGTTCATTTTCAGGATATTGATTCCGGAAAGATTATTGGAGAGGGTGGAACCAAAGATGATCTCTATGTTATTGAAGATTTTTCACCTAGTTCTTTTTCGGTCAAATCTTGTTTAGGAGTGGCTAATAATGCTATTTGGCATGCTAGATTAGGTCATCCTCATTCTAGAGCTTTTGAATTAATGTTACCAAATGTTTACTTTGATCATAAGAGTTGTGAATCTTGTATTCTTGGTAAACATTGTAAAACGGTTTTCCCGAATTCTACTACTACTTATGAGAAATGTTTTGATTTAGTTCATTCGGATGTTTGGACCTCACCATGCTTATCTAGGGATAATAACAAGTATTTCGTAACATTTATAGATGAAAAATCAAAATATACTTGGATCACCCTATTACCATCAAAAGATCGTGTTCTTGATGCATTCATAAATTTTCAAACTTATGTTACTAACCAATTCAATGCCAAGATCAAAATCTTTAGAACAGATAATGGAGGAGAATATACAAGCCATCGCTTCAAAGAACATCTATCTAAGCATGGCATTTTGCATCAAACAAGTTGTCCATACACTCCTCAACAAAATGGCGTGGCCGAACGGAAGAATCGTCACTTGATGGAGGTGTCTCGTGCCATGATGTTCCACATGAATGTACCTAAGAGATTTTGGGGTGATGCGGTCATGATGGCGTGCTATTTGATCAACCGAATACCAACCAAAATTCTCTCGGATATCTCTCCGTTTGAGGTGCTTAATAATACTAAACCTTTTATTGAACATCTAAGGGTTTTTGGGTGTGTTTGTTTTGTCTTAGTTCCCGGTGAATTGCGGACAAAGGTAGATGCAAAGAGCACAAGGTGTATGTTCATTGGATATTCCACTACCCAAAAGGGATACAAATGTTATGATCCAAGTTCGAGAAGAACATTTGTATCCAAGGATGTGAAGTTTATGGAGGAAAAGAGCTACTATAGTACCGAAGAGAAGGATGAACTAAGGGAATTTGCAAGCTCTACGGACTACAATGCTAATTTAAGGTTCCTCCTTCAACATCTTGACAACCCGGAAGCACCAAAGGCTAGAAACGGTGAAGCTCCTCCGGTCCAAGAGGAGACTATCCAAGAGACCAATGATGAGAGTGTTCCCAATGATCAAGAGGAGACGGTTAGTAATGATGAGACCTCCGGTGCTCAAGAAAGTCAAGGAGCGGTGATTGGTCATGATGAACTCCCCGATGCTCAAGCACACGACCACGATGACTCGAGAGTTGAAGAAGAACCATGCGAACCGGTTCTTAGGAGAAGCACACGATTAAGGAAGGACCCTTCCACGTGGAAAGAGAATAGAGTCTACTACAACAACCAAGCCGTTGCTCATCCTATTCAAGCGGTTTGTTCGCTCGCCCTTTTACCCTCCTCTCATCAAGCCTTCCTTGTGAAAATAGATGAACATTCGATTCCGAAGACATATGACGAGGCAATGGAAGAGGATCATTGGGTTGAAGCGGTTAATGATGAGGTTGGGGCTATGATTAAGAACCACACGTGGGATGAGGCCGATCTTCCGTTTGGGAAAAGAGCGGTTAGCTCTAAATGGGTCTTCACTCTTAAGTTCTTGAGCAATGGGGACTTGGAACGACACAAGGCGCGGTTAGTGGCGAGAGGATTTACACAAACCTATGGAGATGATTATACAGACACATTTGCTCCGGTGGCTAAGCTACACACGGTACGGGTTGTATTCTCTTTGGCGATCAATTTGGATTGGGAGTTGTGGCAAATGGATGTGAAGAATGCTTTCCTTCAAGGAGATCTTGAAGAAGAGGTGTACATGACTCCACCACCCGGCCTAGAGAACACCATTGCTCCCGGAAAGGTTCTTCGGCTAAGGAAAGCCATCTATGGTCTTAAACAATCCCCAAGGGCTTGGTACAAGAAGCTAAGTTCGACTCTCAAGGAAAAAGGTTTCAAGAAGTGTGAATTGGATCACACTCTATTCACGCTTCAAGGCCCGAATGGAATGGTGGTTGTCTTGATCTACGTGGATGATATGATCATCTCCGGTGATGATAAACAAGGGATTCAAGACACTAAGGATTTCCAAAAATCGGTCTTTGAAATTAAGGATCTCGGCGAGTTGAAATACTTCCTTGGGATCGAAGTATGTAGATTCACAAATGGATTGCACATCTCCCAGAGGAAGTATACTTTGGATTTGCTCAAGGAAACCGGGAAGCTTGCCTCGAAGCCGGCTAAGACACCGCTTGAGGAAGGATACAAGGCCGATCGAAAGGGGGAGCAAGAAGATGAAATGTATGAGGATCCATCTCAATATAGAAGACTTGTTGGGAAATTGATCTATCTTACCCTAACAAGGCCGGATCTTTGCTTTGCGGTCAACCAAGTAAGTCAACATATGAAGGAGCCAAAGGTGTTTCATTGGAAAATGGTGGATCGAATACTTCGGTACCTTAAAGGGAGTGTTGGCCAAGGCATTTGGATGGGAAGAAATGAAAACACCGAAGTTGTTGGGTATTGTGATGCGGATTGGGCCGGAGATCGAAACGATAGAAGATCCACAACCGGCTATGCAACATTCATTGGTGGAAACTTGGTGACTTGGAGAACTAAGAAGCAAAAGTCGGTCTCATGTTCAAGTGCGGAAGCCGAGTATAGAGCGATGAAGAAATTAACAAATGAGCTAACATGGTTGAGAGGCATCTTAGCTCACATGGGGATTGAGATCACTAAGCCGATGGTGATGCATTGCGACAACCAAGCCGCAATTCACATAGCTACCAACTCGGTGTTCCACGAACGGACGAAGCACATCGAGATCGATTGTCACAAGGTTCGTGAGAAGATTAAACAAGGATGGACACTTCCGTGTTTTACAAGGAGCGAGGACCAAGTGGCGGATATCTTCACCAAAGCTGCGAGTCTCAAGGTTTGCAACCGTCTCTTTAGCAAGCTTGGACTCGTGGATCTCACTCATCCATGAGAAGACCCTAACTTGCAATCATCACACTCTTTTTCCCTTAGCAAAGTTTTGTCCCACGTGGTTTTCTTTGTTAAGGTTTTTAATGAGGTGATGGTTGCGGGTTTCCAAGTTAAGCATAATTCCTTATGTTTAACTTGAGGGGGAGTATTGACCTTGGCACCATCAAAATGTGCTAAGGGAAAAGAATAAGCAAGAGTGTCGATCGACAGAGGTGAGTGTCGATCGACACTCACCTCTCTGGAAAATCTGGAGGTGCGGAACGAAGGCGTCGATCGACACCAAGGAGTGGGGTCGATCGACACGAGTCCCAGAGTTTGAATCCGACCGTTGGAGATCCGACCGTTGGAGAATCCGACCGTTGCTATCCAACCGTTGAGATATGACCGTTGGAGAGGCGAGTCGATCGACACACTTATTTAGTGTCGATCGACACGGAGGCCAGAACTGTTTTCTATATAAATCTTGTTGTATGAACCTTGCACATTTATCTTGAATGGAATAATTTTTCAAGTTCATACTCTTTCTCTCTATTCTTCCCAATTCTCTCAATCTCTTATTCTCTCAATCTAAGTCCTAAAATCTAACAAATAGACCATCTTCAAATCTTGTCATCTCAATCCCCAGAAAGTACTTCAGCTCACCCAAGTCTTTGATATCAAAAGACTCTTTCAGATTTTTCTTTAAGAGACTCACTCCCTCAACATCATCTCCTGTTATAATGAGATCATCCACATAGATTAACACAACTACAATACCTTTAGATCTTTTTCGTGTGAATAGAGTAAGATCAGCTTCTGACATCTTGAATCCTTTCTCATGTAGACAAGTGCTCAGCTTATGGTACCAAGCCCGAGGAGATTGTTTCAATCCATAGATTGCTTTTCTCAATCTACACACATTTCCAGCCTCATGACCATATCCTGGAGGAGGTGCCATATACACCTCTTCTTCTAGTTCTCCTTGTAAGAACGCATTCTTCACATCCATCTGCCAAAGATCCCATGACAAATTGACAGCAATAGAGAGAAGAACTCTTACTGAATGTAGCTTAGCTACTGGTGCAAATGTCTCGGTATAATCCTCTCCATAGACTTGAGTATACCCTTTTGCAACCAGTCTAGCTTTATACCTCTCAATCTCTCCTGAACTTTTATACTTGATGGTAAACACCCAACGGCAACCAACTGGTTTCTTCCCTTTAGGCAGTCTCATCATATCCCAAGTATTGTTTTCCTTCATTGATCTCATCTCTTCTTTCATAGCTTCAACCCATACCTTACTGCTGCAAGGTTCTTCATAAGAGACAGGTATTCTTTCTTTTCCTATCTTCCCAAGATATACTCTGTTTCTATGTGGCAGATTAGCGATTGTGCAGAATGCTTCAATAGGATAGCCTACTGAGATCTCCTTGGCATGAGTAGATCCATGATTCTCCCTTTTTGACAAATCATCGCTGTCGCCAATAAGAATGGGATTAACCCACTCCGTACGCTCAGAACAATTCATTGCCACAGTGGGAATCTTTTCCAACTTTGAATTAGTTTGCCCTTGATGATCAGCAGCTATATTATTGAAATACACTCTATTTTGTTTCCAATGACTAGGAGAATACCTTTGTCTCTGACTTCTTCTCAGAGGCAGTTGTATTGGTGATGACACTTCTCCATGAGTTTCTTCATCAATACTCTCTTCTTCAGCTGAGTGAACCGGCTCACTCACACTTGGTTCATCTTCTCCCCCTGAGCTAAAATCCTGAGAAGACTCGGTGTGATGACTTGATGTAGAGGTCGAGTCATACACCAGTGTGTCAGATGTTGAAGATTCTGATTCACTCCTTTGATGATCAACTCTTACTATGGGTACTTCTAGGTCTGGAGCTCTATCCATTCCAGGAAACCCAACTTCCTTTAAACCATTCTGATCTTTCTCATCAAAGTACCCACTTTGTTCTTCAAACTTCACATCTCTTGATACATATTCTCTCCTTTCCTCAGGAGAATAACATCTGTATCCTTTCTGAGTTTGAGAATATCCCACAAATACACACTTAACACTTCTTGCTTCCAGCTTGCTTCTTTGCCCCTCAGGTAGAAAGACGAAGCACTTGCATCCAAACACTCTCAAATGATCAATGCTTGGTTTCTCCTTATGCAATACCTCGTATGGAGACCTGCCCTTCAAATTGTTCGTGGGCAGTCTGTTGATCAAGTAGACTGCTGTCATTACAGCATCTCCCCAAAAACGTTTTGGAACTCCCCTTTCAAACATAATTGTCCTTGCTACCTCCATTATGTGTCTGTTCTTCCTCTCAGAGACCCCATTCTGCTGAGGAGTATAAGGACAAGTAGTTTGATGAACAATTCCATGCTTACTGAGTAATTCTTTGAATTGTCCACTGATGTATTCTCCTCCATTATCACTTCTCAAAATCTTTATTTTCGCTCCAAATTGTGTAGCAACATAGGAATGGAATTTGAGAAATGATTCATAGACTTGGCTCTTTGTACTCAGAAGAGTCACCCATGTATACTTGGATTTCTCATCAATAAAAGAAACGAAATTCTTATATTGATCCTTGGAGAAACATGGTGCTGTCCATACATCAGAATGCACAAGAGCAAAGACTTCATCATAAACAGTAGATGAGTCATGAAAAGGTTGTCTACTGTGCTTTCCTAGAATACATGATTCACACACTT
Organism: Draba incana; assembly: GCA_963576765.1. Lineage (NCBI taxonomy): Eukaryota > Viridiplantae > Streptophyta > Magnoliopsida > Brassicales > Brassicaceae > Draba > Draba incana. The sequence continues at coordinate 20,157,785 of OY755214.1, read as the reverse complement.
CATCCTTTTGAACAAGGTTGGGTAAGACCAACTGGAGAACCTTGGAACTAGGGTGACCAAGGCGAGCATGCCATATTGGGCTTTCTCCAACCGCATTCACTGCCAAAAACTTCCTTTCACCCCCTTCATGGGTAGACAAAAAATTAGCAGCACCATTTCCTTCCTTTAGTACATACGCACCTTCCTCCACCTTCCCTTCTCCTATCACTTGCTTAGACTTACTGTCCTGAAATTCAACAAAATCAGACCCAAACACAGCCAAGCAATCTAAATCCTTTGTTGTCTTTTGAACAGATAGCAAGTTAGAAGCAAAACTAGGCATGTATAAGGCCTTAGTTTTCTTCTTAAACAACTCTAAGTCACCAATACCCTCTATTGGGACTGTTCTCCCATCAACAATCACTACACTACCAGGATGTTCCTTAACATTCCTAAGAATTCCAATATCCTTAATCATATGATGGGAAGCTCCTGAGTCAACAATCAATTCCCCATATGTTTTTTCAGCAAATAAACTCTTACCCCAATCAGAGAGAGTCTTACCAGACTTGGTAAATTCGGAGAGACTCTTAATCAGCTCCTCCAAGTCATACTTCTTCCCCACGTCTTCTCCAGCTGCCACAGAGACTGATCCCATATAGGAGCTAGGTTTACTAGAGCTCGATGGACCAGCTCGGTCAGACCCATTGAGTCTGTTTCCACGCCACAGAGCTGAACCCTCAAAACTCCTAGTATCTTCCCACGGAGGACCTCCTTCCCTTATCCTCTTTGGTTTAAGGTGTGGATACAAAGTCCAACACTTCTCCTTAGTGTGGCCTTTCATCTTGCAGTGCTCACACTCAAATTTCCTTTTATCCACTTGTGGATATTCTTTTCTTCCAACTTGGCTTCCAAACTGAGCCACTTTTTTTACAGCATGAGCCACTTCACTTGGTTGACCAAACAAGCCCCTTGAGCCTTCTTCCCTTTGAATCTGCATACACACTTCAGTAAAGCTAGGGAGTTTGTCAAACCTCAAGATGTGATGGATGAACTCCTTGAAGGATCCATTGAGACTAAGAAGAAGTCTGAAGACCAGGTCTTGGTCACGCCTCTCACTTAGCTCCTTTGCATCTGTAGTTTGTGGCCTAAGGAGTTCCAGCTCAGCCCACAGTCCTCTATATTCTCCAAAAAGATCCTTGAACACTCTATCTCCTTGTTTGATTTCATTCAAGGCTTTCTTCACTTCAAAAATCCTAGAAACATTTGACATGTTCCCATAGACTCCTAACAGAGTCTTCCATAGTTCTCTAGCCGTCTCAGCATAAGAGTAGGCTGCAAGTATTGCTGGCTCAAGAAAACTTTGAAGAGCAGCTAACACAAACTGATCTTCCTGTTCCGTCATGCTTTCTTCTTTCGCAGCAGCCACACCGGCAGCCACACCGGCCGCCACACTAGCAGCTACACCAGGAGCCACACCAGCGGCCACACCAGCATACGAACCAGTAGCCACACGACTTCCTACTTCCACAGCTGATCCTTTGTCGATGGACTCCACTTGAGGATCTACATATCCCCATAGTCCCAACTTCTTAGAGCTGTCTTGGTGGTCCTAGACCACAACAAGTAATTTGTTCCTTTGAGTACCACCGGAATAACAACGTTCTTCTGATTAGTATCCATGCTTCAAGAGAAAATAAACTTCAGAACTTCAAGATCCTAAACCTGCTCTGATACCATGTAGATTTGTGAATCAAACTCTCCTAATCTTCTCCTATAACTCACGTCCAAAACATAGAGAGAGAGGAGAAAGTTTAATGTTTGATTGTTTAGAGAGATAGAGAGATATTTCTGAATTTTTTTTCTTATTAGTTTTCAGATCTTACAACTGATACTTATACTAACTCTATTACAAATATCTAACAAATATTAATGACCTTAGGACTCACATTGGGACTAAGGGAAATAAAGAATAAAGAAAGGTGAAGAAATTCGGGTCGGAAATGTAAAACCGCGGATCGGCTCACTCGGAACGTGGGACGTTGAAATCTGACCCGCGGTACGAGTGGCATCGACGCCAGGCGCGGATCAGTACGCGGAAAGGATCGGGGCCAGACGATACGCGGATCAGCACGCGGCATCGAGCTTCTGTCGATCCGCTGAACGAGTGGCATCGAGGGAAGACCGAGTCACGGGACGGACGCAGCAACGGGTCGTGTGAAGCGGGTCGGATCTTCACGCGAGTATTCGGATAAACACGCGGATCCACCCGCGTGTTATCCCGAAACGCTGTCGTTTCACCCGTCCTGATGCATAAGGACGCGGAACGGTCCTGGTACGTGGGTACGCGTTCCGCTCTCGTCCCGCGGTACGGCAGCCCGTACGCCAGTCCGGTTCACGCCGCACCAAACCTTATCCGACCGTTTTAAATCCTTTTTCTCATGACCTATTGTTTCTTTTCTATAAATAGGCTGTTCTAATGATGATGTATGACTCTCTCTTGGGAAAAATAAATAAAAAGTTTACTCTTTACTCTTCATGGCTACATAAATCTCTCTTACTCTTCATTACTCTTCATTTCTCCACTCTTCTCTCAATCTTACTCTTATTCTTCACACAATTCTTACATGGTATTAGAGCAAGTGCTCTTGGGATTCTCAAACGTGTTAGGTTGAATCGGTATAAGAAAGTTTTGACCTTTCTTATGCGCTTAACCTAACCTACATCATCCTTTTTCCGTGTTGAAGATTTCTTAAAAGCTCAAAGCTTTCTTCTTTAATCTCGTAAAAGCTCAAAGCTTTCTCCTTTAATCTCTCAAAAGCTCAAAGCTTTCATAATCTAAAGCTTAAAGCTTTCATCTTTGAACCGGTGTTACTAAAAGCTCAAAGCTTTTCTCTTTGTTTATCTAAAGCTCGAAGCTTTGACCGATCCTACCAAAAGCTGGAAGCTTTTCTCTAATTTCTAAGATCTACACCAACAAAATGATGAACACTCTCGAGACATCCAAGCCGCTTGTTGTTCCGGTGGTTCTTAAAGGAAGGAACTATCTACTTTGGTCGCGAACTACTAAGACAGCCTTGTGTGGACGAGGCTTGTGGAGTCACATTGATTTATCCCTTAGAGAAGCCACCTATGACCCTTCGTCGGACGAGGAAGATGAGGAGAAGACTAGATTGGCGGCGGCCAAGTGGTTTCAAGAAGACCAAATTGTTCTCGCAATTCTTCAAAATGGTTTGGAAGCATCGATCCTTGAGGCTTACTCCTATTGTGAAACGGCAAGTGAGTTATGGGAAACTCTCAAGAATGTCTATGGTAATATCTCAAACCTTACTAGGGTTTTTGAGGTTAAGAAAGCTCTCAACGAGCTTAGTCAAGAGGATATGGAGTTTACCAAGCACCTTGGAAGATATCGATCTCTATGGGCCGAGCTAGAGATGTTAAGGCCAAGTACCATGGATTCGGTTGTGCTTAATGAACGTCGGGAGCAAGACAAGGTCTTTGGCCTTCTCCTCACCTTGAATCCAGTGTATAATGACCTTATCAAGCATATCCTCCGCTCCGATGTGTTACCAAGCCTTGAGGACATATGTTCTCAAATCCAAAGGGAGCAAGGATCACAAGGACTATTTGGAGGAAAGGGGGAGCTTCATATGGCGAATCAAGGAGCCTTTAACCGTTATGACAACCGGAAGAATGGTGGTACAAGCCGATATCGTAATCCACATCTCAAATGTGATCATTGTAAGAAGGAAGGTCATACCAAGGATAAGTGTTGGATACTCCATCCTCACCTCATGACGCCGAGAGGAACCAACCCGAACTACAACAACTACAAAGGATCAAGGGCGAATGGAGTGTGGGTCAAGCAAGATCAAGGAGGAACTGGGTCGTCTAAGCAAGAAGAAGAGGCTAATCAAGCCGACTATGTGAGGAAATCGGACTTGGAATCGCTCATCAAGTCCATTGCTTCACTTAAGGAATCCGGTAAAACTTTCTATACCCGTAAGCCTAATACTTCTCTTGTGGTTGATTCGGGAGCATCTCATCATATGATTAGTAACTTGAACTTGCTTGATAAACTTGAACCATCTAGAGGAAATGTGATGATTGCTAATGGTGATAATATACCTATTAAAGGAGTTGGGAACTTGAATCTATTTAATAAAAACTCTAAAGCGTTTTACATGCCAAATTTCGAATCAAACTTGCTTTCGGTTAAAAGGATGACTAGTGATTTGAATTGTTATGCAATCTTTGGTCCTAATGACTTCCATTTTCAGGATATTGAATCCGGAAAAGTGATAGGAGGTGGTGGTACCAAGGATGATCTCTATGTCTTAGAAGATTTATCACCAAGCTCATCTAGTGTTTTTCAATTTCAAACTTGTTTAGGAAAAGCAAATAATGCAATTTGGCATGCTAGAGTAGGACATCCCCATTCTCGGGCTCTTGAAATAATGCTCCCAAATGTTGTCTTTAATCATTTATCTTGTGAATCTTGTATTCTCAGAAAACATTGCAAATCGGTTTTCACTAAGTCTTCTACCGTTTATGAGAATTGCTTTGATCTTGTGCATTCGGATGTTTGGACCTCACCTTGCTCATCTAGAGATAACAATAAATACTTTGTCACATTCATTGATGAAAAATCGAAATATACATGGCTTACTCTCTTACCATCTAAGGATAGAGTCTTTGATGCATTTGTGAATTTCCAAACCTATATTGCTAACCAATACAATGCCAAGATTAAGATATTTAGAACAGATAATGGTGGTGAATACATGAGCAACCGATTTAAAGAACACCTATCTAAGCTTGGCATTTTGCATCAAACGACTTGTCCATACACTCCGCAACAAAATGGCGTGGCCGAGAGAAAGAATCGTCACCTAATGGAGGTTTCACGAGCCATGATGTTTCACATGAATGTGCCAAGGCGTTATTGGGGAGATGCGGTCATGACCGCATGTTATTTGATCAATCGGACACCAACCAAGATCCTTGAGGATGTCTCTCCATATGAGGTACTTACTAAAGAAAAACCCTTCCTTAATCACTTGAGAGTATTTGGGTGTGTTTGTTTTGTGTTGGTGCCTAGGGAATTAAGGGACAAGCTTGAAGCAAAGAGCACAAGATGCATATTCCTCGGCTATTCAACAACGCAAAAAGGGTATAAGTGTTATGATCCGAGTTCAAGGAAAACGTTTGTCTCTAGAGATGTGAAGTTCATAGAGGAACAAGGGTTTTATGGAGCTAAAGACCGAGGAGACTTAAGTGATCTTGCAACACCGTCGGACCTTGGCTCTAATCTACGATTCCTTCTTCAAAATCTTGGGAATCATGAGCCAAGAGACAAAGTTGGAAACCAGGATCTCCCTTCACTAGCTCAAGAGGAAACTGTTCAAGAAATGGGTCAAGAAGAAGAGGTCCAAGAACCGGTTCAAGGGGAGGCCGATCATGATACGGTTCCGGTTGAGGTAATTCAAGAACAAGGGGTTATTGAAGAGGAAACTCCGGAGGAAGAGGTTCAAGAACCGGTCCAAGAACCGGTGTTGCGTAGAAGTACAAGACTAAAGAAGGATCCCTCTCAATGGAAAGAAAGCCGAGTTTACTTTAATAATGAAGCTGTAGCTCATCCGATTCAAGCAGTTTGTTCGCTCGCCCTTCTACCTTCTTCTCATAGGGCTTTTGTGACAAAGATAGATGAATATACAATCCCTAAGACATTTGAGGAAGCTATGGAAGATGAGCATTGGGTAGAGGCAGTAGATGATGATGAGATCCTAGGTGATCAACTCCGAAGGAAAGGCTGTAGAGGATGCGAGATGGACTCGTTTGTGATGATGGCGTGATGAAGGTGATCTGATGGCGTGATGAAGATGGAGAGGAGATTGGATCGTGATTGATATGGATAGATGTTTAGGTGATAAGATGGATGGTAACAGATAGAAGAATTTCTAGATCACAAAGTGTATAAGAAATTCGGATTCTAAGAACGCATTCAAGGAATCAAAGTGAGAGAAGAAACAAATCGAAATTGCTGTTTGCATATAAGTTCTTCGCTGAAGAAACAAAGGAGGCGTCATTTGGGTTTTATAATCAACCCTAGAGACATGAAACCCAAACAACAGAGCGTTCCAAAATAAAACAACAAAGCGTCTAAAATTTAAATAAAACAGCGAGGCGTCCCAACCCTAAGGTTCCTAATCGGTGCACCTCTAAAATACTAAGTACCAGCCATAGTGACTTGTACATAATTACCCAATAGCAATGAATTCTAAGTAACTCGACGTAGTGATTCATCTGCCTCATTAAAAACCATGCCGAGAAAACCCATTGGGACAAAACTCAACATGGGAAAAAGAGTACAGACTCCTCACCTTAAGTCACTTAGTCATCATTACCGGGTGTAGTCTTCAACGTGGAGATATTAAAGACTTGAATCTTCGGTAAGCTGAGTGATCCTTCTGCTATGAGTGAATGAGCTTCCTTGGCCATCTCCTTAGCTCTAGAACGAGTGATCCGTCCTACTAGCTCCGGTTCCTCCTCAGCTTCTGGTTCCTCAGCTTCTGGTTCCTCAGCGTCCTTGCTACCCATGATCATATCAGATGATGAGGTTGGAGCCATGGTTAAGAACCATACTTGGGATGAAGCAGATCTTCCCGAAGGCAAGAGACCTGTGAGCTCCAAATGGGTCTTCACGATCAAGTACTTGAGTAATGGAGACCTTGAGAGGTATAAGGTTCGGTTGGTGGCTAGAGGATTTACCCAAACATATGGAGATGATTACACGGATACATTTGCTCCGGTTGCAAAGCTTAACACCGTGAGAGTTGTGTTCTCTTTGGCGGCAAACTTAGATTGGGATCTATGGCAAATGGACGTAAAAAATGCCTTCTTACAAGGTGATCTTGAGGAGGAAGTATATATGACACCACCACCCGGTCTTGAAACCTCTATAGCTCTCGGAAAGGTTCTCAAGCTCAACAAGGCCATCTACGGATTAAAACAATCACCTAGAGCTTGGTACAAGAAACTTAGCTCAACACTCCAGGAAAGAGGATTCAAGAAATGTGAGCTAGACCACACTCTTTTCACACTCCAAGGGCCAAATGGGATTGTGGTAGTTTTGATCTATGTGGATGATATGATCATTTCTGGGAATGATAAGAAAGGAATTCAAGATACAAAGGACTTCCTCAACTCGGTGTTTGAAATGAAAGACCTTGGAGAAGTGAAATACTTTCTTGGAATTGAAGTGTGTAGGTTCAAGAATGGGTTACACATCTCCCAAAGAAAGTATACATTGGATTTGTTGAAGGAAACCGGGAAGCTTGGAGCTAAGCCGGCAAAAATACCTTTAGAAGAAGGGTATAAAGGCGTTCGAAAGGGGGAGAAAGACGATAATTAATGACCTTAGGACTCACATTGGGACTAAGGGAAATAAAGAATAAAGAAAGGTGAAGAAATTCGGGTCGGAAATGTAAAACCGCGGATCGGCTCACTCGGAACGTGGGACGTTGAAATCTGACCCGCGGTACGAGTGGCATCGACGCCAGGCGCGGATCAGTACGCGGAAAGGATCGGGGCCAGACGATACGCGGATCAGCACGCGGCATCGAGATTCTGTCGATCCGCAGAACGAGTGGCATCGAGGGAAGACCGAGTCACGGGATGGACGCAGCAACGGGTCGTGTGAAGCGGGTCGGATCTTCACGCGGGTATTCGGATAAACACGCGGATCCACCCGCGTGTTATCCCGAAACGCTGTCGTTTCACCCGTCCTGATGCATAAGGACGCGGAACGGTCCTGGTACGTGGTGACGCGTTCCGCTCTCGTCCCGCGGTACGACAGCCCGTACGCCAGTCCGGTTCACGCCGCACCAAACCTTATCCGACCGTTTTAAATCCTTTTTCTCATGACCTATTGTTTCTTTTCTATAAATAGGCTGTTCTAATGATGATGTATGACTCTCTCTTGGGAAAAATAAATAAAAAGTTTACTCTTTACTCTTCATGGCTACATAAATCTCTCTTACTCTTCATTACTCTTCATTTCTCCACTCTTCGCTCAATCTTACTCTTATTCTTCACACAATTCTTACATCGTGTGGTCCCGGAGTTAAGTTACTGTTAGGAGGAGACAAGACATGCGGTCCCCACCGAGACAAGAGAGCATGGGCACAAAGAGCATGTGGTGATTAAACTAAGGAAGAGGAGCCTATGTTCCCCCTTGTTTTGATCTGATTCAAACAGTCACTAGGACCTTTGTTCTGCCTATTTAAACTGTGTATGATACATTGTAACACTCATCTTGAATAATACTCAAGTTCATACTCTTTACTCTTCTCCTAATCTCTTAATCTCTTAATCTGTCACTCTCCATCTCACTCTATTCTTCCGCAAATCTTGTAAGATTTGCGGAATGTGTATACGAGATTATAAGAGATTATAAGAGATTATAAGAGAGATTGAGAGAGATTGAGAGATTAAAGAATTGTGAAGAGAAAACTTATTCTCATAAATCAGCTATACAGATTACAAAGGGTATATATAGGCATGAAACAACTAAACCTATCTCTACATATGCATATACAACAAATATACAAAGTTACCCAAAATGGTAACATTTACCAACAGTCATATAAAGAGGAAGAGCTGACTTTCCTCTTTTGTATTATGTGGTCCACACACCTAGAATAGAGTGTGCTCAGGTCTGATCTGGTCCACAATCATAAGCAAAGCATGTGACTCTTGTTTGGTCTTGGTCTAACTCAATTAGTTAGCTCCTAACCACTTCTTTCCATCCTTTAATATTTTCAGTTCTCATGATCAATAACGATATGATGATCCCTGATAACTGATCCGGTTTAACATTCCCCCTCAAGCTAAGTCATAAGGAAGCTTGAGACTTAGCTTGGAAGTTAAGAAACTCACCTCATTAAAAACCTAAGTGTGGAAAACCCAATGGGACAAAACCATACTTAGGGAAAAAGAGTGTGAGTTCTTTACTTAGAGGATTCTGAGCTTGGAAGACTTATGAGACCCATCTTCTCACATATAAACTCACATGTCTTCAAGCTTGCCGCCTTGGTGAATATATCCGCCAACTGATCCGAGCTCCTTGTATAGCAAGGAAGAATTACTCCTAACTCCATTTGCTCCCTGACTTTGTGGCAGTCCACCTCAATATGCTTTGTCCTCTCATGAAACACCGGGTTTGACGCAATGTGGATTGCGGATTGATTGTCACAATGCATGGTAATTGGCTTCGAAGTTTCTATGCCCAAATCAGTGAGAAGCATCTTCAACCACATCAACTCGGTTGTGAGTCTTCTCATAGCCTTATACTCGGCTTCAGCACTCGAACATGCCACCACTTTCTGCTTCTTGCTCTTCCACGTAACCAAGTTACCCCCAATGAATGTGCAATAGCCTGTAGTGGATCTCCTATCTACTCTATCACCTGTTAAACAAGGAGAACACAAAGGTGTTCAAGAGAAGATCCCAAAGTGCCCAAGACTTAGCCATATTCGGGTCACTTTGGGAAAGGAAGTTGAAGAGGCGGTCAAGGCTTGGAAAATGGTGTTCTAGGCCATTCAAGTGAAGAAGGAGTGAGGCCGCATGAGGAACGAAGAAGGTCGCACGAGAAAATGGCAAAAACGGTGAAAAATGGAAGTTGGGAAATTTGGTCCCGACCATGTACCGCGGGTCGGAACTGGCATCGACGCCACTCGACCCGCGGGTCGAAGAATGACCGAGGAAGCCTGGACTGATGCACGAACACGCGGATCAGATCAGTTTCTAGGATCCGCGTGTTTATCCGAATACCCGACCCGGGTAAACGGATAAACACGCGGGTCGTGTACTGATCCGCGACCCATCCGTTCTTGGCATCGAGCTTCAGCGTCCTGAAGCTCGATGCCACTCGTCCTGAAGCTCGTCCCGCGTCCGAAGATCAGCGTCCCGATGCCGCGAGAAAAGACACGCGGCATCGGGACGCTGATCTTCGGACGCGGGACGAGCTTCAGGACGAGTGGCATCGAGCTTCAGGACGCGGGTCATCGATGCCAAGGACGGATGGGTCGCGGATCAGTACACGACCCGCGTGTTTATCCGTTTACCC